>CAWUFW010000802.1:2129905-2849810 GCA_963921515.1 Calotriton arnoldi
TTTTCAAAAGGAAGATACCATAACATTGACATTTTCCTATCCTCACACAATTTTAGCTAGGATATAGTAGGTGATATTAAAATATTCTAGATCAGGATTATTTACATTAGGGGGCACCTATGGTGTGTGACCGACTGACAGGGGTTTCTTGACAGTTATTGAGAAGCTGTTAAGGCCCCCACACTGATAAATGGTCTTGAAGAACCACCCTTTACATTTACAACTCATAGTGGATGTCCATTCTGACAAAATGCTGGCCCAGTGATGGAACTTTCTATATAGGGCGTGATGGCAATTGAAAAACCCAACAAAACACCATACTTTGCCTTCCTAAGGGCCAAAAGGGGACCACTATGTAGAACACTGTGCACGATTACCTATGGAATAAAGCCAATATTACATTTGTAAGCACCCTCGGGTAAACGTGAGTGAGGTAGTTTCTCTAGAGTGGTACCAATTTAATTCACTGCTCATAACAATACCAGTGAAATAGGTGTGACTGATTGGAGGAGCTCTTGGTCAGTTTTTCTTTATTACAGTCCAACCTTGATTAGCATTTTCAAGTGGCACTGCTATCAACACCTGCCATAGTTGACAGACATGTCAAGGAAGTCCATGTCCTCATTCCAGGCGCTTCATGCTTGTGTGTGTTTTTAAAGTTGCCACAAAAGCATCTGAGACCAACGTCAGCACCTTGCGAATCAGATATTTCCAATGTGGTCAATGTCCTAGTGGTGGCCTTCATCTCAGTCTTGCCATTTAGTTCAGTAAGTGACACTAACACTTCAACATCATTTATAAATACTGTTTCTCCTGTGGGGTACTTGCGGGGACCTAGTATAGTCTTGTTCTTGCCCAACCCTAAACTCATGTCTGCCCTCTCTCCAGCTGTGCCAGCAACACCTACCTTTTCTCATTACACATCATCTGGCTGTCACACGACTGTCTTGCTGGGTGTTCCCGTTTAGTTCTGTCATTGTCTACTGACTGAAGGCACTGCTTCCTTGGTGTGGGTGGTGGCTGTCTCTAAACTTCACCTTTTACTCATTTAAAGTTGTTTTCCTTTACACCTTTCTAGCTCCTGCCGTAGGGTCTCTTGGGTGCTGCCATTTCACTTTCCCATTTTGAGGGTTTAAATTTCAGGCCTGGTTATACCCGAAAATTGCTTCGGCTTTGCATAGTGTAACAGGTCAAGTGATGGAAAAGAAAGTAGCCTTGTAAAGTGGCTAGGCTTGTTAAAGTCATATTTCGCTTGGTACCACTATGTGCCATCTAGCAAATGCATTGATGCAATTTTATATCAATCTTTGTTCTGGCCTTTGCGAATGTATGAATGAAATTTGTAGAGTGCACAACTGTCAATTGGCATTCTGCTGCTTTGACTCAGACCAGGAAGAATGAATTAAGCTTACGACGACCAGGTCTTAATTTTTTTCTCAAGAGGTGGTGATGCTGTATTTTTCTGATGACGAGTGGCAGATGGTTCCACGTTCTGGCCGCAAGATAAGAAAAGTATCTACCTCCTTGTCTACGCAGACGAATTTTGGCCAGTGGAGCAAGGTGCATAGTAAAAGAGCATATGTAACAAGAGGGGGAGTACTAGTACTACGGCTGATGTCAAGGTGTCCTTTCATCTCTTTTTTCATTTGACAGTAGTGTGTGGAGGTATCTTCAGCAAGTCTTTGGTGGTTACACTGTGAGCTCGGCATATGCAGTGGCAGCTCCTCCGCTATGGCAGAGGAGCGTCGCCCCACTGCTTTTAAGCAGTGCAAAGTAAAGGAAACATAAAATGATAATAACTTTGAATTATTATCATTTTATGTTTCCGTGCTGCTTTGCGGGCTGGCAGGTGGGCGGGGCTGCTCTGTTCTCGGAGCAGGGTCGGGGAGGAGTGGTTTGCCCACTCCTAAATGCACATGACTGTTTGGCCGGCACTCTCGGGCCGCCCAAAACAGTCATGCGCACTTTCCCTGTTCTTCATGCAGGCTGCATTACAGCCTGCATTGAGAACATGCCCAGGCTCCCATTCCCTGGCTGAGCGTCGAACCAGGACGCTCAGACCAAGCACAACGCTGCATTGCAGCATGGTCAGGAGAGCCTGGGTGCTTACGAATCACAACTCTGCATTGCAGCGTTGTGATTGGTCAGGGGAGCCTGGCTGTGCTTTCTGTTCCTCGAGTCCAAAGAGGAGAGCAGGAGTAAAGACGCGGGATCCGGCGGCAAGGTAAGTGTTTATTGTTTTGGCGCCCTCATCGCCCCCTCCCCCCCCCCCCCTGCACCTGCCACCCGAGAGACATGTCGGACGCCACTGGGCATATGTGATGTAAAGAGAGAGACAAGCTGAATGTGTTTTGTTGCAGGAGCTACGCTAGACTCTTATTTTTTCTTACCCATATCGATGTCACTGCTGCTAACCTGTTTTTGTTGCTTTGTATTCTTTCTGCATGGACTTTGGTGGGCTGAATAGAAGAGAAAGAACAAGTATCTTACATTATAACGTGTTTGCCCCAGGCCGAATCTATAATACTATCTGTGCACCTCAATGAGAGGTAGCTTTGCAGATAGCATTTACTAGTGCAAATTCCACTTAGTCATGAAGCATGAATGTGTGCCCCTAAATCGATTTATACACATATAAATCGATTTAAACACCCGTAATATTACATTAGTATGGCCCAGTTTTACATGCGAGTACCTTTCCTGTAAGGGATGGGTTTGTGGACGTTCGAGGATGGTGGCACCTGCAGAGGTTGATGAACACCTACAAATGTGCAAGCTTGTCGGAAATCATAAAACCTTTGTAGGTAGCTTCCAATCTTGAAAAGATTGTCTGAGATTTACTTCTGTTACGGAAAGGAATAAACCAGTTTTCAAGGCGGGAAGTGCCAGGGAGTGCCACCAAAAATGGTGGGTATAGGGGGGAAAATGCTCGTGAAAAAAGTTAGAATACTCAAATGTATTTATTCATTGCATTTTGAATGTGCAAAGGTTTATGATTGATGCAGCTTTGCAGAAGTACTCCCAATCAGAGTTTCCAGTGAGTACTCCTGGAATTCATTATGATTTCCAAGAAAGGTGGACATTTGCCCAAGTTTAGGAGTAACCATATGAAAGCAAAGTTCTGACATTCTTTGTGAATTGATCTGCTTGAATATTGGCATGCTTCTTTGCACTATGATTCCCCTTGGAACAGAAACAAAATGGCTGCTTTTCAGTTCTGGTATAATCATACTGGCTGCTGGTTGTAGGGGGCATGGCGGTGAGGCCGTATGGCATGGAGGCAGGGTCTGACATACATTTAAGGGCCATTAATGTATTGTGGTCCTCACCAAAACTATAGATTAGGTGCAGTTTTTTGTTACTGTAAGTGACAGTGTTCACATATGTTTATGGTGTAGTTTTGTCATTGAGTATAGACCCCACTACATGAAGTGAGTAACTTACTGTTTTTTTCTTAGTCCAGGAGGAATAATTCCAATGCGTTTAAAATTACTACTTCCGCTCGTACTTTTATTTGTTTACTATTGTAAATGAATACTCACAATGGTAAAGTGGTAATAGCGCAGCACTTGGCTTATATTAAAATGTTATCACTATATTGTTACTAAGATATTGAAAAAACACTGTCCTACTTTTAGTGTGCATAACATTGATGTGATAAAAGCCCATTTCCTAGCTAATTAAAAATATAATGGCTTCTGCCTTCCTTGATTCAATTTATTGTATTCTCTTTTGCAGTTTAAGATGGAGATTGCAAACGCAGAAGAGTTTTATGAAGTGTACAAAGGAGTTGTTGCAGAATACCCTGTAAGTGTCATTTATTTATGTATGTAACTGGCACCAGAACACTTCGAACACAAATGTTTTACAGAGCTACAAAGACAATACAAAAGAAGTGGTCAATAAACTGAGAAGTGAACCAGTATAAGTGTGGTACAAGATGCACCATTGAGGAAACCAGGACAAAAGTCTGTTTATACTGGGACACCGAGGTTCTGATGGTACAAATGGCAGTACTGGGTGGAAAGAGACTAGAGACAAGAGGGAGAGAGGGCTAGATGAGTAGAGCGTCAACGATTGCAAAGCCATCCACGTCGAATTTCAGTAAGACAGTCTAGAATGCGTGAGAAGTGTTGTAAAGGTAGAAAAGGAAAATAAGATTTAGGTATTGTCTGCATTGAGGTGATTGAAAAGCCAAAGAAGGAGATAATGTCCATAGGACGAGGTGTTTGAGATGTGTTAAAGAGATTTCACACCCAATGCTTCACTGGAGAGTTGCAAGAGATAATGTAAAAGCTGTGCATCAAATAGCCACCAAAATCATCAAGCAGACTAATTGTTTTTTAAAGTTTTTAATTTCTTTCAGCTATTCTGAAATATTTTTATGATAAAGGTATTTTGAGACTTGGATTAACATTTCCAGATTTGCAAATCCTGCATGAAATTCACCTCCTTAATTTGTGATTGAATTGTTGAGTGCTGCAGAATTTTCTTACATAGCTACTATATCAGGCGGTATGTGTGAACTCTAGAAAACATGGAAACAACCCTTGAGGCGGTATTTCAAATATTTATCACCAGTCTCCAAACTAATCAAATAACTGCTGTGCTTTGTGTCTTTTGACATATAACAAATAAAACACGTGAAAAGGAAAGGGATCCAGAATCATGGACGTAAAGTAGAATCCAGAAAAGATCCTGAAATTAGAATTGGGTTTTGAAATACACATTTATTTATTGAAATTGAACAGCCTTTGAACAGAACTGGTGTACATAGTGACAAGGTGGTGCAGAAGGTCAAATACAGAGTTCTTCTTTACACATAGAAGAATAGATGATTCATGGGTTCCATAATAAGGATGCAGACATGGACAACTCAACAAATATCACACATTTAAATGTTGGTGGGTGGGGGAGCTCAGCAGGTAGGAGAGAGGTGGTTAGTTAAGCCCTGGTAAGGATTGGTGGAGTACTGCGGGTGGTGGTTAAGTCACAGACCTTCTGAGCTCGAGGTAGTGAGAGTTTGGGGAATGATTAGTCAGTAAGGGAGTTGAACACTTTGAGCTAAGTTGGGTAGAGCTTTCCCAATCACTAGCTAAAGTAAATTGAAAACTATGTAGTGAATGGAACACTTTTCAGTTAGCAGAGAAAATGTTGATTGATGCTAAAGCTGGAGAGGAGTGTGGCATTTATGTACGTGCCCAGGAGAAATGCTGGGAATCTTTTTAAACACAAGGGTGAGAAATTGTTTTGGTCCTGTACGTTTGGGGGGGACACAACTTAATTGATGTTTGCGCCATGTAAATGACTGAAGTGGGCAGATTGTGCTGTTATTCTGCTGTCAATAGATATCACTTTATGTAAGGAGAAGAATGCATATTGGAGGTGAAACCACAAGGCAGCTGCAGTAATCAGTTTTACCCATCACTAAAGAATTAATCAAGGGCTTCGCCTCAGTGAGGTTCTCTAAGGTTGACTAGTTAAAATCAAGACTCCGGTGGTGGATGAGATGAATCGCTCCAGGTGTAAAATAGTACTCCTGGGTCTTTGGTGTAAGGGAATAAGATAAAGAATATGGGAGAAAGGGGAAAAGAAAACCAAGGGTGTCTGGGGTGGATGAAACAGAGATGTAGATATCTTAGGTTTTGGTGGGGTTCTGCATAGTCATTCCGAAGCAGATGGCCATTGAGTGTCCGATAACTAAATACAATTAGACATTTTTGATTGAATGATTGGTGGGAAGGAGTGACTTCACCGTATATATTATAAGAGTAACGAGTAACAAAATAAGAAGAGGATGTTGCTACATGTAGTAATGTAATGTAAAAGGAGAAGACCCAGGACTGAACTTTGGGGCATGCCAATGGGTAGGAGTGTCCAAGTGATGGAACAGGAGCAGTTATAGAGTTAAGAACAGAACCATTTTTTAGTCTTGCCAGTCATGCACATAGATCATAATTACCTAGCATTGTAGAGTAGGTCATAGAGTTCAAGGCTGGAGGAAAGTTAAGAAGGGTGAGAACCAGAGAGAGATGATTATGATGAGTAGAGGTGAGGAAGTGTGCAGCATGTATGAAGGACATCGCAGTGGAGTGAAGTTAAAAGAATCCAGATTATAGTTGGAGAGTAAGGTTGAATTGATATAGATTTGAGGGGAGCCTATTCAAGAGTTTTAGAGTTTTTCAGTAAACAAGTTGAGAGACGCAGTGGTAGTTAGATGAGGAGGACTGATTTAAAAGCCAGAGACTAAGGAGTAGTTGATTGGTGTGGAGAGACCTAACCAAGCACTGAATGAGTGGACTACATGTTTGGTCAGTTGGAAGGTGAAAGGATTGACTTGGGCACACAACAGGTTGGCTGATCTAAGTATGGGGATCACTTGCACAGGTGAGGTCCAGGAAAAGGAGTCATGTTGACTTGAATGGGAGGTGTCGGTATGCGAGGTGCAAGAGGTTGGATATGGAGCAGTCAGGGGAGTACTGAGTGTGCTCCTAACGGTGGTTAATTCTGATGAGAAATAAAAAGGTGAAACTTCTAGCAGTAAGATTAAATGGTTTGTGGTAGGAATTGAAGAGGTGAGGACTGATGGTGTTGCATAATTTATGTGAGTTGGATTTGAGAGTTGATATTAATTAAGTCAAGGAAGTATGTAAATTGGCCAAAATCAAGAGGCAGAGAAAAGAGTAATCCATATGTGAGCTTTTTATGAGCTGTGCAAGGTCTGCAAAAGGGAACTGTTGAATGTGTATTGGGGAAGGTATTAGTGTGATTTCTTTATTTTTGTGACTAATCTGTCACGTATAATATTACATTCTAAGAATGGAACATGAAAAATTGTACTATTCGGATACCCCCTCACTACTGTAACTCCTTCGACCTGTTTCAGCCCTTACTATTGTGTAACCATACATCTAGGAGCTTTCATCGGGACTAGTGGACCCTTCTTCTACACAGATTTCTTTCCTAGGTTTTAGTCACCAAAGGGCAAAAGCAAGGTTAAATAGCCTTTCTGTAAGCCTGGCCTCTTTTGATCATAACACAATTTCCTCCGAGAATAAAAACACGAACAAGCATGCGTCAATTCATGAAATTGAAAAGTACTGTGTTGTCAAACAACAACAGCAAACCGTGTCATAAAGTGTGACGTACTGCTCTTCCCTTTCTCTGTAAATGAACCCTGCTGGTGACAGGGGGGTTAAACGCCACACCTACCACGTGATATACATTGTAGGTTCTATATCAGGGGAGGAGCAGGTGGGAAGAATTATTATTAATGTCAGAACTATCAATCTTTAAATGAATTTTGGTCATGTTATCTAAATTGACTGTTTATTTTCGGTACATCTCATATTGGTAAACCTATTGTTTTGTTTTGTACTTGTTAGTACTCATGTTCATCTGTGCCTCTTTTTTTTTTTGTAACCGTTGCACACTTTCTTTTTAAGAGTCGGGTAGCTATTTATTGACAGAGGCCGCCTGATCTATTTGTTATACTTCATTTTTTCATCCTGTCTTCTAGTAAAAAACTTGCTCCAAAATAGCATCTGTACCACGTTTTGATTGAAAGTCAGGCAACCATTTTTAGTCTTTGCTTGTGGTTGGGAAGCCATTTCTGATACCCCCTTTTAGAGCTTGGCGGCCATATCTTGAACATCATCATTTTGAATTTAAAATGAACATTTCTCATCTCAAGGGATACCACTTTTGATTTTATATAGGGTAACATGTGTTTGTTACTCTTTTTGTTCCTATAGGAAACCAGGTTACGGCCAAACGAGGCCAGGCGTACAGTTTGGTTATTTGACCTGGTTTTCCTCACTTGGTGTCTTAAACCTAGGGAAGAAATAAGTGTACATGGGTCCTTTAGTTGTGACAAAAGCTCCTAAATATAAGGTTACGCTATGGAAAGGTCTGAAACATGTTGACGAAGTTAGGGTATTGAGGAAGGTATCCTAATAGTACTATTTTCCTGCTCACTTGTTAGGCTTTGATCTTGTATGGGTATGTATAGTCCCCAAATAAATCAGTCACACTAATACTTGCCCCAAAACATGTTTAACAGTTCACTTTGTCAGACCTTTCACAGCTCATAAAAGACTCTCATACAGAAAAAAACAAAAAATAAAAGAACTCAGGGTGAGCCTGCACTAATATGGTGCTGACAAATGAGTACCTCAATGAAGGTGCATGCCAAATAATTTTGGTGAAGGGTTACTCCCTTTTCTCAAAAATATTTTTTCTGTGTACTTGTGGGGAAACTGACCATTCTATTTACCCCAAAATAGGCATCCTCTTCAGGAACATTGGGAGACGTACTCTTCGCAAAGCAGAGCCAGCCTGTCTTTTGTTTTTAGTGTTTACTATTAAAGGGATAAGGTACTGGGACAGGCTCTATGAGATCCTCTCTCTCCCCATTTTTAAGTCAGGCTGCAGAGATGAGAGCACCAAGTGCCTGTAGGCATTGAAGCTTTTCTGGATGCAGGATTCCCTTCATCTGCGCAAGGAGGACCACATTTGTGATTTAAGTCCTTTGGTGCATAGCATGATGGAGGCTTGAGTGTAGTGGGGACTACAGAAGGGTAGTCGTAGATGGAAGACATTGAAAGTACTACTGAATTTGTCAAAGGATGTTTAAGCTGACAAATGCTCAGGCTCATGACAAGCCATTGTAGCTTTCCAAAGGATTAAGAAAAGGTATTAAAGATATCAAATGCAAACAGTACATCCCTCAGAAACCATGGATTAAATGACCATTCTGACAATCATGTTAGAGCAAAGGTAAGGTGAAAGGAGAAGGGGGAGAGGGCAAAGGGCCTTCCATCCGGTCAGAGAACAGCCCCTCAATGCCCCGAGCCAATGCAGTTTGGAGGTCTGAGAGACCTCTCAGCCCGATAAAAGAGAGAGGTATAGGTTGAATTATTTTAGCTATTAATTTTGGGTAAGGATAACACCGTTTCACACTGTCCAGAAAAGAAATCAATGGCTGGGGCAGGAAACGGAGGAGCCTCTCGGTATGGAACAGTCGGGTGAGAATTACTAAGCCAAACTGCTTAGTTTCTGTTCTCCATCGAAACCCGGAACATCCTTCACCTTTGTCGTGATGATTCTTCACGCCTCGGTGACGCCACCTCTTTCCGTGACAGGGCAGATGCGCTATGAGGACACAGAGAAGTTCACGGGCATTAGGCTTTTTATGACCAGCAAAGTTTCCCTTTTTTTGAAACAAGAAACAGAACCGATGAAGTCAGTAGTTATTTGTATCCTAACCTCTGGGCTTGTATCTGAACATAAAATCGATTTTCAAATAAGTTGTGCCATGGCTAGCGAGACTTCATTTATTGATTGGGAAAAATCGTATTCTTATATTTCAAGCTCAGAACTGTTTCTCGTGCGGCGATCTGAGCCCAAGCTACTTGGTGTAATACTGTTTATATGACAAAATTATGTTTACTCCAAAAAAAGGATAACAGAGCAGCATTCCAAAGTTAAAGATGTGTTAAATGCTGTGGAAATTGGCAGATTACCTTTCCCACACCCTATTAGTAATAACCTTTTCAGTTTATCCCACCAAGGAACAAGGTTGACAGTTCATAGGCTCTACATAAATGGTTATATCCATGGCATAATCAATTTTTTTCTGTAAACCCAAACTGTGTAAATAGTTCCTGAATCAAGACGTAAAATATAATTACAAGGACAATACATTTGGATCAAAATATTATGTAGTCCTACATCAGGCCTGCAACACCATCTCCTCAATCCTTGGCGGAAAGACAGACACCATTTCTGACTCAAGAAAACTCAGAACTTTAACCAGCAGAATCTCTGGTGGAAAAATCTAAAGACAGAGGTAGTATGGTTGCTTGTGCTACACTATGGTTGTGCCACAATCATCAGAATATTTTCCCTAGACATTCTGATACTTTTGCCAATGCCACCATAGTCCTAGCTCACCAATATCCGTAGATTTTATCACAGATAGATATTCATGCAAGAATGATCCATCTAAAAACCCTAGTGGATTCCTAAACTAAACTAAAACAACACACTTCACGGCGATAAGAAAATTCCCTCCGACAAACACCATGCCTCGGACATCCACACCAGAGGTATTTTGAAGCAAAGGACTTAAACTGGAGATTGCTGACAGAAGAACATTCAGCAATACTGCATACAATATTGTCACTGGTAATAACAAGAAGAACGCTACCAGATCAAACCTGGTGAAATGTGTACCTGGAATCAGGCCTGGGATTCAAGAATCACACGTGGAAATTGATGAGGTGAAACTGTTTTGCACATGTTATTCCCCATTCCAAACGGGGCCTACATAGTATTCGTTGTAACTCCACATCCAAGAATTACTGATTTTTAGGGTATCGATAATTCCCGGGTGATCTTACCACAACCGAATTACCTCTGAGGTTATATTGATATTATATTAAACTCATCTATAGCAGTGACTGGCTTATAGATACAGTTTTACCCTAGTTTTATTGACGCGGGCCACCACAAAGAAGAATAAAAATCCAACACCAATCATATATTTTTTTTTAAAACTAAACTTTCCCAAAGCTGATTTTTTAAACACAATAATGACTTATGTCAATGAAATCCTAATGCTGTTTATTTTCTTTTTACTCAGTGCTATATTTTTTCCGTACTTTCATGCATAATTGATTAATGTGCCTTTCGGTGGAACAATTGTTAAACCTGCGTGGACATTTATAATTAGGGCTTGGCATTTTTATGTATTTCTATTTAAAACCGTAATTGTCTTGATAGCTTAGAGTTACCTAATGGCCCTGAAGCAGTGGCTTTGTAACGCTCCCCTGAAACTCCACAGGAGTCCTGTGATCAGGGAATTAAATGTTATAATTTGTTAGAATTTAACCAGTCCCTCTGGCTTCGGAATGGTGTGAAACGTTTTCTCGATCTAATGTGTCTTTGGCAGATCTGCCAATGTACCACTTGCTCTTTGTTGCAAGGTGATGTCGTGGGCTTTACTTTGCTTTCTGTTGCCCGGGTCATTTGTTCGCAAATAACATGTTTATTAGTTGTTACTGCAATTCATTAATGCGGCAAAACCGATGTGCACTGTCTGCTTGCATTTATGAATCTTATTTAAATTACGTAATTCTGAAGTTTTGCAGGATTATATTGTATGTACGGCCTCATTCCTAAATTTACTCTCTGGCTCAGATTCCCTAAGCAGTCGCCCACGTGGTGCAGCATCAACCAACTTTTGATTGGATAAGCTCTTCTCCCAGTGGTGGCTGCCATGTACCAAGGGTGGTGAGGCGTGGGGGCTGGAGGAGGGCAAACAAAAAATAAAATAAAACACTTACCTTGAAGTGCGGTGTGACGTCCTCTTCCACCGGTCGTCTCTCTTCCAGGCAGGCTCCAACGTGGGACCAGGAAACTGCACTAACCAATCCTGGTGCTGCTCTCGCTGCATGAGAGCAGCGCCAGGATTGGCTAGAGCAGGGTCTCTCAGTGCTCCTAAGACCACCGGAGGCCTGTGCTTTCTCTAACCCAGCTGTCTAAGACAGCTGGGTTAGAGAACTTTAAAATGTGCATGTCTGGCTGCCTGGCCGTCCCAAGATGGCTGGCTAAAGAGATATGCATTTTAAAGCACACAGCTCTCTGCTGTCACTCGGCAGCACTGGCCCTGCCCCGTCCTGTCACTCAGTTCAGGACGGGGCGGTTGCTGAAAAATAAAATGGTAATAAATAAACTTTATTACCATTTTATTTTTCAGCTCTGGCCTGTGAGGCGACGGTCCTCCGCTCAAACGGAGGAGCCGCCCCCCTTGTCTTCGGTGCCAAAATTTGACACCACCAAAGCTCCAAAACATTCTGCATCGCGTAGCATGAAAAGCACATTAACGCCTGCAAAGTTTGGTATTTCGGGACGACAGCAGCATAAACACACATCGCAGTGCTTAATTTGTAAAAAAACATAAGTGCCTGGCCTCCCACCAGGAGGCCACTGCAGCTTGCACCACACATTGCCCCTGCCTTGCTGCCAATGATAGTAACAACACAACTGCTAACTATCACACTCCTACTAGTGTTACAATTCAGACTATTTCAGGCCCCCAAAGCTATAAGAATGGCTTGGGCAGTAGGTAATAGTAATTTTAATGTATATTGAATTAATAATTAACTATTGTCGTGGTCATCTTTCAATTAGCCAGACAGCGCCACCTTGTGGCAGACTGTCACAAGCGCTGGTGTTGACAATTCTGTGCCGTGCCGAGCACCGGAAACCACCGGCTCAAATTAAGCACTGACCCATAGCCAAATAACTCCAATCTATAGCTAATAAAAGGACGTGGAGGCAATAAAGACTTCCAGAACAAATCGTGTTTGAAAATAGCACTAAATGAAAGCACCAGCAAAATTGACACTGTATTCTAAGAACATGGAAGCCACCACCTCCCACCTTCCCCTAAATAGAAGGCTGTACAGGAAAGTATCTACAGGTGAGGGTGACACTGTTCGTGAAACCTGAGGAGATCAAACAAAGTTGTATGCTAAGCAGTGACATTAGATGGTGGCTCCTTGAACTAATAGCATCCTCCCTGAGCCAGCTAATCGCAGTTTGAAAGCTATTAAATTACTTGCGATACTGCTACCGTTTTAAATGGAAATAGATAAGAATGCCAAGCTCTAATGAAAAATGCCCATGCAATTTTAACAGTTTTTACAGAGAAAGGTACATTCATCAGTTGTTATTACAATGACAACATTGCGGTTGTGCATCTTCTGGCAGCAAGCTCCTTTCAGAGCACGTGTGCAGATGTGACTGAGGAGTTACAGAGCACACGCGCTTCATTCCTACCTTGTGTGTAGGAGGCCGTCCTAAGCATTACACCCTGATAGTAGAAGTTTCCCAAACAGGGCATAGTCAGCAAAATGTTAGGACAGATTTCTAGGCTGCTGCCAACTTCTCACATCTCTTGGGTGCCATTGACATCATATTGGCACAACTTGGCGACATTGCACCTATATACAGAAACCACAAACGCATACTAATTAAATGTATAGACAAAATGTGATGCCAAAAGCTGATAGACAAGAGAGTGCATGACGATTCTAACAATGTACCATCAATCAAACACCTTAAAAGTGGTCTGTATGGACAAGGACTACTACTATTTAGGTATGACACACATAATCATAAAACCCCCTTAGTAGATGAAATGCGTTAGTGTTAAACTGTGTGTGTATAGATACCCAACAGATTCTGGTTTTCCACCTCCTTCTTTCTAGTGGCTAATTGTTGAGCATACTATGGGTCTGATTTATATATTGGCAGAGAGGATACCCGGTCACAACCTCGATGGATTTTCCTCCTCCCATTATAGTGGTCTGTCCAAATTTCACTGCAGTAAGACCTTATGTTTTGGTCATGGTGGAGACTACTCTGTCTCTGCTGTGGCCAAACTTCTCCAACGGCCCCAGGGAGTAAGGGCCGTCTGAGAAATGGATACATGTCTGCCTGCCAAATTTAGATAGGCGGACATGTAGTAATTTCTTTTTTTTTACTGTTTCTTACCATCAGGTAAAATTTGGCAATAGGGAACAGTAAAACCATTTTAATGCGCCCCCGCCTTGAGAGAAGCCTCTCATGGCAAGGGGAGCATTACTTTTTTTCTTTTTGGAAAAAAAAAGAATACTTTTTTCTACAGGGCTGTGTCCTTCCAACACAGCCCTGTAGAAAACAGTAAAATGCATTGACAGGAACCACTGTCATGTCAGGCAGTTTCCCACTCCTGTCAGATGCAGAAGTCAGTACATTTGTTGGGAAAGAGAAGGGTAGCAAAGAAAATATTAGGTATTGGCGCTTCATTGAGTATGCAGAAATGTACTAATGTGCATTTCTGCATGTGTAATTTGTTATCCGTGTGTCTTTACGTCTGGGAATCTGCAACCAGGAGTACTCCTGGAATTATTTGTCAGTTCCATGAACAACTAAATTTCACAGTTCCTCGTCATAAGCTTAGGTCTGAAATTTTCAGACTGTTTTTCTATAATTTATTTGTTTTTAAGTTCCGTATAGTAGAACTATAAAATAGGTTTATTCTGTTTCAACATTTATTTTAGTTTCACAGATTTTACATTGAATTCAGTTACATATGAGCATCACATGGGATTATCAGGTTTGGGACCAGCATCTCCTTTTGTTACTCATGGTGACTTGTCATTTGGCAGTTATAATAATTTCCACTACACTTGGCAAGGCCACGGCAGCAACTGATTCAATTAATACAAATGAATGGTGCAGAGAAGGGTGTGTTTGCTGGGAAGAGTCACCACAAGCTCATCTGAACCTTTCTCTTCATAGCAGTCAATGGCTCCAGGACCCTGACCTCCATCTCTGATGAGTTTGAAGGCTCAGTGGATGTTCAACCAACAGTCATCAAGCTAGATTCTTTAGTAACTGCCTGTGGTCTTGTGGTGAGGACACTGCAGCCTTTAGGCTCCTTTATGGATCTCCTTGACTTGGCTGAGGGCATCCACCAAGATCAACGTCAGCAACAGCAGCAGGGAGGAAGGTCAGCAGAGCTTCACAATCCTTTCTAGCATAGGCCTCCAGTGCATTACAGAACCTAAGAAGGGATAACTGGGAAGAAGTATGTGTGTTGGGGGTGTTCTTTGTGGGTTACTCTCATCCTCCGTCTTGCAAACACCATTTTTACACTAAGCTAAATGTTCAGTCACACTTACCGGGCACCCTAATGATAGGTGCGCCAGGAATGTTCGCAAATCATTTTCTGTACTAATATGTTCTAATGTTCATGCACCTTTAGGCAAGCGATCACTGCTCCTAATGGTCATGAAAGTACTTTGTTTTTTTAAAGAGTAGCTGTGTTTTCCTCAGAGCCACTGAACTTCAGTGTACATGGTGCGGCCGGTAGGCTACTCCCCCAGAAGGGCCGTCTTAACAGCATTATAGGCCCCCGGGCAAAGCAGTGCACTGGGCCCTTCCTACACAACCACTTGCAGGGCTAAAAATGTTTAACGGAAAGTTAGTGTTAAATTCTGGTCTGCATGGGGCCCGTATGCTCTTGGGGCCCCCGTGCAACTGCTCAGCATGCCCATGCGTTAACACGGCACTGTCCCCACAGGCGCACCTAGGCGCCACAAATCTGTAATCAGCTGCCACCGAATAAAAACGAGCAGAGGGGGTCAAGAGCATACCCTCTTGAGACTACATGTGAAAGGGACAAATAGAGGTGGTACTTATTCTCAGAGACCACCAGCGGGGTCCTGAGAGGCTAATATTTGGGGGTGGACACTTGGTGCACTCACTGTTCAATCCAAATATTCTTCAATTAATTCAAATTAGTTTGTTTCCTTCATGGTGCACCGTGCTCAGCACCAGTCCAATCCGCCATCGAAATCCAGAGAAAGCTCCGGGAACCACATCCGTTGCTTGCTGCGCACACTCTAAAGGGAACTATACAACATGACAAAATGTTCTGCATCTAACTCTGTGGCATTTCTGAAGTGCTGCTCGTTTCGGTTTGTTTAAAAATGTCCAGGTTAATTCATGGGATACTTTAGATATGTCATTTTAAGGGAAATAAGCCAAATGCGGCCAAGCACCGCCTATTGTGCATCCCAAGGAAGCACCTCACACCCCTTCAGTGCAAATATTTTAATTTTTAGAAAATAGCATTGGCGCTTGTGAGGGCATTTGCCCTTTTGGTAACCCCCGATAGGCCAGATTCTCTTTCACAATAGAGATTTGTGGCTTCAGTCAGATTATAGGAGGTTGATGTTTTACTAATTTCATTAAACCTACGGAAGTACCCTAATAGCTTTCAGGACTTTATTGAAAGATTCAAACTCCTAAAAGATTGAATCTAATACACAGGGCGAGGACATGCTATTAAGATTTTGAACATGCAATAAATGTGAAGTTGAATAGAGTAATCCTGTATCTTTAACATTGGAAGAATCTGGATTCTTTCCACTCCGTAATACGGTATGAATCAGTTGTCCTAAACTGAGTCAATTTCGGAATTATATCCTCAGGACCATTCACTCCATGTGTTATTGACTAGTCTAACAATTAAACAAATGCATGAAAAAATAAGATTGCGGCCAATAGCCCCATTTGCACCAGGATCCTCCATTATTATATTGTTGAAACTCAAAGTGAATACAATTCTTCTCACTAAAAATCTACCAAGAACACACATAGAGGCACAAGGCTAAGTAATTTTCTGTTTGTCCAGATAAAATAGTATTTTTCAAGAGACGGATTGTTAACTATATGCCCCTCGTGTTTTCGTTCTTCATATCCATATGAGATTACCATGAGTATTTTTTTCTTCCCACTCTTGCGTCATATAACTAATAAGCAGACGAAATTTTTTAGCAATGTGGATGTTTATTTTATGACACAAGAATGTTTGGAAAGGAAGGTCGCCTCTCTATCCTTTAAATGACCAGTTTGAACCTAGGTGACTGCCCTCAGCTGCCTGGCTGGGTTTCCAACAGGGCCCCAGCAATTAGTTTATCTCACACCTCTCTCCAGCCTGGGGAAGGTGAACATGTGAACAAGCGTCAGATATGGGACTCTTCCATGGCAAAAGACTCCATTAGCTTCAGCCCCTTCCTGTTTCAGAGCCATCTCTCAAAAGCTGTTTGACGCTACTCATTGGCTGCTGAGACAAAGGATGGACAGCTTGTTCCTGCCGTCTGGTCTGTGTGCCTCCTGACAGGGAGCGAGTGTCATTTCTCACAGGCCATATACAAAGAAACTTGCCTTTTGTTTAGCAACCAACTGTCAACGTGGCTACCTCAGTGGATCTATTAGCAAATATTTGTTTTCACAGACAACCAGGAGCCTGCCTCCATGGGAGGGATGCCTACATTGTGTCCATTTCATTTTGATCATAAAGGGCTACAAAGGGTGGGCTTTTGGTAGAGCTTAGCTGCAGGGGAAGAGAAATGTAGGCTAAGAAATTCCCTTGCGCCATCTCGGAAAGAGAAAGAATGTTACACTATGTCACAGGAACAGTTGAGAAGGGCAGGCAGAGATGTGCAGGAGCTTAACTCTTGTTCATTTGGAAATCTCTGACAGTCATTAGTGGATCACCCTTATAAAACAGTGCTCCTATCCCTCACATGTCAGAGTGCTACTTGGATGGGAGAGGATAACAAGGAGTGCCTGTGGAAAAATTCCTGTCTCACTGGAGAAGGCCTGAAAAGAGTGACCAGGACCGGGTTTAGGGCGGTGCGACCGGTGCAGCCCACCTGGTGCTGCCTGTGGAGGGTGCTGTGTTTAGAAATAAGTTATGGGTTTAAAAGCACCTGCTGCAGAGTTCCTTTGTGTCCAGCAATTTTTGAGGCAACAATATAAAAGTCAAGATAACTCTGATGATTAATGTTCCTGCTGGAGAGAGATCAGAATTTTGTCTAGTGGCAGTTTCGACTCATCATAAAGTAGCGCTGAGGGTTAATATGCCTTCTGCAAAGAACACGTACCATGCAGCTCACAGACCTGTATTTTATGTGGATAGCTCATTGGGTTACTGCTTTTTTCAGAGAGATCCTTTTGTTACTTGCAGTTCATAAATTACAATCCTAATATAACACTGTGACCTAAGAACTGTCATCAAAGAGCTGCATGCAATGTGCATGGTATAGGTTAGAACGTTATGTTTTGTCCCCAGTCTTTCATTTTCTAATGTTGCTAAAAGGGTTAGTTTGGGTAGAAATACATTTGTATTAGTAAAGTCAATCTCAACCACTATGGTACGTTTTATATCCTGGGTTTGTGCTTCTCTGGGCCAAACACTATTAAAATATACTGCCTGCTAGTAGGTTTAGGTTTAGGTTTAGGGGATTTATAGAGCGCGTGACTACCCTTGGGCATCTCAGCGCTGAAGTGATACAGGACAGGCAGATGTTAGCACAAGGGATTAGGGGAAGAGCCATGTTTTAAGTCTTTTTTTGAAGGACACTTCGTTTTCAATTAATCGGAGTTCTGGATCCATACTGTTCCACAGTTTGGGTACCAGATGAGTGAATGACCTTCCGCCCCATCTGGCTCTCTTGAATCTGGTAGGATTCATCAGAAAGTTAGAGCTTGACCTAAGGTGACGACAGGGTGAGTAATGTGAGACCAACTTTTGGACCAGGGAGGGGCCTCTCCCATACATGGCCCGATGAGCCAGGCTTAAGGACTTGAATTTAATCCTGGCTTGGACTGGAAGCCAATGAAGCTCCCTCAGTGAGGGTCTGGCTGAATAGAGTCTGGGTATATTCAACAGCAATCGGGCAGCTGCATTCTGTACGACTTGCAGTCTATTTGTAACGTATTTAGGAGAGCCCAGAAAGAGAGAGTTGCCGTAGTCCAACCTCGATACCACCAAGGCTTTCACTACAGTCTTCCTCGACTTCTCTGGGAGCAGGGCCATTATTTTTCTGACCATACGGAGTATCCCATAGCAGGTGCTTGAAAGTTTTCTGGCCTGGACCTCCATCGTCAAGTTCTGGTCCAGCCACATACCTAAGTTTTTTATGGCTGTTTTAGGAGGGGGTGGCGGCCCCCAATTGGCTGGCCAGGGAATCTCCGAGCGAGGGCTAAAGTTGCTGCCCAAGATCATTAGCTCGGTTTTGTCCCCATTCAATTTGAGGCTGCAATCAGCCATCCAAGATCCTATTTTTTCCAGGCAAGGGACAAGTTGTCTGTGGTCCGAGTCAATGGAGTCTGAGATTGAGACCACTAGTTGCGTGTCATCCGCATATGACACAATGGAGAGGCCGAATTCCTGTATAATGTGGCCCAAGGGGCTAAGGTATATGTTAAAGAGTGTAGGACTTAGGGAGGATCCCTGAGGGACTCCCCAAGGAGCTGAGAGGAAGTCTGACGTGAATCCGGCCTCCTTGCATTGGAAGGATCTCTCACTCAGGAAAGACGCAACCCATTGGTTGGCTATTCCTCTAATTCCAACATCCTCAAGCCTTTGGATAAGCACTGTGTGGTCTACCGTATCGAACGCCGCGCTTAAATCCAAAAGTACTAGGGCCGCCGATCTCCCTTGGTCTAAGATATATTTGAGTTTTTCAGTGACCACAAGCAATGCTGACTCCGTGCTGTGTTTTGGTCGGAATCCCATCTGGGTCTGGTGTATGATGCTGTTGTCTTCCAGAAAACTGGAGATCGTGCTGTTCGCGTGTTTCTCTGCTATCTTGCCTAAAATAGGCAGCAGGGATATTGGGCGATAATTGGCCAGAACTGCGGGGTCTAGTTGTGTTTTTTTTAGTAGGGGTTTGATGATGGCGTGTTTCCACTCTTTGGGTACTTTGCCATTTTCAAAGGAGAGATTGATTAGATTGGAAAGTTGGCTAAGAACCGCTTTCCCACCCTGGGCGAGAATATGGGGTGAAGCCGGGTCTAACGGGGAACCTGATTTAATATTCTGTAATATGGAGCACCCCAGATCTTCACTCATTTTCGGAAAGGACAGGAGGGCAGGGCCGGGGGGTGGGAGGTACTGCTCGTTCACTCTTCCTTGGGGAGTTTAAAGTGCTATGGGGGTCCTCTGGGGTACCTAGTGTCTTGGTGGAATTAGGGTGGAGAGAATTGTAGATATTTTCCACTTTGCTCTTAAAAAATGAGGCTAACCCATTGCATCTTTCTTTGGAATGTTGGGAGCTGTTTGTTCCGTGGTCAATTGTGGTAAGGGATTTGACAATTTTAAAAAGCTCCTTAGAGGAGTTGGAAGACTTTGCTATTTTTTTTTCAAAGAAGGCTGCTTGTGCTTTCCTGATGCTCTTGTGGTAGAGCTGTATGGCTAGTTTGTATGCTATTTTGAGCTCTGGGTCATAGGATTTCCTCCAGTTACGTTCTAGTCTCTTACAGCTCTTCTTTTGAGCGACCAGCGTAGGGCAAAACCAGGACGATCTGTTCGAGTTTTTTTGCATCAATGGGCATGGCTTCCTGAAGTTCCGATCAATGGAACTATTTATCCAAGTAAGCCAGTTGCCATGGGCCTCTTCCAGGTCTTTAGTGTCTGGTGGAGCGGAGGACTCGAGATCAGTGATCCAGGCCTCAGGAGCTTTTCTAGGCCATTTGCGCCCCACTACTATACGTTCTTTTTTTTTTTGGTCACCTAGATGAGGTTTAAGGAGGCGCAATGGGATCATGGAATGATCTGTCCAAGGCATCCGCTTGGGTGCTAGCACCTCCAGTATGGGGTCTAGGAGATGGCCTTTTTCGTGAGTGGCGGACGGCACCAGTTGTGAGAGCTGTAGGGCTTCCAGATCAGCTAGGCATCTCCTAGCTGACGGGTCGTTGGGATTGTCCAGATGGATATTAAAGTCGCCTTACACTGTGAGGGCGCTTTTTCCTATTACCATGCTCGCCCGTGTGTCCGGGGCGGCTTCTAAGAACTGTGTACAGGCGCCTGGAGGTCTGTAGATAAGTCCGCCTGAGAAGGAACACGACGGAGTAAGGGATAATCTGAAGGCAAAGGACTCGCATTTAGCGCTGTTGAGAGGGGTAAAGGTACACCCTAGCTGTGTTTTACAAATGATTGCAATACCCCCTCCTACAGTTCCGACTCTATCCAGGCGGAAAATTTCAAAGCCCTGGGGAAGGGCCTCTATAATCTCTGGGGTACATGTGATTCCTACGCCTTGTAATCTGCATTGTCGTATGCAACATTGCGTATTGACTGATTCACACATGTATGATTTATTGTCTCTGGATAATGTGTGTGTATTATGTAAAGTTCTCTGACACCCTACACTGGTAGGAGTAGCGCTATAAAACAATGACATTCATGAGAGAGAGGGGCTATGGGGAGATGAGGGGCACTGTTGGAGAGTGGTAGTGAGGGAATCCGTGGAGGAGGTCATTGAGTGGGGCACCAAAAAAGATTGTCGTACTGGGTGCCACCAGCACTAAGGCTGGCCCTGAGAGTGACTTCTGCCTCCTCCCTTTAATGTCTGACTCTGAAAAACTACGCTGAGGGCCAGAGTAGCTGCACTGTTGTTGACTGCTGACACCCCCCCAGCACCTTGAGACCCTCACGGGTGAGTAGCGCGCTTACAATGCCCTGATTGATTGATTGATTGACTTGACAAGAGAAAGTAACTAGATGGAGTGTGAAAGCTCTAAACGACAGAGAGGTTTGTCTACCTGGGATAAAACCAGGAAGAACATGGGAGACTGGGCAAATAGCAGTGGTCCTTTCTGGAATTACTAAAATAGTTTTTTTCTCGCTTGAAACTGTAGATAAGTGCCCAAGGAACATGTCCCGGACGTTTGGGAACTAATGCACCACCATAATATAAATGTAGAGCCTTTGCTACAAATTTTGTAAGTTTAGACATTCATTTACAAATCTACCTTCTTAGCATTTCTTTGTTTCAGTGCCAAAATCCAATGCAGTGCTGCCCCCACTGACCTTTTTGAGAAGCACAACCAGACCAATAAAGCGCTCCGTTTTTCACTTTCAATGACAGATTTAAAAAGCAAACATCTCAATTTGCTTTTTAATATCTCCTGATCCCTACATCTAGTTTGCTTCATTTTTATTTTAAATAATTAAATTGGCATAGTAATTGTATTGTGTTTTTTCCTTAAATTAGCATTATTTTGGTGTTGCTGCTTTTGTGTCTCTTCTGTGAGTTAGACGTGGCTGCTTTTGTCATGGGTAAGCTTCTGGCAGGAATCTGTCTTTTATTTTTCTGCACTAAATTGTTTTGTCTGTGGAAGCTCAGTCAGAACCCACGTGAATACTGAGGTCTCTCTCTCTCTCCCCATCCCCATCCTCTTACACCTTGCTCCCTCCCAAAGATCACTAATATCAGCAGCATTCCTTCACTTTCATATCACCCTCTGTATGAATGCCCTTTCTCCAGTAGGCCATCCATCTTGTTTCGATCTGACCCTTTCAATCTCAAACTGACAAACACAACTTTCTCCCTTTCTCCTACCTTTTCTCATCTTCCTCTTCATCCTCTCTTTCCTCTGTGTCTTCTTACCCCGAGTTCTTCGAAGCTACAGTAGTTTTGCTCCTACAGAAGTCCACTGCTGACCCCTCTGACCCAGCTAAATATGGACACATTGTGAAACTCCCATTGTACTTGAGAACCCTAGAGTGGCTTGTGTTCAACACAGTGCATGTCAGAGTACATCAACATGGCCAAAATCAGGAGTGTCTCTCTAAAGAGGTACTCAAGGTTAACTATTTAGTGAAAGCATAGTACATGCAGTGAGGGGGCAAAACTGAAAAATCACCTTGCACATAGGATTCCACTAAAACTCGTTTGGCCAGTACCCAGAGTCAGCTAGTCTTGTGGGTTTCACCTGCCAACAAACTCTACATACACTTAAATAGTTGCAAAAGTCAAGATGGATGCATAAATGCAGAAAACCTGTACTTGCCGTGCTATGTTTTAGTGTTACTACAATACGTTTTTAGTATCAAGACTAGAACGAAGCATTAAGTAAGAAAATAGATACTATTAACCACAACCTTCCTAAACATGACGTTAATGGGAAATGCCTGTCATTCTTTCTTGATGTGCCTCTTTTATGAAGTTTGTATAGGAAAGGCTGTTATTGTATGCTAGAACAAAGCAGTGTGACCAGTTTTAACTGGCCCACAGCACAAAGAGCCATATTTACTAAGCTTATTTTAAATCAGAGTCCTGACCGCTTCAATAAAATCCGATTTTGTGCATGACCACATTCCCAAAAATACATGTATCAGCACAGAATTAATTCTGCACACACAAACTGTGATTGAGCGCAATATTTGCATAAAGTGGCTGCTCGTGGTGTGACGGGCTCTGTGCCAATCCCAACCCTCATTCACAAAGATGTGTGCCCAGCTGTGAGCAGACCTGTTGCGACATCCCCACCCCTCACCTAACCGAAGGGAGTGCTGTATGCTAAGGCAGCATCTTCGCTGCTTTAGTACTCACGGACCATTCAATATACTAGGTTGGGTAGCACTTATGCTGCCAGCCTAGTCCTCATTCTGCATACACACTTTTGTGAATTGAGACCTGTGTGCAGGGAATCTGCACTCAACGTCTCCAGTGAGTAATGTTTCTACACAGTAGCACATTAGTGAATTTGTGCTATCTCACCACACATTTTAACTTTCGGAAATCACTTCTCACACTGTGGCTTTGAACACGTACACTGAAAAAGTGGCATGCAGAAACATATGTTGGGCTTCATCTTTGATAGGTCTGAGGCTACTGACATTATTTGCCATTCTCTCCTGGTGGTGGAGGGGGGTGGGGGTACGTAGCCTAGGTGTATTCCTTCCATTTGTGAAAATCCATCATTTCTAAAAGCAGCTAAGCCCCCCCCCCCTGAGTGCTTTGGGCATCCAGGATCCCACCAAAGAGAGGCCCTAGTCTACACCCCATCACCTGCAGGGTCATTAACATTGAAGAGCCCTGTTTCCTTATCTCAGGCTTTTCATGGAAGACGGTGTTTGCTTCCTCATATCCCTAAAATCTGTGGACAGATCATCATCAAAAGGAAGGAGCTTCTCATTTGTATGGCCAAGTTACTGAAACTCTTTAACCCTAGAACTCGGAGAAAAAGACCAATATCTAATGTTCGGATCTTAGGAAAAAACACGCCTGACACTGTTAATTGCCTGCCTTGCAATTACAGCCTAAGCTAGGCATGAAGGTGAATAAGAACAGCATGGGCAATAATAGATGTTATGGTCCGACACCAGATGTTCAATAGGCCTTGCGTCCCATCATCTAATCCATCCTAAACAACAAACACAGCAAGTATCCCTGCCTGCTTCATGTCCCCGACACTGTGCCTAGAGTGCAGGCTGTCAGCACTAGGTAGCACGCGCATTCTGATCTTAGTGTTCCATCAAGGGGGCTACAACGAATTAAGTGCCTTTTAACTTAGCCTGAATAATGGGTACCCTAAGCACACCATTGCATGCAAGTTGGTCCAATTCCTTAAGGATTTTGTAATATCAACAGTAGAGACCTGTACACTGTTTGACTGAATGCAGAGGATGGATGACGAATTTACTGGATTTTCTCCTCCCTGTCTTTCCCTCACGCAGGAAATGCTGGTGGAACTTTGTGCTGGTCCTTGTGTTGTGATGGAGATTCGAAGTGCCGACGCAGCCAAATGTTTCCGGGAATTCTGCGGCCCTTCTGATCCGGTAAGCTAGGTAGATGAAAACATTAGGCTTTTCAAATCAGTTTCTTCCGGCAAACACCGGAAGCACACTTGAGACTGCAGAACAGTGGCACAAAAAGTTGTTTTTTCCAAACGGTAATGTGCCTGCTCAGGCTTAAAATAACCCATCTGTTTTGTCCTGGATGCAGTGCCCTACAGATGTGAATCCACCCTCCTGCAGAGGCCCTTGAAGACATTTTATCTGTACCTCCTCAAGATATTGTGCATTAGTGTGTACTTGAGAATTACGCCCACGTATTTGTATTGTTTGCTGTTGGCTCGTACTGCTCTGGCTCATATATTTGTGTAAAATGATTTTCTGTCAGGTTATTATTTCAAACGTTTTGCAAAGCTTTGAGGTTAAAATGATGTTTAACGTCAATGTACTTTTGTTCTGTTGCGTTTTATGCTCTTAAATTAAGCGTGTTGACGTACTGTTTAAAAATGTCTCCTGGTGAGGTGTATAAATGGAATATTTCACGCCCTACTTTTGAAAGTAAGGAGCAAGTTGGCTTTTTAGGTGAGAACAAGTTAATGGTTTAATTGAAACCGAATAATGAATATTTTTACAACTGAAAATGTGCTGAGCAAGTACATCATTTTATCGTGTCTGCATTAAGTTGTCCTTTCTCCTTGAGTTTTACTACCTTTGGCCTCTTTCCCAAGTCTGTCTGCTTTATTGTATCCCTACATTCTTGTTGCCACTTTCTCTCCCTCTTGGTGCCACCCTTTTGCCCCTTTCTTTCACACTGTTGCCGTTCTTTCTCAAGCGGGTTGATTGTTTTTTTTTCGACCTTGATGCAGCAATCCATCTTGTGGCTGCTATCCTCATCTTGTTGCTGCACCCTCCACCTTGTTGCTGCTCCCTCCACCTTGTTGCTGCTCCCTCCACCTTGTTGCTGCTCCCTCCACCTTGTTGCTGCTCCCTCCACCTTGTTGCTGCTCCCTCCACCTTGTTGCTGCTCTCTCCACCTTGTTGCTGCTCTCTCCACTTTGTTTCTGCTCTCTCCACCTTATTGCTGCTCTCTCCACCTTATTGCTGCTCTCTCCACCTTATTGCTGCTCTCTCCACCTTATTGCTGCTCTCTCCACCTTATTGCTGCTCTCTCCACCTTATTGCTGCTCTCTCCAACTTGTTGCTGCTCTCTCCACCTTGTTGCTGCTCTCTCCACCTTGTTGCTGCTCTCTCCACCTTGTTTCTGCTCTCTCCACTTTGTTTTCTGCTCTCCACTTTTTCTGCTCTCTCCACCTTATTGCTGCTCTCTCCACCTTATTGCTGCTCTCTCCACCTTATTGCTGCTCTCTCCACCTTGTTTCTGCTCTCTCCACTTTTTTTCTGCTCTCTCCACCTTGTTTCTGTTCTCTCCACCTTGTTTCTGCTCTCTCCACCTTATTGCTGCTCTCTCCACCTTATTGCTGCTCTCTCCACCTTATTGCTGCTCTCTCCACCTTGTTTCTGCTCTCTCCACTTTGTTTCTGTTCTCTCCACCTTGTTTCTGCTCTCTCCACCTTGTTGCTGCTCTCTCCACCTTGCTGCTGCCCACTCTTTGCCTTATTGACTTTCATTCTCCACCTTGATGCATCTCTCTCCAACCAGTTTGGTGCCAACTTGCAGACCACGTTGTTGCCTCACTCTATCCTTGTCTTTCTTTTTCCCATCTTGTTGCCGCTTCACCAATATGCTGTACTCTCTATACTTTGTTGTACCTCTCTCTCTCTACCATTTTGTATATCCATTACACCTTGACTCCCATGTTCTATCTCAATTATGTTGTTCCTCTCACCACCTTGTTGCTTGCCTCTTCTCCCAATGTGTTACCCCATTTGCCATCCTTTTGCCTCTCTGCCTCTTTCTTTCTACCCTGCGGTCCTTCACTCTTCACCATGTTTTTCTCTACTCCTTGTTGCCTGCCTCGCTCAGGTTTTTTGCCTCTTTTTTGCACCCCTATGTTGTCTTTGTCTTCACTTTGTTATCACTGACGACGCCCTTCTACCACACCTTGAGGGAGGGGCCTCAGAACGCCTCAAGCAGCGAGCAATGTCCCTCTTGGCTACTAAGGACGCCACCGCAATAAATGTTCTCTCTGCATGGGAATCGACAATTCCCTCTAACAAACCCAGAAGTGCCTCCTGAGGGCCCTAGTCAATGTGGTGGCACAGGACCTCAGAGATCTCCGGGCTCACTCCACTCCAGAAAGGTGTCAGGAGTGAGCAGGACCATGCGATATGAAAGAAATCGGCACCTGGGGCAGAGCAGCATGTGCATACAACTTGTCTCTCCCGGCCCATCCTCTGCAGTCGCTGTTGGGACAGATTTGTTGCATGTAGGTAGTTAACTTGGATCATCCGCAATCGCAAGCTAGTTCCCTTGGGGGCAGACAGGCTTCCCTCCAGTTGTCGTCCTCCTCCAGATAGCCCACCCAGCCCTCCCATTTACAACGGAGATGCGAGAAAAGATCCGGCGCATTGATCTTTAGGGAACTATAGATCATAGAAATTGCACCTTAGCCCAGGCGGCCTGTCATGAGTTCTGCTTTAAGGGGGTTGTATTCAGGGATCTGCGCATCCGCCGGGAGGTGGTCAGGAGAGGATGGTGCAGTTGTAGATAGCGAAAGAATTGTGTGTGTGATAGGCTTTATTGGTCCTGTAGTTCTTGAAAGGACATTAGGAGCCCCCCTCTACAAACATCGCCCAGGTAGGTAATACCCATGCGGTCCCATTGAGAAAACCCCGCAAGGCCAGCCACCTGGTCCAGCTAGGTGCCCCGCCACAGCGTTGTCATGTCTGTGAGGCTGTTGAGTAAGAGTGCCTACAAGGGATTTCGTGTAACAAACAATTACATTAATTTGAACATTGTTCGTAAATGCCCTGATAATAGCATCAAAAATATACATTTTCAACATAAATACAAAAATTCTATAGTGAATAAATCTAAAAAAAAAAGAATAAGATCCGGGTGTATTCCTTTTTGTCTAAATTGATGATCATAAGTAGAAATTTAAGGATACACATATATCTCATATACATAAGTGACAGAAACCACAATCACATGAAATAATGTATCCTTCTCACCGATGTACTCAAACCCATTTAAAAAAAGAATCTTTAAAGGACACAACCTATATATATACAACATGAATTTCATGAACACAAAATTTCTTTAGCAAGTAGGAAAATGGGTTGATGCGTCAACGTTTCGGTCTCTTATGCTATCCATCTATAAGACCATCTTCAGGACTTAGAATTCACATGAAGAACAAAGACCCTTTGATAAGTGGTTCAATCCGAACACTTGTTGGTTGTTGTGTGGAGACATTGGGTTGTGTAGCTCCGTGCGTTGCAACCAATGGAGCCCCTTATTACAAAAGGTGAGATGTGTAGATTCTCTCTGCTCCGAAATGCGTAAATTGTCTTGAATTATTCCATATCGCCGTCAGAGATCAGCGTATCCGTATGGTGTCTCATCTTTGTCTTGTCTGTGAGGCAGCGCATCCAGCGAGTGAGGTGTAGGGCTGCTCTCAAGCAGAGTACCGTCACTCGAGTACAAGATGGGACCACAGAGGGCAGAGGGGTGCCATAGAGGAGATCAAGAAGCCCCTCTCATTCTACCTTCTCTCTGTCAAATCAAATCAAATCAAGCTTTATTCGGCACATACAAAATGTCCATAAAAGCATACTATAATATAAGATAAAAAATACATTTATGTACAATTGTTTCAATATAAGATAAAAAATACATTTATGTACAATTGTTTCAAGGATTACTTTTTTAATTTTAAAAATAAAGACCTTATCCTCTTATACATTACAAGGAAATCTTCTAACGAGTAAAATCTAATCTATTTCATAATTCAAATTTTCTAAATATGCAAGATCCTTCCTTTGTTTAATGGCCAATAATATAAAGCAAATTACCGCATTACAAGTTAATACATTCTCCAAATTTCGAATATAATTAAAAGCAACTTTAAAGGAATACAGACTATTTGCTTTAAAAATAGGTCGTAAAAAAGCTTTTCTAATATTATTATAAAAATTACAAAAAGTAAAAAGTGAAGAGTACTCTGTAGAGACCTACCATCACACGGGCATTTTGGTAAATTAGCGCACCACTTGGCCCTCTTGGGAAATGCAAAATGATAGTGGAGCGTATTCATCCGTAATCTGGTTAAATAAAATCTATGTTGTACATCAGTTATAAAAATAAGATATGGTTGAATACCCGTTGATATTGGCCCTTCAAGATAAAAAGATATACATGGTTTAGTACTCGAGACGACATCCCTTGATGAGGTCCGAACGTTGAGGAGCCTCATTTTTAGTTCTATTTTACTCAAGTTTTGTATGTCTTCGGGGTTCTTCAGATTCACAGCCAAATTACATTCATTTAAAAGACCGCAGATATAGCTTAACCATGTTATTTTCTTACAATGGTCTTGGGTCAGACAATCCAATATAATATCCCTTGTAAAATGTGTCTCTTCCCTAGTCCAAATGGGGTGCCACAAAGTTAGGGCGGCTATGCTAATCAGATCGTGAATATATGGTGTATCAGTCTCCCTATGTAATATAATAGTGGCTGTGGAAGCTGGTACGGCTAGCAATCTTCTTAAAAAATTATTTTCCAGGATTTGTAACTGGGAAGTATCTGCCAAGCCCCACAGGGCTCCCCCGTAACAGCTCCCGGTAATGCACTTTGCCCCATATAATTTTTGAATTTCCCAAACTGGTTTTTTACCAATTTTTGGGGAAAATCTAAAAATGGCCTCAACCGATTTCACAAATTTCAATTTACATAGATTTATGTGTGTGCTCCACGTGCCCTTACTATTAAAAAGGATCCCCAGATACGAAAAAGAAAAGGTCCTCTCTATCAGTATACCATCGATAAAATGTGATTTATTCTTAATATTCCTTTTCCCGCATGACATGACTAGGGTTTTACTCAAATTAATTTTTAAATGCTTTTCCGTCATAAAGTTAGTAAAATTATCCATCAATAATTGTAGGCCGTTTGCCGTCCTAGAGATTAGGACAGCATCATCGGCATACAATAATAATGGGGTGACCCGCTTACCAACCTTAGGGGCATCGACTCTTAAATTCTGTAATAACGAGTCAACCCCATTAATGTAAAGCGAAAATAAAAGAGGCGCAAGAGTACAGCCCTGTCTTATCCCGCGTGTGATGCTAAAGTGCTTTGTGCATTCCCCATTTTCCCCGAAGCATATCTTCGAGGACAAATGTGCATAAATTTGTGATAAAAAACTAATAATATCCTGTGGGGCGCCCATCCCTTCAAGCGTCTGCCATAACTTCGAATGATTTACCAAATCAAAGGCGCTTGACAAATCAACAAAGCAAAGGTGAAGAGAGCCATCCCTTGCAAGGGTGTATTTTCCTATCAGCAGCTCAAGATTCAGGCACTGCTCAATCGTTCCGATGCCCCTTCTGAAACCATACTGTGCTACAGATAATATGTTTTTTTCTTTTACCCAGTGTTCCAGTCAGGCCAGCATCATTCTGCCCATTACCTTGGATGTTGAATCAAGAAGAGATATTGGGCAATAGCAGCTCGCGCTACTTCTATCGCCCTTTTTAAATATAGGAACTATCACGCTCTCAGCCCAGGTTGCAGGTATCACCCCATTAATTGTTGCATTAAAAAATTTATGTAAGATGGGCACCCAAAAATCCATGTTGTGTTTAAAAACGTCAATTGGGACCCCGTCCGGGCCTGCCGCTTTCCCACTAGCACTATTCATAAGAGCTGATCTAATCTCCTCATGACTTATACTTTCTGGTTTGATATTATTTAATAAGATGATACTATTATTCTCAACTATTGTAGTACACTGACGTGTCACATTAAAAATAGCTTCAAAATGGGATAGCCACTCTTCAGGAGTCACTACTGTATCAACTTTAGCAAACTGGGCATCTTTAAAAAGTGGCTGATCCAAAGTTTTCCAAAAAAGTATCGAATCTTTGGTCTCGGCAGCTTTAATCAAGTTGTCCCACGCGTTATCTCTAATCTCCGTTTTTCTTTGATTTAACGCTTGTTTATATAATTTCCACAGGGTACTAATATCTTCCCTATTCCGGGGAATAGCTTTTAAAGCTACCTTTAAATCCCTATTTAGTCTGGAGCACTGCTGGTTAAACCATCTTGGGCAATATACCCTGTTTGTCCTAGGCTTGCGTTTCAAATTTCCGGCAATTGCAGCCGAGATATTTAAAAAGGCCATAACTATGTCAGTGCTACTAGAAGAATTGTCTAAACAGGTTGCTATATGAAGATTATTTTTTTGGACTATCCATTCTGAAAAAACATTTGGATCGACTCCCGCCCATTTAATAGAAATCCCATTTTCACCCTGTGTCTTTACTTCAACAGCATGAACACACGGTTCATCTATTTTGGAAAGTGAAGATTTTAATATTAATAACAAAGGATGATGGTCACTTAGTAAGCTGGGGTGTACACTGCATTTATGAAGAAGAGGCCTACAATTTCTTGAAATAATAAAATGATCAATACATGAGGATGACCTCGCTCCCTCAAATGTATAGGTAATACACCTTCCCTCTCGGGAGTTCTCTTGGGCGTCCATTGCCATAATTTCCAGATTATACTTAAACATAACATAATTTATAATTTCCCCATAGTTATTATGTGGGAAATGTGAAGGGTTATCGCCCAATTCATCCTCATATCCGCATTGGATCCCTGATATAAATTTACAAAGTTCGATATTAAAATCACCTGCCCAGATTAAAAAGCAATTGGTCCCTGCACTCTTTATAAAGTTAGCTAACTCTTCATCTAATAATGTAATAATCTCATGTCTTGAACCATTAAAAATGTTATTATAAAAATTGATCACTATCATATCCTGTTTTCCTTTAACTGAAAGAAGCAAAAACTGAAAATGTTGTGATTTATTATATGGTTTTTTTAGAATCAAGGGAGAGGATACTGATATTAATACTGCCAAACCTCCACTTGCTCTCCCTGCCTTTGAAGGAATCGCATTGGTAAAAATGGTCTTAAACCCATTAATGAAAAATTTTTCTGTAAGCCATGTTTCTTGTATTAGTACCAAGTCGCAATTTTGTATACTTTTAAGCCAAGAGATATCACACAGTTTACTCCTTACCCCTGCAACATTCCATGTCATGATATGTAATGATTCCTGCAATGTATAGCTAGGAGAATTACAATCAGCCACACTGATAGGCGGGGGGATTTCATTTCTAAAGTTTTGTGTCTCAGATTCTACAAAAGTTACACTATCAGTATTGCTGATGGTATTAACAATACCTTCACACGAGCGATCCATGATGGCCGCGTAGAGTAGAGCTCCGCCGCCCGACCCTTCCCAAACACCTATCCGGCACATAGATCCGTGTCCTCCGAGAGAGGATCCCTGCATCGGAACACCAGCGGTTACCACCCCGCCCGCTCCGGCTTGTGTCAGACGCCTGGCACCAAAGTTACGGGGGCGGAAGTGGTGAGGCCTACCGTCCAGCCAGAAGCCGGGACACACAGTGCGGCGAGAGGCCCGGGAACGGCCCAGCCGGGTCGGGGACTTTTCGCGGCGTGAGGCCCGGGATACATCATCGCTGCAGAGAGACTGCGACTCGCCCCAAACCAATCGGGACCCCGCCATAACTCGCAGGCAAGTGGGGCCGGGATAGAAACTTCATCCAGCAGGAAAGGCCCAGGCACAGTCCTGTCCTGCGCGTTAGGGGTGCAGTCGGCGAGCGGCAGGGCTGCAACGCGAGGGCCGGTGGCTCACCATCCCGCTCCCCCCCCCCGAATTGCGACGAAGCCAGACACTGGACCCTGAGCGGGGAGGCCCACGGTGTTGGGATCACAGGCATACCACCGACAGGACCTAGGGAGAGCTACGGTAGTGTGGGCAGTGGGGAAGGCACCCCCCCCCCTGGCAGACAGAAAGCGTACAAGGCGACCCAGGGGAGAAGACGCTCCAGGCCTGGGGAGGCTTACGTCCCACTCCTGAAACCAGAACATACATTTGCAGCCCCACCACACAGAGTGGGGCTCCCGGCGGGATCTCAGAGCCTGTGTTGGCTCTCCCTCCACCTGACCTATTGGGGCCAGCGGGACCACTGCTTCGCCGTCTGGCGGAAGACAGCCTGAGGCCCAGACAGCCGACTCTCCAGAGTGATCGGGGAGGGCCAGCTCAGTGGCGTAATGGATCGGAGTAAAGGCCCTGGGACCCGGGGGCCCAGAGGGACGCAAACGAACAAACTGGACCGCTACACTGTCCCCAAAGACACGCACCAGAGCCGACTATCCGGAGGAGCCTCCCAGAGTGGCCTGGGCGAAGAAGAGCAGGAATTATCATTAAAAGACGTCATGGACGCGATCACTGGAGTTAAAACCTCCCTGGAACATAAAATGGACACCATGGCTATTGAAGTGAACCTCATCAGGGCGGATCTGGGAAAACTGAACGAGAAGGTGAAGCAGGTGGAGATCACCGCCACGAGCCTCGTCGGAGATGTCGCCCAACTCCAAGGAGAAGTCCGCGAATTACAAAACTCGCGTAACATCACTGACCTAAAACTGGACGACTACGAAGGCCGCATGCGGCGCAACAACCTCCGCATCCTGGGTGTTCCAGAGAAATCGGAGGGGCAATCCCCTGACCTATTCGTGGAGGACCTCATCCTGACACATCTTCAGCCCAAAGGCCTCAGTAAGTTCTTTGTCATCGAACGGGCACATAGGGTCCCGGGCGGCCGTCCTAGGCCGGGCGCGCCCCCGCGGCCAATGTTGGCCAGAGTTCTAAACTTCCGGGACAGGGATGTCGTCCTACAGAACGCCAGGGCGCGGGCCCCCTCCGCTACGAAAACGCAGACATAACCTTTTTCCCGGATTTCACACAGAGGGTGCAGACGCAGAGGAGGTCGTTCCTCTCCGTAAAAAAGTGCTTAGAGACAGAGGACTGAAATATGCGATGCTCTTTCCAGCACGTCTTCGGGTCGAGGCGGATGGACGGGCCTGGTTTTTCGAGCAGCCCGAGGCTGCAGCTGACTGGATCGAGCGCCGTGGAATGCAGAGCCCAGGCGGCCATGTCCGAAGTGGGAGTGAGGACACGCGCCCTGTCTGAAGAGAGGGCTGTATCGCCATGCATCTTTGCACGGAATATGTTGGGCCTGTTGTGGGGTGGGTTGTGGGTGGGTATTCTCTCTCTCTGAGCCTTCGTGGCTGTGGACCCTCTTAGACTTGGCACACTCGTGCAAGGAGGATGTACACTTGGCTTGTGGGGGACAGGGAGGCGGAGCGCTTTATTTCCCCCCTTTTCTTCTACTCTTAGTTCATTCCAAGGGCGACAGGCACTCTGCAAGTTTTCGATGGGCAGTTCTAGGCCCAGAGTGCAGGGCAGCGGGGTGGGGGGTTGTTGGGAGGGAATGTTTTGTTTGGTTTTTGTTGTGTTTGTTGTATCAGCATCATTAGTAGTACCGCCTCAGGAGGGGGCCGAGACACACGCTGCCACCCCTGTAGAAAGAGTAGAGATATCTTTTAATCAATTATGGCTACACGGAGAGACGTAGGAATCAAATTGTTAAGCTGGAATGTCAACGGGTTAGGGGACAAGATAAAACGTAGTGTTGTTCTCCAGTACATCAAACGTCAGGCCCCCGACATTGTATTACTCCAAGAAACCCATCTCATTGGCAATACATGCAAGGCACTACATAGAGGAGGCTACATAATGTTGGCCCATGCGGGATTCACCTCCAGCTCAAGAGGGGTGGGTATTATGATGAAGAAATCCTTTCCTCTGGTGGTAAGCGCAACCTGGGCAGACGATCGGGGACGATACATTGGAGTCACGGGAACATGGGCGGGACACCCCATCACACTCCTTTCGGTTTATGTACCACCTGGCCTGCAGGCCGCCACCTTTAGGGACTTAGGAACTATATTGCTAGCTATTCCAGAAAGTCTGTTAATCCTGGGAGGGGACTTAAACTCAGTAGTCTCGGGCGCGCTAGATCGTTATCCCCCCGTACATTGAGCCCCACCTCCAGTTGGCTTCCGGAATTTCTCGAGACCATGGGGATGGTGGATAGCTGGCGGACCTATCACCCAAACACAATGCAGTACACCTTTCACTCGGGGCGCACGGGAGCCTCTCACGTATCGACTACTTTCTAGTTCCCGCATCTCAGATTGCACACATCCATGAGACTAGACATCTGGCCAGGGGTATCTCCGACCACTCTCCGGTTTGGTTTAACATGGTTCTTGACTATAAGCAAGTGGGAAGGGTGGCCCCCATCAACCCGTGGTATTTTAGAGATCCCAAAATTCGCAAAGCGCTCCTTGCAGCCATAGATAATTACTTTATTGACAATGAGGGATCAGTGGATTCCCCGCAGACGCTGTGGGAAGCCTTTAAGACGGTGATCCGGGGCCAGGCCCTATCCCTAATCTCGGGCAAGAAAAAGGACCACCACAGAGAGATAGTGGCCATGGAGGCGGAGATTGGCCACTTAGAAACTGACCTGGACTCGGAGGTCACACCCGATAAACTCCACTATCTACGGCTCCGGCAGCAGGAGTACAGAGCGCTGGCGACCGACCAGGCGCGGGCCTTGGGTAGAGCTGCGCAGGGACGGTTATATGAGGTGGGAGATAAAGCTGGGAAATTGCTAGCATGGCTAGACAAGAGAGAATGGGCAGACCGCCTAGTACCAGAACTCCAAGGGGAGGGAGGTAGCCCCCTCACAGATCCTCAAGACATTGTAGATAAATTTGCTGCCCACTTCTGTGCGGTCTACTCTTCAACTACTTCCTATTCTGTAGAGGACTCCCGCCAGATGATTGCTGACATAACGCTGCCCAAGGTCTCAGCTGATGACCGTGACTTTTTAGATAGTGACATATCCAACGACGAAATAGCGAAGGCAATAAGGTCCATTAGATCAGGAAAGGCCTCAGGCCCCAACGGGCTTCCGGTCGAATTATATAAACTTAAACCGGACGGGCTGGCCCCACATCTCAGGGCTATGTACGAGGACTCAAGGGAGAGAGGGCTCCTGCCGATAGATCAGAGAACGGCCACTATTATCACCATCCATAAAGAGGGGAAACCGAGAACTGACTGTGGGTCATACAGACCAATTTCCCTCCTGAATGCAGAGCCCAAGATTTTGGCCAAACTTCTGGCCAACCGCCTGATCACAGTGATCGAAACCCTGGTCCATCCAGACCAATCTGGTTTCATTCCGCATCGCAACACTGCACTTAATTTGCGTAGGGTGCATGGGGCACTAGGCAGAGCGACCTCACTTTTAGAACCAGCTGTAATAGTCTCCCTCGATGCCACCATGGCATTCGATACCATTGAATGGTCGTATCTTTGGGCAGTTCTGGAGAAGTTGGGGTTTGGCCCGAAATATATTCAATGGGTACAGCTTCTGTATGCTAAACCGTTGGCACAAGTAGTAGTCAATAACAAAAAATCGGATACCTTTGAGTTGGGTCGGGGGACCCGGCAGGGCTGTCCGTTGTCTCCTCTCCTGTTTGCCCTGGCCCTGGAGCCGCTGGCGGCCTGGATACGTAGAGACCCGAGGATTCGGGGCATGCGCTGGTCCTCGGAGTGGGAGGACCGCATCTCGCTCTACGCAGATGATATCCTGCTCTATCTGACTTCTCCGAGGCGGTCCCTGAATGTGGTCCTGGATATCCTGGCCGTCTTCGGCAGGTACTCCGGATACTCCATTAACTGGAGTAAATCCCTGTGGTTCGTTTTGGCTGGAACACCGCCTATCCCACCGAAGGGTTGCCCCATTCAAATTCGTGCAGACGGCTTCAAGTATTTGGGGATTTTTCTCACCCTAGACCCGTCGCTCCGCTACTCCCAGAACCTACTTCCCCCTTTGACTAGGTTGCGTAAGGACATAATCAGCTGGAAGTCGCTCCCGCTTTCCCTACTGGGAAAAGCGGCACTTTTTAAAATGATGTCTTTGCCCCGATTTTTATACGCCCTGCAGAACTCCTTGGATCCGGTCCCAGCGTCCTACTTTAGAGAGATAGAGGGCCTTCAGCGGGACCTGTTGTGGAGTGGACGGCCGCGTATTGCCCTAAGCAAGCTCACCTTAAATTGGTATGACGGGGGCATTAGCCTCCCCGATATCAAGAAGTATTATTGGGCGGCACATCTTGCTGCCATTAATCATGGCACCTACCTACGTCCCGGAGATCCAGGCCATAACATGGATAGATGGCTCCTTTCGGGTGGGAACTATAACAGAGCCCTTTACTCCAAACCACACCGATTCCAACTCACAGGCCCCACCAAACACTCGGTCCATGTTTGGCACACTGCCACTAAATGCCTTGGCTGGAATCGCAGGCTCACACTTGCTACCCCGTTATGGGACTCGGAACAGCTAGGTAGCTTGTGGAAAAGCAAAGGGTTTGACAAATGGGATCTCATAGGTCTCTCGCGTATAGGGGATCTGTGGGACAAATCAGATATCAAGTCATTCGCTACCCTGCAACAGCAATTCGATCTAGCTGACTCTGAAACTTTCCGTTATACGCAGGTCCGACATGCCCTGCGCTCCCATATACAGCGTGGTACCGCCCCTCCAGAGTCGTCCCCATTGGAGGACCGCGTCTTGGACGGCCACATCCCTGACAGCACTATCTCATTGATATATAAAAAGCTGATCAACAGCATGCCAGACCCTCTCCAGTCGCTTCGGGAGAAATGGTCCAGGGACGGAATCGAGATAGACGATGAGGACTGGCAAGAGGCCGTTTCCTCGCCCAGAGTAGTGGCAATACCCGCGCGCCTACGCCTGGTCCAACTTAAAGTACTCCATAGGATTTACGTGACCGGACCGCAGCTGGTACGGATGGGAAGAACAGATGGGGGGACTGTAGACGGGGCTGTGGCCAGATGGGTACTTTTATACATATAATTTGGGAATGTGACAAAATTCAGCCCTACTGGCGTAAAATACATGATATCACCAACACAGTGTTAACAACACAACTTAGCCCAGATGCTCGTAGATGTTTGTTGAACATATGGGAACCGACGGATCTGAATGTCTATTTAACGCAATGGGTCACTTTGGGACTTATGCTCGCTAAGAGAAATATTGCTCAGCTGTGGGGGCGTCTCAACCTCCAACGGTGGGCGACTGGAAGAAAGCTCTGGATTGGGCAATGTTCAGGGAAAAGACAGTGTATGTTGCCCGGGGCTGCCCTAAAAAATGGACCCGTGTATGGGGCCTGTGGAACTCCTATCGTGGAGACATATGTCAACCGCCCCTCTCCCTTGACAGTGATGACCTCCCTTTGCCCTAAACCCTCCAAGTATTTTGCTGTATTAATTGATTTTGCCTATTGTCTCCATGTGGCGTGCTCTTCTGCTTCCTATGTAATGTACTTGATATGCTGATATTGATTAATAAAAAAAAAAAGTTTTACAAAAAAAAAACAATACCTTCACACGTTTGTTCCTGGTCCGTATAAACTGTTTCTTTCGAAGTATTAACATGAGCTCTTACATCATAATCATCTTGTACAACAGCTTTTGGGCATACTATGTTTCGTTGCAGTCAATCCACCTCACTGCACCTCCTAAGTGGTTCAAACCTATTTAACATAGACGGTATCATGTAATGTGTTTGATTACTGGTACTAGCTTGGGCTCTACCGAGGGGTGAATCCATTCTGGATCTGTAAAAATATCCCAGGGGTAATGGAGCAATGTTTCCTTCATTACTATTAAATTGTCGATCCTGGTTGGCTGTAACCTCTTCTAATAATGAGCCCACCACATAGGGCCGACGAAAATTTACAATTACACAATCCCCCTCGCACATTTTTACGGATTTGCCCACCCAGCTGACTCTTCTTACCATGATAATTTCATGTGATAAACACCCAAAACTACAAGTCGTGTTCACAGAGAACCAATGAATCACCCTATTTTTCAAGGAGTCCCAAGTTTCAATAGTGTTTCCAGACAATTTAGATACATTTTTTAAGACGATCACATATGGAGTAGCTTGTGGGGGTAAACTTAAAGAGACATCCCGTTGCCTCCCAAGTTGAACTTGACCTCCGTTCTTCTCGTTACCATTCCCTATAGTTCCCCCAGAATTTTGTGTGGGTAAAACGTGTGCTTCCTTCCCGTGTGTATCAATAAGTGGCAAGGCACAGACCCTTTCTGCATTATTCGTACTGTTCGTATTATTTGAACCGACGTGTGCATCACTTCTATTATTTAAATTTACATTCTGTGGCGTATTTGATACAGTTGGCAGCTGAAGAGCAGTAACCAGTTCCAATAACTTTGCAATGTCCTTTTGCACCGTTTTTATTTCAGTCATGACCCGCCTCTCGATGGTATCAATTTTCCCATGCAATTTTTTAAAGAGAGTGTCTATGGCATGTTTATCGTCCAGTGATTCTACAGGCTTAAATCCTTGTCCGTTGCCAGCTAATTTTGTAGATTTTCCCTTTTTTTGTGCAGCTCTTAATGGGCTAAGCCTCCTTGATACTAGGCTTTGTTTACATTTTTTTGCTGGTGGCGAGTCTGATTCTGGTGTGTCTGAAACATTAGTAATTTCAAGGGGAATAGTTGACGCACAAGGCCCTAGTTTAATCAATTGATCAGATTTGGTATTCTTAGGGGTGTTGTTTACAGTACTGCTGTTTAACTGCTCCTGGGGGGTGATATCGGGACTGGGAGTATTACTTTCACCATGCACTTCCACCACAGGCTTGGCCCCCCTCTGAGCAGCATCTAAAGCAGTTTTAGCGGCTGCCAGCTGTTCCTCCACTTGCACAATCTCATTATTTATTATGCCCATAGCACTTTTCAGATAGTTGGTAATCGGTGCAGTGTTTTCCACAGCCTTTTTTTTACATATCGCCAATTTCCTCTTCCCCATTTTCGAATGGCACCACAAATTTCTTACAGCAATGAATGATTATCGATATTCTGCTTACCCACTTTCCATAGATCAGCACTTACTGCAACCAGAAGGGGGGTGGCCCGACCCGGCCTCTTTCGGTCTCGAACGGGCTCAAACGGGCCCGCCCTTGGCCCGGGCTTCGCCCGGCGCGCCCGCTCGCGTCCGCTCGTGTCCTGAGCTCACTATATGGGCCGACTGTCGCGGTGGGAGCGACGCGTGCGGCTCCTGTGCTGTGTCCTGAGCTTTCGAGTCCGACTTTGGCAGCAGAGATTCGGCAGAGATTTCAGGCTTCCCGCTTCACGGCAGCCCTAACCCCGCTATATAGGCCGACTGTCGCGGTGGGCGTGACGCGTGTGGCTCCTGCCGCAGCACGCGCTGTGTCCTGGGCTTTCGAGTCCGACTTTGGCAGCAGAGATTCGGCAGAGATTTCAGGCTTCCCGCTTCACGGCAGCCCTAACCCCGCTATATGGGCCGACTGTCGCGGTGGGCGTGACGCGCGCGGCTCCTGCCGCAGCGCGCGCTGTGTCCTGGGCTTTCGAGTTTGACTTTGGCAGCAGAGATTCGGCAGAGATTTCAGGCTTCCCCTTCTCTCTGTCTCTTTCCCTGCGTTTCTTGTATGTTTCTTTTCTACCTCACATCTTTAACCTTTTTTAATTTTTCACCCTTCTGCCCTTTTTTCCTAATTCAATCTATAGTTCCCTTTTAATCTTATCTCTCTCTCTCTTTTATCTGCCACCTTTCTATCTTCCTTGCTTGAGCCTATTGCCCTCCTGTAGTTTTACTTTCCTGTGAATTTCTGTGTCCTCCTTCTCATGGGTAACTTATTAGTTGGTCACTATGTGAACCATCTAGCCAGACCCCACTTCTGAACTCTTGTGCTCCTAACCAAAGAGTTATGGCTCTCTTGTCTGAAGCATTGTATAAATGTTTTGGCGGACGTCTTCTCCAGAATCGAGGGCTGGAATTCTCTCTGTGTCAGAGATTGGTGTGACTGGATGCTCTGGAGCCATGTCTTCCAGGCTCTTGCAATCAGATGGGACTGCTTGTACGTGGACCTTATGCCCTTGAGGTAAAACTATCAGGTATCATCTTTTTTATTTGATGTCTGGACCCAAATGCTCTGGTTGGGATGCCTTCTTGCAGGATGACCTTATGTTGGCATCCTAGGCCCAGAGCCCATGGCGTTAGTTGTGTGTGTGGACAAGTTCTGTTTTAATTTTAATCCCATCATAAAGTAATCAATTTATATCCCTCTTCGAGGCAGTGTTACTGGTGTTTACTATTAACAATTTCTATTCTGCCATGTCCATATGCCATTACCTTGTCAAGGGCATTTGTCTGGGCAAAGACTTTGTAGACTTCAAGATAGTATTCAAATGTACACACCTCTATGGCCAGGCACAGTTCCCTCTGGGATGTGAACAGCTTTCTTGACCTTTCGGTTTCCTGGAACCCCACCTCCTCTCTGGATTTTAAAATCTATAAGTGAAGCCCATCGTTCTTTTCCATCTGTTCTCCTATTAAGAACCTTGGACACCCAGGCCCTTTTCCAAGACAAGATTTTTAAGCTTGCCTGCGAGCCTGGAAGTCCCTTCACTCATCTTGAAATTTTTCTAGTGGTGCAAGAACATGACCCATGATCTTAGCATAAATTGCCCTTCCAAGACCCCAAGATTCTCACTCAGTGGGGCTAATTAACACATATTGGCTTATAATTGCTCCTACAAGCCTTGATATTGGTTACATTGCCCAACAGGGACTATAGTAAGTACCCAGAATTGTCCCCACGAGCCATGAAATGCTTCCCATTAACCTAAAAAATTGCCATTTAACTTTGTACCTTGAATCTTTGCATTTTCCTGTCACTTATCATATTGCTTATGTGTCTTATAGAATAGCATTCTGCGTATTTATGTTTTTCAATCATTCTTGAATTCACCTTAGGATCCTTGCAATAGCCTACAAGCCTTGAAACAGCCCCCAACAAGCCTTCAAATTGTCTTTATGGGACTTTCAGTGAGGCATGAGATTACGATTCTGAGCCATTGGAATCCCTTTACAACTTGGAATTGTAAGAGGGCAGTAGAGAGCTGCAGAGAGCAGGCGAGGAGAGGCGAGAGGCGAGCTGCGTGAGGCGAGGAGCAGCAGCGGGGGAGCAGCGGGGTGGCCCCTGCCTTGGCATACAGCGACGGCATTTGGCGCTTTCATCCTTCGGCGCTGCCATTCTCCAACAAAGCAAAAGGAGGCTGGGGGACAGCGGAGGTAGGCGCAGCTGTCTTTCATTTTTTGCTTACGAGGCCCGCCAGCCTACCAGCCCGCTAGCTCACCTGCTCAGCCCGGCCCAGCCCCGCCGATCCGCGGCCCGATCTGACTATTTTTGCACTGCAAGCGCGGCCGCCCTTTAGCCAGGCGGCCGCAGTGAGTGATAGCCTCGGCGGAATCGCGGAGGCGGCCCGGTCAGACCAGGTGCAGCCTGCGAATCCGCCTTGAGTGCCCCGCTTGCCTCCCCACACATACCCCACACATACCTCTCCATTTCACGGAGCTGCAGCACCGGCACCCCACAGGAGTCTGGGCAGGGGGTAGGGGGCAGGTGCTGAATCACCCCCCCCCCCTGGTTCTCCCAGGTCTTCCCCGCCCACTCGGGTCAGAGGACATAAAGGGCCACCTTGGCTTCCCAGGTTCTCTCTCAGGCTCTGGGGCTGATTGCAGAAACTGTCACCACTGCAAAATTTGAAAGCATTGAAAGCATTGAAGTGAGAGGAACCCCCAGATTCGCAGAAAACGCAGTGGGCCGCAGGCTGCCTTAGGGTTGTATTTCTAAGCAAATGTTTAAAGCGCCTAAGGAGACTAAGGAGAAAGGTTGTTAACGGTGGGGTTACCTGGAGATATTCTCCTTTCAGCAGACTACTAGACCAACAGTCCTTTTGACCACCAGCCACTACTAGCCATCAGCCTTTGGTCAATATCCAACGGTCTTTGAGCCACAGGGCATCCGGGAGGGCCCTTGCGGGAGCCTATCCATTGTCACCGCCACCCTCAAACATGAGATCAGGGCGTGTTTGGGGGGCCGTTCAGCCCAGACAAGCAGGGGGATAGGGAAAGAAGCGTAAATCTGGCCCACCCACATCCCAATATTTCGATCAAACTTCCCTCAACTTAACAGAGGTCGACTTAATGGACAGCGCACCACCAAGAAGGGGAGTTTCCCCTAACTCCAAGGTCTCTCCAACCCAGCCTAAAATCTATACAAAATTCAACTTCCTAAAGGACATTGGTGCTGCTGTCTACTCAAGCAATGCGGCACTCAAAGGTCTTCAGTCCCCCCTTCAACCGGTTCAAACTCTTCACTCGCTACAGTTAACTACAGCTTTAATACACACTCAAGTCCGTGAGCCGAGTTTATCTCCTACAGCGGATTATACCAACTCAGCCTCTACAGTAATTTAACTTCAAGCGTCCGGGGGCATCCTCCACCTTACCCAGCACAACAGCAGCAGCGCCCATGCCGGCCACGAGTCGTCCGGCCCAAAACAACAGACTCCTGGCGACCGCCGCACACTCAATGAAGCCTTTAGAGGGTCACCCAGGGACCCAGCCAACTCAGCCATTGGTAGACCAGGCTTCAGATAGCTCAGCTAGTTCAGTAACAGCAACGCCCCCGCCCCTAGCAGCAGGGGATGTTCACCAAGCGCATACACCAACAGTTCTAATAGGGACAAGCCGGCTAACGCCCATGGAAAACCAGAATAAACAACTGCCGACAGCTCCTTCAACAGCTACCCCAAGCCCTTCAGTGGACGAGACAAGCAGGACGCAATTTCCATCGGCACTTCATGGAAAAGGCACTTGCAGCCTGCATCCACCTACCACCGCCGACATTACTAATATTAACATCTCGGATCCTAGCCACACTAGTGTCAACACGCTGACTCCAACAGCCAACATTAACGATTCCAAGCAGGAAGAAGGAAGGGCAGCTAACATTAACGATTCCAAGCAGGGAGAAGGAAGGGCGGCTTTATCCTATCTGAGCACCCAAGAATGGGAGGACATGCTAGCAGCATACTCTCCAGACCGTCACATGGGCATATCTCCTGCGAAGCCGACTTTATATCCTTCAATTGATAGCCAGCCCCCAAGGGACAAAGGGGAGCGAAAGGAGATGGGTGGGTCAAAAGAACAAGACGGAAGTGCCTGGGCCTCCATTTTAAACACCATGCAATTGTCGGTGGAGGCACTCTAATACCAGTCTGACAAGATGGACATACAGCTCACTCTACTAAACAATCTGGCCGTGTTGACAGCAGGCATAGATGAGAAACTGGGGGACATCAACGGGCTAATTAGAAGAGCACAGACGGAGGCACACCTCCGATGCGGCTGTAGTCCGATTGTGGACAAACTAACGACCCTTCCAACAATGCTCACAACGGTGCTCAATGAGTTGAAGAACACATCACTAGCCATCCCTGTTTGTTCCCCAGCTGGCGGCCTGACTTCTGAACCCTAAGCCCTTGAAAGCAAGGAAGGAGAATCGGGCAACTCAACTAATCAGAACTTTAAAGGCAGTGATTCGCGCACCCAGCATAAAGTGGGGTCTCCATGCACTGCCAGGGAATGTTTTAAGACAGTTCAAGCTGACCCAGCCATTACTAAAGTAAATGCCAAACAGCGCCACCAGCAGAAAAGAAAGGGACGGAATCAAAAATCACTTTCCCTCAATCAAGCAGCTACCTACTCAATTTTCAGCAAACAGTGCTCCAAATCAGAGTCTGACCCCAAAGAGGGGGGCAAGCAAAACACAGCTCCGGGCCAAATTAGTAACCCTCAAAATATAGTAGCATCTCCCGGGCCTTCTAACACCGAAAGGCCTCTAGGTGATATAAATAACGGGAACTCGTCACAGGCAATGATAGCTCTCCACAGAGGAAGTGCTAATACCGACCCAAGTGTAATTCCCATATCATCATTACAAAAGCCATTAAACAATCCATCTCGGCCTGACGGACAAAGAGAATCTCAAATAAGTATCGATCCTGCGACAGAAGAAAATAGGGTGTCTAGAATGGACGCAACCTGGCAAACGACCATTAATCACTACGACAATAAAGATCAGATAAACAATTGCTCAAACAGCAATATTCAAAAACTTGCATCACCGAGAGAAGGAAAACAAATATGGAAGGTCCCAGATCAGCTACTTCAGGGCTCATTCCCCCTGCAGGATCCGAGGCCACCCAGCGAACAAACACTAACAAGAAACAACGCAACCAATTACAGCCCCCCTAAAGAGGTGCAGTTACCACAACTAAGGGAGGACGTACAACTTAATAATCAGCATGACCCCTCATTGTACGCTGGAGAATCCACAAATCAAGTGCAGGCCTCAAAAAGATTGTCAATTAGCTCGAGTCTTACATTGTTCAAACCCGAGTATACGTCAAAAGGGCACCAAGACATACTGAACAGGGGTAATATTTTGAAACTATTAAGGGCCATTCCCAATCTAGCAGATCTGAACACAACCGATCTTCTTGCAATAGAGTTTCTCACACCCGAAAATCCAGCAATGCCTGAGGCAATGAGGGCTTCGTGGAAAACAGTTGCTATCGCTCAAAGAGTATTAAACGAGCACCACATTTTCGAAGCTTGGGGAATCAAGGTTACGTCTTATCAAAATCCAGCTTACCCAGCGCCTCTTCTAAACCCCAGTCCAAGGCCTGGCCTCAATCGCCGCCCAAGGCCCTCAATTTCCGTTCTTAGAGGGGCACTGGGCTCTTCTCCTCAATCAAGGCCTCTCTTCCGGGGTTCTGACCGTGCGCTCTTTGGCGAAGAAGCAGCACCTGGAGAGAGTCTCCGGTTTGCTGAGCCAATTACAAGAACTCTAACCTTTTTCCAGCAACTCAATGACATCATAGCCAAATGGACACAGGTAACAGTCAACAAAAAGAAAGTGAGATTTGCCTCTGCTCATGGAACATCAATGGTCTGGCTTCAAAAGCTTCTGACCCAGACTTCCTGCAATACTTCAAATCGTTTGATATAATCCTGTTACAGGAAACATGGCTGACAGAACCATTACATATACACGGGTTCCACTGCTTTGCCATACCAGCCACAAAAGGCGGGAAAACCGGTCATTGTTCAGGCGGGCTGGCAACCTATATATCGATAACTACCGTATCTACAGCAGCTGCAGTCGGCCCTTGAACAGAGGTTGCCCAAGCAACTTAACTCACTCTTTCTTTGGCGGGTGCACAAAAAGAAGTAACGAATGTTAACGCATACATCCACCCAAAACGCTTAGCAACTGATTCGGCGAAGCTATTTGGCCAAATAAATACCTATATAGGCAGTACTGAATCATCAAATATCATTCTGCCGGGGGACCTGAATCAATACTTATTGGGATCATCAGATGAATGTGAAGCAAGATTTCAATCTTCAAACTGCAATATACCAACACAAGCCGACTTCACCCACGGGAAAACCAACAAGATAAATAGAGGTCTTCTCGAGGATTTAGAACACTCCAATCTCAGGGCCCTCAATGGAAGATTTGCAGGCGACATTCCTCTTGTAGCCAGTTACTATACTGCAACAACTTACTCGATCTTGGACTACACCTTTACCAGTCTCTCGTTGTTTTCATTCATAATTAATTTCAGAATGGGGGACAAGCGGGACAGCGATCACCGCCCACAAGAAATAACTTTAGCCGCAACTGCTCCCTCTGGCATCCAGCCGGCCCCATTCTGGGGCACTAGTTACACGTCCGATTATAAGAGAATTAAATTCATGGCAGATAACATCGAGTCCCTGTCAGAATCGGCATTGAATCTTATACTCTCATACCCGATCAACATGGATTATATTCAAATCTGGGAATGTTTTACCAAGATGCTCAGAGAACTACACGCGTCGCAAATAAAAATGAAGCGCACTCTGCCATTCGAGCAAGCGAAAAGGCTAACTGCAGCACAAGGCGCGCAAATCAAAAGCCTTAAAAGAACTATAAATGGCTCGATAAGATCCCTGCGTCATGATCCTGGGAACCTCTTGCTACTCTCCTCTTTGCATCAGCAAAGAACTAATCTAAAGAAGTTGAAATGGGGCATAAACAAAAACCTTGAAGATGATATCTGGGCTAAACTTCTTCATAACATAAAACTAAAAGACAGCGCCCGTTTCTGGAAAACGGTAAACACAATCAACCCGCAACGTGGGGGAATCTCATCGCACATATTAGAGGAAACCTGTGCCAATTATCTGTATATCCACTTCAACTACCTTACAGCGGGCTCCCCTCACTTGGATCAGAGCGGGGTAGCTCCAATTGACCGCAATGCGGTTAATCAAATATACGATAGAGTCTCACATAAATCCTTAGACTTAAATCAACTGCTGGAGGAAACGTCAGACGAAGCTGCGTATCTGCTAATCAAGCAGCAGATTACAAAGGGAAGAAAGGAAGGGGCGCCGGGCCCGAATGGAATCCCACCCGCTCTGTTCAAACAGAGGGCGGCAGAATGGGCAAGAATACTTCACCTTATATTCCTGGATGTGAGACAACGGGGTGTCATCCCTGATTCATGGAAAGGCTCTACGATCGTTCTCATCCACAAAAGTGGTGACAAGGCTTCGCCTGGCAACTATAGGTTAGTGGCTCTAATCGACAATGAGGCCAAATACTTTGCGGGTACGTTGTTGGAAGAGCTTACAGCCTGGGCGGACTCTAATGATATAATTCCACTAAATCAGACAGGCTTCCGTAAGAAAACAGGTACAACAACGAACATCTTGACATTATCCCTGCTTATAGACGCAGCAATCTCGAAGAAAATGCAGCTGCACCTTTGTTTTATCGATTTTAGTACCGCCTTCGACAATGTGGACAGATCTAGACTGTGGGCGAAGCTAGCCAGCTGGGGTATCCCAAATGCTCTTTTAAAAATGATAATGCTCCTACATACAGATACCAGGGTACAGGTTAAACTAGGCACAGGGACGCATCTGACAAGGAAAGTAAAAACAACGAAGGGCCTCAAACAGGGCTGTGTGCTGGCACCTATGTTATTTAATTTATTCATGGCGGACCTACCACAGCTACTCAACACCAGCAATTCTCACGCGCCCAGGATGGGGGCACAACTCTGTCCAATCTTCTTTACGCTGATGACGTAATCTTGCTCAGCCACACAGTAGTTGGCCTGCAACATCTTCTCAACAGCATGCAGGGTTACGCTGAAGCAAACAAGCTGTCAATTAACTTAAAGAAAACTAGAACTATGTCAATCAACAACAAAAGGAAGGAAGTGAGAAGCTGGTATCTGGGCGGTACACGCATAGATTCAGCGGGAGCCTATAAGTACTTAGGTGTCTACATTGACAAAGAAGGATCATTTGCTCGACACCTAGAAGAGATTAAAAGGAAGGGTCTGGTGCTAGCACTAACCATGAAAAGCTTAACATCTAAATTATCGGGCCCAACATTAAGTCCCCTACTGAATGTAGCACAGGCTAAAATTCTACCCACAATAACTTATGGTAGTGAAGCCTTAAGAGGCAGAGACGCTAAATTGCTGGATACAACTTTAGTAAAAGCATATAGAACCACGTTTAGCCTTACAAACTACACTTCCCCGGCGCAAATTAGGCTGGAATTCGGCCCATTGAAGCAATCATGGGCCAGATACGGCGCATACATCAACTGCTGGAATAAGATCAGAATATCGGCCCCTAAAACTCTAAGCCAGCTTCTATGGCAAGATCTCCAACAGAGGGAGGATTCTCCTGCAAGAAGCTATCTTCAGGAGGCTCTAGCATGTACTGGACTCTTGGCCCTTTGGAACACACAGATCCACCATCCAGCTTTTAAGAAATTAGTTTGGAAATCCTTGAAAAAATTGGCGCTGGTGGAGGACAAAGCAGCCTTTTCTATAAGATCGCACGCCTGGATGACTCTGAACAATTAAAAGTTTTAGCCCCCCAAAAATATTTTAATTTGGGCTACCCGAAATCACAGAAATTAAAATTCTTAAAACTTCGCCTTGGCTTGATCCCATGCACTCAGAACCTTCCACCATGGAAGAGGGAGCCATCTCTAACATCTTGCAGTCTGTGCAAAAATGGCCAGGGCTATATTATCCATTTATTATGCTCCTGCAAGGAGTTGATACAGGAAAGGAGACAGCTGTTAAGAGTCCTCCTAAACCAAAGGAGAATTCGCTCAAGGAGACAAGCAGTTTTGGCATGCTTTGACCCAGCAACACCTCAATTAAACTGTAGACTAGTGAGATTCCTAGATGTAGCCGAGAAAAAAATGCCATCGCACACCTAAACTTCTTTCAGGCTAAGGGGTAGCCCGTTAGGCCATCACCTCATGCAGGTGGCCGAATGCCGAAATAATTGGGAATATTGTGTCCACCCTTTCTACTAGGATACGAGACTGCCCCCAACAAGGTCGACCTGGGAAGCCTCCATACAAGCGCTTGGACTGGTCTTTTAATAATGTCCATTCTTGGTTAATAGCACTGCCCAGACAGAGTAATGAAGCAGGGCAGAACGCACAACTTATACTGAGAGCTATCTGTATGAGGAACAAAGCACTTTTAATCTGATAGCAATTTAACTGTTTTTAAGCTTCTAATGAAATACGAATTTTGCAAATGTGTAATTAATATCTTATCATGATTTTATTGTTTTACTTGAAATTTGTATTGCAGTGGTTTTAAGTAACTATGCAAATGTAATAAATTCAAATTCAAACTTTACAACTTGGAATTGCCCCTCTAAAGTGAAGACATGCTCCATGACACTTGCAACCTCCCCCTTCTGGTTGCTTTGTAGTTATCCTGAATTTGTCACATTGGAGCTTAAACTAGACATACAAACCCAGTTCTTGCCCCAGTAAACCTTGACCATTGAAATCATAGTCAGGGGCCTCCGAATTGTAACAGTGTGATAATGAGTTATCAAATTTTAACCATGAGCCTTATAACTGCCACAAATACTTTAAAATAAATATGTTCCCTGCGAGCTTTGAACTAAGTCAATCACATGATGATTATAAACACATATCCAGTACCAACCTTCCACGATGCTCTTAGGTGAATCAGTGCCATCGATTTTATGACAGTGACAGAATTTCCTGTAGCAAACAGTAGATAGCACAATGTGGATGCATGAGCTAAACACCAATACTTAACAATAAATAAATTACCATTGGGACATTCAGTTTGAAATATTGCCTGTAATTATTCCATGGGAGTCCGATAGTATGTTTTCCCTTTCCACATTTCCACCTTCTCTATTCCCTTAGTCCATTTCATTGGAAGGCATCATTTCTTATCTTCTGCTTGAGTTTGTTATGTTCTATTTAGAATGTGTTTGACTGTAGATAGACTGTAGTTAGAGTAGAGGTCAGTGGCAGAGGAGGGGCCGTTGATCCCAGGCTGTCAAGCGTAATAAATACTAATTTAAACAAGCATTGTGTGTGGAGTGATCAGTACAAGTTGGTAATGATGGTGACCTGAACATCCCCAACCAACCTACGCACAGCGTTTTATGCAGAAGACTAACTGGTTCCTGCCATTGCGAGAAAGTCATAATTGATGAGGAAAGGATTCACTAATGAAGGATCGGCACTGTATATTCTGCTGAGGTAGGAGACATTGCTCAAGATGTTCCTCACAAACTTGCACTCCTGCCAGCTCACACGGTCTCACTGTGTGTCCCAGGATATCAGCTTTCTTCACATGGTCACCTGGTGGGGATCCAATATCACAAGGTAGGAGGCAAAGTATGCTGGAAACCCGCACTGAGAGTGTGATTCCAGCTCATGTGAGGAGGCGCCACACAGCTAAAGCCCACTGGGGGCTTTGCAACCTCCCCAGGACATCAGCAGCATTTGTTTTCTAATATTTTGAAGGTTGGCTACATGAGGCTCTTGACCAGTGCCAGCACAGAGCCACACCCCCTCTCCTAAAGCCCTCCACATCTGGTCTGGCATTTGTTTTCTATTTTGTTTCAAGGTGGGCTGCGTGTGATTTTTGACCAGTGCTGCCACAGCCCTTCTCCAACGGCCCTCCACATCTAGTCATACTTTAACAGGCTTGAGGCTCTGCACTCTCACCAAACCCGCATCCTCCTCTCACATGATTAAAAATGTTTTCAAGTTAGCAGGTCTGGACATGGTCAGACATAAACTTTTCAGTGCCCTGGATCACGCTGTCATATGCATGTCCCACTGCAGTATCTGTTTCTCAGCCGCATGTGCTGCCCTGCATGAGAATGCTGTGCTACGCTTCCTCAAGACACACTACTCAAGAACACTTTGGTGAAGCATGTGCAAGGCACACTGATATTCATACGCTAGCATGTCAACACCTGAGAATGGCTCAGTGCAGTGGTTGCTAAGAAGCACATTGCACTGTTTGACTCATCAACACCTGCTGGGAAGACCGCTGGGAACCTGTGGAAACCTTCATGACTAATACCTTGTGCTTTGGCAAATAGGTGCGATGTGTGGCATTTTAAATTCCTGCCCAGTGTGCATCACCGTTTTTGCAGAGACATTTTAAGGCATGGGCAAGCCGGGAAAATTGTCCAGGGCACGCACCTTTAAAGAGGCCCCATGGTAACATGATTGGGAGAGTCTGAATACTCTCATATGTCTCTTTATCTCAACCTGCTGTGTGGATATGCCTTATTTTACTATTATCTAGTAGCCCGCTAAACGTCATTCAAGTCACCCGTACTCGGTCCTTCATACAATGGAGGACCAGGCTGATTAGCCACTGAATTCTAGGTAAAATACGTGTATAGCAACACAAAAAAAAGTCTAGATTGAAGCACAAATACGTGTCTTTATCAATGTTCGATCCTGCTGTCTTTTGGTACTATTTGGCCAATAAACTCTGGACATCTTGAGCTATTTTTGCTTGAGCCAGTTTCTCAAAGTCTGACATATAATTGAACATTGTTTGCGCATCACAGGGGTTTGCATTAGCTGAAAATGGGTGATATTTTAAAAGTTGTTCTGAACAGGGGGGCAAAAATATCTCTGGAGCTGCTTTTATGCAAACCATAAACATAATTTCATGGTACAAGCTTTTGCTTTTTGTATAAACATTATCTTCTGTACATCTCAAAATACAATGTAAGAGAGGTACTAACTGTGTTTATAACTAGGTCTATCATTATATCTTATACATTAAGACTTGCCTCAATGGGCATCTGGATTCATATCTACCATGGCAACCTCAGAGCAATTTACCTTAAAGCCTCCACCAGAGTTTATTCCTGGGCCAGGTGAGCCCTGTGTGTATTGGTCAGACTGGAAAGAATGTTTTTCTCAATTACATTTCAAGTACTGAGGCTTAGAATGTGGCTTCATCATCTCAAAATAAAATATTATCTTCTACCAGAAAGGCTAGGGATGCATAATCAGATGCAAAAAGGAGTTCATGAGAAGGTGACTCTGAGGTGTTTGTTAATGCTATTTCAGACCCAATTGAGCATTTCTCACTATCAGTGTGCATCGCGATCTCACTCTATAATTTCTTCCAAAGAAAGCAAGATAGGAATGAGGCAATAGAAGAACAATGTACCTGTTTAAATAAATGTGATTATTTGCAAGTTTGTCATGTTGCATGATAAGCTCATAAGGGACCAACTGGTGATGCACAAGAAACATCAAGGGGTGCAGAAAAAGATTTAGTGGAGACTCACTTTTGTAAAGATATTGCAATTATGAAGAAAGATGAATTGTCAGAATGATGTATTAAAACTGCAGTATGCCAAAGCGGGAAGACAGTTTGCAAATACGTGGATAAAATATCTGAGAGTAAGATGATCCAGGGAGATGATGGATCCAAACATAAAACGTTTTCTGATGGTTGCTTCTAACTGCAGATTCCTCCCCTCAGATTACTCACCTGAGGCATCTGACTGGATACAGAAAACATTTCCATTGCAGTGCTCCTGCGTGCTGCTAGGTGACATCCTGCAGCTTTGTGCTACTCCACACCACCTCAGAGTTGACGTCAATTCTTTTCGTTCCGTGCCTTCTGACGCAGATCCGGAGCTCCATTCCCATACTTTTTTGTCATTTTCCAATGACTTCTAACAATTTCAACAGTATGTTAGGGAATAATAGCCCTGCCAGTAACCACAGGTTTCAAGCCATACCTCGATTACAGGTAGCAGATGTTGATCACAGATCTATACGAGGTATGTCTTTGCTGTTTGGGCTCCAGACACAACTCTAAGTCATGCAATAAGTGCACCCTCATGCACTCAAAAGTGATCAGAGACCTGGAGGCGAAGCTCTATGTCGCTGAACATAATAAGTTGCAGCCTTCACATAGGTCATGCTCACGCTTGGTGTTGCAGGCTCAGACTCAATTCGGAGGCTGCTTCCATGACCGCTCACCTCAGGGCTCCAAGTCCTCTGATAAGTCCAAGCGCAAACATAAGAAAGCAAAGCGGGACTCATCCTCATCCCTCCACCCTGCCTCCGAAGAGAAGGTGCTAGGGCGTCAAGATGTAAGTCACGCTCCATCGAAGTTTCCGGTCACTGAGCCTGTTGCTCAGCTGAACCCAATGCACCCAGAATTTCCTGGGCCACCGTCAACCCTACAAATTTTCAGTGGCCTTCCCCATTGAACCACAGGGGCTCCCAGTCAGGTTAATGCTGGCGGGTCCACCCTTGGTGTCTTCTGTCCCCTTGGTCCATGCTGATGCCAGTACAGATTTCTACTCTGGCCCCAAGATCTGGTCCCTGCTACACTTACGCTAATACTAGTACCAGCAGCACCGCAAGATGATCCTGTGCCGACGCCAACTTGGACCCTGAACCATCTTTGGTTCGAGCCCGACCGATATCAAGCAACGGAACATCATGCACCCTGACTCTAACGCAGTACCTCACCATGCCACACCTCCCAGCAACAGCTTTTCGTTCTGACTTTGATCCTTTGCCATACAAGGGACACCCCAAGATGTTGATGGTGATGAGAGTGATGGAGATGGGTTTTTACCCCCTCATTAGACTGATGATACTGTGTACATTGATTTACGGCATGCCAGTGGGCTTGACACATCGTCTGAGACAGTGCTTGACTTGGGCCCCCAACAGAAATGAGAGTGCATCATTTAAAGAAGTGGGCTGAAGGGCAGCTGAGGCACTAGAATTGCTGCTAACCTCCACAGAGCCCAAAACAAATGTTATAACAGATATTTTGCTGCCTGGGCTAGTGACTTCTGAGCCTCTACTTCCTTGTAATGATGCCCTCATTGACACTTCAATGGCTACTTAATTGAAGCCTTTTCTTGCCCGTCTGTGAATAGGCAGATGGTCAGATGCCACATATCCACCAAGCCCCCTACCATGGAGTCTTATTGTACAAGCCTCAGCCAGGAAGGTGATTGCAAACTCATTTCCAACCAGTCCTCCAGATACGGAATCCAAGAGGACTGATGCTTTTGGCAAGCTCATGTTTTTTTCTCACAGTCTAGCACTGTGATCCGTAAATGGGGTTTGTATGCTGAGCTGTTGCACACCTGCCCTTTAGGACATGGCCAGTGAGGTCTAGTTCCAGTCCCAGACTTTAAGGCCTCTTTGGCACCAGTGATTTACGATGGACAAATGAGTTATCCCTGCAGATCTGGATAGTACAGATTGCCTGGGGAGGCCAATCAGTTCCCATGTTGTCCTTTGATGCCACGCATTGATGTGATCCTCAGGATTCTCCTGCGATGTACAGGTGTCCTTAATGGATATGCATTCTGATGGATCCCACCTTTTTGGTAAGAAGGCGGACACTCTAAAGACAGCAGAGCTAAGCTGCGCTCCTTGGGGCTGTTGACCCCTGCCAAACAGTTTCCACATCCATTTAAGAAGTTTGGAGGCTATTCCAGAGAGCTGGCTTATAGAGAGAGACATCATTTGCAATCAGTGATGCAGTAGACACTGTAGTCCTTTCAAAGCCATGGACGTGGGTCTGGAAGTCAGCATGCGGGCCAACAGGGGCATTAGCCCTCCAATTCCTCTTCCTCTGCTACAACTTGCATCAAACAACTTTAGTTTGCCCTTGGTGGTGCATATCCAACCGGTGGGGAAAGCAGTTAACATTTCGCCAGGTTGGCGATCCATTGCATCAGACAGATGTGTCTTACAGATTGTTCAAAATGGCTATGCCCTGCCTTTCCTCTCCACCACACCTACTATTCCTCCCACACTACAGTGACTTTCAGATGAGCACCTCTTTATTCTGCTACAGGGAGAAGTGGCTGTAGCTTTCCAAGGGTGCCATCGAGAAGGTGCCGGAATATGAAAGAGGAGGGGGTTGTTACTCTCGCTTTTTCCTCGTTCCGAAGAAGGACAGGGGGCTCAGGCCTATTCCTGACATTTACATCTGACTGCCTTCCTGTGGAAAGACAAATCAAATTGCTCACTCTGGACCTGGGCAACTGGATGATGTCCTTGGACCTGCAGGTTACCTATATTCGTACACCCATCCTGCAGTTCCACAGACATTACCTGAGGTTCAAGATATGCCAAGAGTATTTTCAGTTTGCTGAGCTCTACTTTGGCTTCACCAGCGTTCCTTGGGTGTTCACGAATGTGATGGCCATAGTATCTGCCCATCTTTGGATGTTGGGGATATTAGTTTTCCTGTACCTTGAGGACTGGCTGCTGAAGGCAGGAACACCATATTCGGTCATGAACCAACCCAGGCAACAGCGGACTTCTTGACATCTTTGGGGTTCACCATCAAGGAGCCGAAGTGCCGACTGACTCCTTAAACTTACATTCACTGGGGAAATCCAGGACACGGGTATTCAGAGCTTTTCCTCCACCGCAGTGCATCTATGACATTCAGGCTATGATCCCAATGTTTCAGCCCTTTCTGCCTGTCTATGTTTTGCTGGATCAACCATCCTTGTTTAAATCACCTGTTGTGATTGGATTTATTCAAGGTTTGACACACATTTTCTCTCCCAAAGCCTTTGTGATGCCACAGTGGGACTTTAACTTGGTCTTGCTTTTTCTCATATATGCCCTTTGAACCGATGCACTGCTATGTGCTGCCTTTCCTGACCCTAAAGACTGTTTTCCTCATTCCGATTCCGTCGCCCCAATGCGTAACTGAACTTCAGACACTTTCAGTGCAACCACCCTACACCACATTGTTTCCGGGCAAGTTCGTGTCGAGTATTCGGGCGGACTTCTTTCCGAACGTCATGACTCCCGACCACATTGGGCAGTCTATCACTCTACTAGCGTTATTTGTCTCCCCATCGCCCCTTGAAAGAGGAGCATTAATATCTGCTATGCACAGGCCAAAACGCAGCCTCTGGAAGGTCTGAGAGCACATCCCACCAGTACTAAAGCTGCTACTATGGCATTGACTGGCGAAGTGCCTGTCCTGAACATTTGCCAGGCTGCAAAGTGGGCGTCACTACATATGTTTATGAAGCACTCCTGCTTTGGCAGCCATTTCTGGCGGGAAGGACATTTCGTCCACATGGTCTTGGAAAACGTTTTGGGCTGAGTCCGCTCCACACACCCTCCAGTTGGGGAGGTACTGCTTTTGTGTCTATTCTAAGTAGAGGAGTCTGCAGTTAGGTGTATCCAGCAGGAGAGCATTTTACTTACCTTCGGAAATGCTTTTTCTGACGGATAGGAGAGAGAGGGAGAGAGAGAGGGAGAGGGAGAGGGAGAGAGGGAGAGAGAGAGAGATATATATATATATATATATATATATATATATATATATATATATATATATATATATATATATATATATATATATATATATATATAAATCAATCACATAAGACCCAATTGAGCTGCACTTTGCAGTGGTTTCCTATAGGGCACGTTTTGTTTAATCCCTAAATCAAATTTTTCTCTCTTTTATTTTGTGATATGCTTTCTATTTGAACCTTAACGGTAATGTTATCTCACAAGATGTATGCACACACCACAAGCATTTTCTCTGAAGAAGACCTGGCTGCTTAAGCCAAGCTGCCAAAGATGATCCAAATATTCTTCTCAAACTTCAGCTCACTTTTATGGGCCATATTATTTGGGATCTGTGGGACCTCGTATGAAGAATGTGGTACTGCTTTTTCCCCATAGCCTCTCCGTCACAGTTGCTCCTTCGACCAAAACATCGGCACATTTATATGGGATATGTATATGGGGGGGGGGGCATCTTCCCCATTCAGCTTTAAAAGCTCTAGAGTACAATTGGCAGTGAAAAAACAAACACCGAGAGCTGTAGAATCATCTTCCTCAGTACCAGGAAGGAAGCCATGGCACCTCAGATTATTCAAGATATTCAGTCTTGGATGCCAGTGCGCTATTTCCTCAAATTAGGCTGTCTGTCTTTTTCTCTATGGATTTCTCAGTTCTGTTTGGTCCTTTAAGGACAGGCTCTTGACAAGACATCTCAAAGGGGTCTGCCCTTTTCTGTGATCTTGGACAGGTTTCCTCACTGCCCATGAGGGGCAGGCTTGCTTTTGTTTTGTGTGGTCAGACTACTGAGTGACAGCTGTCTTTCCAACTCTTCCTCTTCAGTGATTTGCAAGCTTGAACTCCTTGCTCTTTTTCAACATCTCCAATCATTCAGGGGGAGTTTTGCAATATCCATTACAGATTTTATTGTACACAGAGTGAGTTGGGTGGAGAAGGTTATTTCACACCAAAATCCCGGGTTTTTTATTCTGACAGTTTAGAATTATATGTCTTTGTTCAGGTTTTTCAGTACTTAGCAAGAGCGTATTTTGTGTTAATGGACTTGAAAGTGGATTAAGATAAGGAGATTGAGAAAAATCTAGGAAGTCAAGGGAGTATGTCTGCATGGTTTAATGGCCCTCCAGGCCACTAAAAATTGCTTTTACCTTGTTTTGTACAAGAATGCCTTGGTCTTCTCCCATTCTTGTGACGGGGTCTGTCTGTAGGTCGTGATGGCTTCAAGATAATTAGCACAGACCTACCATGGGCCATTCCTTGGAACATGCACAACTCCATCTAGGAAGTATGCAGCACAGGACTGGGTACATGCTGGGGGATGGAAAATACAAAGAGACCAAGGGAGAGGAATATGTACCTCAGCACCCAACTGCTACACCTGCAATTCAATGGATGATGTAGTACTTCATCTTTCATAGTGTGCACCCACTTCCCACTCAGTACCTGTCTTCCTTTTATCTTTGTCTGATTTTGAGGCTTGCTGGGCACCTAGATGAGGAAACTCTTGGCAGTTATTCCAGTTTTCTCCACTGACCAGCAGTGAAGGATTTCACTCTCTTCTTGGTTTTAAGTTGTGCCATGGCTTACCTTCCATCCTATGTCACTATTATGGTAAATCAGAGAATGTCTATAATTCAAGATCCTACAGTAATACACACATACCCTTCAGGCACTAACAATCTGATTCACACTGGCCAGTGCATTTTCACTCAGGATGACTCAAATATAGTTAAATTGCTTTGCACACTCTTGTTGTTTTCTTTTTAAAGGTGCTCACACTCACTGAGCTTCCACTGTTGTTTTCATCACGATAGCCAATGATCTTTGTTCACTGTAGCTTCACTGGTCACTATAGCAAGGGTTCTTGCCAGTCGTTTATGTTCGGATAGCTCACTCTGATTTCCCAATAGCAATGTACACTGTAGCTTTCATTATATTTGCCAACTATAAATGTTCACTGTGGCATTCTCTTCCTACTGGCGGTATCTCTCAAGGTCTTTGTAGCTTACATGCTCATTGCCCCGTTAGTGGCTTTCCTCAAGATCTGGATTGATGATGCAGTTCTTTGTGGCTTATAAACCCTCATTGAATCCAAAACTGAAGGTGAAATGTTGCCACTACTTAGTTATTTTTGCAGGAGCTTGGCAATGCCTTATTTTTAGGTCGAGCCTAGCGGCAGCGCGCATGCACTGCTCGCTCTGCGAGGCATGCTGTATTGGAGTATGCACTGGAAGCCCTGCCCACTCCCTGCCCATATTTGTCATTGGCTTGTGTCATTGTCCTTCCTAAATGCTGGCTTGTGATTCGTAAATAGGCTTTAGTCCCTCCTTGGTACCGCCTTGTCTGCATTTGTTACCTCCCATGAGGACTGGACCTTTTACTTGTGTTGGTACTCGGCAGCTTTTATTACTAGTTGGTGAGGGCTATTTACTTAATTATTGGGTTCTTTGGTTAGCTGCAGAAGCATGCACAACGTGCTATCTGTGTTGACATGTTTTTTTTTCCTTAAAACGCGGCACATCGGTAATGTTGCCAGCGTGTCTTCTTTTTAAAATGCAGGTTAATATAACAAAAAAAATATATATATTTAGATCGCACGACGTGCTATTTGTGTTAACATTGTATGTTTCTTTTTTTTCTTACAGCACGGCACATTGGTAATGGCGCCAGCGCGTCTTGTTTTTAAAATGCCGGTAATGGGGGTTAATTTAACAAAAAAATATATATATATTTATGTTTGCAACACTGGACGCTTTAAGAATAGCGTCCCACGCCTTGCTTTTGTTAGGCTTTTATTTCGTGCACACACTACGATCCCAGTTTTTTAAGGGCAGGCGACGCTGCCTCACATCCCCCCTCCATGCCGATTCCACAACAATAGGGCGTGAGGCACAGGGTGGAGTGCGCGTGCGTGTCGCTCCGAGCAAGCCCTCCCCTGCAAATGCTGACATGCAGTGCAGTGTAACTGGGATTCGTGGCAGGCAGTCTCTGACGTCACGCCTAGCTGTCCCCCTATTTATGAACTATGGCTCACGTGGTTACGGGGTGATACTACACAAACTACAAGGTGAGGGGTAGCAACAGGAAGACCCCTTGCAATCCAAAGAAAGTATAAGAGTCTATTGTTCTAGTTGCGTCACTGGTGCAACATTACAGTCCCCAAAAGGAGTGGGAGCAGTGTAAAAGATTCTGCAAAGAGTGCTACTAGCTGGAAAATATGTCAATATTCCTACAGGAAAGTATCAGAAATTGTAGCGATGATACATGATAAACAATCAGGACGCCTTGGAGATTCGATTGCCCGCCTCTGAAACATGCGGTGATCTGCATTTTACACGTTAGAACCCCAGCAAAGTTATTGCAGCCTTCCTTCCTACTGGAGATAGGGAAAATGATACCACTATATTCTGTCATATTGACACTTATTATTTGCAGTGCTTAGTTGCTCTATGTAAGAAACAAGTTGTGGTAACTGGGGAAATTTACAAATGCTCTAGTTAAAGTTATTAAAGGCATCCACATGCAGCAAAAGTGCAAAACGGTGCTCGTTTACGCTGTCCATGGCGTTTCAAGCTGTATTCTTTTTTAACGTTCCTTTGCGCCCTGTTTTTTTAATTAAATGTTATTATGCATGTAAAATAATCACCTTTGTGAATCTGACCTACTGTGTTGTTTTTATTTTTCTAAAGATGGCGCTTAGCCTGTGCCAGGTATCACTCTGCCACTTTTTCAGCACTGGGAACTTAAATCAGCCCAGGCAATAATGATAAATTCAGCCCCCATGTGTGGTGATTGCCCACTTGCCCGGCTGGCCAGTCCGGTCATGCTCTTCAGTGCTACCAATGGAGTCAGACCCACTGACTCTGGCCAAGATGCAGACACCCAACCCGCATTCGTCCTTTACTGAAACTGACCTCGTGGTTTTTACAGCAGCAGCAGCAGCTTATGTGCATTTCAGTACTGCTTACACATTTAAAGAAGCATTGTTTCTGCAACATTTCATTTGCACACAGACCCACAGTGAAACCAATACTGTGGCTGTCAGAGCTTAAGTAAGATTAGCTCTTTTTGCCCCTGTGGAAGACTGATTCATTTGCATGTACTAGAAACCAAATGTGCTGTTTAGTGACTAAACTCCTGTTTCATTATAATTTGACCTCTGAATGATTTAAAACGACAATCCAAAGTCTGATGTGAACAAAATGGAAATTGTTTTTAGTCGCGATGCAGCTTTTCGATTTCTATTTTAGGCAGTTCACTAAAGGGGAAGGCTTCCTCCACGATGCACTGTGCAGCCTGTTTAATGTATTCCCAAGGTCGCTGGAATGCCATTGTTAAAACATCACCAGTCAGGGCAAAGGGAGATGGTGTGCAGATGCTCTGTAAATGTTTTGACAGTGGCTGTGTTCAGATCATGATCCTTTTTTCCATTCCCTAGTTATTGAGTAAGCAATTTGATTTGCTATCCACAAATGTGCTCTATTTTTCATCATTCCAAATTCAAACAAAGATAAACGAATGCTTAAAGGTAGAGTTTTATATATTTTTTTCCATATCTATTGTGCTGCTTTGACTATCCATAAAACAGTGGCTGACAGTCTTGTTGGCTGGCCATTGAATGTCATACTTTGACAAGATTGGTGAACGGACGTGGTTATAGCTTCCTGGTGGTGTAAACAGTGCACGTCTCTGGTGATGCATGTGATAAATATCAGTGAAGCAGCACCGCTTTGCTTCTGAGGTTTTTGCAGCAAAGACCCCTGTGCCAGACTAGTTTTATGCAAATAGACATTGTGTTGACTAATAGGCAAAGAAAGGCGGTACTCAGGGTGGAAGTGAGAATCATTAAGTGGGTGAGGCAGACTGTACCCATCAGGGTCTCCAGCTTAATACCTTGGGTGTGTTGCTGTAGTTCTGTATTTTCAGTCGGTGTTTTGTGGCCACACCATCTCCTCTGTGCTTTCTGGAGCTCTCATTCTTCTGACTTTTTGGCCCCAACACATTTGAGAATTTCTGGCCTCTCTGCATCAGCAGACTCCTGGTTAGGGTTGTTGATGAGAGTGAACAGCATGGTTGGCAGTGAAGGAGGTTCTCTCTGCTGAGCTGGGTCACATAGCGTAGATCTGCTTGCATAACTGTCCTGCTGCACGATACAGCTAGCTTTTCATAAGTCAAGCGAGGTCAGCTTCAGGTATAGAGGTTAAGTGTCTCAGAGTGAAAAGCTTTTTAGTGTGATCGGGGTCAGTAGAATGCCGTCAGTATCAATAAACATTGCTCTTTATTCTTTGTACGGGGTCTCTTCCTTCACCTTCTCGTCCTCCTTACCCTTTCATTTTAGTTCCTCACCTCCATTCCTAAAGCCTCAGTTTCTCTTTCTCTAGATCCATCTTTTTCCTCGCTCTCCTCAATTGTGAAGTATGAACCTCATTGTCAACAAGAGGCTAATCACATGACTGCATCATTGATGCTCTCCCATCTAAAGTCATCCCTTTTATTTTCTCTCTTCTGATGTTGTACACTTTCTCCCACCTTTGGTATATTTACCTGCTTTTTCCTTTTATTTTCTCTCCTCTGGTGTTGTACACTTTCTCCCACTTTTGGTATATTTACTTGTATTTTCCTTTTATTAAAAACCCACTTCTTCATTTCATTTTGTTATATTTCGTTTCTTCACTTTCTCCCAAAGCTCTTAGGTCATATAGTTTAAAATCACCTCTCATCTTACCTTAGCTACCTCCTTTCTTCTCTTCAATCTAGTTTTACTTTTGAAATTGCTGTTCATTCCATCACTAATTCTTTTGTATCTGCTAGGCTTTCCCAGCTCTCATCTTATTTTTCTTGACCTTTCCACTTCTTTGACCCGGTTGGTCACTGTATTCTTAGTTCTGCTTTATCTTCTGTTGGGTTTTCTGGATCTGCACTCTCTTGGTCCCCGTCATATCTTTGAGGATGTCCTTAGACTGTGTGCTGAGCTACACAAACATCTTATCCTCTTCCCTTTTGCGGTCCAACAAGGTTTGCTGTTGTTTTAGGTTTGTCATTCAATGGAGATTGTGCCAGTCATGTCACACTGTATTTTCTACATACTGTAAAAGGCTTTGGTTCAGCCTCCTTCAGCCATTACCTTCTTTGGCTCAGGAGCCCTGGCATCCATTGGCTTAAGACAGTCCCAATTATATCTTAGATAAGCCCACAGGAGTATTTTAGTCTCACCTTCTTTCTATTGATTGCTTGGGTGTATCCTTCCGCCTTCACTGGAATGCATGACCGACTCATTTACTTCTAAAAGGTACTCTCTGCCACCACACATTAAATGTGTAATGTCATCCAATCAATTTGTGCACAAACCAATCCGTTTTTAATTGTTTTGGGCTGTTTTTGCCAGCCCTCGAGTGCAAGCCTCAGGCCTATTGGTTTTGCCAGTGGTTGTTTCCCAGTACTTCCTCTGCCCTTGCCATTGCTTATAATTTATGGCATTCCCTTCTACCTTATGCTGTAAATTCCCACATATTAGCCTCCTTTTCCTCATTTGTTTCTGAAATGCTAAACTTTATCTCTAAATGGATTTCCACTGTAGTGTCATGGATATCGTTGCTTTCTGTTCATCTCAACCTGCCCTATCCATGTATTAAGAGCGCATTGATGTCAAGGGCACTCTTAATACAAAGGATGGGACATCTGCCACTTTTTTAGAGATATCCTGGTATGTCGGACTCTGAAAAGGCTTTGTTGTTCCTTCCCCGCTTGCACTCAAATCTTTGGAATCCCTATCCCTAACAGGCTTTAACTTATTGTGTATCCTCCTAAAGGAACATTTCCTTCCTCCGTTTCCCCCTTTTCATCACTGATTATGAAGAGAATGATGATGCATTGTTATTTCTTCTATTCTGTACGGTTAAAAGCACTCTATAAATCTAATGAAATGAAGACATGAAATGCCGGAGATTTATGCATGCGCAAATCAACAGTGGGTATCCAGCGTTTCTCCATGAGAGCCAGGACCATGTTGTATTTTCAGCATGTTCACATGAGATAAATTTACATATGTCAATCATTTACTCAAACAGCCGATATCCTTAAAGTGAAAATATGATAGGGACCCGTGATATTGTATTTTTCATCAGGTGGTAAGATGGAGAAACCCAAAAGTCATCTGAAACACGCTATCACATTTGAAGGGATAATAGCATTTGAATAACTAGGAAGTTACAAAATAACTCATTCTTTTAAACAAAGCATATATTCTAGTGCATTCTATAGTTTTTTTATTTTAAGGACCTGTGCTGGCAGTACTCCCTATGTAGAGTGAGATTGAAGTGTTCTCACGGAAATTTGATAGCTAGCGGAATGAGAATCAAAATTTGAACTTAGTTGGAAAAATTTGACGCAATATATTTTCAGTGTGTGCTCACAGACAGGGTAGTTTCTCCTTTGTTGTTGAGTTATGACTCACTCACCAGGAGTCGGGAGATTTGTGAACAAAAAAGCTACTTTTGAAGGACCGTTTCTAGGGATGGAGTGCATATACCCATTATTGGTTAAACTGTATCAATTTGATAGAAACTGCTCTTGGTATAGCTTCATTGTTCCGAGGATATACGAAAGAGGTTGGATAACTCATTAGACTAGTTCACTCACAGTTTAAATATGTTTGAACTTGAAGGTCACACATGTTCGAATCCTGTCGGGTCTCTTCAACATGTAAATCGTTCATGCAGAATAACATGGCTACCGAAGTTTGGTAGTAATAACAGCTGTTATCAGCAACCTGGGTCATTTGCTTTAGTATTTGCACACAAACAACAAGATATTGCACGTGCAGGAAGCGAAGTGAGATAGAACTGCATATTTACATTCCAGAACGCTCTCATATGTAATGGGGTTTCATAGCAATGTGGCTATCAAACAAGAGATTTACATGTACACATTTTTAGATAGGGGACATCGTCAATCATATTATTTCTTCAGGAGCCTCTTAACCATAAAATGGCGCCATGGGGGACTTCTCAGACCCCGTGAAAACAATATTTCAGCTCGAAAAACCATTAGAGAAGAAATTATTCATCAGAGTTATTGTGCTGTCATTTTCTGTCCCAGAGAGAATAATCGTACATGGGGGTCAGTCTGGTGAAAAATGACTTTGTGGGGGGAAGGAAGCGGTTCCAGCCCTGTGAATATATAAATTGGTCCCAGTAGGGCTGTGTGGGCTAATTTAAGATGTCCTTTGGGCAGTAAGAATAAGGGGCAGGGGAAGAACAGCCTTGGGTCATTCAGTTTCCAAACGGAAAACTTTTTCTGTACGAAGAAAAAAAGTTTTGTGGGCAAGTGCATATTTGCTCAATACCTACTACTGTGGAGACAATGCGCTGGAGTAAGTATAGGGGGCTGGGAGCATGGCCTGAAATATGCAACTCCCATAGGTTTCAAGGCATACTTCTGGGGATCTCTGTGAATCCCAAAAATATGTAAATCTATGCAAATTGTAGGCAAAGGTTTCCACATATATTTGCGAATTTGGCCCACGTAATGCTCCATTCCATGTGTGGTGTATTAAGAGTTTTGCAGAGTTTGCATTCAACTTGGACCCCAAATTGCAGCATCTTTTCGAATCATTGGCACGTTCTTTGGGCCCTACAGGACACATCTAGTCACTAGAATGGCAAAGATAGACCCTTGCTAAGTGAGTTAGAATCAAACCTTTTCTGTAATAAGAGCTTCTTATGTTCAATGAAAATCATCCCGAGCTACTAGTATTATTACAGTTTGAATAGTGACACCACCAGACAGGATTACATAGTGATCATATGCAAGATTACTAGCCATGATCACCTCAGTCCATCAGGCTGGGTTGGTAGTAGGAATGCAAAAATGGTTTGTCAATGTAAAATGCCGCTACATGGGTAATACATCCCAGCCTTAGCTGCAATGCCCATGGCACCAGGTTAATTAGTATTAGTAATACATCTACCCAATTGTTGGACCTGGCCCTTTTTCCAGGGTTATCCTCAAACTGTTTGCCTTCCTCCACTTATTTTTCTGACATCCTTTTTGTTGGCTTTAGTACTCTGGGCACTTTACCACTGCTAATCAGTGCTAAAGTGCCTGTGAGCTCTCCTCTAAAAGTTGGTATGATTGGTGTACACCTATTTGGCTTCTTTAATTTACTTGTAAGTCCCTTGTGAAGTGGTATACCATATACCCAGGGCTTGTAAATTAAATGATACCTGTGGGCCTGCAGCACTGCTTGTGCCACCCACAGACGTAGCCTTTCAAACCTGTCTCAGGCCTGCCACCGCAGGGCCTGTGTGTGCAGTTCCTGCTACTTTGACTTGCCATTTAAAACTACTTGCCAAGCCTTAAACCCCCCTTTTATTACACATAGGTCACCTGTAAGGTATGCCCTAGGTAGCCCTATGCTGTAAACAACAATTGGTTCAGTCGGGTAGACAACAATTACTTTGTAATTTTTATATTTAGAAAGGTGACTAAAATACAAAAGACAGATAAACACACACAAATAAGGACTGACAGTGTATATTATTATCAGAATAAGCGGAATTTTACTGTATGTTTTTCAATTATTCATACAACGGGTCAGCAATTACCACGACAAAAAGAACAAAAGGCTGTCCGGTAAATCAATTGAGAAAACTGCGCATGTGAGCGTGGTTATAGTGACATGGTGAGTATAGTGAAAAAGTGACAAGATTTGTGTTTTCAAACACAAGGGTGACATAAAACTGTACATATATTTACAACGAAAGTATAGCAAACAAGGTCCAATTTCAAATTCAAGAAAAATCACCCTTAGCTTAATAAATAAATTATATAGTTTCTGTGCTAGAAGGGCATCTTAGGACATGAATGGACAGAAAAACCGTCGACGTTTAGACCCTGACAAACAGCATAAGTTGAGAAAGTCAAAAGCGGGTCTTCATCAGCACAGGAGGTGTGTAGGACAGTCGAATCTTCGACAATTGGCAGACTCCAAGATGTCAAGCCAAAGTGGGCCTAATGGTTAAAGGCACCAGAGGGGTCATCCATCTGGACATCAAAGAGGGAATAGGACCGGTATCTGAGTTTCGAAACGAATCAAACCACTCAGAAACATGTGGCTGAGTAGAAAGGTTGAATGACAGTCAGTGCAGTGATGACATGTCCAACTTGTGGTCCGTATGAGTCTAGAAGAATCACTGCTGAGCGAAGCATTAAATGTCAAACGCTGCGTGTCTGTTTGATAAAGGCATCATTCGGTCTCTGTGTGAATCAGACCGGCGGCAGGAAATCGGCAGTGGGCAGGGTGCTGTGTATGTAAAAGGTAGGGCGTGTGCCAATATGTGTGGCACGTCCTGGTAGTGACAAACAGCCTATTTTGTTTCTCACTGCTGTGAGGCCTACTCCTGTCATAGGCTAGCATTGGGAATTCCCTTATATAGTTTTGAGTGGTAATTCCTGATCAGAAAGGAGTGGCGTTGCCATGTTTGGTATCTTTAGAATAGTGGTGATAAATCCTTCTTACTGGTGTAGTTGGATTTTACATTACTATTTTAGAAATGCCACTTTTTAGAAAGTAGGCATTTCTCACAAGACCTCTGCGACAAACTCAGCACCTTTTTCCACCACAAAATCAAGAGCATCTACGACAACTTCGACAAAGACAACCAACACACTGAACCCTCACCAACCACCCCCGACACCCGGAAACCAGCGATTGACAACTAGACAGCCCTCACCACCGAAGACACACTGAAGACAATGAAGTCAATCCACTCAGGGGCCCCCACGGACCCCTGTCCCCACCACATCTTCAACAGAGCCGCCGACACCATCTCACCCATGCTCCGCCACACCATCAACCGCTCCCTGGCGACTGCCTCGTTCCCCGACGACTGGAAACACGCCGAGGTCAACCCCCTCCTGAAGAAACCCTCGGCGGACCCCACTGACCTCAAAAACTACAGACCCATCTCCCTGCTCCCGTTCCCAGCGAAAGTCATCGAGAAAGCCATCAACAGCCAACTCGCCACATTCACCGAAGAGCACAACATCCTCGACTCCTCCCAATCCGGCTTCAGAAAAAACCACAGTACAGAAACCGCCCTCCTCGCCGCAACAGACGACATCCGCACCCTCCTGGACAAAGGAGAAACAGTAGCCCTCATCCTCCTCGACCTCTCAGCGGCGTTCGACACAGTCTCTCACCGCACCCTAACACGCAGACTCCACGACGCAGGAATCCAGGACAAGGCCCTCGACTGGATCCGCTCCTTCCTCTCCGGCAGAACGCAGCGGGTCAGACTCCCCCCATTCCTCTCAGACCCTACACCTACCACCTGCGGAGTCCCCCAGGGCTCCTCCCTCAGCCCGCGGCTCTTCAACGTCTACATGGCTCCACTCACCCCCATCGTCAGAACCTACGGACTCAACATTGTGTCGTACGCAGACGACACCCAACTCATCCTCTCCTTATCCAACGAACCCAACACCGCCAGACACAACTTTCGAGAAGGCATGGAAGCCGTCGCCAAATGGATGAATAACAGCTGCCTACAACTAAACACCAACAAAACAGAAGTACTCATCATGGGCCCAAACCCCAACGCCTGGAGCGACACCTGGTGGCCCCCCGCCCTCGGAAACCCGCCAACCCCCACGGACCATGCACGCAACCTGGGAATCATCCTGGACTCTGAGCTCAAAATGGACCGCCAGATCAACTCTGTCTCGTCTTCCTGCTTCCACACCCTCCGCCTCCTCCGTAAGACCTTCAAATGGATCCCCCTCGAACACAGAAAGACTGTCACTCACGCCCTGGTCACCAGCAGACTCGACTACGGCAACGAACTCTACACCGGAATAAACAAACACCTCACCCGCAAGCTACAGAACATCCAGAATGGCGCCGCAAGACTGGCCGTCAACCTGCCAAAACACTGCCACATCTCCCAGCACCTGCGCACACTCCACTGGCTCCCCGTCGAGGCGCGAATCACCTTCAAGATACTCACCCACGCACACAAGGCCCTCCACGGCACCGGACCAGCATACCTGAACAGCCGACTCAAATTCCACGCACCCCAAAGGACCCTACGCTCAGCCCAGCTCTCCTACGCCGTGGTCCCCCGCACCAGAAAGACCAGATCGGGAGGCTGCTCCATCTCCTTCCTTACGGCCAAAGCCTGGAACGGCCTTCCGCTCCACCTCAGACAGACAACATCGCTCCCCGTCTTCGCAAGAAACCTCAAAACCTGGCTCTTCGACAGATCCCCTCCTTGATGGAATGGATCCTGCACCCCCCCCACCCCCCCCCACCCCTAGCGCCTTGAGACCCTTACGGTGAGTAGTCACGCTTAACAAACCTCTGATTGATCTCTGTGCTTATGACTCTTTGTGGTTTGCAGCCTGCCACCAATACACGTCTGAGCTAGGGTGACAGCTACACTTGGTTCCTAATTTCCAGACAGTCACCACACAGGAAGGGCTGGGTATGACAGGGGATCTATCTGCATTCATCTGCATACTGATAGTCTTCCTGGGCTGGGAGAGGGAGAGGTCATTCACATTTTACATTTGTATAGGCTGTGTCTTACCCTCACACAAAGGGCGGATTTACCCAATATTGATGCCTGGAGCCAGGGCTGGGTTGAATAGGATTGTTGTGCACTTCTAAGGGTTCCTTTGAAGCCCCCCCTGGATCGCAGACAATTTTGAGTATAATTACTGGGGCTCTGACCCCATGATTTTAGACACTGTGTGAGATTTGTAACCAGGCGCTGCTGGTTCTACATGCTGCACATTGCCAGAAGACTGCTGTGCTGCCAGGAGAAACTGCCATTGGGACTATCTGCTTTGCTTTGTTGGCCTGCTGGGCTGCAGGAGGGACTGCCACATTGCATCTGGCCTGATTGTGCTTGCCTGCCTACCTGCTCTTTGTGCCCCCCAGTGCTCTTCAGGGGCTGGTGGGCTTGTCACCCCCCCTATTCTTGTGGGACTTCAGGGATTCCATGAAACAGCCTAGAACTGGCCGCAGGACTCTGAGTCCTACCATTTTTAAATTCCCAAAGGGACAGCGCATGGTGAGCACTCTCCTTCTCAGTCAGCAGGTGGGGAGCACTCCCTCGTACCCAGGAGTTCAGCTTGTGTTGAGCGCTTCATTTTGGGCCATTGTGAAGTGCAGTGCCCTGCACTGTCCAGAGTGGGCCTGTGTTGCTGGCATAACTGTGAAGCGAGCATGGTGCCTCATACCAGCGGGAGAGAGTCACCGGCATTGTTTTTCCCGGAGCAGCGGTGGAAGAGACGCCACCAGCTACCCTGTGAGGCAGACGCCGCCCTACTTGCTCCGCTGGTGGGCTCATGGTGGCGTGGATCCAGGAGCGGGACACCGGCTCTCTGATCGTCAACAGATTCCCCCCAGGGTGTGGGCAGCCCTTGGTCTTCCTGTGCTGCACCGCTCCCTCGCGGGCAGCTGGCCCTTCAAAATCTGTATGCGAGGGACCAATTGCGGTCTCTCCGCTCTTCTCTACAGTGTGGCTGTTTCCTAATGCATTCATTGCAGCTAGGCCATAATGATTACCATAACTCTGCTAATAGGAGGGCAGGTGTTCCTGAGTCCATGTTTCCTTACTATTACTGATGTGCTTATTTTTTATATTTGGCGATTTATGTGTTTTCCCTCTAACCAAATTGGCATTACATGCACTGATGTTATGATGTATGTTGTTTTGATTCTTGCATTGTCAGAATAACGAGTACTACCTCAGGATTTGCACAGTATGCAAAGCATCTATGATTCATGTCGTTTTGGTCTATGTTATGTACAATATACTATATTTTTATATAATCCTGTGTGGAGTCTCTTTTGTGGTGTATTTATTGTGTTGCTGTGTAAGTGTGTTGCACAAACGCTTTACGCATTGCCTCTGATTTTTTTTTTTTTAAATATCTTTATTGCATTCCTTTTTTATTTTTTTCTTTGGTTGTACAGACTTGTAAAGGTTATTCAGAATTACATTGAGACATATATTGACATACATTGCTAAATGGTATATATGGTTGGGGTTCGCAATACAGTTACAAATGTGAGGCATATTAATACTCTTCTGCATACATCATTTTAAAGAGAACAATTGCGCACCATGTCCTTTGCATCCCATGTCACTTCCGTAGTCACAGGTAGTGGCGCCTATGTGACACACAGTCGCTCAGAGCACGGCTATATCCAGTTACAGTAGACAATGCTCAGTTGTACATTACATTGGGGGCGGCTCGTAAAGGGTCACCTCCTCCTACAACCAAGGGGTCTACGGGTTATGCTAATAAGATATGTGTATTCTAGTCTACTAAACCATTAACTTAACTAAAACCGCCATCAAGAACTTATCACAGCTGGGTCGGGGTATGTGCGACTTATACATGTTGGGATCCAGTTGCTCGTTGAGGTGGCATGCCGGCTCGTGCGCGCAGTCAGGGACCTAGATCAGCAGGCGTACGATTGATGCTGTGGGCGTTGCTCGTGTCAGTGAGTTCAGGCTGTGCCCTAGTAGCACCATAAGTCACAGCTGGTACAGGAGATATAGTGCATCTATGTGTCTATGGCTTCGTTACTCTCATTAGCTACCTGCGAGGAGGTAGTGCTGTCCACTCTGCCCCCTTGTGTGAATGCCATGAGGATGGTGTCCCAGGACTGCGCTATCGGGTACTTGCGTAGTCCCGCAGTTTCCTCCCGATGCAGTGTTGTGCTTTCTGCTTGTGCCCACACCGTGAGAGATTTTACCCAACTGCCTATTGCTGGGGGGCACCATGCTTCCATCTCTTTGTAATTAGGCACTTCGCCACGATCAATCCCAAGTCTCGGAATCTGGAGGTGACCCTATTCTTCTTGGATCTGGTATACAGGCCCAATATACAGACCTTCCACGTGTGTGCCAGTGGTGCATCTGTGCATTGCGTGAGCGCTGCAGTGACCACATGCCAGTAGGCGTTAAGGGAGGTGCAGGACCATATCATGTGTAAGAGATCTGCATTTATATGTTGACATCGCGGGCACGCGGCGGTGGTGATATTAAAATACCTATTTATTTTGTCAGGCGAGAGATATGCCCTCTGTATTATGTACGTTTGTATGAGTTTAAATTTCGAGCTCCTTGGTATGTGTGAGGAGCTGGCGAGGATTACGCCCCACTCCTTCTCTGTCCATGGTTGCCCTCTGTCTGTTTCCCACCTCTCACGGAGGCTCGACATGGGTTTAAGTGTATGTGTGAGTAGAGCCTCTACTAGCCAGTGTACTATATGCGAGCTGCACCCATGATGTGCAAGTACTGCAGCAGCAAATGTGTTTCTGGTTCAGTCGTTATGTCTCCCCAAGCTGCTGTCAAGGATCTCACAATGGAATTATGTAGAAGAAATTGTCCTGCTGGTAAATCATAGTCCGTCGTCAGTGTCTCGAAAGAGAGCAAGGAGCCGTCAGCGTAAAGGTCGCCCAGCGTCTCTAGGCCTGCCCCGTGCCAGTGCGCAAGCGCTCCTTCGGAGGTGCCTGTCCTCCCCCTGGGCGTCCCCGTGAGCGGTATCAGCGGAGCATAGGGGGTCACATCCCGGCTAAGGTAGACCTCTCTTGTAGCACCTGTGCGCCAGCTCCAGATATATCTGGGATGGGCGTGGGAGACGAGCAGTGGGGTGAAACAAGTGGTAAATCTGAGATTGAGACCATGGCTGCTGCATGGCAGCCGTGTCTTCTAACCCCACACCGCTTAACCATCTCGTCACCCACTGTAGCTGGGCCGCTAGATAATACAATTCCATTTTGGAACCGCCAGCCCTCCATGGCTGGCGGGGCGTATAATTTCCACAGCGCAACCCGGGGCCTGCCCTTGTTCCAGATTAGATCACGAAACAGGCATTCCAATTCTCGAAATATTTTGCCGGGACATAGATCGGAAGGTTGGAAAAATAGTATAGCAGTTTTGGTAGGATTATCATTTTTGTCAGTGTTATGCGGCCCATGACGCTTAACGGAAGGGTCTTCCAAAAGTGCACCTGGGCTCTGACAGCAGAGACTGCTCTGATTAGGTTTCCTTCCAATATATCAGTGGGGGACTGATACATGAAGATGCCAAGATAGCGGATCGTGGTTGGGTACCAAGCAAGAGTGGAGTCATTTATAGACACGTTTATTTCCGCCGTGTTGTCGCTAAACGGGTAAGCTCCCGATTTTGCCCAGTTTACCCGGAGTCCCGACATTTTCTCAAAGTCCCTGAGTGTATCTGCTATTGTCTTGGGGATGGCGTGTAGATCTCGTATGTATAACAGCAGGTCGTCAGCATATAAAGAGACGGTATGTACTCTGTCTCCCAATCGTATGCCCCATTCGTCACCGTCCTGTCGGAGTAGCATCGCTAGTGGCTCCATGGCTAGGGAGAAAAGTAATGGGGACAGGGGGCAGCCCTGTCGCGTGCCCCTTCTCACCTGAATAGTATCTGAGATAAGCCGTCCTGTCTGGACTCTGACAGTGGGGCGTCGATAGAGTAATTGGATCATACTCATGTAGTGATCCCCTAACTCGTATTTACGTAATACCGCTGCCAGGTAAGGCCATTCCAGGGAGTCAAAAGCCTTCTCCAGGTCTAGCACTAGACAGCCAGATCGTAGCCATCTATGCAGCGCATATTTCTGTACCCTGAAAAATCTACGGATATTGAGTGATGTACTTCTAGTGGGGACAAAACCATTCTGGTCCGGGTGGACCAGCGTTTTTACCAACGGGGCTAGGCGTTTGGCTATTAAGAGGGCTAGTGGACGATAGGATCCTAGGGATTCAGGGTTTCTACCGGGTTTGGGGAGAGAGATCAGCAGCGCTTCGTTTTGTGTGTCAGTAAGAGTGGAGTCGTCTACAGCAGCCGCATATACCTTCAGCAACTGCGGTGCTAGTATGTGTGCATAGGACTTGTAAAACTCTGCCGGTAGGCCGTCTGGCCCCGGCGTCTTACCATTTGACAGCGAAAATATGCTCTCGGTAACTTCCTCTAGGAGAATAGGGTCATTCAGTTCCGCTCTCTGTTCGCGAGTAAGGTGCGGTAGGGCAATATCCGCCAGGTAGGTCTGCATGTCAGTTGGGGTGGCTTGCATGTGAGACTTGTATAATGCCGTGTAATGCGTTGTGAACTCACGGTGTATGTCCTGCTGTGCATATACTGTAACACCCTGTGTAGTGCATAGCGATGCCACCGGCGATGTCGCCTCATCCTGGCGTATCAGCCACATCAGTAATTTGCCTGCTTTGTCCCCCATTTGGTGCGTCCGTGCTGAATGTGCTGCATAGTTGAGGCATCTGAGCCGTTCTAATAATCGAGTATGTTCCTCCCTATTCCATGTTAGCAATTCAGCGGAGCCCTCAGCCGCCTCCCTCTCACTAGATGCCAGTTTCTTCTCTATGGTGGTGAGATCTTTTTCCAGCTGTATGCGCATTCCTGCCTGTGTCCCCAAGCAGTGTCCCCGTGTGACCACCTTGAAAGCGTCCCATTCTAGTACTGGCGTCGGGGCCGTGCCTGCGTTTTCGTCAAAGTACTGTGCTATAGTAGTTGCCATAGGTCACGGAATGGCGCGTCAAGCAGGGTGTCAGGTTGTAGGCGCCAGATAGGGATCGGCACATCGCGGATACGGAGATACAACGGACCGAGTGGCCAAATCCTCAAGAAACTGCGGACCAGGAGCCCCACTCCGTAAAAGAAGAGCACTAAGAAGATAGTGCCAGCAAAACCAGACTTGATGAATACCACCTTGATTGAGAAGCCACACACAGGAACATAGGAGTACCACGTTATTCCTTCACGTGAGCCTCAAAATGGCACCCAAAGTCCTACCAGACTAAAGCCCCGCCCTGATGAAGACCTTCGTCCGAAATTTTGCATTTGGTCCTATCAACTGAAGGTCGAAACGCGTTGGCTTGTTAAAAAGAGAGGTTCAGAGCTACCAAATTCAAAGGCACCGTTCCATATCAGGCACACACGAGCTGAATAGTTGATGCTCTGTATTAGAGTTTGTAAATAAGTCCCTGACCTCTCTAGGACCTGAATAAGGAAACAATTGAGGACTGAACAAAATAAAGTCCCAATTACACGATAATGAAGTAGGACTGACCATTGTTGTTAATAAGAAATGTGCAAAAGCATTGTTCTAACCTGGAACAAGTTTGTCTGTATGTTCTCTTGTCTAAGTATTAGGTCATATTAATGTCTGTAATGTAAATAGCGTTTATGTGTTATGTACCTGTGTTTAAAGTAGTGTTTGTTTCCAAATAGAAGGGGTCATATGTCATAAAACATAATGTGTTGGCAACCTCTTTTTTTCATTTGAAAAATATGAAATGAATCCATAAATAAATAGTTGCCCAGGGTTAATTCAGATAACCATTGTGGCAGAATGGATAATTGATTGATGGTGTCAGAGGTATTTTTGTGTACATTGATGTTAATTTTGATTCCACCCTCTGTCTTACCTGAACTGAATCATTCCCCCCTTTATAGAATTACAGATAGGGATCGGCGGCGTGCCGCTCACCCACTCCAGTTCCAGCACATGTGGGTTATGGTCCGAATGTGTCCGCCCCAGATAATGCGACGCGGAGATATTCAATAACAGGTCGTCGGAGACCATGAAGCGGTCTAAGCGTACATGAAGTCCATGCGCTCCCGAGTAGTAGGAGTGCATTCTATCTTGTGGATTTCTATGCCTCCATGCATCTGTCAGGTGCCATTGTGTTGCCCAGTTATTTAACGCTTTCATTGCAGCATGTGTGGTTGTGCCAGGTGGGGGGGGAGGAACGGTTTAGTGAGACATCGAGGACGCTGTTGTAGTCGCCTCCCAACACCATGGGGGTCTCGTGCCAGGCGGCCAGCTTGTGTGACATTGTTTCGAAAAAGGAGGCCTGGTCGGAGTTTGGCGCATATAATGACGCTATGACCACCGGCCTGCCATCCAATATGCCTTTCACTACCACTTATCGACCCTCTGCATCTTTTAAGGAATCCATGATTCGAAATGGAGTCCCTGGCCGCACCCATATCAAGACTTCTCTAGCAAACGCTGAGTAGCCTGTGGCATATAGCTGCCCTCTCCATCTCCTATGCAGCTGCATCACCTCTGACTTAGGCAAGTGTGTCTCCTGGAGGAGGGCTATTTGTATGTAATGTCTTTTGAGGTATGAGTAAATGAGATACCTGCGCGAGGGACTGTGTATACCTCTCACATTCCAAGTGCCTATTCTAATTGGGGCCATGGTATTCGGTTAATGCTGTTGTATAAGGCCGTATCGAGCCAACAGCCATGTAAAGTTGGAGCGTTGTGGTTGTGAACGGTTGCAGGTGTCGTATCTCCATCGAGCTAGGTCTCCAATGTACACATCCCAGCTTGTAAATGATGGCATAACAAACATAAACTGTATACAAAAATACCAAAAGGGCGAGTGTGCAACAGGCAATCGTCCAAACAATTAGTGAAAGTAACATTTAACCAATGTCTAGGGGGGTTACTGTACGCAGCAAGCTGCAGGTGTCGGGCGATAGGGATTGTGCCTCGGCAGCATCCCACCCTCAAGCCAGGTATGTGTGAACCAGGGCCTTATTAGGAATATCAGATATGATGTTCCCTTTGGGGGGAAAGATAAAGCAGAAGTCCCCCATATGTTAACACTTAGACTCATTTTAGCTGTGGCTCCCGCCTCCCACTTATGTCCATATCTTCGGCTGCAGTTCAACATTCCTATATTTGTGGACAAGTAAGTCTACAAGATGGCCTAGAGCAAACATATAATACTTGCGTGTATGACGTCACAGTTCTGTTCTTGCCAGACAGGGGAGTCCAAAAGAAAAAAAGAAAACGGGACTAAACAATGTCATCAGAGGTCTGTGGGGTGACCTGAGGTAGTTCGCATGAGTCCTGTGAGGCCGGGAAACCAACTGAGAGTTCGTCGTCACTGGCCTGTCCTTGTTGACTAGAAGTCGAGGCGGTTTCATCTTCTTGTGTCCTGTTGATAACCGCGGCCGCCTGGAGTGCCCTGCGTTGGTCGCTTAGTATCTGCTCCGGATCTGGTCCGAGAGTTTGAGAGGCTTGGAATTGTTTCCGTTTCTTCACTCTGTGACGACGGCCCGAAGAGGCGCCGGTGGCAGTTTCTTTCGTGCCAGTGGTCTGGGCTCTGGGGCCCGTGGAGTCATACATGTCGAGCCAGTCCTCCGCCTCCTCTGAAGTATTAAAGAAGTAAGCCTTTCCGCTCGCAACTACTCTCAATTTCGCTGGGAACATCAAGGAGTTCTTGAGATTATATTGTCGAAGCCGCCTCTTCACTGCCATGTACAAGTACCGTTGTTTCTGTACTTGTAGCGTATAATCTGGAAAAAACATGACTTTATGATTGTCGACCTGTATGTCCTGCAGTTTCCTAGTTTCCTGAAGTATAGTGTCTCTGTCTCTATAGTTCAGTAAGCAGATTAGGAGCGGTCTTGGGTTGGAGCCCGGAGGCGGGGGCCTGGCCGGTACTCTGTGTGCCCTTTCGATGACAAAGTATAGAGAGAGTGTTTCCTCAGGCAGCAGCGTGCGGAGCCAGGATTCGACATGGGCCACCGGATCGCTACCCTCCGTTCCCTCCGGCAGGCTCACCACTCGGACGTTGTTTTGCCGGGCCTGGCCTTTGGCGTCTTCGGCCCTATCCTCCAAGAACTCCACATGGTTCAGAAGGCCTTGAATGTGCTTATCCGTCGTGTCTACCCATGGGGAAATGTCAGCAATGGCGGTTTCAATAGTGGTGGTTCGGTCCGCGAGCTTTCGGTGATCCGCACGGAGTAGGGTGAGGTCAATGGCCACCTTGTCGATCCTGCCTTCTAGAGAAGTGCGGGTTTGGTTCAGTGTTTCACCCAGTTTCTCCACCGCCGCCAGCACGGCGTCTAGCTTGCTGGACATCGGGTCAGGCGATCCCACCTCCGCCATCTTGTCCGCTTGGGCTCGGGTCTGTGGGGGTGGGACTGGTGGGCCCCCAGTACCAGATCTTATGCGGCCTCCGCGCGACATGGGTCTTGGAGCGTCCGAGCGGAAGGCCCGGTGGCGGGCAGGGCAACGCCGTGTGTATCGCAGGCAGTCGGTCGTTTCCGCGTAGAGCATGTAGGTGGAGGCCGCCATTCCAGCTACTCCTAGGCCTCCCTACCACTGTGGCCCACCACGTACATGTGAGGCACCTCTGGTCTCGGGGTAGCAGCTCAGGGGTTTTGTGCCAGTCCACGGCTGGGCCTTTCAGCGTGGTGCTTTATTGCTTCCCCTTTGTTTTCACCGCTGCCGATGCCTCCCTCCACCGGGCATCCCCTCCCTTCTTTATAAGCGCCGCTGTGTCTCTGTCCAGTTGTGATTGACACCACTCCTCTCACCCCATGTCACCAGACAAGCAGGGGAACGCTTGATTATAGGGGAGGGCGATTTACCTGGGCCTCGCGGTCCAAGTGTTGCGTGGAGCAGGAGCGCTGAATTGTAGCACGCCTACGGGCGTGTGACTGTGCGAGCACGTATTTGTTCAAAGTAGGGACCAACCTCACAGTAGTATCGCACCGCGGGGAGCCCTCTGGTCGTTAGCGGGTTGATTGCGGCCAGGTTTGGCGGCGGCAGGAGATCCCAGCGTCTCCTCAACTATCTACGCCACTGTGCCAGGCCTAGTGGGCGGGGCCTGCCCATGGACTAGCGTGGCAATCTCTCCCGAGATGGCAGCGACCTGTTGGGCGTCTCCGGAGCTTGAAGAGCGCGGCGCGGAAATCTTCGTCCACTGCCGCTACAATTTTCACCGGGGCATCGGGTTCGTCCCAGGCGTGATCAGGAAGGCACCCGGTCCCAGCGGATGCGTACAAACGGAGATATGCAGCTGGAGAGGGGAGCCGCCGACGGAGCTCTACACGAGCACGTCCGTCTCCATTGCTGCGTAGCCACGCCCCCCCTACGCATTGCCTCTGAGGATAAGCCTGCCTGCTCTGTGCCAAGCTACCAGAGGGTGAGCACAGGTTCTCATTGGTGTGCAACTTACTTGCCCTGACTAGAGTGGTCGGTTCTGCCTGGCTTAGGTGCATACCCTAACCAACCTGAAACCCCATCTCTAACACCAGTGCTGCATGATGTATCACTCAAATATCAGCTGTGAATATATTTTGAAATACAACCATTTTTCTCCAAATATCAGCTTATGAGTTCTGAAAAGAGACACTTCATTTCAAATATACACTTTCAATTTTGATATCCATATATTATTTCAACCAAGTAAAAAAATCGAATTTAGTAGGCAGGGATGTACACAGGAGAGCTACTTATAGGTAGCTGGAGAGCTACCAGTAGCTCACAAGCTGCTTGTTGGAGTGATAGATATGCTTGTGATGAAAATTATTGCAGACCTGATCTAGAACACTGTAGCGAGTGCCTAACTTCATCTAGAGATGAAAGAGACCAGTAACTATTTGGAAATCACAGTATGAAGAATTTCTTCCTCATGTAATATCTATTTGCCTCTTGTGGGTCCTCCGTGTCTCCATGTGGAATGCCTGAGTGTCAGTGTTGAAGCACCTCAGAAGGCAGACCAGCAAGCTTAGCAACATCACGTTTGTGATTTTAAATTCTTCCTGGAGAGAAGGTCTTGTCCGAGTCTTGTTCCTAAAAGGTCTTGAAGGTCTATACATCGCCACTAGGAGGAGCAACCCTTTGGAATAATGTTGGCTTGAGATGTTCTGAGCTTTTGGGAATCGGAAAAGCATTGCCTAGAGAGTTGTGTTCTGAGAACTGAGACAAAGAGCTCCCACATTTTGGAATGCTTCTGTGGCCAATAAACATATACACACTGCATCTCAACGCAGAAATTAATCTTGTAGGACTTCTGGACGCATCACCCATTCATGTTCAACTCACAAGATTCTAATCTGGTGTCTGCTTCGATAGTTTGCATGCATGCTAGGTGGATTGCAGTCAGGGCACTTTGGTTTTTGAGGATCCAAACCCATGGGACCGATTTAGAGTTTAGTGGACAGGGTACTCAGTTGCAAACACAACAAAGTATACTGCTGCTAAACTCTTAGTCCCCTCAAGACAGTGGTGCCCCCGCTTATCTTCACCATCTGAATACTTATTGTGAGGACCTGACAGAATAATTGCTAGCGGAACAAGGGCATTAGGCCGCCCGCCTATAAAGAGAGGAGTGTCTGATGTATTTGTTTTTCTGTCCGTCTGCGCCAGGAAAAACCTGGGGGTCAGGGCCAGAAAAAAAAAAAATTACCCCCACGAGGAAGCACCCAAGGTGTGGGTGTACATTAGTTTTTTCATTTTTCAGAAACAAACTCTTGCCTTGGGAGTTTGTTCCTTAAAAACAAAAAAGTTTGATAAATGGCCACTTAACAGACTGCATGCGTCCACTAGTACCTTCAGAGAAACCGCTGTCATGGTGGTACCTCTGAAGGCCTAGATATCACTGCTAGGCTGTCTGTTATCTGTAAATGTAGTAGGCGGTAGTCCCCCAGGGTGGGTGACGTAATGTCTCCAGCACCTTTATGGATGGGTGGGGAGCCCGCCACTCTCAATATCGGCCCCTGTATCTTTAAGATAGGGTGAACAAATTTAGAGAATAAAAGCAATGAGTGTTATGAATCAGAAGCCTGTATCAAAGTGTATTACTAAAAGGGTTGTGAAATTAAGTCCTCTTGCACTTCAATGGTTCCAGAAAGCCAGGACCAGCACCAGTAGCGGCTGCTATCAGACAAAAGTGGTGTGGCAGCGCAGGAGGGGGGCAATACAAATATTCTGCTGATAGTGCACAGGCTCCCAGACTCCCCTATGGCCAATCCAGATACTGCTCTTATGCTGGTAATACTATTACCCAGCATGAGAGAAGCACCAGGATTGGCCTGTGCGGGCTGGCTTTGTGCCTCCACAGGGACTGGGAGCCTGTACCTGCTGTTCTCTCCACCCGGCAACGCAGTTCGGGTTGGATAGATCTTAGTGTGCATGTCGGTTTGGCTGTCCTAAGACAGACAGCCAAACTAGCATGTGCACTTGCAGCAGTGCCCACTCCTCCTCCTTCAGTCCCTAAGACTTGGCTCCTGGAGAAAAATAAAATTATAATAAAGTTGATTATTATCATTTTACTTTTCGTGTTTGCAGCTGCTGGCAGGGGGCGACGCTCCTCCGCCATAATGGAGGAGCCGCCGCTGACCTGCACACTCGTGAGGCCTCAGTTGTAATGGATGGCTTGGTCGCCAGGTGACCCAATTCTGTGACGCTGTCTGCTCATTGGTTAATAGAAAACTCTCCCTTGGCGCCACACTCTCTTCCCCCTGATCACAGCGATCTGCTTTCGTTTGATAGCTGCCATTCACTGCTTGCTCATTTCATGCCTTTAAGTTATCATATCTATAGTTCCTCCTGGGCTCACCCCTCCCTCCCAAGACTGGCTTCTGGCTCCTAGTGCAATGTCAGGGAACAGCTACAGGATTCCAGTGGACAACCATTCTTGGCTGCAGGGAAGATCAATTTAAACACCAAGGTCCAGGCTGGCCAACAGATGAGTAGTGACCACTGAGTCTGACCATTCTTACACTCTTTTCCAGACTAATTATGCCTTCTCATTTATCTTTCAAGAACTGCTATTAATTGTTTTGTGATTCCATTCTTACACTTAGAGTTTCACCTTAAAAAAGGCAAATCCACTGTCTTTGTTGCTTTGGGAACTTCACTTTAAAAGAAACCTACAGTGGACCCCGTGGAACTGTGTAATTATCAACATTTTTCTACTGCCAACGAGCTCAAAAATCCTCATTTGCTCTGATTTAAGACCACGTCTCGAAGACCATGGTATACTGCATGATGTGTATGAGACAGAATTGGTTATCCGATCACTCCTGAATGACCTGCTGAGGTGGAATGAATGCTACTGACTCACTGAGACTGGCTCTGGGGTGCGCTGACAGAGGTTGACGGAGGCAGCTGCACAGGAATGTGCACGCAGTTGCAGAAGTGTAAGGTGCAGCTTGTTAGCGGCCTGCCTATTGATCTGTACATCCCTTGCTTTTGCTCCTGCTTCCAACATGGCTAGTTGGTTTATGACAGCTAACATGGCCCTTGTCAGTTTCTTGGTCATCCTGGAGGCAAGACGAGTTTTTCCCACCCCTAGTCATGGCAGCACCTCATGTCCTCTGTCTTCAGGTATTCTTTCCAGCTGGCAGCAGATTCAGGCCTGGCTGCCAGGTACAAATGGAGGTGACTTCCCATGCCTCAGGTTAGACTTGCTGTATGCCCCATAAAGTTTAATGTATACCTCTTAACCTTTAATGTAAGCCTCATAAAGTTCAACTAATATTGTGCCAGTGTGCACCCTTGCATGTGACATTGAAAGTGTGGCAAGAATGGTCTGTGCTCTTGTGCATACTAGTTCTGGTCTGTATAATATTGTTTCACATAATGCCTTACACAATCTGCCCTCTTAATAATACATTTGTGAATCTTGTGTAAATATTTTGGTGATGGTGGTTTCTCTGCTAATCCTCTCTTTATAATTAAATCAGATATTGCATACTGCTCAAGCACTGCATATTGCATCGTGCTGGCCTTAGTTTTCCAAACAGGCAGTAGTAGTAGACAGCATTGGCAAAGTACTTCGCTCACCCTAGCTTGACGTTGATCTTTAACATACACCTTACATAATGCTGCTCACTTATGTTGGCCCAGTGACCCGTGCAGTTAAACAAGTACAAAAAACTGTGCATGACTACTAAAGAGATTACATCAGAGTATAGCACAGACGAAGAATGGATGAAGGGCAGTGGTCATTTGCACTCCTTTGAATAGCATCAGAAGTACTAGTTCCAGCACAAATGTGAGCTCCAGTGAGAACAAACTGTTCTCAATCTGACCAGTCAGTACTAGAGGGGAGAAGAAGGTTAGATCTGGAAAGGAAGGTTTAGAGGGCAAGCTTTTACCACCTCACTTCAGTTGGCTGCACCAGCAGGGTTGAAAAACTAAAGACCGTCACTGAAGTAAGTGTTATCATGCACTTCATTTAACATGATGCGTTGGGGTGAACTGAGTGCTGGGATGTGAGGCAGTGTGCTCCCACCCTCTTTTTGTTAGAAAAGGCTTCCTTGAGCTAATGAGCTGATGAGCTCTGGCTGATGCCCCTGCGTCCAGTGAGTTGTACAGAGGCATGAGAAGAATTTGGGCAGCATTTCCAGCACCCCTCAAAGAATGTGTTGCTCTCTACTGAAGAAGGGCAGCTATCCTGAAACACGTGTCTAGAAATACACAGCACTGGCTGCACCAGCAAGGGTGTAAAACTAAAGATTGTGACTGAAGTAAGTGTTATCGTGCACTGCATTTACCATGATGCATTGGAGCAAACTGAGTGCTGGGATGTAAGGCAGTGTGCTCCCACCCTCTTTATTTTTTTCTGTTTAGATAGTACCTCATGTTAGAGAGTAGCCTTTTAAATATAGTTTTGGAAATCGATCTTGAACTTTTTATACAAGCTGTGTTTCATACATCGATTACATAATAATGGAATATATCAACTAGATTCATAGCAGGTAAATTGGTGCTAAGATAACTGTGTCAGTTGCATCTTCTTTAGAGATTTATCAGCAGTCGGAGGCACCAAGGTCTAAATCATAGTATCATCTGCCTCCCATTCTTCCTAAACTATGTTGATAATATAATAGGGGTGTCTATCATTTATAGCTCTACAAAGCCACAACCTATAGCAGTAAGTGCAAGGCAGTAAAAAGAACATTTCATAAGAAATATTAAAAATTATACAAGTATATAAACGATGTCTACATTATATTTCCTCTTGCCCAACAATATGTTACTCCATTTCCACATGAGTTCTCACTTATCAGACTGCTTTCGGCTATTTGTAGACGAACGTCCCTTGTGGGCCATACAAATACTTACAGTGGGCTTAGAGCCCGCCCATTGCTTACCATTGGTTGGCTTTCTTATCATTCTCATTTGATTGCTTAGTCCATGGCTTGCCAGGAAAGTGGAGTTCTTAGACTTTGAGATGTGAATGCCGAAGATCATATTAGCCATTCTAGCATTCATGGTGGACGGAGGGAGAATGGAGAAAGAGGCAATTCTGTCCCAAAGTGGATCATTAAAAGCCAAAGATTCTCTTCACTGTTAGTGAACCACAAAGCAGCTGAAAATCACGCTTTGGACCAATACTGTGATGAGTAGTTTTAAGTTTCATTGTTGTTTTTTTTTCGGTGTGGTGAATGAGGAATAAAAACGGCATGGAAATTGTGTTGCAGGCACTCAAACTCAAACAAGGTTTACTGTTTTGGACTGAACATGCTCGCAATTAAAGGATTGAAATCTTTTTGCGATGTTTTTCTCACTGTAGACCCCGAGGCTTAGGACTGCTATCGCAGGTTCTTCACTCACCCTTTTACACTTACACACACCTCAACCAAACTTGGGCGGATGAGTAAGCCTGACTGGAGTTGCACGCTTAGGCATTGACGTCACAGTCAACAAAGCCAAGGCTCTAAAACGATCTGTAAACTTTTGTGTGTGAGTTAAAGTTTGATATGGTGCAATGTTTTAAAATGATTGCTTATGATAAGGAAGCATTTTTCAAGGCAGGGACGTTTGTTATTCTATAGATTTAATCATGCTAAATCAGAATATTGCTGTGTTTAAGGTAGCATTTTCTCTGTTTTGGAGCCGAGTATCATTTTTCACATAAACGTCCAGCAGTCTGTGTACTTTATGGCGAACATGATGCGGTTTCAAGTTGATAAACAGCCGTCATCTGTATATTTTTTTTCCAGTTAACCCTCGTGTATTTACTTCTTTCTGGAAAATATTGCAGTAGGCCATGTACAAAGCACAGTTTGTCTGTTAACCACACATTTTCTTCCGTTTTAGATTCCTTTTAAAATGTCTTAAATCCTCCCTAACAAAAACGATGCAAATGTTATACGGGGCTTTGGAAATCAGTATTATAAAGTATTGATTGCTCATGGTGAAGATGTGAGCTCACGGGAGTAGCTTCCATTGGTGCAGAAGCTGCAGTGGCACCGGGGCACAGAGGCTTGAGGGGTCACCAAATCCTGATTATTGCTGCATTTCACAATTCAAACAACAGCCAGGGGAGCATTTCCTTCCTTGCACCAGGGCCAATGACACATTGGCTATGCCGCTGTATATGCTGCCATGACCGTTTGCTTTTAACGCCGTCTCTTTAAGTTAAGTGAGTACTTTCGTTTTCCTGCCTGTTCTGCGTTCCTCTCCCTTTAGAAACATACCTTGTCAAGAAAAATAAGACTGTGCCTTACCATTCAGGACTTTTTTAAAAGAACTGTGTCGAGATTGGAATGACCCCGCCCCTCAGCATGGTAACATGGACATGCAACCCCTGCCATGAGTAACCCAACTGCATGATACCTGGATCATGACATTTCTCTTTTGGCCTAGTGTGGCTCTCTGGTCTGGAGAGGTGCACCAAGCGTACTGTTGAGATGACGCAAGACTGCTGTGTCCTGTGAGACATACGTTAAGCAGTGGTGGCAGTGTACTATATGGTTTCGAATTGGCAGTCATAAACATGCCTTTTTCCTTTTTAGGGAGAGTGTGGTGCTTTGTGGCGACACTTCTGTATAGTTCCGCTTTAATATAATACCAAGACCCTGCACTGACATCCAGTCTGAATGTGTGCATGTAGTGTTTGTTTATATAGTGTAGTTAACAGAGTTCCATGTTAAACGCGAGTGTAGGTTTGGCCAAACCAAAAAAAGCCATTCTGGTTGGCCCCTGGCACAACATAACACTAGATGTGGGTTGTGGCTTAGCCCCGCCAGAGAAGGAAATGTATTGCTGGCATTTCTAAGTTAAAGCATACAGCCCCGATGTTGAAGTGTAGGATGAAGGGAGACAGCTACTTTACAAATGCAGCAGAATTGGATGAAGGACCTTCAGATTATCTCTTTTCGAGCACTGTCATCAGCGCTGATGGTGGGCTGTGGTGTGGGGAGTGAGACTGCAGATTCATTTCAGGTATTAAGGAGCCTTTCGGGCAGGGCCTGCCCTTTTGTTTTCCCCCAGTTGCTGCGCCAACTGGAGGAAGACCAAAAGTCCTATAGACCGGTGCAGAGCTTCACACTTGATTGAGCTGCTGTTGTGGGTGCTCTAGTTGGAGTCTCCCTTTGTCACTGCTTGCTGAGAAGAGCTGCACTAGAGACAAAGGCTGTGTTTGCTCTGTAGAACTGGAATACACAAAGCAGAGGAGTTACCCCAAACCAGTCTTTTTTACAATGGGATCCACATCCCCTGACTGGAAAATTATTATAAAAGTGGGACCCAAACCTCCTCACTTGGTTCCAGTTTCTTCATTGAGCAATGGAGCGCGTACTCCGCAGAGACCTCAAAGAAGTGCTAAGTTCCAGGGCTGGTGTCTTCTACAACCAGTCTCCCAGAACCAAAGGGATCTCACCAAAGCCGGCAATATTGCTGGGAGGAGGTGTGGGTCTACCTTTGACCTTGTGGTTGTTGGCCTGCTGAGAGAAGATTAGGAGGACTTGGCCCCTGCATGGAGACAATTGCCAAGAAGGTGAGGCTCAGCAGCTGTGCCCAGGAGTGTTAGAGCAGCCTCAGAATTTGCAGACTGCCATGCAGAGTGTAACCAGTGCCGATCAAAGTTTGGAGTGGGTCTTCCAGCTTCTCTTACTTAACCTCAAGCCACCTGTTCATTTTCCAAGAGATGCGGCTGTGCTGTGACAATCCACATGTGTGTTCACAGCTATGAGTGATTGTGACGTGGGACACCTACATTTATGAGTAAACATGATCTGAAACGCCACAACCACTCGGGATCTACCCCCACACCAGGATATCACTGCTAAGTGCTGACGTGTCAAACTCAGCATGGTCTTCAAATAACCCACCTGCACACCAGCAGCGTGTCTCTAGGCAAATCAGAGGTGGCCCCGTGAGCTGCAGACCAGCATGCTGATAAACAGAGAGAATATGAACACGATAGGGCCTCGCCTTGTCTGTCTCAAGAACTCAGGAGATGCGCTCTTTGCATCCAAGTGTAAGTATCCAGGTAATGCCTGGAACCTGTTGAACTTTCACAAGTGCATCATGCATTGAACTAAAAAGGGCCATTATAAAACCATAGCCTTTAAAGATTCAGGGCTAGGACATTTGTAAGGACTGGCCAACAGGTCACAGAACCAGGGTGAAGGAAGTGACCCAATTAGGGCCACCCGGGTCACTCGCGACCTCCTCTTAGCCTTCCAAGAAATGAAGAGTCGGTGACGCAGTAGAGAATACAAACCAAGTTAGTTTAATGTAAAATACGCTGCAGCGGAGTCCAGTCTGACTAGCGTCCTTAGATGCTACTGAGGGGACTGACTTCCAAACATTTGGTAACACGAAATAAACCTTCCAACACCTCTCGAAACCCCGCCCCTGATGGAAAAATACTGCTTGGGCAGAAAGACTGACAAAGGAGGCACTGAGGATGAGCTACCACCTGCTGGATGGGTACACGTTATTAGGCTCCCAAGGCCATCCTACTCAGTCTCAGATCTCTCTGGTGTGGGAGCATAGCTATGTCCAATGATAGGAATGCAGGGCTGAATAAACTGTTCTCTTCGTGCATATACACCAGTGAACCATTGGGGCCATCATCAGCAATATGAGACATGTACACATATCAATATTCAAAAATGCCCTCATTGATGGACATCAAATCTTGAACAGCCTGTACCATCATGACAGAATTTTTAGCATTCTGTTCTTGAACTCCGGGGTTGGGGGTAAAACTTTTGCATACAATAAGAACAACAGGCGGGGAGGCAATTGATGCACAGGCAACAGGTGAATATCACACCTGCAATAGCTACTAAGAATAGGAGTATTTTCCAGCCCCATGTTGCTAACAGACCCCAAAACCACCCAGCCAGGGACCACGTGCCATTCTCCTGGTGGATGTCAGATGCTAGTCTGTGTAACTTTTGTATGGCTGCATATACATTCGGGCGTGGTCTGGTATGTACACACAGCAACTACTACCAATGACGTGACAGGCCCCACCCCTATCAGCAAGGATAACGTCGAACACCATCCTGTTTTGAAGGGCAACAAGTCTCGTGGCCTGAAGCTCAGCTGTGATGTTGGTCAATATTCCCGCTGTGGTGTTAATGACTCCCTCTACAACCCTTGTGAGTCGGCGTATACTACGGCTGTTATGCATAGGGACCCAAAATGGCAAAATACCCTTCATGGCATCTGTAAATTGCTGCAAGGTAGTGTCAGTCTGATCGATATCATTTGTGTCAAGAACCCGCCTTACTCGGGACAGGTGTGCACTCCTGCGCCGTAATCTGTGGTCTTCATGATAGTTGGCGGGTGCAATGTACACAGGTGGCAAGAGAAAGGACACATAGCACACACCAGACCACCCCCTTGGAAGCCATATGTAAGCATGGGACCCGCAGATGAAGTATACGTTGTGGGGCAGAAGCAATGGTGGACTACTGGTGGTATTCAAATCATAAGTGTAATTACAAATACTCACTCCTACCGGAACCTTTCCAAAGCCTCGGACACAAAAACTAGTGGTGGTATTAATCACCGGTACCGGCATTGCCTTATCCTGAGTAATATTACGTAACTGAAAGGACCTGAAATATTCAGTGACGTTAAAGTCTTGAAAATCTGTCATCTCATCTAGAAGCCATGTTACATTTTTCTTCCTTTCGTACACATTCATGCAGGCTTCGGGATGAAGTGTGTCAGCAGCCCCATTCTTCCCTGGAGTATATCCTTGGTGAGTTGCTATATAACCCAGTACAGCCTCATTATCAAGGTACGTCATATTCATCGCATCTGAATGATAATGAAATGAAATACCAGCATTTGTAAAGCGCACAGCTACCTCCGGAGAGGTGTCCCGGCGCTGGGGGCCCTCGGGAAGATTAAGCGAGCTATTTCCCAGAGTCACATGGTGCTGGGCTAACCTGCCGCCGGCACCGGGGATCGAACCGTGAACCCCGTGGTCCGGAGTCAGGCACCCTGAGGGGAGTAAACCACAAACCCATCAATTGGTAACATTGGTGGTATGGTGGGCCTGGTGGAGCATCTGCAGGAAGACATTATCTACATAAGTCTGCGTATGTCTTTCCTTATGCGGAGCCAGGGTGACAAAGACATGCTCGGGGGCCGGCTGTGGTGGTTGCAATCAGGGAGTGTGCAGGATGTCTTTCTTCTAAAAACCATAGGATGCCTAACACTGCTATTAATGCTACAAAAACTATTACTAGGAACACTATCTTAGTCTTAGTGGGCCAGCTCGGCCAAATGGGGCTATGTTGGTCAGGACGCCGTCCCTCTAATGGCTGTTCCTCTTCCATAACCATACGACCAAAGGGATACATTTTCATCTGTCAAACTACCAGAGGAGAGTCCGTGCTATGGAGCCAGGTATACAGGGGAAAAAAAGAAAAATAGTCTTTTAGTGTCTATTAACGGTGGTGCTAACGAGCACTTCAAAAAGGAAAAAATAGTCTCTGTGTGTCTCTCAACGGTGGTGCTAACGAGCACGTCGCGGTGGGGCTGCACAATCACAATCCTTGCTGTCTCTTCGCTCAGGATAGGGCAACTTCCCTCCTTGGAAAGCACCCCCCACTTATCCTGTCCAGTATCTCAGACAATGCACCAATCTCCCTTTCCCTAAACTATTATTGGTACCACAAGCAGGGTACGTGGGCCCTATTCTTCATCCAGAAGTCCATCCCTACTAACCTGACTGTCCCTCGGGTGCACTGTCCCTCCGCCGGGGACGCAGATTGTACCGAGCCACTCCAGGCACTGACTCGTCTCGGAAAAGAACCTTAAACTCAGGGGAGGCAGTGGACTAAGACTCCTGTTCCAGTGGACCAGATGGAGGAGAAACCTGGGCAGCCCTTATTGCTGGCGGCACTGCCTTGTTCAAAGCAGCATCGTTCTCCTCTTCCGTCTGTGCCCAAGTCAATTGGGCATCAGAAAAAGGGACAAAACGAGGGACCTTCTCACGTCTCGTGGTCCCCGATTCCCTCTTGGACCCACTTGTCATAAGGGAGAGGAAGCGGGACTCGCTTGCAGTGGGATGAATGGATCCAGTTCTTCCGTCCATCCACTTTCACAGCGGTCCTCGTTGCGAGGAGGACCAACAGGGGCCCCCTCCACCTTGGCTCCAAGCACCCTCGTCTCTGGTAGTTGCGCACCAGCACATAATCGCCGGGCTTGATACTGTGCCCTGGCCCCTCAGGTATTGGCGGCAGTGCCTCGTGGATCTGTTGATGAATAGAACGCACATTTTTAGTCAATTCATAGAGGTAATCCACAAGCAACGGGTCTTCAATACCAGAAATGGCGTGGGTGGGGGACGCCCCACACATTCGCGGGGCGCCCAAAAACCACCTCATGTGGGGATAACCCTTTTCTGGAATGCGCTGTCACTCTAATGGATAATAGGGCAAGGGGTGGTGCATCCAGCCATTGCAACCCTGTGCTCTCCCTGATCTTTGCCATCTTCAACTTGAGAGTACCATTATACTTCTCAACTAAACCAGCCGACTGGGGGTGGTTTGCTGCGTGAAACTTCTGCTTGATATGCAGACCGTCGCATACCAACTGATTCACCTTTGCATTAAAGTGACTTCCGTTGTCACTCCAAATCAAACGGGGCAAGCCGAAGCGCGGGAAGAACTCCTTCAAAAGAGCCTTCACCGTCGCCATGGCTGTGTTCTCTTTAGTGGGGTAAGCCTCAATCCATTTACTGAATGCACAAATGACCACCAGCACGTACTTCGAGTTGTTAACTCGTTCCATTTCGATGTAATCCATCTTGAGAACCTCGAAAGGGAAAGAGGGAGGTGCAAAATTACCGGGAGGTCTAGGGGTACCTTTCCCAGGATTATGTATCAGGCAAACCATGCAATTCCTCACCAAATGGGCCGCTACCTTAGGGATGTTATCATTTTGCCATACGGGATCCAATAACTTACATATCCCTTTTGCACTAATGTGGGCTGGACCATGCGCCATTGTAACTACAGGGAATACATATGCATCTTGTAACATCCATCTTTGCTTTTCCGATTTATCGGTCCAGCACCCCTCCTCATCTAAGCGTCCCGTACTCTCCTGCCATGTTGCCAACTCCTCAACTGTTGCCTCACTCTGAATCTCCTTCACATTTTCTAGCGTATCCTCAAACATCCCACCTTCAGGCACCCATTGAGCTGGCCCTGCCACAAACATTCTCTTCATCTTGGACCTGGCTGTCTCTTTAGCTGTTTGGTCTGCAAACGCATTTCCCCTCCCCACATCATCAGTGATCGCTTTATGGGCACTACACTTCACTATCGCTAATCTTTTGGGAAGTGCTAAGGCTGACAGGAGCCTATGTATCAGAGGGCCATGCTGAATCCTTGCGCCGTGTGAGGTCAGGAATCCCCTCTCCGCCCAGAGCCGCCCAAAATTATGGGCGACTCCGAACGCGTATTGGCTGTCAGTATAAATATTGACAGTCAATCCCTCACTTAGCTCACACGCTCGCAAAGGGGCTACTAGCTCCGCAGCTTGTGCCGATTGGTAAGGAACACGCGATGTCTCAATTACAGTGCGCAGCTTAGTAATAGCATACGCTGCGGTGGTGGTGCCATCTGACAGTTTGAAACAAGAGCCATCGACATATAGTTCCCCTTGTGGGTCAAGTAGGGGAACATCAGTCAGGTCTACCCATCCCTTCGTCTCTTCTTCCGTCCGGTATAGACAATCATGGACATCTGTGTCCCCATTGTCCGAACGGAGGGGTAGTAACGTGGCTGGGTTCAGAGTGGCACATCTTTTTATTGTGATGTGTGGTGCAAACAAAGTCAATTGATAACCAGTCAGACGAGCACTGGTAAGGTGCTGCGTCTTTGTCTTGTTCAAAAGCGTGTCCACAGCATGGGGTACCATTACTGTGAGATCAGTATTAAGGACGAGCCCTGCCTGATTGTCGAATAGAGACAGCCACAGCTCTAAAACAGCTCGGGAGAGCTCTGGCGACAGTGTCAAGAAAAGCATAGAAATAAGCACACGGCCTCTGCTTACCTCCAAAGGCTTGTGTTAACACAGAAAGCACACATCCAGCCGTTTCGTGTACGTACAGCACGAACGGCTTCTGATAATCAGGCGTACCAAGCACAGGCACAGAGCAAAGCGCAAATTTTAATTGCTCAAAAGCTTGCTGAGATTTATGCGTCCAGGGTAAAGGCTCATGCACATCTTTAGTGGTTAAATAGAGCAGAGGTTTCGTTAGTAAGGAGTAACCGGGTATCCAGTGGTGACAATACGAGGTGATGCCTATGAAAGCACACACGTCCCTCTGAGTCTTAGGGACGGGCATCTTAACAATGGCATCAACTTGTTCAGGTGTTACTAATATTCGAAAAGGCAGCCGGGTTAAAGAGGATTGCACTACCAGAACTAGTCACAGCGGTAATAAGATATTGCCCACCTCAGATGGTCAGCTGCCACATGACCACAAAGTTCAACATTAGTACAAAAGGGTATGAGAGGCAATATATATACAAAGTAAAACATAAAATATGTACAAAAAGTTTTAAAAAAAGGGGAATTCCACGTTGTAGTTTATGATCTTAAGGTGTCTTTATTCAAGATGTACTTAGTTTTCATGAGTAGACAGCCGAGTAGACAGCCAACGCGTTTTGCCCAAACATGGGCTTCTTCAGGGCGAGAGCATAAAGTAGTCAATTCGCCAGGGGGTAAAGTTTGTGTCCGAATTCTAGTCAAGGAGCTCCGTGTACAAGCAGTATCCAGCGCCGTCACGTCCTCGCTGGAGAAAGTACTTTCTCCAGCGAGGACGTGACGGCGCTGGATACTGCTCGTACACGGAGCTCCTCTTTCTCAAATACTCCTTGACTCTACTACGGATCAGCTCAACAGAGGCAGATACTTGTGTCCTCTCAACTATTGGACTACCTCTGCTTTGAACTTGAGAGGTCAATTCCTCTTACATCAGTTGTCCCGACACGGACTTGACTAGAATTCGGACACGAACTTTACCCCCCTGGCGAATTGACTACTTTATGCTCTCGCCCTGAAGAAGCCCATGTTTGGGCGAAACGCGTTGGCTGTCTACTCGGCTGTCTACTCATGAAAACCAAGTACATCTTGAATAAAGACACCTTAAGATCATAAACTACAACGTGGAATTCCCCTTTTTTTTTTGCTTTTTGTACATATTTTATGTTTTACTTTGTATATATATTGCCTCTCATACCCTTTTGTACTATCGTTCAGGTGTTAGCCTCCTTTGACAGTAGGTGACCTAAATAGGTGACCTCCTGTCGACAATATTGAAATTTTGAAAGGGACACTTTGTCCATGCTGTGCCAAATGTAGCAGCAATTTGACTGTGGCGACTTTGCAACCCTCTTCAGTATCGGAGGCTACCAACACGTCGTCCACATACTGCAATAATACGTTACCTGGAGGAAGAGAGAGGGAATCCAACTGACCTTTCATGGCTTTACTATATATGCTAGGGCTTTCAGTATACCCCTGAGGGAGCGCAACAGAATTGGAAACTCCGGCCCGCTAAGGTAAAACCAAAAAGGTGCCGGCTATTCGGGTGAATTGGAATGCTAAAGAAAGCATTTTTCAAATCAATCACGGAAAAGAATTTGGCTGTGGAAGGAATCATTGTTAAAAGAGCAGTAATGTCGGGTACCACTGGGAACTGAGGGATCACTATTTTGTTAACCTCCCACAAATCAATCACAAAACGATAGACATCAGGATGAGCATCAGCAGAATCTGAGGGTGTCTTTTTGAGGATGGGGAGAATAGGACTATTTCACACTTTGGCAACCGTCTCCTCGACCACCCCCGATTTGATCAAATCCTGTATAATCTGCAACAAAGCCCGTTCCCTCGCCTGCGGTATTTTGTACTGGGGAATGCGAGGCAGCACGGCGTTGTCTTTAATCGTAATAGAGACCGGTGGTATTTGCAATAACCCTACATCCGTATCTCCTGTTGCCCACAACGTGGGCGGCACATCTTTGAATTCAGCAGGGAGCGGTGCATCCTTTGAAAAAAACTGTTTGGTACTGGCCACATCTGGTCCTATTGTCATATAAACGCCATCTGGAGAACATGAAATCGTAGCATGCAACTTTTTCAACAAATCTAATCCCATTACATTTTCTCCACAATTCGCTGTCAACAAGAAGGGCGAGTCCACAGTAAACGAGCCAATTGTTAAAGCAAGGGGTTCAGAAATGGGGCTCACAACCGGTATGCCTGAAAAACCTACCGAAACATTGTTATGGCCAGACAGAGCTGCCCTGGGGACCAGTGAGCGAGAAACAGAGCTATTTATTGCACCTGTATCCACCAGAAACTTCTTAGCCGAACCATGCAAATCCGCCGTGACATAAGGACCACGCTGATCTACAGGTATTTGAACTGGTCGCTCACCCTGTCCCTGGCTGTCCTAGTTATAGGACATTCCTGACGCCTCGTCCAGATCATAATCCTCGTGATAGTACTGCCTTCCTCGGGGATCATCGAAATAGTTGTGGTCAGAGCGACCCCCCGAGGATGCCCCACCCTGGATCTCATCACGACCGCCTTCACCACGTCCCCGTCCACCGGCACCCCGACCCCTGGGGGCTGCAACCTTCTGCAACAAATATGGACACTCACTCCGCCAGTGCCCCTCTCTCCTACAATACGCGCACTGGTTCGGCCTCACCGGATCGCCTCCTCTGCCTGCGCCCCGCGACCGATGAGCCGGACCAGTACCACGTCCTCTGCCGGACCCCCTTGCTGCCTGTTGCATTAGTACCTTAGTCTTCAACTCCTTATTCTTCTTCTCTACCTTCTCCTTCTCCTCATTCTCCCTATGCTCATAGTACTGGGCCATACTCAATATCACTGAAGGGGAGGAGGTAGTCCAGGTGCTCTCAGAGGCCTGCAACTGAGCAGCTATCTCTGGGAGCAGATTCGTTACAAATCTGTTAATGAACAACCGAACACCACCTTCCACCGACAAATCCTGTCCACTAAAATCCCAAAACACCCCTTCAAACCGAGTGAAAAAATCTAACACACTTTCATCCTTCTTCTGTCGACATGCCGCTAACTTATCCCAATCCACTCGTCGGGATGGGATGAGAGAATGCATGTAAGTAATGATACGACCCGGCAAAGCCAATATCTCAGCCCTAGGCTTTTTGCCAGGCTTCCGCTCATTATCCTACGCCCTAATCGCATTCCAAGTGCCACCCAGCTCCACAACATGGTCCTGCGTATGTACCTGTCTTCATATATCCACCGGTACCAACAGCCCGAAAAACATCTCAACATCGGCCAGTGTCATCACCGTTGATGAAGCGGCCTCTGTTATTTCTTTATAATATGTTGTGGGATTTTTCCTAGGGTCCGGCTGCTGACTTTTAAGGGCAAGCACCTCACTCCTTTTCCATGGAGTGTAAACCCATTGCTCCTGAAAACGAGCTTCCACCCGTGGCTGAACTATAACATCCTGCGCATTACGCCGTTCTGGGATCTCGGGATGAAAAATAGGATGAACCTCCCTCATTGGGAATTGGGACACTGTCAGCGTTTTCTGGTGTAGCCTACCCCGGTACCCAATCATCGTTGCCATATTACTAAAGACGTCATTAGGGGCCATATCAGCAGCATATACACGGTCTCGAATGTCATAAATTATCTGGGGATCTACACCACCAAAACACTGTACCCACAACGCTATCAATGTAGCTGACATGTGCTTGAGAGCATGCTGCTGCACAAACGGCTCAAAATCCTTCAACACACTCCACACATCCTCTACACTGTAGATCGGACTCCGTGCCCACTGCGCAGCCTGGTTGGCGACCATTTGTTTTTCCTCGTTTCCCACATCAGATCGAGCCAGCACCCGCCCCATTCGTTCCCGTGCCGCAGCCCAACTCCCCTCATCCATTCCACGCACCAGCGTCCCAGCACCTAACGATGCCGGGGACGAGATGTCTGGAAAAGACACAATAGATGAAGGAGCAGGCACCAATGTGAGTAAGGGCTGCTTCGAAGGTGTGAGAGAAGGAGGAGAAGCAGGAGCGAGAGCAGCACGTGCAGCAGAAGGACCCGCGGCTGCTGCACTCGCAGCCTGCGAAGCCAAGGGGGGAAACAGGCGGGGCCGTAGCAGAAGCAGCTGGATCAGAGGTAGCAGGGCCAGATATAGAAGCAGGGGGAGCCGCAGACTGAGATGTTGGAACAACAGGGTATACCCTCTGCGGGGCGTAGGGAGGCAGGGGCCTGGTGTCTAATAGTTCGTCCACAAATGCATCACCTTCCTCCTGGGCAACATAAGACTTATCACATTGTAATCGAAACTTCCTATCAGCACACTCTATACCCTTTTCTATTTTCTCTCTATCGTCGGCTACTGCTTTCTGAGTTACCGTTTGCATTTTTCCCCTCCGGGACTCCTTCTCTGCCCGCATGCGCCGTTACCTAGCTTCCTTTTGCCATGCCTGAAGGGAATCAAACATCGACTGCCTACTTCTTTTTTTAAATTTTTTTTTATAAATATCTTTTTATTGGCATTTATATAAAGACAACTACTTAACGGTCCACATAATTTTTGATATAATGCAAAATCTTACATACTGCAGCATTTATCGCTTCTTACATAATAACATTAAGTAGTTCCTGCGAAGCAAAAACAAAAGAAAAAGGATATATAAAACTATCATATCCCTCATACGTTCACTTACACGTGAAATACATAGTTACATGAGTGGCAGGTCCTCCTTATAATACATTCTTATAATTAACTTCAGTGTAATGGGGAGTGGTTGAACATCTAGTCCTGTGGCTGTTTAAACGCCTCCCTGTCTTTGTACATTACAATATGTAATCTGTCCAGCATTCTTCAGTAATACTTTGTCCATAAAAGAAATGCCACCTAGAAAAAGAAAACCAAATAATACAAACATTCAACTATAACAAAATCTAACCCACCAGAGGTCCTAACTGTTGAATATCCACTAACAGTGCATGACAGGGGTGTAAGCGAGGGGGGGACGCAAGAGAGGCCCCAACACCCCTGGGTACGAGAATAGTAACCGTGAGGTCTAATCTGGTGACCTTCTTTATCCCTCAGATTCAGTCGGGTGGATGCCGGAGTCTGATTCAGTGTGTGTCGTGCCTCCCATATCTTCACTGTCTCAGCCCAGGGCTCAGCCAACGGCTTACGTCGTTTGGTAATCCTATCCTCCCGGAGTAGAGCTTGTTCTTCTGCCCTAACCCAGCGTGTGACGTCCTCCTCCCATGCCACTACCTGCGGGGCGTGCCTTGATTTCCACCCCAATGCTATCCTTCTCTTCGCCAGGATAAGAGCTAGGTCAATGAACCTACTTCCTATTTTACGTGCTTTGGGTCTCGGGAACAACCCCAGCAGGCAGATCTCTGGAGAACATGCTAGGGGCCTGGTCAAGACCCTTTTAAGCATATCTACAATCCTGTGCCAGAAATCCACTAGCCTATCACAAGCCCACAGCATATGGTCAAAGTCTGCATCCAATTGGGAGCACTTGGGACAAGCTTGATCTTCCCTCCCATAGATTACATTTAACCTGTGTGGGGTAAGGTAGGTTCTATGGAGAATATTAAAGTGAACAAACTTAAAAGCAGTGTTCCGAGATACCTTGTTTGGGCCATTAAGGGCTGTCTCCCATTCCTTCTCAGTCAATTTTCTATTTAACGTGCTCTCCCATCTCTCCAATAGTCGAGGCAAAGAGTGTGGCGCTAATTCCCTTATAGCCAAATACAACCATTTTATTAAGTGCCCTGCCGAACCCAGAGTTAACAGTGCCTGTAGAGTGGGATGGGTACCCGGTTCATTCCCGGCTATACCCCACAGTTCCGTCATTGCCCCTCAAAGTTTATGGTAGTTTAAAAATTGCCCTGGCGGGAGGTCGTGATATTCCAGAAACTCATTCAACGGGAGCAATTCCCCCTCTCTATAACAGTCACTAATTGACCGTATTCCAGCCTCTTCCCAACCCATCAATTGTCGCCCAGTGAGGGGGGGACCCATTCCCGCCTGGGGGATACCTATAAGCGGAATACTTGGTGCATAGAGCAGGGTTCCCCTGGAGCGTGCTATACATCTGTCCCAGCAAGTCACTGCCACTGAAAGCAGCACCCCCATTCGAGCAATCTTCTGCCGGCGGTTAAGTAGCCTAGGGAGTAGGCTCCCGTGTAGTGCGCCAGGAGCAAGCGAGAGTGTAGTCGAGTCCCTCCCGTCTAACCACCTAGCAAGCCATTGGAGTTGGGCCGCCAAGTAGTAGGCCTCAAAGTCCGGGGCCCCCAACCCCCCACTCTGTAATGGGAGTTTCATGGTCTCCAGTGATACTCTGTGACGACCACCATCCCATATCAAATCTCGGAGCATCTCATCCAGGGTTCTAAACCAGTGTTTAGGAATTACCACCGGTAGGTTGCCAAAGTAATATAAAAGTCGTGGCAACATTACCATTTTAGCCAACGCTACTCTAGCCATGACTGGGAGTTTAAGTGTGCGTCAAAAGGCCACATTCGCGCGAAGCCCTCTCAGAACGCCCCCCAAATTACCTTCTATGAGGTCCGCTTGCGTCCGATAAACCTGTATCCCCAAGTATTTAAAGGAGACCGATGCCCAATGAAGAGTAGATGGGAAATCCGGCCTCTGAAGGAGCGTAGAGTGGAGCGGGAACACAAAAGTTTTTTTTGGATTCAAGCGTAAGCCGGAAAGCTCCGCAAATTCCTCAAATATGGGTAGCACCGTGGGTATCCCGCTGTGGCCATCTCTTAAGTATATTAACACATCGTCGGCATAAAGCGATATAATATGTGAGGCTCCACCAAGAGGGATCCCCAACCTACCCTCCTCCTGTCTAAATCTCACCGCCAGGGGTTCCATTGCTAGTGCAAAAAGCAATGGCGAGAGGGGGCAGCCCTGTCTGGTGCCCCTATGGATAGGGTATGGTGTCGATATCGCCCGACCTGTACGTACCCGTGCCTGAGGCTGTGTATAGAGAAGGCGAACCCATTTCAGCCACCCCTCCCCCATCTGCATCTTCTCCATGACCGCCAATAAAAAATCCCAGCGTAGAGAATCAAAAGCTTTCTCTAGGTCTATCGCCACTACCACAGCGTCTGGGAAACCTCCTATCTCCGGATGGAACATCACATGGAACAATCTCTTAAGATTTATGGACGTAGAACGTGTTGGAATAAAACCATTTTGGTCTACATGTACCAGGCGCCGCATATGAGGCAAAAGCTGGGTTGCCAGTGCTTTGCTCAATATTTTAAAATCCACATTTAACAGAGACAGTGGTCTAAACTCAGTCAAGTGAGCAGGAGCCTGTTTAGTTTTCGGCAGAGGAATCACCAGCGCCTCTCCGAGAGAGGGTGGCAGTAAATGATCGTGTAATGCAACGACGTACATCTTTTCCAGCTGCGGGGCTAAAATATCTACATATGTGACATAAAATTCGGCCGGTAGGCCATCCGGACCCGGTGTTTTTCCCCTAGCCATGTCTCTAATTGCCATCCTAATTTCGCCTACTGTGACTGGCGATGCTAACGAGTTTTCCGAATTGTGGTCTATAGTTGGGATCTGCAGCCCGTCGAGATATGACGATAAGTCACCATCCCTAATCACTCCTGGTAATCCGTAAAGCCTCTCATAATAGGCTCTAAAAGCCATATTAATAGCCCTTGGAGAGGAAAGTATCTGATCGTGCTCATCCATTACACTGGAGATAGGCGTACCTCTGCTCTCTGGTTTAATCAACCAGGCCAATAATCGTCCCGCTTTACCTCCCTCCATGTGCTGTCTCATCTGATACGCTGTAAAATCTAGGGCTCTCAGCTGGTCCCAAGTAGAATTATAGAGACTTTTCACTTCTGCCAATTTACCGTGTGATCTAGACCCTCCTGCCATTTCCCTATCCAGTGCCAGTATTGTACCCTCTAGCTCCTCCAATTCTTGTGTCACCATCTTTCTGAGTCCCGTCTTCTGTCCCAGGCAATGCCCCCGGGTCACCACCTTCAGCGCCTCCCATTCTACCAATGGAGAGCTGGCAGTACCCTGGTTGTCCGTAAAATAAGTTCCCAGGGTTGCCGAAAGAAGCTGGCAGAAACCATCATCCTCCAACAACGCCGGGTCCAGCCTCCATAAAGGAATGGGTGCCCTCTCCGGGGAGGGTGTGAATCGCAGTAGCAGGGGGCTATGATCCGACAGGCCTCTACCCAGGTATTCAGCTCCTGACAACATGTTCGACAATACAGCAGAGCAGAGGAACATATCCAACCTAGTATGCAAGTCAAATAAGTGTGAGTAATAAGAGTATTCTCTGCGCAGCATATTCTGAATTCTCCAGACGTCTAGCAATTCCCACCCCGCAGCCCATCTCCTAAGCCCCGTTGCAGTAGTAGCGGCCAAGGTACCTCGGAGGGGAGGGGTTCATCGATCCCAACCCTCGTCCCATACACAATTGAAATCTCCTCCCACAATCAAGGTGTTATAAGAAATTCCTGCCAGTCTACATGATAAGAGGTCCAAAAAGGGAAGCTGGTCTCGGTTAGGGGCATACACACTACCCACCGTTATCTCTTTCCCATGTAACATGCCAGTGATAAATACAAACCGTCCCTCGGCATCAATGAGTTTCCGAGTGAGGGAAAATGGGACCCCTGGGCGAATCCATATCAATGTTCCCCTCGCAAAGGCCGAGTAAGCAGTCGCATATAATTGCCCTCGCCATCTGCGTCTAAGTCTGGCGACATCTATCTCAGTAAGGTGAGTCTCTTGTAACAATGCGACATGGGTACCCCTGCGTTTAATGTAATTCAGGATACTGTGACGTTTGGAGGGTGAACCCATGCCCCTGATATTCCACGTCAGGAACATATATCCCTCCGTCCGTTCAGCGTGTGATGCCATCCGTCCGTGTGACACACCCATCCCGCCCCCGCCCCACCCACCGGCACAAGCATTGCCGACCATCTGCTGTAAAACAAAAATCCCAACTGTGTAACTCCCCAACCCAAGAGCGGTCTGACAACTGTCAGCTGCCCAAACTTAAAGGAATACTGCATAACAGTTACGTACAACAAACAGTCAGGGCACAAGGCTACTCGCACTAGTTCCTACAGGGGAGCGTGGTCTACGAGAGCTGAGTCCACAATTGTCAAGCCAACATGACTGCTCAGCCTGATGGGCCGTATCAGCCCCCGCTAGGCGCGCCCATCCAGGGGCCCACCCAAGGGTCCCCAACAGTGCAAGAATACCAAGTACAAGAAAAAAAAAAAGGACACTTATCACATGAGGTCGTCAGCAGCTCGAGGAGTCAGCACAGGCATGGAGCCGCTATCTGCTCGGGAGGTGTCTGTCTCAGAGTTCGCAGTTCCACATTGCACCTCCGAGTCCCTGTCCAGTGAGGTTTCCCTGCTACGCATCACGTCCGACACAGCTTTCAGCGCTTCTGCTCTATCCAGTGCTGTCGTAGAAGGACTCGGTTTCCTTGCTGGCTTCCGCCGCTGTCTCCTCCTCAGTCGTTTCTCTTGGGTGCGCACCACCGGCTGGCGGCCATTGCGCGGTTTAGGAGCTCCGTCTGTTCTGTATGCCTCAACCCAGTCCCAGGCCGCCCTAGGGTCTTCGCAGAAATGAGTTGTCCCATCCATCATTATTTTAAGTCGAGCCGGAAACATCAGTGCATATTGGATCCCCTCAGCACGGAGTGCGCGTTTTACTTCCAGGAAGGATGTGCGGCGTCTCTGCACCTCCATTGTGTAGTCCGGAAACAAGGACACCTTATGATTATCCACCACATAAGGTCCGATAGTCCGAGCGTTTTTTAGTAACAGATCTCTGTCCCGAAAGTGGAGCAATCTAGCTACCACAGCTCGAGGTGGTCGCCCAGGCGCTGGTGGTCTAGCTGGTACCCGATGTGCACGTTCCAGCGTGTAGAACTGGGATAGGCCCTCCGGCGCTTCTACATCTCGCAGCCATGTCTCCAGGTAATGAACCATGTCCGTTCCTTCCACTCCTTCCGGCAGGCCAATTACCCGCACATTGTTCCTTCGATTGCGCCCTTCTGCGTCCTCCTCCCTTTGCTCTAGCACATTTACTCTGGAGGACAAGTCCCCGACCTGTGTAGTGAGGGCTTGTTGCGCCGGTGTAATAGTTTCCAGCGCCCGTTCTGTTTGTTTCACTCTGTCCGATAACTTCGCGTGCTCAGCGCGCAGCAGGCCCAGGCCCACTGCGACCGTGCTGATATCTTGATGCAAGGTCGCCTTGGTGTCGGCAATCGCTTCCAGGATCTTCGCAAACTGTTGTTGGAGAGATAGCTCCGGTTGATCGCTTTTATCGTCTGGTGGTGCATGACTAGATGCACTCTCCTCCTGGTCTGGCGGGAGACCGACTTGTTTCCCTTTAGGTTTCCCCATTTGCACCGCTGTGTGGGCTCTTGTGAAAGATCTAAGTCGTTGTTCCCCAGGGGGCCCGAATCACTCGCCAGTGTCTCAGGGCGCCACCACTCAGCTATCCGGTCCGTGCACTCCAGGGCCCGTTCGTCACCACCAGATAGTATTGGACTATTCCCGGGCAGTGCACTGGTGTGTCCCAAGCGCAGGCTGTAATCACCGTTTGTTCCCGTGAGAGTAGCTGAAGAAAGCGCTGGTTAGCCCTAGAGCCTATAAAGTATCAACCCTCCGGGGAGCTTTCACGGGTACTGGCAGCAGACTCCTCCACGTCACTCACGGATGCAGCTTCCGTACTCCCTGATCCTCCGTGCAGCACTATACGATATCTCCAAGCGCCGCCACCAAATCCTCCCAGGATGATCGAGTAACACAGAGTCACACCTACCCATAAGGTTCTCCACACAGTCTGCGGGGCAGCCCACTGTTGCGGGACCAAATGCGTCTCAGCAGTTGCCCGGCAGAAGCTTGCAGGTTCCGGCGAACACTCGTCCACTCCAAACAAATCAAACTTGGCCCCGCTAGATGGCCGCCACTCTGCACACCTCACCTCTCAGCTACATTTGGGTGCTGTCAGACTAGGGGACGCCAAGCAGTTCGTACGGGGCAACCGAGGCTGCTTAGGAGGAAGGAGCCCGTCACCATTCACCGCCTACCGCCTCGGAGAGTACAGGGGGCACGACGAGTGCTGTTTCAAGCGGCAAACATCCCCTCACCTTGGGTGCGCCCCCTAATGGGCCCTCTCGCCAATCCACCATCGGCCAGGTCCCCCCCGGTTATGGCGCCTGAATTTTAGGTCCGGGCCATGGAGGTATGCCTCTATCGGAGATCCGGGCTCCCGCCGTATGCCAGGACTGGTGTGTGTCCCACTGAGCGCCCCGCTCACTTGCGCCAAGCGCAGGGGTCCCCCCACCTAGGCCGAAACACTCCTCTCGTCTCTGGGTTATCGCAGCAGTGAACAGGCAGAGCGTGCCTCCAGACAAATCTTCCCCCAAACCACCAGCAGCGTCATATACATGCCGCAATCGCCAGATGAGTCCACCTACATCCGTCGCACCCTGGAAGCGGCAGCGCAGCCGCCAGATTCCGCAGTCAGCCGCTATGTACAGCTCCGGTCGATATGCACAGCTCCGGCCGGGGCCCAGATCGCCGTCACTCCTTAGGCCGCCATTTGTAATCTCCGCCCCCGTTTATTCACCGGTAGTCAGCAGGTCCGGCAATAAACTCAGCCGCCAGACCCACCACTGGAGGTGCGCGTGGTCCCCCGTGTTGGGCCCCCAGCAGTCCGCCCCCGGGCCGATTCGCCGATCCACAGGATAATTGCGTAGGCTGATGCGGAGCTCTCAGCTCACGCGTCCGCCATCTGCAGCTGCATAGCCACGCCCCCATCGACTGCCTACTTCTTATGGCAAATAATTTATCTTGCAGATAATTTAATTTCTGTTCGTCAAAGGTACCTGTCGGTAGCCACTGAAACTCGGCATTGTCCCTCGTATATTTGTGCCATAATGTACTAAACATATAAGGCCAATGCCGTGGTTAGTATACATATCGAAATTCGGTGTGCCTTCCGGAGGCGCAGGTAGCCTCTCCTCCAACCGAGCTTTGGCAGAGCAACAGCGGCACCCTCACACCACAATTTACTTTAACAAGGCATCTTAATAGCAGACACATACACTACTCACACAAACTAAACGACACACCAAACAAAGGGAATCCAAAACAAGACAGTCCGAGGACTGTACCAAAACAAGACAGTCCGAAGACTGTACCAAAACAAGACAGTCCGCGAAGACTGTACCAAAACAAGACAGTCCGAGGACTGTACCAAAACAAGACAGTCTGAAGACTGTACCAAAACAAGAAGGCAGACTCTAGCCCCAGGCCTTTTCAAGAGTAAACCAAATTCAGTAGGGCCCGGCAGAGCGTTCGCAACACTCTGCACCTCAAGGGTCCACGGACCCACCAAGTTCAACAAGCTAAGAATGGTCCTCAGACCATATTTAAGACTATTCAAGACGGCGCCATATCATCCAAGAGACAAGACAAACTCACCTGGTGCACACAGGTCAAGCAAAGTTATTCTCCACTGCCGACTCTTTGGACCAAACGGTCAGATCCAAGGGTTTCGCCTTTTCAGGACCCCAGCCGGGACGACCACTGGGCGAGGCACCACCCGATCAGACGGGCTGGGCAGCTGCGAGAACTAGGCTCGATCGTTTGGGCTACCCCTATCCGCCCATCCGACCGGACGCGACCCCGACCTCCACACCCGGTTGCGGGCAAGGATGGGCCACCTGGTGGGGTCCCTGTTCGGGCGCCAACTGAAGGAAGTGACCCAATTAGGGCCACCCGGGTCACTCGCGACCTCCTCTTAGCCTTCCAAGAAATGAAGAGTCGGTGACGCAGTATAGAATACAAAACAAGTTAGTTTATTGTAAAATACGCTGCAGCGGAATCCAGTCTGACTAGCCTCCTTAGATGCTACCAAGGGGACTGACTTCCAAACATTTGGTAACACGAAATAAACCTTCCAACACCTCTCGAAACCCCGCCCCTGATGGAAAAATACTGCTTGGGCAGAAAGACTGACAAAGGAGGCACTGAGGATGAGCTACCACCTGCTGGATGGGTACACGTTATCAGGCTCCCAAGGCCATCCTACTCGGTCTCAGCTCTCTCTGGTGTGGGAGCATAGCTATGTCCAATGATAGGAATGCAGGGCTGAATAAACTGTTCTCTTCGTGCATCTGGGTCCCGACCTTGGATGAGATATGGGAACTTTCTAAATAGCAGCTTCTGCTGAATCAGGGAGAGAGCGGGGGCACAGAGGCCGGGGATTGTTCACAACGTAACATGAAGACTCAAGGAGGGGAAAATGGTGTCTCAAATGCTAACTTAGGCCTACACTACCCTACAGAAGCTGGACACATACACATTTGCAATCACGATTATATGACATAGCTACATGAATGCTAACATAATACAGCATACATCATGGAGGACGGGGTAATGAGACATTTCGATTCTAACAAGGGAAGCTGCTTGTGCATTCATTAGTGAGCCTGCAACTGTGCTTACATTAAACGTGATTAGTTCTGTGTAGAATATTAAACCTTTGAAATGTCTACCTCTACTGTTGCATTTTGGATTGTATTAAACTACTTAGTAATTATGGTATCTGTTGCATAAATGTTGAGTTCGGAGACCCTGCCTCTAAATTTCCTCCACTGGAAGCCTTGGATTGCTTGCCTCTTTACCACAGAGGGTCAGGGGCTGAAGAGATATACTTGGCGTTCAGTTTGTAGGATCATATTAAGTTATGCCTCAGGACAAAAGGGGGAAAAGACCATTGAAAACACCATGGTTGCGGGCCAGTAACATCTGCTTGCTCTGTGATCACTGAATGAGTTCTAATATACTTCCCTGAGAAGAGCCAATATTTTCCTTGACTGGAATCATCCCAGGTTAGGTTAGCTCCTAGAAGGTAATGCCTCCGCCGCCTGTGTATACTGGGATCACCGCAGGTTAGGTGAGCTCCTACAAGGTAATGCCCCCATCCTGATGGAACATCATTGGCTCCCTTTGCTGGCCCACGCCATCTTCAAAACCAGCTGCATCATTTACAAAGCTATCACAAACGGCACCCCCTCTTATCTCCTTGTCAGGGTTAACCACAAAAGTCACTAAATAAACCTGTGCTTAATCCTGTGATAGCTTGGCACAAAAGCAGTCAGGCTTAATTTAGAGGCAATGAGCAAAGTATTTATGCTGCACACAAACAGCAATAAAATTAAAACACAACACAAGAAAATTCCCAAACCAATTTAGAAAACAGAGGATATTTTAATAAATAAAATGCCACAGTAAAAGATCCAATCACTAGAACCGGATTTTTGAGTTTTTAAAGTTGCTAGTGAAAATAGTGCCTAGAACAGAAAGCTCCAACTGGGGTTATCTGGTCACACTGGACAGGAACAAAGTCAAAAGTTCAGCTGACCACGATGGAGCGCGGGCTGGATTCAGGATCAAGTACGACCCGCTGGGAGTTGTATCTTTTTGTCCTTGGTGTGGGGACTGTGTGGTGCTGTGATGCGAGATCTTGCATCGGTTTTGCGCTGCGTCGGTTATAGTGAAGCTGCCAGTCTGCGAGTTGCTACAATGTGTGGTCCTGATTCCAGTGAAACTGCTGATCAGGAGCGGCAAGGTGCTGTGGTGCAAGGTCCTGCATCTGTCTGTGCTGGTTCTGGTGAAACCTTCAGTTGCACAGGGAGGAGTACACTCTGACTCCTGCCAATAGTCCAGGACCTTAAGGGCAACCCTTGGTGGGTCAGGACTCACTCCCACAGAGGGGGACCAGGTCAGGTCCAGTTGGGACTGGCCAGCTGGGAAGCAGAAGAGGCTTCTGGAAGCTTGTTGCGTCCCTGTAGCTCAAACAGGAGGTCAGCCGACTGACCCTTGGAGTCAATTCTGGGGAACCTGGGTGTATGGCAAGCAGGTTCCGATCTTCCACAGGTCCAGGAGTGTTCTGAAGAGAGGTTCTGAAGGTGCCACTTTTATCCTGAGTGGATGCCCCCTTTGTCCAACTTTCCCCTTTTCTTGGTTTGGCTCCAACCTGCCTAGGGTAACAAAGGGCAGGCAGGCTTAGGTATGAGCTCCATTTGTTAACAGCAGGGTCGGCAACCCTTAGAAATCAAGAAGGGGGTGGGCAAGACTGTGAGGCTATCCTTTGAAGGTCAGGAAGGCTGCGTACAACCCCCCAGGACATCCTGTTCAGGAGAGAAACTCCCCACCCCACCCCCAAGGCCCTTTTGTCCCCAATGTCCGAAAAGAATACACAACACACTACAGAAGCACCATTCACAGTCATGTGGTAAAAGATTCTTTATTGTATGATTACCTAAAATTATTTACAAATACAGTGCGTGTTACGTCATAGAACATACATCTGATTGTTAAAAGGTCTAAAATTTATAAAAGCATGAATGACACATAAAATTTTAAGAACATCTGAAGGTGCAGCAGAAAAGCGAAGGGGCGTCACAGAGCAAGACTGAAAGACATAGGTGCGTGGATGTGCAATAGGGTGTCGTACTGTCATGCATGTAATTATTGTGTGCGTAGGCAGGCATATGGGATAAAACATGTGTGAGCCATAAAAGAACAGCGAAAGAACATAAAAGAAAAGCGAAGGGGCGTCACCTGGTAAAACTGAGAGGCATAGGTGCGTGAGCGTACGATAAGGTGTCGTAGAGGCATGCATGTGATTATTGTATGCGTAGGCAGGCATATGGGATAGGTTGAGAGACAGTACTCCTCCCAAAATAAACTGTACAATGTAGAAGAATAAGTAGTGGTGCAGGTGGACGGAGTATAGAATCATATGGTGCCAGTGTTGCTGCCACAGTAGATGATCGGTGGCTCATGTATTATTTACTTTCATCATCAATTCTTGCGTTGTTCGTAGAGTCTTTCCAGCTGCCACATAGAACTTCCCAATTAGTGCAAGCTCCATCGGCACTGTGGTGGTGTAGATGAACATTAGAGCCTCCTTGCGTGATCTTACACCATGTCGAAGGAACATAGTTCTTAGATATAGTCGCCTCGGGCCCAGCAAAGCTGGGCAACAACAGATGATATGCTCAGCTGATTCTATGTGGTATTGGCACAAGCAACATCCACTGCTTCTTGACGGTGTGTTTTTCCAGTGGGCCCTGTATTGGTAATGTTAGGAGCCTGGTTCTCAGAACATTCTGTAGAGCTTGCCTTCCCAATCCTGCCTCAGATATGGTTGACATGAGGTGGCTTTGTGTGAATAGACAAGACTCTATGCGCCAGGGATGTATCTAATCCGTTCTAGATCCTGTTGCCTTGAGGTGTTCTTGCCCTGCTTTTTTAGAAGGCTTTTTAGGCCGGCCATTGTTAAGGGTGTGACCGTTAAAAGGTCAGCTGGCAGGCCCAATGTCTTGTTTGCCATCAAGAGATACCTTGCCCAGCGGCTAGTGTTATCAGTAAAAACTGTTTGTAATGCTTCCCTGATTGTGCCAGGACCTGCCTTGATCACGCGATAATAAACTTTAACTATATCTTTTTTACATTCAATGTCCATTGGTGGAATATTGAACTCCAGGCGGATCAGTGTGCGCCTTGTTGAATATGGAAGGTTAAAAACCTTTCTGAAAGCCATGGTGTGCAGGCGCTCCAATTTATCGGTAAGCAAGCCAGGAAAGGCGAGATGGCCATAGCTTAGTGTTGGAATTAGCTTTGCTTGCATTACTCGTCCAATGCCCTCCTTTGAGTGGCTTTGGAGCTTATGATTTCATTTGCATAAACCATGTGTAACCTTAGCCGCTTTAGCCTGGAATGCTTTCGCCTGCAGTGTTGGTCTGCCAGTGTCTGTGAATTGTACTCCCAGATAAGTATATTTGTTAGCAGTAGCAATCCTTAACGGGCCGAGATGCCAACCCAATAGTGATTTTTTTGGTTTGTGGCCAAAAACCTGCACCTTCGTTTTTGTTGCGTTGGCTTGAAGTTTGTTTTCCATATTATAAAGGTGTAGTGTCTCCAATGCCCTTTTCATGCCTATTCTAGTTTGATCCAGTAGAACGAGGTCATCCGCGTACTGCATGATCGGAAGTCTGAGATGGCCCAGTTTGGGCGGAAAGATATTAGCTTTTTGGAGCACCTCTCCCAGATCCGCAGTGTATAAGTTGAACAGTGTAGGGGCGATCACACAGTCCTGTTTTAGCCCTTTGTTCGTGTGGATCTTAGCCGTTACAAATGTCTGTGTGAGCTTAGTGTGAACCCAAGTGCCGGTGTGAAGTGACATGATGGCCGCCAGGAGTTTTCTCGGGATACCCCACTTTGCAAGTTTTGCCCACAGTATGTTATGGTTAATGTTGTCAAAGGCGGCACTGTAGTCGACAAAGCATGCATATAGTGGAGGGGTGGTGGCCTCTTTGGCCTTTTTTTGCCAGGTATGATAGCGGGATGGCGTTGTCCAGCGTAGATGAGTTCGGCCGAAATCCTGTCTGGTATTGCAGTATGATTTGGTTTTTTGTTATCCATGCCTCTAACTCTTTCAGGAGCAATTTTGCAAATGCCTTTCCATCAACGTCCAACAATGTGATCAGTCTGTAGTTCTCCGGGTGTGAGGCATCCCCTTTTTTATAAATGGGATGCAAGATGGAGCCTTTCCATGAGTCCGGACCTACCGAGGTATTGTAGCATTGGTAGAACAGGCTATGCATGTAAAGGGCCCAAAAATCTCGATCTTCATTGAAGATACTGCCTGGCAACCCATTAGGCCCGGGAGCCCCATCCTTCCTGATTCCCTTGAGGGTAGTTAGGATTTCTTTTTCTGTTGGGGCAAGATGCTCTGCCTCATTCTCGTCGGGGTGATTGCCCTCTACCTCCATGGTTTTTGCCATGGGTTTGTCTAGGTCGACATATAGCCTTGTTGCGTGGGCTGCCCATTTGTTGGCGGGTACAGCATTATCTGTATGGCCTCCACCATTTGGACCGTTAACATAGCTCCAAAACTCCCCGTTCTTATTGGGTGCTAACAGTGCATAAATATGTTTCCATTTTTCTTCTTTGTTGGTTTGTTTCAACTGCCAGACGGTTTTTTTATGCAGTTCTCTGGATGTTTTCAAGATTTTTTCCATCCGTGGGCACTTTTCTCTCCTGTACTGTAGCTCTGCCAGACTGCACCTCTTTTTACTGTCTCTGAATTCTTTGTTATCGAGGAGATAGATTGCCCCATTTCCAGTAAGTTTGCCTTTATGTGTGGGTTGCCTTCCTGCAATCAAAGCTTTAAATAAGGAGGCCATGATTTCTGGCCAACTTTTCTGAAGGTCAGTTGTGAATATAACCTGTTTCCACTTGTTATATCTGGCCCGGCTTGGGGGTCCCCATTTAATTTGTTTTATCGATGCTGGTTCAGTGATTGAATTAAGCATTTTACCAACAGTGAGGTGTTCCTCATGCATCGTGGTGCTTACATTGACGAGGATGGATAATTGATGATGATCGCTTACAGTAGTGTGTGGCACCTTATATTCTTCGCACCTCTTCAGTAGGTTCTTGCTCAGGAAGATGTAGTCTAACGTGGAGATGTTTCATTCACAGTCATGTGTCCCTAGACACTGGCAGTAATGCACTTTTGGTTTAGTCAGAAAAATGCCAACTTTCAAGAAGTGGCGTTTTCAGAATGGAAAGTTAAAATCTAGCTATACCAGTAAAGAGGATTCTTTTATATTACAATTCATTTGAGTGGAAACAGAATTTCACTGTCTGGTCCCAATCTAAAATTATCACGTATTAAGTGTAATAAGGTAACAGTTTTTATTCTGTAGGAGAGCTAGCCTTACAACAGTGAAAAACGACTTTAGCGTTTAGACATGTAAAACTATAATGCACTTGGCCTACTTTTAAAATACCATGCATCCTGCCCTATGAGCCTTTGAATTATAGATATTAAAAAAGAAGGTTTAAGCCTTGCAAAAGGTTCATTTTGCCAGGTCGAAATGGCAGTCTAAATCTACACTACAGACTGCAGTGGCAGCCTGAGACATGTTTTACAGTGCTAACTTAGAGGGTGGCAAAATGAGTGCTGCAGCACACTAAAAGCATTTTATTACAGGACCTGGGTACCTATAGTACCATTTACTATGGACTTATAAGTAAATTAAATATACTGATTAGGTGTAGGCCAATTTTACCATTTTTAACCACTGATTAGCAGGGAACAAGTGCACAAAGTCCTAAAACCCAACAAAAACGAGTTCAGCGAAGGAAGGCAAAAGTCTGCGGTGATCCTGCAGAAAGGGCAGGTCCAACAATCAGATTACTGTCATATACCGCTACTCTTTACCCTCACTTTCGAACGTCCAAATCGCTGCATGCAAGACCACAAATGATTCAAGGTGTTTCTCTTTCAAAGAACTCGTCATGCACACCATGTACTAAAGACCAACACGTTTATTCCATCTAAGAGTCTCGTGCACACGTTCTTTTTGTAAAGAAAATGGTGTTATAATGTAGAAGCAGCTGCATGGTGTTTGGCCATACGAGATGAAAAGTACCAATACTGCCCACCTGCAGTTCAGTTGGATCAGCAGAGATGGTGCTGCTTGCTTGCCCCTTGCATAGCGCATGTGTGGCAAACTTGTCACCATTTTATTGGTGCCAGTGATGGTGCTGTCCCAGAACTGCTTTAATGAACATAAATGTAGGACCACAACATCAGAGCTCAAACATGAATTACTGAGGGCCAGTTGCTTCTTAAGAACCACAACATTACACATCCCTGTTTATTAAATAGTAAGCATGCTGCATGACCACAGTATTCAAATCACATCATACCTCTTTCTTTTTTGTGAGGCTTTTTTTTGCATTTTGTGATAATTTTTTTGAGATCTTATTTTACTGCACATTTATTTCAAAACATATACTCGTCCAAGCTAATACAGTTTGACTTGCTTCAAGAAAAAGTATGTTTATTATCCCAAAAAACAGCGTACCCTCACGAATATTTCTGCGGTCACTCTCCTAGCCAATCAAGCCTTTGCAAAAACTAGGTCCTTGTACGCGTGCTTTATCGATCTTAAAGCGGCCTTCGATACAGTTTCGAGAGCAAAGTTATGGGCAATAATGCAAAGCTGGGGGTACCAACCAAACTTTTGGAGGCCATAATTAATCTTTACTCACGCACGTGGGTCCAAATTAGGAAAGGAGATGGGTGCAGCATAACCAACAAGATTCCAACACTCAACGGGTTAAAACAAGGGTGTGTGTTAGCCCCCTGCCTATTTAACATCTTCACCTCCGACCTGGACAAGCATCTTCTGTTAATCCAAGCTGACCCCCCAAAATAGGGCAGAATTCCGACACGGTGTCTCCAATATGCTGACGACATCGTTTTGCTAGCACAAACTCCTGTAGGCCTGCAGCGACTGATTACGGAATTAGTAGCTTACACCACCTTGGCCCAACTAACGATCAACTATCAAAAAACAAAGGTTGATGTGCTTCTCCAAATATAATAAAACAACGAAAAATCGTAAATTTACCTGGAAATTGGACAAGCAGCCACTTCGTACAAATACCTAGGTTTTCAACTGGACTGCAATCTCAACTTTAAGCTACACTTGGACCAAGGACGCACGAAAGCCAAACAATTGTTGTTTGCATTCAAAATTTTAACAAAAAAGCTTATAGGCTGTTCTACTGGCCACCTGCTAAAAGTGATTGCAGCAAAATTTCTACCTTCCATATCTTATGGCTCAGAAATTTTGAACATTAAAGATGCCATAACTTTAAATACAGCACAATCCACCTTTTTCAAGAGATTGTTTTTAATTCTATTACATATCTCCCAAGTACAAATCCGTCTAGAATATGGATTAAAAAATCAGATCCCGGCCAGACAAGGTGCACTAGTAAAATATTATTGGAGGATGAGGGAAGCAGAGGACAGCACCTTAGCCCACTATTGCTGGGTAGAGATTTAAAATCAAGCCAGGCTAATCAACTCTATTACTACAATTTTTAAGGAATCTCTCTCAGCATTACAGCTAGAGGAGGCCTGGCTTATCCCTACAACGTACTCCGGTTTTAAATCCGTCGTGAATAAAGCCATCAAACTGATTTCTCTACTAACGGATAAAACTGCCTTTTCGAAAAAACACCATGCTTGGGCAGTGATACATGCCTATCAGACGCTGAAACCCCAACCGTACCTGAACACTTTTCTTATCAGAAAAAGCACTATCTGATGCTGCTGCGAATGGGGTCATTTCCCACGAAGGATTTGACCCCGAAATGGAAATACACATGGCCATCCAAGGAATGCCGCCTCTGCGGACAAGGGGACGAGTCATTATTACATCTACTATGTATCTGCCCTGCACTATTAGAAACCCGAAAAACTGTCCTTCGGGAGGCCTTAAGGAAGGAACAAGTAAGAACATGTAGAGCAGCAGTGATAAAGTGTCTTGGAGGGTCGTCGATTCAACTGTCTTGTAGAGCCATAAATTTCTGGAAAATAGCGGCAAAAGAACTGGACAAAATAAGTAATTTAACTCAAGTTGCTTAACAACAATCTGTATACACATTTTCCAATTGCACTGATACACCTGTCAATATTTTTACTTTTACCAGTTGTTTATTGCTTGTGGTCACGATCTAGTTGCCTTTTTTATAATATGTTTCTAAAATATATACTCAAAGTATTATGTTCCACGATGGTTCTTTCAACCTTTTATGATTTTTAACGAAATCAAATAAAAGTATATTTGACTGACTGTTATAATGTAGAAGCAGCTGCATGGTGTTTGGCCACACGAGATGAAAAGTACCAACACAATACTGCCCATCTGCAGTTCAGTTGGATCAGCAGAGATGGTGCTGCTTGCTTGCTCCTTGCATAGCGCATGTGTGGTAAACTTGTCACCATTTTATTGGTGCCAGTGATGGTGCTGTCCCAGAACAGCTTTAATGAACATAAATGTAGGACCGCAACATCAGAGCTCAAACATGAATTACTGAGGGTCAGTTGCTTCTTAAGAACCACAACATTACACATCCCTGTTTATTAAATAGTAAGCATGCTGCATGACCACAGTATTCAAATCACATCATACCTCTTTCTTTTTTGTGAGGCTTTTTTTTGCATTTTGTGATAATTTTTTTGAGATCTTATTTTACTGCACATTTATTTCAAAACATATACTCGTCCAAGCTAATACAGTTTGACTTGCTTCAAGAAAAAGTAAGTTTATTATCCCAAAAAAACAGCGTTACAGTTGGCTGTTCACCACATCCTACCGATGGTCCTTCTTGAGTTTGGCTTTAGTTGTTTAGCCAGCCTCATAAAATGAAGCGCTGGGAAACCATGGGTGGATAGCCATGCACTTTATAAATCCTATAAATGGAAATATATGTTGATATAGCGACCCAGGGCCAGCCGTCTTCATCCTTTCGTACGTTCTTTTGCTATTCACATTTTTTCTTCCATCAACCATAGCATACCCGCATTGGGCATTGACATAGCCTCCTTAAGCCATTAGTTCTCTTGCAGTGTAACAGTATTTTGCTCGATCACATGTGCTCATGTACTTAAAAACAAGCACTCTTCATTTCCAGGACTAGTGGGCCAATATTTTACTTTGCCAATGTTTTTTGCTTTCCATTCTTTAACTTTCTTACATTTTTTAAATCATTCTAACTTTTAAATCATTCTATGTTTTCAAATTACTGTAATTCAAAGCTAATTATATATTTTCTTTGCGCCAATGACAATCATCTTTACCAGTGATGTACATTAAAACTAAAAGGTACATTGGTCGCCTATGAAGCACCTGTAATATGCTCTTAAAATTACATGTGATGGTTATTTTGCTATTAATTTAACGTTTTTATTGCAGACATATGGCTGCTACGTTTAGTCGGCAGCATGTTTTCTTCTGTTTGATCATATTACATTCGTGATATATGCTTGTAATAACAAAAGCATAATTATTGCACCAGCTTGCCATGGCCAGATCTAGCCAGTGCTTGTTGAGTATTTAGGGTAGAAGTTTCACAATTGTGGGATGTAGTAATGGGACTTAGTTGAAATAATCACGTTCTGTGAAATTGACGCTTCCTATTTCCAAACATTTTAAACGCTATAGTGCTTTGACCCGCATGCAGAGGCGCTGGCTGGTATAATCCGAACAGGTATCACGACAATGTATGACCTGCATTGGTGCATTTGACGACCTCGTACTTCCAATATTGTATAAGTGCACATTTTACATTGAACGTAAAATATGTACTTTTGAATTTGAAGCTTCCACATATGGTTCACGTGTTTGTGTCTTTAATTCCTGAACGGGTTAATATGGATCTGTTCTGATGTGAAAGCCATGAAAGTAATTAATTAACCCGGAAAGGAAGTTTTATTGCGATTACTTACACAATAGACTCTAGTGATTACTAATTCAATCATTTTTAGGTCTCGCCCTGAAGCCAGCGCTTGCGCTAGTCTGGGCGAGACATTTTGTAAGTGGGCTTTTAGAAATGCGAGCACTTTTTTTTGGGCTTGCCTAGAGCGTGCGAGTACGCGCACAATGACGAGCAGAGGCGCCATATGGCTTTCCTCTCTCGTCATGGTGCGCGCACATCGCACACCATTTGCCAGCCTGCTTGCACGTGCACAGCTGCTGCTCGCACTCCCTCCTCCCTTCTCCCCTCCCTTTTCGTGAGCTTTGATCAAGCTCCTCTACTGCTGGCATTCCCCCTCCCTTCTCGCCCAGCCCTTCTTGTCTAACTTTCTCTCTCTCTCGCCCGCCTCTGCTGCTGGCATTCCCCCTCCCTTCTCGCTCAGCCCTTCTTGTCTAACTTTCTCTCTCTCCGCCTGCATTGGGTCGAAATCTGATTATGAAAAACAAGCACTGGTCGCCCAAAACGAGTTCCGTGCCCACCACACTCGCATGAAGAACTGGCTCCGCTATGGCTGAAACGTGCCCCTTTCCCTGTGTCCGGTTTCTCTGCAGTGCTACGACGTGAAAACTACGGCGCTTTTCTCCCGGGAAGAAAATGAACTGTTTTCGTGCTGTGGTTTTGGATAAGACAGGATGCCCCTGGCCTCAGTGGTGCTGGAGCACTTCTGAGAGTGGGTCGTGCTGTGACCACTGGTAACGGCTCACTAAAAGCAGGGGTTTGAGAAATATCTACTCCGTAGCGAGTGAGTAGGCAGAGCAGTCACACTACTCCCCTGTTGAAGACTGTTTCCAAAAGGCTGATGGATCGAAACATGGGCGCCCGTGGTGCATTTTGGAGCATATTTTCCTAAAGATATTGGTAAAACTACACTTGAGTGTGTAGTACAGTTGTGCCTCGTCATTTGTGCAAACCACACTTTTTTTAAGTACAGCGTCTCATGTCTGCAATGCCCTTGCTGCAATAAAAGTGTTCAATGTAAAGTGCCCGGCTTCGCCTTCAAATTAGGTGTGTGCAGTATCAAATGCCCGAAATGAATAAAGCATAACCGGATACGCACTGTGAACGAACGTGGGCATTTCAGGATGAGATGAAAGCACACATCTGACATGGGACTTAACAGTGGTTTGTTGGAAACAGTTCCAGCCTCTGACTGCCTAAAAGTATGTCACTTGCTGCAAAAAAAAAATACAATAAATGCTTGTTTATTGCTCATTCTCCTGCCAAACTCTCTGCGAATTAACCTCTCTCTCTCTACCTCTCCCTCTCTCTACCTCTCCCTCTCTACACCTCTCCCTCTCTACCTCACTGCCACTCTATCTCTGCCTCTACCCCTCTATCTCTCTACCTCTCTCTCTAACTCTCTCTCTCTACACCTCTCTACCTCTCTCTCTCTACCTCTCCCTCTCTCCACCTCTCTCCCTCTCTCTCTCTACCTCTCTCTCTCTCTCTCTCACCTCTCTCTCTCTCTACCTCTCTCTCTCTCTACCTCTCTCTCTCTACCCTCTCTCTACCTCCTCTCTACCTCTCTACCATCTCCTTCTACCTCTCTAACTCTCTACCTATCTCTCTACCTCTCTCTCTCTACCCTCTCTCTCACCTCTCTCTCTACCTCTCTCTCTCACCTCTCTCTCTACCTCTCTCTCTCTACCTCTCTCTCTACCTCTCTCTCTCTACCTCACTGCCACTCTACCTCTGCCTCTACCCCTACCCCTCTATCTCTCTACCTCTCTCTCTCTACCTCTCTCTCTCTACCTCTCTCTCTACCTCTCTCTCCTACCTCTCTCTCTCTACCTCTCTCTCTACCTCTCTCTCTCCCTCTTTCCACCTCTCTAACTCTCTCTCTCTCTACCTCTCTCTCTCACCTCTCTACCTCTCTCTCTCCCACCTCTCTACCTCTCTCTCTCTACCTCTCTCTCTATACCTCTCTCTATACCTCTCTCTACCTCTCTACCTCTCTCTCTCTACCTCTCCCTCTCTCCACCTCTCTACCTCTCTCTCTCTACCTCTCTCTCTCTACCTCTCTGCCTCTCTCTCTACCTCACTACCACTCTACCATCTCCTTCTACCTCTCTAACTCTCTACCTCTCTCTCCCTCTACCTCTCTCTCTACCTCTCTCCCTCTCTCTCTACCTCTCTACCTCTCTCTCTCTCTACCTCTCTCCCTCTCTCTCTACCTCTCTCTCTCTCTCTACCTCTCTCACCTCTCTACCTCTCTCTCTCTACCTCTCTCTCCTACCCCTCTCTCTCTACCTCTCTCTCACCTCTCTCTCTACCTCTCTACCATCTCCTTCTACCTCTCTAACTCTCTACCTATCTCTCTACTGTCTCCTTCTACCTCTCTAACTCTCTACCTATCTCTCTACCTCTCTCTCTCTCCCTCTACCTCTCTCTCTCCCTCTACCTCTCCCTCTACCTCTCCCTCTATCTCTACCTCTCTCCACCTCTCTACCTCTCCCTCTCTACATCTCTCTCTCTACCTCTCTCTCTACCTCTCTCTCTCTCTACCTCTCTCTCTCTACCTCACTGCCACTCTACCTCTCCCTCTACCCCTCTATCTCTCTACCTCTCTCTCTACCTCTCCCTCTCTCCACCTCTCTAACTCTCTCTCTCTCTACTTCTCTACCTCTCTCTCTCTACCTCTCTCTCTACCTCACTACCACTCTACCATCTCCTTCTACCTCTCTAACTCTCTACCTGTCTCTCTCTACCTCTCTCTCTCTACCTCTCTCTACCTCTCTCTCTCTCCCTCTACCTCTCCCTCTACCTCTCTCTCTACCTCTCTCCACCTCTCTACCTCTCTCTCTCTACCTCTCCCCACCTCTCTACGTCTCTCTCTCTACCTCTCTCTCGCTACCTCTCTCTCTACCTCTCTCTCTACCTCTCTCTCTACCTCTCTACCTCACTACCTCTCCACCATCTCCTTCTACCTCTTTAACTCTCTACCTATCTCTCTACCATCTCCTTCTACCTCTCTAACTCTCTACCTATCTCTCTACCTCTCTCTCTCTCCTCTACCTCTCCCTCTACCTCTCTCTCACCTTCTCTCCACCTCTCTACCTCTCTCTCTCTACCTCTCTCCACCTCTCTACCTCTCTCCACCTCTCTACCTCTCTCTCTACCTCTCTCTCTCTACCTCTCTGCCACTCTACCTCTCCCTCTACCCCTCTATCTCTCTACCTCTCCCTCTCTCCCTCTCTCCACCTCTCTAACTCTCTCTCTCTCTACCTCTCTACCTCTCTCTCTACCTCTCTCTCTCTACCTCTCTCTCTACCTCTCTCTCTACCTCTCTCTCTTCACCTCTCTCTCTCTACCTCACTGCCACTCTACCTCTCCCTCTACCCCTCTATCTCTCTACCTCTCCCTCTCTCCCTCTCTCCACCTCTCTAACTCTCTCTCTCTCTACCTCTCTACCTCTCTCTCTCTACTTCTCTCTCTACCTCACTACCACTCTACCATCTCCTTCTACCTCTCTAACTCTCTACCTGTCTCTCTCTACCTCTCTCTCTACCTCTCCCTCTACCTCTCTCTCTACTTCTCTCCCTCTCTCTCTCTACCTCTCTCTCTCTCTCTACCTCTCCCTCTCTACCTCTCTCTCTACCTCTCTACCTCTCTCTCTACCTCTCTCTCTCTCCCTCTCTCTACCTCTCTCTCTCTACCTCTCTCCCTCTCTCTCTCTCTCCCTCTCTACCTCTCTACCTCTCTCTCTCTACCTCTCTCTCTCTCTCTTCCTCTCTACCTCTCTCTCTACCTCTCTCTCTACCTCTCTCTCTACCTCTCGCTCTACCTCTCTCTCTACCTCACTGCCACTCTACCTCTCCCTCTACCTCTCTACCTCTCCCTCTCTCCACCTCTCTAACTCTCTCTCAATACCTCTCTCTCTCTACCTCTCGCTCTACCTCACTACCACTGTACCATCTCCTTCTACCTCTCTAACTCTCTACCTGTCTCTCTCTACCTCTCTCTCTACCTCTCTCTACCTCTCCCTCTACCTCTCTCTCTACCTCTCGCCCCCTCTCTCTCTCTACCTCTCTTTCTACCTCTCCATCTCTACCTCTCTCTCTCTCTCTCTCTCTCTCTCTCTACCTCTCTCTCTCTCTCTCTACCTCTCTCTCTCTACCTCTCTCTCTACCTCTCTACCATCTCCTTCTACCTCTCTAACTCTCTACCTCTCTCTCTACTTCTCCCTCTATCTCTCTCTACCTCCCTCTCTACCTCTCTACCTCTCTCTACCTCTACCTCTACCTCTCTCTCTCTCTCTCTCTCTCTCTCTCTCTCTCTCTCTCTCTCTCTCTACCTCTCTCTACCTCTCTCTCTCTACCTCTCTCTCTACCACTCTCTACCTCTACCTCTCTACATCTTTCTCTACCTCTACCTCTCTACCTCTCTCTCTACCTCTCTCTCTACCTCTCTCTCTACCTCTCTCTCTCTCTCTCTACCTCTCTCTCTCTCTCTACCTCTCTCTCTCTCTCTCTCTACCTCTCTCTCTCTACCTCTCTCTACCTCTCTCTCTCTACCTCTCTCTACCTCTCTCTCTCTCTCTACCTCTCTCTACCTCTACCTCTCTACATCTCTTTCTCTACCTCTCTCTACCTCTCTCTCTACCTCTCTCTACCTCTCTCTCTCTACCTCTCTCTCTACCTCTCTACCTCTCTCTCTACCTCTCTCTCTACCTCTCTCTCTACCTCTCTACCTCTGTCCACCTCTCTACCTCTGTCCACCTCTCTACCTCTGTCCACCTCTCTACCTCTCTCTACCTCTGTCCACCTCTCTACCTCTCTCTACATCTCTACATCTGTCTAGCTCTCTCTCTACCTCTATACACCTCTCTACCTCGCTCTACCTCGCTACCTCTCTCTATACTTCTCTACCTCTCTCAAATATAGCTACAACGTCTACGTATAATACGGTACACTAAGTGGCACCCGCAGCCTAAAATCACTTCTTGTCCTTAAAAAAAAACAATCATTACCATATCCAATATATCTCCCCTTTATGACCTTATAAGTATTTACTTCTGCAGCACAATATCCTTTCGTCAACAACATCAAATGTTGCACAGCTAAACACTTATAAGGTCCCAAAGGCGAGACCTATTGGCTATGCTAATGCTTGTTCTTTAATGAGGTGGCATTTCTTAATTTGCCGAGTCGGATTTCGACGGCATTGTTTGCCGTGCCCCCAGAGTCACCTCAGACAGTTCCATCCGACGCCCCCCAAGCCTCACGCGGTAGGAATGACCTCTGCCCTGAGCCCTGCTCTTCACGTATCCTCCAGCCTTCCCATTGTGGCAGCGGACAAGGGGGGGCGGGGGGGTCTTTGCATTAGCCACGCTGTGTCTAAATTGCAATTAAATCACAGCTTGTACAGAGTGAGTCATATTAATAACTATATATCTGTTGGTCCCTGCTTACACGCTACATTGTTACCACTTCTGTATTTTGGAGGTTATGCTGTACTTGGGTATTTTTTTCCCCTTGCTGCAAAGGAACATGAGCAGAATTTTGAGCAGTGCCTATTACTCAGCACGCGCTCCGGCACAGTAACTTGACGTGATAGCGTGGAGTGCTAGGGCTTTACAGTGTACAGGAATAGAAAAGGTTTGCTGCGCCAAACAAGAGCTCCGTTTCCCTTCTGTGGGTAACAGTTGTTTAGAAACACGTAGGTGCTTTACATTTACTCGTGTACGTGTGCGCTTTGCGCTGCTCTTCTTGCTTCAGGCATGGCAAGTGAAATATCGGTTCCATCGAGGAAGCCATCAGTTAGCAGCTTGACGACTTGGAATTTGTTATGAGGCGCTATATTGTGGCTAGGTGAATATAGCGCATTGTAATTTTCCATTGATCGCTTTTTATTCATATCGACCAAAGCGACTTCCAAACAATGTGCCTTTATATATGAGAGGCAAAGTGTAATTAGGAGGCAAGCAGCAGCAATGTGTACAATCAATGTGCTTATTAACCAGCTTCACATTTAAGATCCCAGAATATACATTTCCATTTAGCCTTTGTCATTCTGCGCTTCTTAGATTTATGAAATCATTCATTCCTATTGCCAAGTTTAAATGAGTCATACTTTTTTACCTCCAATGTGGAGTTCAGTTCACCATATTGCCATGGTAGCACAAGTGACATTACAGACCTTGTGAATCCCGAAGACATTACAGGGTTAACCTCTTCCTTTTCCCCACAGTTAGTGCCTCAGTTGCATCCTGCCCCACTGAGGTATAATGGGAGGGGCAAGGAGTGGAAACTACAGAAAGGAAGCTGGGCTTAAGGCCCCGATTCCTTTCGCTTCCTGCCACTCCTGTGATGACCCTGAGACCAGGGGTAGAAAAGGTAGTGCCAGCTGGACCAAAGGGCGCACCAGAAGTAGCAGCTACTACCCTTGGCAACCTTAGTTCGATGTCCAGAACCATTAAATGTGGGTGGAATGATTGGCCGCGGCTGTTGGCGCTAGAGCAATCTGGTAGATCTCCAACCGGCCACAAAGATTGCATTAAAGTAATATTCTTCTAGGTCCATGGAGTGCTACATGCCTTTATTCATCCCCGTGCTTTGAATTCTTATTAGCTGACTCTCCGGGATTGAAGAGATTGCTAATGAATCTTTAATAATGTTCTGGCTGCCTCTTAATTACTCACCACTTCTCAGATAAACCAAGCCTCAAAGCCTACTTCAGGTCCCCTTGCTTTACCATCCTTGTGTATTGCTGTACATCATCACTGTTTCCTTACCTTCATCTCTGTCCCATCACACCCACCAAATCAGTCCCTCTTGTTAAATAAAAATCGCTGTCTCAGCCTACTTGAAGTCTGGAACATGTTGGGGAACATGAAGTCTGGAATGTATTATCCATGGTGAAGCATTGAGGGCTCTGGCGGAATGGTCCGCCCACAGGGTGTACCGGATCGGGGACCTTTACAGAGATGGGGCACTACTACCGTTTAATGATTTTTACACCTTTTTTGATATCCAGAGGGGTCAGTTCCTACTCCATACAGCAGTAGTTGCCAAGGTGCGTTCTCATTGGGGTATGGGCGCGTAGGAGCCCCTGTAACACAGGGTTTGCCAGGCGCTGTGTGCCACGTCGGCCGCTTTAGGGCTGTGACGTGTCTCTACCATGCACTACACCATGACATTGTTACACCCTTAGTGGGGCTTCGAGAAAAATGGGAAGACTTTGCACTTCCTATTACAGAAGCAGATTGGGCCAAGATACTTGCGTGCACCTACACGGTATCTAGAAATGCCAGATTTAATCTGATTAGATTTTTATTATCTCTACAGGGGTATCTATCCCTGGGCAAAATTACTTGGTTCTTCCATGTTGCCGACGCGGCCTGCCTTCAATGCGGAGACCAAGGAGTGGAGATGCTCCATATGGTGTGGTCCTGTCTCCTACTGGATGATTTCTGAAGGCATTGGTGGCTCTTTCGCTAAGGCGGCGGAGCGTCGCCCCACTGCTATTCAGCAGTGAAAGAAAAAATAAAATGATAATCATTCAATGTTATTATCATTTAATTTCTTCTTGTTGCGGGTGCAGCAGCTTTGGGAAGCCGGGTGGGGCAAGGCTGCTCTGCTGAAGGAGCAGGAGATGGTAGGAGTGGTTTTCACTCCCGACGTGCACATGATGTTTGGCTGGCTATCTCGGGTCAGCCAAACATTCATGCGAACATAGCATGCTCTCCACCCAGGCTGCATTACAGCCTGGGTGGAGAACATGCCCAGACCCCCATTTCCCGTTATAGCGCCGAGCCACGGCGTTCAGACCAATCACAACGCTACATTGCAGCATTGTGATTGACTCTGGGGAACCTGGGTGTTTCCGATGTCCTTCCTGTTCCGGCCGGAGGAAGGAGTTTAGAGACACGACGAGTAGGACGCGGCATTAGACAGGAGGTAAGTTTAAAAATTTGTATTTACCCCCACCCCTGCCTCCCCGCTCCACCACCCCAATCAGTGTCAGCCACCAGTGTCTGGAGGGAAATAGTGATATGCGTTAACAAAGTGACCCAAAGATCGATTGATTGTGCACCCCTGGCATGCTTCCTGGGGGGATTCCCTAGGCCTGCAAGACGCAAGACTACCACAAGGTTTATAGATCTGGCTCTGGTCTTCGCTAAGTGGGAGATCACCATGCACTGGAAAGCCACTAGGGTCCCCAGATATGAGAAATGGAGGGAAGAACTGATCCAGTGGGCAGGATACGAGAGCGCAGTGCTGCTCAGAGAGGAGAGGAACGCTAGGGGATCGATTGACAGGGCCCTAGCTTGGGACCATTTAATGGACTGTCTTAGGGAACAAGACATGGAAACCCCTGTTAGCTTTCCAGCACCACAAGATATAACTGATGAGGGAAGCTAGTAGCAGCAATTTTTGTTCACACACACCACAGGACGGGAGGTGCACTGATGGCGTATCACTCTTACCTAAGCCTCCGGGCTTGACTGGCGCGCTATAATTTTTAAACTGATAGGGTAGGGATCCAAGGGCATTATTAGGGGGAGGAGAGGGAGTTACAATTGAATCCCAGTAGGGTTGTTTTCTTTGACATACACTGTGCATTGCATTGTTACTGAGTGTTAAGGCTTGACTCAATGACCCATTCTTACAATACAAACACAAGGAGATGATGGACGGAGCGCTGAAACTTTTCAGACACTCACCCCCAGTCACAGATCTGGGTTGAATCCATCATCATTCTTTAGCTCACTTCGCCACCCCAGTTCAGACCCAGCTATATGCAAATCAGTCTTGACCCTGTCCCTTGTGGGACCAATTCAGCCTGAGCTGCCAAGCCAGATCTTCCCTGGACCGGAAACAAGCATCCTGGGACCAGTTTCAGGGTAACACCCCTCATCAGCCAGGCTAGCTTGAATCCAGTGCCAAAATGAGCAAGGGTCACATGTCTGGGCATACCCTGCCAACTTAAAGCGAACAAAGCAAGCACAAGGAGATGATGGACAGAGCGCTGAAACTTTTCAAGCACTCACCCCCAGTCACAGATCTGGGTTGAATCCATCATCATTCTTTAGCTCACTTCGCCACCCCAGTTCAGACCCAGCCATATGCAAATCAGTCTTGACCCTGTCCCTCATGGGAACAGTTCAGCCCGAACTGCCAAGCCAGGTCTTCCCTGGACTATAAGCAAGCATCAAGACTGATTTGCATATAGCTGGGTCTGAACTGGGGTGGCAACGTAAGCTAAAGAACGATGATGGATTCAACCCAGATCTGTGACTGGGGGGTGAGTGTCTGAAAAGTTTCAGCGCTCTGTCCATCATCTCCTTGTGTTTGCTCCATTCTTACAATACTCTGTACCGATGTTTGTACACTTCTACCCGACAAACCCATCTGGGATGTGTTTGTATTATGTGCAATGTCAATAAAAATTAAAAAAAATTAAAAAGCAAAAAAGTTAGTCATTGCGAAACCAACTTAGCTTTGCCCTCGCAATGTTATCGAGCGTGTGATGCTAGCACATCTCAAACTCGCATTTACTCATACGTTTTTTTCACATAGTCAATGAGTGTGAGTCACATGAGAGAAAGTGAAACTACTGATAAAAGGAGCTGGAGCAGGTGCCCCTTGTTCTAATGAGAAACAGTCGAACGATCTTGAAACTAAGATACACAGCAGAAGCTTCTTTGCTGAGCTAACAGGAATCTAACTTTCTTGCTTATGAGTACCAAGGTGAAAACGAGTCATAAGCGCTAGCAGAAGAGAAGACCTGCACATCTTGGTACAGCATAGGAGTGCATTGCAAAAGTGGTTTCAAAACCGCTGATGCAAGCAACATTTAAATAAATGTAGTTCTAGTCTTACTTTTACACTCCCTTATCCGGTCTGCCCTGTTCCTATAGTAAACTGCTGATTATTACCACATTAACAATACCTTAACCAAAGTGGATATATCACCCATCTGCTTACTTGAGGATGGAAGTAGACAGAGCAGTCCTTCTGACGCCTGAGGACCGGGTAGAGCCTGGAGTAAACCAGGGGCGTAACCCAGGCCCCCACCCCCCGCTCCAAAACCCTCAGGGGGCTGTCATTGAGCCCAAGACCAATGAATATCCTTGAGATACGGGAGACTCAGGGGCCTCTCATCACATTCTGCAGAGAGGCCCCATCATTTTGCGTTATGCCACTGGGTATAACTGTGGCTCACATCTATTGCATAGATGATGAAATCACTCAACATCAAAATCAGTTCCTGGCGTGCATCAACAGCTTCACAAAGACAGTTGAAAACTACTTGAGTTAATTTAATTGAACTGTTGACTGTTAAGTGCACTTCATTGGTTCTTTCACTTTATCTGCTATGGGTGTAGTACGGATGACTCATTAAGCTTTCATAAGTGCAAGCACACTGTCAGTAGAAGCTTAAACCCCATTGCCTCCAGACAGATAAAAAGGGTGGATGATCTAAAAGTAGCTTCCTGTTTTTGAAGTGTTTACTTATGTATAGAAATGTCACTTATGTATAGAAATAAACAGAATGTCCTAAAGCAACGTAGAGCATGATTGTGGTAGGGAAAAAAACAAAGGATTTAGACACAGAGGAGCTCAGTACCAAAGTGAGTAAAGTTCTTCCTTGAATCTTCGGTGTGGTGAATCATTTAAAAAATATCTTAAGGAGGTACACAGATTCTCCTGCAGAGCTGATCCTCCAAGGAAGGAGGGACAGTCCCCATCTTTAGGGGCCCCAACCACATACCTACATGCCTTATGTACCATGTTCCTATGACTTATTTATTGATTGCTTTAAACGCCTTATAAAACTACCAAGTTGCTTTACCGCCACTGCGGAGAGCATGGCTAGCCACTTGTGGTAAAGGACAAGGGCATTGTGGACTCCACCAAGACGCACTGCCTATTGTTACAAGGCTTGAGCAGAATACCTGGCTAAAAATTGTTGTCTCTAGAAGTGTTCTGTTCCAAATTGTTAGGTCAGACCTAGAGACTGCTGTAGATATCTGGCCAGTCTCCTGTATTAAAAAAGGTAATACATAAAAAAAAACATATACACAAAGAACTGCATTTGGTCAGCCATCTTCATCCGTTGGTCTGTTTCACTGTGATTCGCATTTTGCTTCCACTTACCACAGCATGGGGCAGTACGTCAGCCCACTTCAGACACTGGCCCTCTTGCATTGCGATTGAGTGCATTTTGCTTGATCACACTTCAGGTGTAAAAAGGTGTTTAATGCTGAATGGCCGGCTGTCGGGCATTGCATATTCAAAGAAGTATAATGTTCACCTTTCAAAAGTTGCTTCATTCTGATTGCTAGAACCATTGAAAGACTTTGTACCAGATCTCACCTACAGCGTCATAAACCTATATTTGAATGAGCGTGGTGTACCATAAAAACCTCCTTTTAAGCTCCCCCTGCCATAGTTAATACTATCTTGAATTTGGACAAGAAGGCTTTATGAAACCATATCAAAACCCTGCAGTGTCCAAACCCCTGGGTCTGCACTCATCCTACACTACTATCGAGAGTAGTCTCTTCTGCTCTGGCAGTGAAAATAGGGCACTTCCTAGTTCTATCAATCAATCAATCAAGTATTTGTAGAGCGCACTACTCACCCGTGAGGGTCTCAATGCGCTAAGGGGTGGGGGGGTGGGGTGGCAGCTATTGGTCGAACAGCCAGGTCTTGAGACGTCTCCTGAAGGTCAACAGGTCCTGGGTGTGGCGCAGGTGGGCGGGGAGGGTGTTCCATGTCTTTGCGGCGAGGTGGGAGAATAATCTGCCGCCGGTGGTCGTTCGGCGGATGCGTGGGACGGTGGCGAGGGCGAGGTCGGCGGAGCGAAGCTGGCGGTTCGGGGTGTAGAAGGACAGTCGTTCGTTGAGGTATGCTGGTCCGGCGTTGTGGAGTGCTTTGTGAGCGTGGGTGAGGAGTTTGAAGGTGATCCTCTTGTTGACCGGGAGCCAATGCAGATCTCTTAGGTGGGTGGTGATGTGGCTGTGGCGGGGGAGTCCGAGGATGAGGCGTGCAGAGGCGTTCTGTATGCGTTGGAGTCTCTTCTGGAGTGTAGTCGAGGTTCCTGCGTAGAGGGCGTTGCCGTAGTCCAGCCTGCTGCTGACGAGTGCTTGGGTGATCGTTCTCCTGGTTTCGGTGGGGATCCATCTGTAGATCTTGCGGAGCATTCGGAGGGTGTTGAAGCAGGAGGAGGAGACAGTGTTGACTTGCTGGGTCATAGAGAGCGTTGAGTCCAGAATGAACCCCAGATTGCGTGCGTGGTTTGTGGGTGTTGGGGCAGCTCCCCGCGAGGTCGGCCACCAACAGTTGTCCCATGCGGATGGGGTGGAGCCGAGGATGAGGACCTCCGTTTTGTCTGAGTTCAATTTCAGTCGGCTGGTCTTCATCCAATCTGCGACGGCCTTCATTCCCTCGTGGAGGTTGGATTTGGCGATGGCCAGGTCTTTGGTGAGGGAGAGGATCAGCTGTGTGTCGTCGGCGTACGAGATGATGTTGAGGTGCTGTGCTCGGACAATGTTGGCGAGCGGTGCCATGTAGATGTTGAACAGGGTCGGGCTGAGGGATGATCCTTGGGGTACGCCGCAGGTGATCGTGGTGGCTTCGGATCGGAACGGGGGAGGCGGACTCTCTGGGTTCTGCCGGTGAGGAAGGAGGTTATCCAGTCCCGGGCTTTGCCCCGGATCCCTGCGTCGTGGAGGCGTGTGTGCAGGGTGTGGTGGCAGACGGTGTCGAAGGCGGCCGAGAGGTCCAAGAGGATGAGGGCCGCGGTTTCGCCCTTGTCCAGTATGGTCCTGATGTCGTCAGTGGCGGCGATGAGGGCGGTCTCGGTGCTGTGGTTGCTGCGGAAGCCGGATTGGGAGGAGTCCAGGACGTTGTTCTCCTCCAGGAAGTGGGTCAGTTGTCTGTTGGCGGTCTTCTCAATGACTTTTGCCGGGAACGGGAGCAGGGAGATGGGTCGGAAGTTCTTGAGGTCCTTTGGGTCCGCCTTGGGTTTCTTGAGGAGGGCGTTGATCTCGGCGTGTTTCCAGCTCTCTGGGAAGGTGGCGGTCTCGAAGGAGCTGTTGATGATCTTTCGGAGTTGGGGTGCGATGATGGAGCTTGCTTTGTTGAAGATGCGGTGGGGGCAGGGGTCGGAAGGTGAGCTGGATTGGATGGTGTTCATGATTTTGAGGGTGTCTTCGTCGTTGACGTTGTTCCAGGAGAGCAGGAGGTCGGCGTGTTTGGTGGGTGTTGGGTCGGGGGGGTCGGCGTCTGTCGTCGGCGCCTGGGTGTCGAAGCTGTTGTGGATGTCTGCGATCTTGCGGTGGAAGAAGGTAGCCAGGGAGTCGCAGAGTTCTTGTGACGGAGGTACGTCGCTGGAGCTGGGGGTGGCGAGTTCTTTCACGATGTTGAAGAGCTCTTTGCTGTTGTGTGCGTTGTTGTCGATACGCTCCTTGAAGGAGGTTCTTTTGGCGGATCGGATGAGTTGGTGGTGTTTGCGTCTGGCGTTTATGAGGGCTGGGTGGTTGTCTGGTGTTTGGTCATTGCGCCATTGCTTCTCGAGTCTTCTGCATGTGTGCTTGGAGTTCTGGAGGTCGGCGTTGAACCAGATGGCTCTCGTGTCGGTGCACCTGTTGGAGGGTTTCTTGATCGGGGTGAGGGTGTTGGCGCAGTCGTCGATCCATTGCCTGAAGTTGTGGGCTGCTGCGTGGGTCTCGGAGGGCTCGGGTGGAGGGTTTCGGGCGATTGTGGTGATGAGCTGGTCTTCGGTGACTCTTTTCCAGCTGCGGTTTGGGATGCGTTGCGGTTGGTTGTGTGCGGTGTGTTTCTCGAAGGAGAAGTGGATGCAGTGGTGGTCGGTCCAGTGGAGTTCGGTGGTGTGGCTGAAGGTGACGTGGTCACTGGCGGAGAAGATGGGGTTGAGCGTATGTCCAGCGGAGTGGGTGGGTGTCGTGACGAGTTGTTTGAGTCCGAGGTTGGCGAGGTTGTCGATCAGTGTTGTGGAATTTCTGTCGTTGGTGTTCTCGAGGTGGAAATTCAGGTCTCCGAGGAGGATGTAGTCTGTGGAGGCGATGGCGTGCGTGCTGATGAGGTCGGCGATGGATTCGCTGAACTGTGGTCGGGGTCCCGGGGGTCTGTATACGAGGGTTCCTCTGAGGGTGGTGTTGTTGTTGACGTGGATCTGGAAGTGTAGGTGTTCGGCCATGCTGAGGGTGTCTTCGGTGCTGGTAGAGATTCTGATGGTGTTCCTGTGGATGATGGCGATTCCTCCTCCTGGTTTGTTGTTCCGGTCCCTGCGTGTGATCTTGTAGCCGTACGGGATGGCTATGGCTGTGTCCGGAGCCGAGGAGGTGTTCATCCAAGTCTCCGTCAGGAAGGCGACGTCCGGGGCGGATGAGTCGAGTAGGTCCCAGAGTTCGATGGCGTGCTTGTGGACTGAGCGGGTGTTGAGCAGTATGCAGCTGAGATGGTTGTGGCCTGCAGTGTTGAGATGGGCAGGACGTGCTGGTGTGCGCTGGCTGGTGTAGCTGCAGCTTCGGCAGGTGAAGGGTCCGTGGGGGTGTGCTTCGGGGTGGCCTGGAAGAAGGGGTGAATTTCGGCCGGCGTTGAGTGCGTGGAGGGTGTTGGCGTCGTAGCGGCGACGGGTCCTGTGGAGCTCGCGTGGGCCAGGGGGTCTGGCGCTGGGCGCGGTCCAGGCGCGGACGGGCGCAGACGGGCTTGCCTTAGGTGCGCCTTCGGCGCGCCAGCGGCGTGTCCGCTGCGCGACCGCGCAGCGGTCTGCATTTGTAGGGGAGGGGGAGGGACGAGCAGCTGGGAGGCGGGAGCGGGGCGGGAACGGGGTGAAAGCGGCTCGAAAAACAAGAAACACAACGAGGGGGCACCAAGAGGAAAGACCTAAAAATAAACGGTAACGGGCACAAATATGATGTTACACGCTCACGAAAACAGTACCAAGCACAGTAAAACAAAAGGCTCACACAGGCAAAAAACGGGCTCAGGGTGGGCTCGAACCCTACCACGGAGGGCTGGCTGGCTTCAAGGGCAACGCAGATCGCCGCGGAGCTGCCGGGGAGAGTGATGTCCTGGGACCAAGGTCTGAGGACTCACGCGCGCTCCCCCGCAGCAGTCGGCATTTGTAGGGGAGGGGGGAGGGACGAGCAGCTGGGAGGCGGGAGCGGGGCGGGAACGGGGTGAAAGCGGAGGGAAAAACAAGAAACACAACGAGGGGGCACCAAGAGGAAAGACCTCAAAATAAACGGTAACGGGCACAAATATGATGTTACACGCTCACGAAAACAGTACCAAGCACAGTAAAACAAAAGGCTCACACAGGCAAAAACGGGCTCAGGGTGGGCTCGAACCCTACCACGGAGGGCTGGCTGGCTTCAAGGGCAACGCAGATCGCCGCGGAGCTGCCGGGGAGAGTGATGTCCTGGGACCAAGTTCTATAAGAAAAACATTTAAATCCTTATAATTGGCTAGTACACTGTTCTTGGATACTTATAGCAAGTGCTACATTATAGCAAGTGCCAGTACTTAGAGTGTTTTGAGCCTCAAACATAATGATGCATTTGGGACTTTTTGTTGCTTTATTTCCATATGGAATATGCAGGATTCAACTTTTCATCTTGCTTATATATGGACAGCGGTAGATGACCTAGGTTCTTAGAGGAATGCTGAGTTTTGATCTCTGACAATGTGCTTTATCTTTATGAACTAATATAAGACACACAAGTGTATCTATCCTTTCATTTTGGTAATAGAGAAAAAGGGAAATTTGAAAGGACTGCTGCTCGTGAATGTACACAGCATGCAGTAAAATGGATTCTTTTTATTCTTTCAGGAAATTGATAGTGTTTTTTCTGCAGACTGGTTTCATAACTATCTTTTGTAACGACGCAGAATACCACCCCAAAAGCATGCTTAATTATTGCAGTGTCTGCCATTAAGCACAATTCGGTCCTGGCTTGCAACCTTAAGCCACAATTTCCAATTTACACATTCATCTTATGTGAGTAAAGAAAGTGGAGACAGACAAACAGACTAAGCAAAGGTTATGTTCAGTTAAAATGGAACAATGCAGTTCCCAGTGGCATTTCAACAGATCAGGAATGGCCTACGTATTATATTGAGGTAGGATTATTTTCTCTGAAGCATACTAGAACAGCCTATCTCAATAGAAATTGTTGAGCTGTCTCTGTTTTAATCCATGCCGTTCGTATGCACTGAGTAATCGGACAGCTACTTCCTACCCTACTTCTTGTATGTAAATCCATCTAATGCCCATATGTACGATGCGTTCACGTTATATAAAACTGTTAAATAAATAAATAAATCTGTCATCTCTGCTTATAAAGGCTAGAAGCAAAATAGATTTTGTTGGCAATCATGTATTTCCATTGAAAATCCTAAGAGCGTATGCAAAGTGCATTAACCCCACTAACAAGTATTGGTAAAGCCAAACAGTTTCACTTTGCCAGTGCTTGTTTGCTGCCATCCTGAAAGCACAGAAAGTAACATTATGAGAGTACTGCCCACTGCTATTGGCTTTGCCAATGCCGGCACAATTCCCCAAGCATTAAAATGTGTGGGCAGCAGCCGGCGAGTATGTAGGGGAGAGATAGGCCTGAGTCGCAGCAGTCCTCGCTATCAGTGGGAGAGGGAGTGGGAGAGAGGGTGTAACCAAGGATGACTTGGTATAGGGGGCCTTGAAGATGGCAGGAGAGTTTGGGGTGGAAAGCTAGAGAGGGAGGAAGGAGCAGGACCTGCACTCCCTTCCAATACTGCAGCTCGAATGGCATGGAGAAATGCAAAAAGAAAAGTACTTCCCTGATAGCAATGGGAGGATACACTCAACCAGTCAAAAAGTAGTGAGTAATCTAAATATTCCAGAGATATGTCAAACACAAGACTAGAGAGGAAATCATAAAAAGGCAATTGAAAAGGACAAGAAAACTATCCAGTCATGAGGAAGGGGCATACCCAGAATCCACTCCACGAATATGCAAAAGTATTAGTTACAATGCTGTCTGTGATACCCACAAAATGACCTGCATTACTGTTTGCTGTTGTGAGGAGATGTACCCGGTATCTCCAAATGCCCCTACTGTCCAGAAGTGTGCAGCCATCCCTTTTTTGTGAGTAGTCCTGGTTGATAGCCATATAGTGCATTTGTCCTTCAGATTGTCCCCTCAACATAATATCCTACTCCATGGCTTTTCACTAAAACTCGGTCTACTTATACGTTTCTTAACAAGTAGTACTAAGTGTGTGAAAAAGCATTTTGTGCAACACTGTGTGAAGAAAAAGCACTTGTTTCCCAAGATGATGACGAGAGCAGGTCCTGCAAATTACACACGTGTAAAACATAATTGCTAGAAATTAGAAAAAAAAGGCTAAAGTGACAATCTAGTTGGGTATGTTAATAAGATTTTGGCTTACTTTAAGACAACCCTAGAAATTCACTCACTGAAAAAAACAAAGGTTTGAAGTGACGTAACAGTAAGGTGTTGAAATAACACAATAGCTAATGTTTAAAAACCAAACAAACACTGAAATTCACCAGTTATAGCTCACTTAGCTACCTATAACTTGCGCCACTGTCATGCACCGCTTATGACCTCACATATTACATCACTAATGACATGGCAAATAACATAATTGATGGCGTGACTTTTGACATCGCAAACATCTCTGACCTCTATGAAGCTTGCACAGTCCCGTGGGACAACTCACAAGATGGTCGCTCTGCGTCCCATGGGATGTAGGAGTGGCACCATGTCCTACCTGGTGGACCACGACAGATGGTGCAATTCTAATTTGAAAAAAAATCAACTGCCACCTGACCCATAATAGCTGCTGCATAAATACCTTCACTAAGTTACCCACGACGGGAGTCTCACACACATGGGGGCCATACTAGAGAAGCCACAGTTGGGGCTCCCCAAATGTGGGACACTTTTTTACTGCTCAGTTTTCAAATGGGGGGTCACTTTTAATTTGATGTCCTGGCCTATTTTATGCCCCAGTCTGACCCTGACTAACCACAATCAGTTCAAGAGCCCGAACGGAGAGTAACTAGTACTGACGTTGGAGTGCGATTCTGTGCCCCGTGGAGTGTGGCATCTGGATGAATTATTTGGCTGAAATGTAAAACTAGTGAGCTGAAAGGTTCCTTTCAATGGTAATGTGGAGGTTTTGACACATTGTTGAATTACTAATGCACTAAAAGACATGTTAATGTTTTGTAACTATGACTTATTTCCATGTTTAATGGTTTCTAAATTAAAATGCAAAGCACGCATTCCTTATAATGTATTTATAGAAAGTCTTACATTCCATAGTATTATCTCTTCAGTAGCTGTTGTTGATCCGCTATGTGAAAGGGTATTTCACTTGGCACTATTAAATACTTGCTATTTTGTCACCAGAGGCAACACCCTCAACCCACGAGGCTGTGATTAACTGGAGGTTTTGGAATGTGTGGTTATCTTCTTCTGGTTGAGTTTAATAAGGACCTAAATGTTTAAACTCTGCCCAGTGTGTCTTTACAGGACCAATTGGACCTGGTCAATGTATGTTCACAATTTCAATGTTAGATTTGTCTTTCTGCAGAATACAAGGAAGTCTTTGAAATTCAGAACTGTAAAATAGCTATACTGTTTGCCATAGCCTCTGAGAGTTGTCTAATCCTTGAACTAACGGTCATGGATTTATGCGAGGGACTCCTGGCCGTGTGCAACCTGAGCGTGTTTGCTATCTGAAGAAGTGTCACTAGGAAAAAGTGTACCTAGAGTTTACAGTGCATGAATGAATAATTGCCTATGTGTGAATGCTGTTGACACAGAGGTGCTGACAAAGTGTTACCTCCTGACTTGCCTACAGCTTCTCTCTGCCAACTAATGTTAATAATTTACCACTTGGAATTTGGCTTGCACAACTCCACAGTACTGTGGGAAACTCAAGGCTCTAACTGGAAATACACTGATTATGCAAAGAGGGGAGAGGCATTTGTGCCAAAGGCAATTGAGCTTGTAATAAATTGCATTTTCTTTCTATATGTGCTTCTAACAGTAGGCAGAAGATGTGTTTTGCTAGGTTGCCAGTTTGGGACTTTTTGGGTTGCATATCTGACTGTCCTAGTGAAACCCTATGAGGAATCTTTCTAAGACACTGATGGAAGTGGCATAACGTGTGGTCCCGATTAAATCTAGCCAAAATAAAGCATTTATGCATTTTCTTAAGCTTTTCATTATCACTATATGTGTGACATTATATTTCACCAAGCACTATTCTTTCAAACCCTCGACAGAATATTGATATATGGAGCCTGTCATGTTTGGGTTTGACTCTGTACTGCTCCAGTTGGAGCCTTGGTGAGTGAGATTTGTGCCACAGGGCACTGATAAACTAGAGAGCCACAGATATTCTCCTATAGATGACACAGAAGTGTCTGGTAAGCGAGGAATAGGGAGGGATAGGGACTCTTAAAGTTCATTGAAAGGTACCGCACCATTCAGATTGCAACGAAAACACAACGTAATAGGTCCAAGGCATAATCTGAGAAATCGGCCCAGGTTAGGGGACAGTTGAAAGGTTTTTCTTACTCACTGGGTGAATGTATTTATCTTTCCAAACACAATACTTTGTTTTAGATTTGTTTACATAAAAGGGACATACCTGGCATACTGTCAAAATCGTGTTGTTGGAGTGCTCCTTGGAACTACTTCATGACTGTTTAAAAACTCCTAATTGAAACATATTATGTTAACAATATTATTTCATACAGAAGTGGTAGTGTTTTTCATATTCTCACTGTCAAAGAGCCTAATTACGAGGTAGGTGGATTAAGGAGCGAGGATACAGTGGGTCAGAAATTCAGTTTTCAGACAGTGACCCTATACCTAAATCCTCTATTCCGAGTTAATTCCCACAGACTATTTTTTCCAGGGTCAGATTCTCCACGGATTTCGCATTTTTGTGGAGATTAACGTTCCCATTTACAACCTGCTCAAATCAGGTGGTAAATGAGAGCAGGAGATCTGTAGAGGGCAAGGATCTGGAACAGAGTCAGCGGCAGAAGATTCTGTGGGCTGGCAAGAGGCGGCGTTATCAGCTCCTTCATGCTGCAGCAGGGTGTCGGGCGTGGCCAGAGCCCAGGGCGCTTGTCGCCCAAGCCTCATGTGATTTTTACCAGACAGATTTCTTGCCATGTAAAATCGAGGAATGTGCTCTTGTACCTGGGAAATCTCTGTGCGGGAACATTTGGCCAGGTATAACCAGGCAAAACATTATCCCACCCGGGGATACTCTTTCAACCAACCTTGGTTCCTAAGTGTGGTAGTTAATGTGTGCTATTGAAATCATAAGTGTTTTCGACTACCTAACAACTAGCAAATCAAGCACCTGTTTTGTCCAGATAAGGGCTCATCAGCCAGGTATAACTTGATTCCAGTGGTGCAGTGAGTACAGAACTTGCATCTGGGCCTACCCTTGCCAGTTAGGGCATTACATCAAACAAAACCGTTCCTAGGTCGCTTGTGTTCTGGTTCAGTGAGGACCTGGCCTGGCAGTTTGGGCTGAACTGTTTCTATGAGGAGCACGGTCAAGGCTGATTTGCATATGGTTGGGTTACCACAGACGTACTATGGTGAGCAAAAGAATGATGGGTTGGGATGCTACCCCGAACAATTGCCAGTGGTTAGACATACTGCAAGTATTCCTCCCACCCCTTTTGTGTGTTTGATGTTCTGCCCGAAGAGGCAGGGGTATGTCCAGACATGGGTCCGGTGCTCACTATGCCACTGGAACCAACATTGTAAGTGTAATACAGTCCAAACAGACATGGAACACTGTTTTCTAGAAAAATATGTGAACTGCATAGGAGTTTTGTCAATCCCATAAAAGAAGGATATACACTCCTAATGTAAGTAAAAACCTGCAAATTAAAAGTCAGATTTACTATATATTTGTATACATTTACTTTATAGGAAATAGCTCGCCACCTGCGGCCTAAAACCCTGCGTGCTCGCTACGGAAAAAGAAAAGTTCGAAATGCTGTTCACTGTACAGATTTACCTGAAGATGGGCTTTTGGAGGTAAAGAAAATATTTTTGTTAGAATTCATTACAGTACTTTAAAGACATATATTTTTTCTGAGATGGTCGTGAACATTTTGTTAAGGTGTGAATCTGAGCCTAGCCATAATTACTTATTTCAAATTTTACAATTGCTCATTTATTTCATCTGCACAGATGTGATTATTTTAAAGAGGTTTTTCTCACATATGTCTGCGGCTATTGAAGAGCTTTCTGGATCTGTCGTAGATTTTTATTGCTATATTTGCTGCACTCTCTTCCTTATAATTTTACATTGGATGCATACTTTGTAAATTCTAATCAATACTTCTAACCACAGAGTCCTCACCTTTAGAATATTCCCCAAGGGCCAGACTGGATCCATAAGTTTTCACAGCAGAGCTCCCACATGCCACTAGTTGGCGTAGTGTGGCTCTGCATTGGCCTCGTTCCATGCAGGAAGAGATGGAGCAGGGCCGCATATAAGCACCACCTCTGACTGTTGACATCAGTTCCTTTTGTTCCACCACATCTAACGTGGATCCAGAGCACCGATCAGTTTTTCATTGGTTGATGATTTTCTCCATATTGAATTCCAGTGCACAAAGGCAACGATGCCCCCACACAGGGTTCAAACCATGTCATCACTGTCGGTAACCTACTCGCACAAGGTGTACTTTTGGTGTTTTGGCTTGTGGCATGACTCCAACTTGTGTGATGAATGTACCCTTATTCATCTGAAGGCAATCCAGGACCCTGAAGCGAATTGGTACGTCGCCGAACATTGAAGTCGAGGACCTCTGGTAAGTCCCACCCCCGCATGAAGTCGAGAGCACAGTCCCATTCCTGGTCTCAAGCAGGTTGGTAAGTCTCTGGTATATCAAGGTCCAAGTTGAAGAGGAAGCATAAGCCACCGAAGCGGGACTTGAGTGCAACCCGCCATTCTCATTCTAAAGAGCAGTGTTGAGGTCATGAAAGTGCCAATCAGTATTGCTCCTGATACCCATCTGAGTAGCTCCTTCTCCAACTAGTCCCGATGTGCCCTGAATTCCCGGGGTCATCGGTGACGCTGCAGCAGGTTAAGGCATTTAAGGAGACCATGCTGCATATTTCTAGCACTCTTCTTGCTCCCTCTAGTGTGCCTTTGGATCCCAAGGATTCACAGGGGCCTGCAGTCACGCTACCACCAGCAGGTCCGCCCTCTGCACTATCTGAGCCCTTCTAACCCACATTGGGTTCCGCACCACCTATGCTTCGGCTTCCACTCTGGGTCACAGACCTGCGTCTGCCATTGCTGGTGTTCTTGATCGAGTCACACCTGACTCCTTCACAGAGTTTTCCTTTTATAGGAGCTTTCTTGGACACGGTGCAGCTTAGGGCCTTTCCTCCACCGCAATGAACCAGGACATTCAGGCTATGAACCAGGACATTCAGGCTATGATCCGCATGTTTCAGCCTCGGCCCTGAATCTCAGTGAAAGCAGCTCTGAGACTTCTTGGCCTGGAGGTCTCATGCATCCTGCTTGTTCACTTCTCCAGCTGACATATGCAGACTCTGCAGGGGGGTCTGAAGTCTCAGTGGGCCCAGCACCAACGAAACCAGTCAGATGTCATCAAAGTTTCAGAGGAGACTGCACAAGATCTGCAGTGGTGGCTGCACAACCACAACCTGACCAACAGCAGACCCCTCACTCATCCCCATGTACAGTTGACACATGCATTACTGCTGGGTTGGGGAGGTCGCCTGCGACAGGTGGAGATTAGAGGGATCTGGTCTCTGGCAGAAACCCGGCTACACATCAGCCTGTTGAGGTTGCAGTCCATTTGTCTGGAGCTGAAAGCCTTTTTGCCGTCCATCAAGGGAAGGTTGGTGCAGGTTCTCACGGACCACACCACTGCCATGTGCAATTGCAACAAGCATGGTGGAGTGAGGTCCTGGGTCATATGCCAAGAGGCCCTCTGCCTCTGGAGTTGTTTGGAGAGTCAGGACATCTGCTGACTGGATCTTTGAACGCCAGGGCAGACAAGCTCAGCTGGTAGCTTCTGGTGGATCACCAATGGTGGTTGCACCTGAAGTGGTGTAGGGCATCTTCCGACAATGGGGAAAACCCTGGCTGGACCTTTTCACTAACTTTGAGAACATGCTGTGTCAAAACGTCTACGGATTGGAGTCCCAAGAAAGCTGTCTCTCGGAGACTCATTCCAGGTAGGGTGGAGCACAGGACTCTTGTACACTTTTCAGGAACAACTGGGACCAAGCCATTCTAGTGGCTCTGGACTGGGCTAGGAGATTATTGTACCCGGACCATCTGGACATGAGCATTTGTCCTCCGATCAGGCTATTGCTTCAGGAGGATTTTCTGTCACAGCAGCAGGACAGGGTTCTACACCCGAACCCCAGGAATCTACACCCCAATGCATGGAAAATGAGCAGTGCTAGTTGACTTCATTCGATCTACCACCTGAGGTTGTGGATGTTATACCTGTGTCCGGGCATCCTTCTACAAAATCCATTTACGCTGAATGCTGGGACTAATTTTCTTAAATTTTCCCACTCATTCTTGCTTGCACTTAGATATCCATGCACACAGGTGCTCACCCATTCATCCATCCATGTTCTCCCTCTTTCACCCCTCCATGCACTAACTCATTCATCTAGTCAAACATCCATTGACTCATTCTTATTCACTAACTTACGCTTCTATTCAGATACACACACACACACTAAGAGAGACTCACTCATATGTATAAAAAAAGCTAGACCTGATGCTTTTGTCAGTGCTTGTTTTTGTGCCACGGCACACCTATTTCTGAATTCACCCTCAAACTCTTCCTAGTCCTGTCACTACCACTCTCAACCTTGGCTTAAGCACAGCGGTTGCTTAGGAGTTAGCCTTTGCTCCCATACGCCTCTCCTGTATCATTTTGGAGGTTGTAGCAACTACTAGAAAGTCCACCAAAAGTGTAACGTGCAAGAGATAATGGTTGTGGTTTTTCTACTGAATGCTGGCCAAAGGCATCATACTTCTCACCTGCTGTGTGAACGAAGTCCTGTATTTTACCAAGCAGCTGTGTTGGACCAAGACATATCTAAATGCCACTGAAATGAGCTGGGCGAGTCCTTTATCATTGTCCATGATGTTATCAAACATCATCCGAGTGGCCTCTTGCAACCTTTTTCCCCATCAGGAAGCCTATTGGGAGACTGAATCTCTGGGTTGTCTTATCTTGAATCATGAACAAACCTTGCAAACCAATGGCTTCCTGTGAAAGTAAGCTGCTTTCCTGACTGAAGTAATATATACGAGATGTATTAGTGAGCAGGCAGTCTTGTGAACTTCCGAACCATGCAGTTGCCTAGGACATACCCCTCAAGCGTTGTGACAAATGCTTTTACAGGATTTTATTAAATGAGGCTTTTCCAGTCTTCTTTCTATGCCCATGCTCCTCTTCAAGTGAGCATGCGTTGCACAACTTTGATGTTAATCAAGCTCTCAGATTTTCTCTTAACAGAAAAAGTGATATACAATTTAGTGACCGACTCTTTATTACCTTTGGCTGCAAGGATGCAGAAAAAAATAATCTAATATCCTTTTTCCAGATGATTAGCCAAATGGTTTGAGAATTTTTGTTTTGAAATGAAAAGCACTTAATTTGAATAGCAATTGTTTAAAAAAATTAATTAGGTTAAAACATTCGGTTAAAAAAATTATATTTTGAAAACATTTAGTTTGGAAAAAAAAAGTTTGACATTTGACCTTTGGTGATTAGCACAACTCGCCAATATCACGATTTGACCACTTGAAGTAGTGGCTGGGTAACTTATTATCCAAGAGGGAATTTGGGTCAACATTGAGGTTGTGAAAAATAAAAACAGTTTTAAATCTTTGTTTTTTAAAAAGTCCAGACAATTCAGAGTTCTGACCTAAATGTTCTCTCTAAATGTTTCAAGCAAAATGTCTTAGGTTTCACACTTCTCACCTAGTTTTTAGTACCATCTTAAGTATTACATGTATGACCTATTTTCGGTGAATCCAACCCTATGTGATGTCGAACAATATTAAATTATAGGCAAAACTTTCAAAACAGGGTAATGCAAAGCAGAAAAAAGCTCAGCTTCCCCAGCCTTTGCCAGCCAAATAGTACCAAAAAGCTTGTCAAGCATTGAAAAAGCCAATTCTTTTCACACTGAGATCAGCGGCGGCTCCTCCGCTATGGCGGAGGAGCGTCACCTCCCCTGCCAGCACACTCAAAAACGTGGAAAATAAAATGATAATAAAACGGGATTAAAACCTGTTTTATTTTTCTTGTGCCGAGTCTTGGGGGCAGGGCCAAGGTGATGATAGGCTTGAGGGGGGGATGCTGAGCACTGCCTTCACTGTGCATGTGGGTCTGGCCGGCCGGATCAGGCTGGCCAAACCCACATGCGCAGTGAAGCTCTCTCCAACCCCAGCTGCATTGCCAGTTTAGAGAGCTCAGGCACAGACTCCCAGTCTGTCTGGGAGCGCAAATCATCGGCACTCAGGACAATCTTGAAGCTGCTCTCATGCATGAGAGCAGCTTCACGATTGGCCGCAGGGCAGAATGGGAGCTGTGCCTGCTTGTAGTGTAGAGGAAAGTAGCAGAAGAGCGCGATCCTGGAGGGCGGCAGGTAAGTTCTTTTTTATTTTATTTTTATTTGTCTCTGTTGTCCCCTCCCTGACCCCCTCCCCACCTCTTTCCCTGACACGAGCCGCTCCTGACTGAGATATAGGGTTTTTTATGGGTCTTGCAGCAAGAATGTGTACCATGGAATTCAATGTCTAACCAGTCTGTGCCTCCCAGTGTAAGGGTGATGTAATGGATATTTAGGGGACTATTGCACAATATATTAAAATGAAATACATACACCCAGTGATTGAAACTGTAGCTTTGATTAACAGATATCCATATTCCATTTTCACTACTGGCACTCTCCCTGCAACAGGGAAACGGGGAATTCACAGCACTGGACTGTTCAATCCACCATTCCGTCGGGTGAAATCTGATACTTTCTCCCTACTTCATTTCCCTGTATTGTCCCTCCTTTCTTCTTTCAATGCATATACCTCTCTGGTTAGGCAGTGCACTCTGGCTCTGCTTGGTAAGAGAAATCAGTGAAGATAGAATACAGGAGAAGAACATAGAGGTGACAAGAAACTAGTATAGCGAGAGACGTAAAATAGAGAAAGAAAGGAGGTAGAGATAGAGATGAGATAGATAGACGATGTAGGGAAATACGTAATCTAAAGAGAGAAGATGTGAGGTAACCAGAAAGAAAACTACAGTGAGGTGGGTAGAGAGCAATAGTTAGAGCGATATTTATGGTTTCAGAGTGAGGTAGAGAGAGTTAAACATAGGAAAATTGAAATGTAGAGTGAGGAAGAGGGGTGTGGTATACTGAGGGGTGAGTTAGAGATAGGGGCAGAGAGAGGTAGAAGGTGATAGAAAGAGGTGTCATAGAGGTAGTTAAAGGGAAGCATGAGTTAGAGAGAAGGGCAAGGATTTAGTGATTGAGGAGGTAGACAGATGAGATACAATAAGACAGAGATATGAGGTAGTGAAAGGTGAAGGAGACAGAGAGGTACAGACAGAGAGATGCAAGGTAGACAGAGGGAGGTATGTGTAAGTTAGAGGGAGGTAGACAGAAGACTATAGAGAGGTAAATAGGAGTCGGAAGATGGGGATAGAGACATTATACAGTGAGAGGTAGGCGTGGTAGAGAAAGAGGTAAATATAAAAGTAGAGAATGGTGAGGCAGGGATAGGTGGGAGGGACTAAGTCAGAGGTAGATTGAGGCAAAGAGGGAGAAAGGTTGAGATCGAGAAAAACAGAGGTGAGAGAGAGTCTTTTACTGTCAAAATCACTTTACCAAGGACCCCCTTGGAAGGTTGGGACTCTGGGCAATTGCTCTCTTAGCATATGCCTTAAAACCTGTCTGCTAGACTTGTAGATGATCACCTCATACATCTCCTATTATGCTCAGCAAAGCAAATCTCTTCAATGAAATGCGTGTGCGCATTCTAGCAGAGCTAAGGCACCACCACAGCTATTCTCCAGACGTGCTCCTATCAGAGATATTTGCAAGGTAGCTACATATGCACCACCTTTTCCAGAGGCAATGCATTAGAGGATCCTAAGGAAGATCTGTACGTATTTCTCTGGCTCTCCAATGCTGCTTTGTATACATCCAGTGCAGGACAGATGTGATAGGTCCTCATTGCACACGGCAGGTAATGTTGCTTCAAGTGCAAATGGGTTTTTGCACCTGATTCTGATTTAACATTTATGCAGAAATTTCACAACTGTCACAGTGTTTATCTCCACACATGGAGACATGTTTGCATTTAAAATCATGCGGTCAGTAATATGTAAGACGTGCAGTTATAGCATTTTCTGAAATATTTTATTTTATTCAGACATACAGCCTTATAGTAATGAGCACTAGACAATAAATACATTTACGAATCACATTCTGGAAAGAAGAAAAGGTTTTAGAAACAAAACTAATGTAAAAAGTGTCACAATCAAGAAATGCATTTAAAAAAACTAGTCCATGCTTTATGAAATGTATCCAGCGTGTCCACCCTCCGATGGTACCAATATTCTTGTTGGGAAATTTTGATCATTTTTTCATACCAATTTTGAAATGCTGATGCCCTAGGTGATTTCTATTGAGAGGTAATATTTGAATGACCACTCAACATAATAGCAAATACAAATATTTACGTTGAACTTCTAGAATCAAGAATGCCAAAAATTATGATTTATGGGGTGGGAGTAACAGAGATGGGTAATCTCAAAACATATGTTGCCAACTGCTCACTTTCTTTTTTGGGCATCTAGGATAATGTCATAGAATGTGTGGACAGATTTTGTTCAACTATACAGGTATATAACATAAAATCCATCTATTAAAAAACATAATCTGATGAAAATTGGAACCTCTAACCACAGAGCAAGTAAGAGAACTTATTTTACTCCGTTTGTCATCCTCAATCGCTAATCTCGCTTGGTCTGCAGATTTAACTTTTATTTGGTTATATTTTGTAGAAGAATAAACCTCAAAAGTTTTGTTAGTTGCATATATGAAAAATGGAACCGACTGATATTTAGCTGAAAATTCAAATGCATCCAATTTTTTATAGGATCCCCAGCAATTAAATCACCAATATTAATGACAACTATTTCTTCCCACGAATGAGCTCAAATTGTATTGATTACCTCCAATACATCCTGCAGGTTTACCCGTGGTGTTTCATCATGAGCAGAGGAAATTTTAAATGTCTTATTCACCGTTACAATTTTTTATTATATTTTGTAAGATTTTTTTATCAGATTTTTTTTTCGAACTTTGATCTATTTAACGAAACTATGTAAACCAGGAATTTGAGTCTTAAATCATTATGAGAAAAAAGGAATTATCATAGGTGGGACTACTTAGATGGGACTACAAGCTACCCATTGTCGAATTTGGATAAAAAATGCAGCTAAATAATATCCATGCAGATCTGGTAGAGCTAAGCAGCTACTTACTTTTAATAGTTTTACATTTTTAATTTACTGGTTGTTAATGGATCAGATAAATTTCGAAATTATACAATTTTTTCAGCAACTAAGCTTTAGTCAGAAAACAGGGAAAAGTTAAAAAGAAGAACAAAAATAAGAGAATGGACCATTAACTAAATGATGAATGGCCCATTGATGAAAATGGCAGGCGTTCCCAATGCTGAAATAGATGTTTCACTTTTGCAATTAATGGTTTATAATTCAAATCATAAAATGCATTGGGATCTTCCGAAAACCTGACTCCTAAATATGGTTTCCGATTTCTGTTATATTGTGCTCTTAAACTGAGTGGTAATACATCCTTTGTGGCGTTGGATAGCAAAACTTCCATGTTTGATTCAATAATGCAATGACCTTCTTATTTTAAGTAACTTTTAACTGCTTCTAAAGAGTTTAGGAAATGATCAGATTCCCAACATATAAGTATATAGCTACATTATCAGCACATCATTTTATACCTACGAAATCTTAAACCGTTTTTTGTATACTATTATGAGAAACCATAAATGTCACCAGGGGTTCGATGAAGGGCGGAAAGATAACTGGTGACATTAGGCAGCCCTACGTCTCTTTGGGCTTACTAAACCAGCAAATCTATTATTAACTATGATCTGAGTAGTAGAGATCTTATATAGGGAGGCAAGCAGCCTAATAAGATGGGACCAGCAGCGGGCCCTCCATTAGGGCGGAGGAGCATCACACCCTTGCTGCCAGTGCCACAAAGGTGAAAAAAAAAATGGTAATAAAATGCTTTTATTGCTATTTTATTTTTCCCTTTCCCCCGGCAGCTGTGTTTCGGGACGGGCCACTGCTGCTGACTGGCAGCAGGGGAGTGGTGGTCACTCCACCAGTTTAGAGTGTGCCTGTCATTTTGACCGCTTGTCTTTAGACCGCCAGCCTGACATGCGCAGAGCAGGCACAGACCCCTATTGCCTACAGGAGCGTCAAGGTAGCCTGCTCCAGCCAATCTTGGAGCTGCTCTCATGCTGCTTAACATTATCAGCAGCATGAGAGCAGTGTCTGGATTGGTGTGGAGACTTTAATTGCTGCAGAGACCACCAGCACCAAGTGACTGAAGCACGAGGAAAACCAGAGGAGGAGGTGAGCCAGCAGCCAGCAGAGTGGGTAAGTACATATTTATTTATTTCCCACTGACAAGCAGTGCCTTCAGCCTCGCCGTCAACATCAGAACTCTCAGTCGTGGTTCGATATACACACTGCTTATAACGAGCCATAACTAACAGCTTTGGCGCTGACCTCATGCTGGTCAGTGCCTCCCACCTCTAAGTAAAGCAAATGCAGGTCAGCTTTGTTAAATGAATGCGTATTTGCAAAACTTAAGCCCATATTGAAGAGCACATCACCCGCCTTGTCTGTAAACATAATGTATGGTTTACAGTAAAGCTTTGACTGATGACAGCAGCTCCGGATTACTGGGGACACACCTGAATACTTTATTCAGTAAGGTGTGGTTTTTATTGAGATTCATTGCTGGTAGTTTTCGTGATTTACTTTAGGAAAACATATCAGAAATTCTTGACGCAAACAACATGACTGTTCGTTCTTCGGAGGTTCTGTTTCACAGTTTTCTCTTCAAATATGCCCAGTGGCTTGAGAAATGCAGACTACGTTCTTTGAGGAAAATACCTCCCAGTTTTGGCACTGAAATTGTGTATGCATAATTCCCTTCTGGTCATGGTGTCACGTGGCTCAGTTAGGACCGGTAAGAAACGCTGCCATTTTAACATGTACACGTTTCTCAGGTTGCCTGCTCTTTCACATGATGACTTTTAACACACATTTGCTTGCGCTACAATGCAGGGTTAGTTTCTCTGAAACAACATTGCTTACAAAACCACTTCATAAGTACACTATCACGACACCGGGAACATTTCATACAAGGCCTCGACGCAAATGTTATTTGATATTTTGTACATGAGGTGACATTGCTATCAAAGAGACAATAAACAATGTCAGCTCAGCTGAAGCATCGACACAGAAACATGGATGCCATTGTTATAAATAATCACGTACTTCCGTGCTCAAATTAGAGGAGCACTGAGCTGTCCCTTGCGAGTTCGTCATTGTTTTGGCGTTTCGGCTCAGCTGGTTCCTGTTTATCCCTCTACGAGGAGGGTTGTCCAACCTGTGACCAAGATGGGGACCTACATACTTTGCCTTCAGGGAAAGGTGGGTTAGATCATCCAGTAGGGGATTCTTGGCAGAAGCGCACACACCCTAGACAATTAGGTTTGGGAACGCATAGTAGTAGTTCACTATACTCAGTACTTATATACCAGCATATATACACTTTTTTACCACAATGTTGGATTGTTCATTCTCTTCACTGTCCTTATATTACTAATCACTTGTATCGGCTTCTGTCTATTGATCATTGTAGCGCATATATTTTTTACAAGAATCAAATGGTTCAATAAATATTGAAAATGCCCCTTTGTGTATTTCTTGTATATCTCTCCGAAAGCGCACAAGTGACCGAGTGTAAAGGTTCTAGATCTGTTACCATTATTCCTGGGGAATCAGGGTTGTTATGTTCTAAGATTGCCCAAACCATTTGTTAACTTTCTAGGTTTAGGGGGACTTATGGTGGCACTGTGAGCTAACTGGTCTATAGGACAACATATTCTGAGGGGGTGCATAGAATCAGTCTGGCACCAATCCCAATGTTTATGTTGCCCAACAGACGTGCAGTTCCTACTGGAAAGTGGAAATGGAACGACAATGGGTTTGCATTCAAAACGCTGAAATCAAATTTAGTGCAGGGGTGTGTTGCTGTTGTTGTAATGGTTTACTCTGCTACTCAAATGAACGGACCTTGGAATTGGACGTTATTTCACTGAAATAGAAGACATGGAAAATACTCGCACTCTAGCAAACCTAATGGTCTCCCTGTGAAAGTGTATGACAGTACCCATCAAGCTATGCAGTATACAAACGTGCCCCTACATCATTGAAACAGCAATCTTAGTACGAAGATCACTGGTCAATGCAGATTCTAGTGCAAAATGGCTGTGCACTGGGGCACGTTTTGTTACTTGGCCATGTGTTTTAAAAACTGGATGACTTAGACGGTACATGAGGAAGCACGAAAACATTTTTATACTAATGACAGCAGATGAGTTTTATTTAACCTCTGTGCAAAGCTTACTGTCTGAACTTTTCGAATTAAACTTCTAGTACCCTACAAAAAAGTCACATTTCCTCAACATCATTCAAGTGCTAAAAAAAAACAAGAAAATAACTTCCAAAAATAATGCATTGTACATAATGTATCCCCAAAAAGTAATTTTGGTTTGTTAAAGCTACAAGATAGCCCAAACAGATAGCGTAGAATATTTGGTAGAGCCCAGCAAAAATCTGTTTACCCAGAATTTTGCTTGTACCTTGAAACCCCCACTAGCCCATCGCCCACCAACCACCGACCCCCACCACAATGGTTGGAGGGACCTGGGTTGTCTAGGTCTGCATTTAGAACACATCGATTCTGCATCGTAAAATAAATTATTTCCTTATTTAATTTGTTTGCCATATCTTAGGGGTATTCGTGTCATTTAGAATAGCCAACCAGAACATCTGTGGGTAGTATCGATCAGAAAGCGGTATACTAAAGTGCTTGTTATCCATCTTTGAGGAAATACTTCAGAAGACTTGCACAAATGCACAAGACTAAAAATGTACAAATATCTTGTGCCCATGTAAAGAAGCTAAATGTTTGTTTGATGTTTGCTGCCAGTAGGTGTTGGTCTTTTAAATAAGCAATCTTCTTTCTTGAGAACTACGTTTTCCGTGATCTCTCAGACGCCACTCCATCTCCTGCTGCTTTTCTTCAGTGGTCACCGTCATGATTGCGCAGACAAAATATAAACGCTGTGGTCATACTAAATGACTGTTTCACTGGCATTGGCATTTCTGTGTCAAAACACGCACTTTTACGAACACAGGCTGTTTTATTCCAAATGACTGAACTGAGCTTGAACACATTTTCCCATAGTTTGACAATACTCAGCAACAAATCATACTCTACCTTTATGCACGTTACAATATATACGTAGGTATATATAGGAACGCAGATTTTGTATTTGGCCTATATTCGTATCACACATTTATAGATTAAAGATATAAAAGATTTGCAAACGACTTTGTACACTTAGTTGTTCTAGAGTCGACGTCAGAGTTTGTTCAATACTTTAACTTTTTACACTTTTATGATAGCAATTAAGTAACACATATAAACCAATAAACATACTTCCCGTTTAATCGTGTTCCCTTGACATCACAGCTGTCCGCTTATAATGTAATATAGCTACTGTGACGTCACACATACCGCCAAGCAGCCCATGCAGAATTTAAGTACTGGCACTCTAGGGATCAGAAAGGCACGCCTGCTGTTCAAATGACCCCCAGACAGATTTTTGAGGCCTGAAAGCTTTCCCTATTCTAAAGCCAGCTCTGCACTGTTCTGCTGCGGTAAGACTGACAGCATTAAATTCAAAATATGGCACTACCAGTGACAAACCCTAGCATCTCAGTCACAGCGCTGTGCTATCAGTGCAGCACAATCTGGTAATCTAAATCTGGCAAACGCCTTTGGTCAGTGTTTGGTTAGTTGCCCCACCAAATATTTAGGGTACCAGTCCCCACTGGCTGGGACAAAGGGCCTGATTACGATACCGGTCGGACCGACTGTCCGACCGCTGCGGCCACGATCCGATTCCGACCACCGAGGCCAAGAAAGTTCCCCTTGCCATATTACGATGCAACCGCTGCTACCGTGGTGGTCTCATCTACGGCGGTGGACTTACCTCCAAATATGTCACTGCAAGTGCGTGCAAATTCACAGGAATCTTGTGCTATGTATACACATGCATGACATATGTGGGGACATGCCTTGTGCACCATGTACCCCATTGCTGGAGTATGGTGATCTGTGCACAGTCCAGGCACTGGGGATACATGCTACCTACAGACTTACCTGCATTCCGGCACCCACAGGGTCGTAGTCTTTGGGGTTCAGCTGCCGCGTTGTAGAGGAGACCTGGAAAAAGGGATCCACGCTGGAAACTGTTGGGGAGAAGCTTGATTTGGGTGAGTATGCACCACAAATCTATTGTTTCTGACGACTCGAGGCAGACGATCGGACCGCCACAGTCAGGTCGTTGGAAACCCACATTGTAATCGGGACGGCGGTCGGGGATCCCTGTACTGCCCTATGGATGCTGTTATTCCCTGACCGCCATCTCTGCCGTCGTAGTAAGGCTGCCAGAGTCGGCTGTCATTTAGTGGTCGGTCGAAGTACACAATGCATGCATCGTAATCCGGCTGTCGGACCGACTACTTCCGATGAGACCATAGTGGTCAGACCACCTTCGACAGGACTGCGTAAGCCGGTCCGACCGGCATCGTAATTAGGCCCATAGTGTGAATTTTAATAGAATAGTGAACAAAAATTCCAAACTGACCAGGTCAAACGCCCTCTTTGCGTCCAACAGAATAACTGCTGCTGAGATCTTGTTTGCATTGAAAAACTAAGAGGCTTCTACTTGGTAACACATATTAGACGAATGTTGTCTACCAGACAAGAACCCATTTTGAATTAAAACTGGAGCTAAATGCAGCAATTGATTAGTTATTATGTGAGTAAGAATTTTATAATCTCTCGCTAATAAAGTAATTGGCGAAAAAACTCCAGTTCTGATGCGATTTTCTCTGGCTTTAAAAAGCTGAGTACTACCCCTTTACCAAAGAACACAGAGCAGCAGTTCTTAACCATTTGACTTCTGGGGATCTCCAATGAATGACTGCTGGGCACTCGGCACCCCCACCTAGGCAATTTCTATGATTTAAATGCAGCAATTGATTAGTTATTATGAGAGACAATATTTTATAATCTGTGGGTAATAAAGTAATTACCGATAGAACCCCAGTTCTGATGCAATTTTTCCTGGGTTTATAAAGCGGAGTACAACCCCTTTACCAAAGAACACAATGCAGCAGTTCTTAGCCATTTGACCTCTGGGGACCCCCTGAATGATTACTGGGCACTGGGGACTCCACCTAAGCAATTTCTACGATTTGAACCTCAATACAATACACAAAACTACAAAAGCAAGTATACATTTAACAAGTACATAAATTATTAAATATTCTGTTTAATATACTGACAAAAGATATACAAAATTAAAAATGTAAATTTTATTGAGAAGGTTGGAGCATTTCAAAATGTGGATTTATTTCTTAAAGACAAAGCCATATGATAGGCTCTAGCATATTGCTTTGTCTTTTTGCTCCTAATGTATGCTCTCTTTTTGTTGGTGTGTATTAGTGTTTAATTGAGGTCAACAGTTTTCCATACTACTGCTTCCAATTTCAAATCCCTTCACATTTATAGAATGGTTTTAAATTTTCAAATTAACATTTCTTTTTTAAGTGTATATACTTTATTATTCCGCTAATATTTAATGTTTTAAACAGCTGCAGACCCCCTGGGTAGATGTCACGTACCCCCAGTGGTCCATAATACCCCGGGTTAAGAACCACTGATTTAGACTGCAGTGAACCTTGCTCAAGCAGCTGGAGGTTCAAACACATTAATGCAGATCACTTACTTTGGGGTTAGCCAATCTGAAAGTTTAAGTATGGTGTAGAATTGCCGTGTACTTTTTATATGGTAACAGTGGTACAGAATGGGACTCAATTTGGCATTTTTCTGTTTGCTGTAAACCCAGATAAGAAGGGGACTCAAATATCTACTGCAGGAGACAATAAATAAAAATAGTAATGACGCTATGGTAAGGACATTCAACGTGGCATACTGATCACATTTGAGGACATAAATCGAATTGGTGGTAGCCATAGGCAGAAACAACATTGTTGCCTGGCAGTGTTCTAGAGTTTCGAAAGGGTGTGTCTGAAAAGTTCAACGCTCCACACTTAGCCCTGCAGGCAGCCAGTACAATGAGATAACATAGTATCAACTCAGCTTCTGAAAGAATTCAGCACGAAATCTCGCCAACTGGACTGACCTATTTCTGAATCTGGTGACGCGCATAAAAACATGGTCGCCAATGTTTGCCGGCAGGTGGCCTTACACCCAGCTGGTGTAACAGATTGCACACAATGTTTGCATTCATTTCATGTTTTGTATCAAAGAGAAACGCCACTCCTATGTACTCATAACATCTGTTTGTGGTGACCATTGCAACTTGTAGACACTGTATTCAGAGATTTGCAAGTGTGACGCGTTACCCTTTTCACCAAAAACAAATAATATTCCCTCACGTTTGTGCTGCTAATGTTGCAATCAGTTTGAAAGAATGTCTCAGTTCCTCACCTGCCTGGAGTACTGTTCTTTCATCTAATGACGTTTGGAAATGAGGTTTGGTTGGGAAGCTTCTTTTCATTTTTACCCACACTTTTTAGGAAGAAGCTGTTGTTTTTTTGAGTTATTAAAACACGCATTCATATTGAAATACAATTTTTACTTAGCGGATTCCATCATAATGTCATAATATTAAAAGGCATCTCGTATTCTAGCCAAAGACATACCATGATTTTATTTGAGGTTGGCACAGTGCCATCTCTTAAATACATATTCAAACAGTAATGATACTTTACAGTTATGATGCTTTCCAACATAAAGTCTGCGCTTGTTTACATGTTTCTGTGACTTCTGTTAACCTGACGGCCATCCATTCATGGAACTTTGACCATCATTGATACTATTAACACCAGTTAGATGGTGTCACTTAGACCTGAAATCCTTGTCATGGTATTCCCCCAAAACGCTTTGCCGTCACTCCATTTCTTTGCTGAATTTTTTTTTTTTTTTTGCATTAGGACTCTTTACCCCTGCTAACAAGTACTAAAGTGCGTGTGCTCTCTCCCTAAAGTATTCTACTATTGGCCTACACCTAATTTGCATACATAATTTACTTGCAAGTCCCTAGTAAATGGTACTACCTGTACCCAGGGCCTTTACTAGTGGGCCTGCAGTACTCCTTGTGCCACCCACTACTGTATCCCTCTAAATGCTACTAGTGGGCCTGCAGTACTCCTTGTGCCACCCACTACTGTATCCCTCTAAAACCTGCCTCAGGCAGTTGTAGGCCTATAGGGCAGTTTTAGTAATAGCCTATAGGGCAGTTTTAAACTGCCATTTTGACTGAGCAAAATAAACCTTTTATCAGGCCTAAACCTTCCTTTTTAAAAACTATAAGTTGCCACTAGCGTAGGTTTTAACCACTCACAGGCCAGGATGCGTGGTATTTAAGAAGCAGGACATGTGAGTTTGTTTTACATGTCCTGACTATGAACAACTGCTAAAGTAATTTTTCACGGTTGTAAGGGCTATGTCTCCACTAAGGCTAACACTGGGTTACCTTATTATATTTAATATGTGCTAATCTCAGATTGGGAGCAGATAGAGATATGCTGCTTGCACTCAAATTAATTTTCATTTCAAATCCTCTTTAATAGTGAAGTCTGATTTTAAGTTAGAATTCTGGAAATGCCACTTTTAGAAAGTTTGCATTTTTTTGTCTCAACCAACTGTGCCTTTCTGACAGTGTCATGGGTCACATGACTGTGACTGTGACTGCTGTTGGGGTTTGAGTATTGCTTCTAGACAGTGTGACAAAGGGGGCTTAGGTGTTGGCAGGAGGGGCCATCCTGGCAGGATGGCTGGGGAGAGGCTGTACCCAGTCCCACTTACACTTCAAAGGGCTTTGCATACAGCACACACAAAGGTACAGGTAGAAAACAAGTTTTTTTCCACAATTGTCCAAAAAAATTCTAAAACACATAAAACAGATACAGTGTAAAATTGATTTAAAACCAGTCTGGCCAACAACCCCCCTCCCCCTGTAATCCATTATTAAAACTCTATTTGACAGAACGTGATAAATGAGCAATTCCTACTGCCACATCTAAGTAACGCAATTCTGTCAGAAACTGTACAGCTTTCATCCTTTGTAAAATTCTATATTTAAAAAACAAGGGTCTTAAAAACAATGCAACTTGAAAGGTAAAAAGCACAGTCCAAAGTAAATGCAGTAAAGAGTATTTTACATTCAGGGGGCAGGGACAAAAACCGTTGTTATCCTGGACCCTGGCCCAACAAGAGCGGGATGAATGGATTGGATTAAATCCCACTCTTGCCCTTAAAATTTCATTCCGCAGGCCGGATCAGGTACCTGCATCAGGTAGGAAAAAAACAATATCTTGGCCTAGAGTGGATATGGAAAAACTGACCGAAGGTTTCTGACTCGGGTAGGCCAGGTAGAGAGTCCCGGCCACCTTTGCTGCAGACTCTTTCAATACTTGTTGTTAGACATGGGTTTTCTGTTTGGCTTGGGTATGCACCTAAGCCAGGGAGAAACCACCACTCTAGTCCGGATAAGGGGATCACATGTCTACAATGACCCCTGCTCACCCCCTTGGTAGCTTGGCACGAGCAGACAGGCTTAGTGTGTAAAGCATTTGCACCTAACATACAGTAATACAGTGAAAACACTACAAAAGGAAACCACAGAAAGTTTTAGAAAAATATCCAATGTTTATCTGAGTAAAACAAGTCCAAAACAACAAAAATCCAACATACAGTAATCCAAAATACCAATAAAGCAAAAATAGACTTTTAAAACAGTTCCTTGAAGTCGATAGCTCTTTCCGGGGCTATTACTGCATTATGAGCAAACAAATACAACAGTTCTAGCCAACTGTGGCATCACAGGCCAGCTACAGTGTTGGGGAGACCCGTAAAACAGTACCTTTGGAGATGCAGGACGTCAGACCTTGCGGTGAGCTCCGGAGGACCGGCGTCGGCAGGCGTCGGTTCCCGGGAGTCGGTGCAGGAGTCACGCGTTGCAGGTCGAACTCCTTGAGTTTGAAGTCAGGAGCGCCGGTGTCAGCAGGCGTCAGGGCTGTGGTGTGAAGCGGACCGGTGCGACCTGCGGTACCCTCAGGTCGCGGTGCAGGCAGCGACTTGGTGGCAGTCGTCCAGTGGCTTCGGTGAGAAAAGGGACGGATTTGGCGTGGCCAGTGGGTGCATTTGCCAGGTTGACATGGTAGTTAAAAACTGAGAGCAGACACTGCAGTAGCATGTCTGAGAACCCCTTTGAAAGGCTACTGGTGTGGGTGGCACAATCAGTGCTGCAGGCCGACTAGTATCATTTGATTTGCAGGCCCTGGGCACCCATGTGCACATTACTAGGAACTTAGTAGCAGATCAAATAAGCCAATCATGAAAATACTAATCCATACACAATTTACATGGAGAGCATATGCGCTTTAGCACTGAATATTTTAACAAAAATAGGTAAAAAACAGGAGGTCAAATGGCAAAACATCTGGGGGTGAACCCACTGAAAAAGCCAAGTCTAACACTTCTTTATCGGGAAAAGGGGGCCAGGACGTATATGTACCACAATCAGAATGGAGGTTCTTGATACAACGTAATCTGTTTCTTACTTCCCTTGCCCACTTTATTTCACAGCCTTGAATCTCGTCCCAACAAAGTTTGGAGACCTTTTTCCTTCCATCGTCCTCCGAAAGTCTATTAAAGAATCTTAAAACCCGGGTAAATGCTAACAAATTCCAGGAGGTAAGATTGAACTCCCTCCTTATGCCCTGGACCCTGGTGCCAGGTGGAAGTGACAAAAGTCTTCTGTTAACTGCCCCTTCTAGTCGTTCCCACTCATAGGAGAAATTGAGGGAAAAGACCTCTCTACCACAGAAGCCCAGGGGAGGTATCTTCCCTTCATAGTCCCTCAATAAAGGACTATGAGAGAACCTTCCATATTTCCAATTAAATCTAAACAAACTGCTGGCCTGTAGCAATGACTTCTGCTTAATACAAACCAGTGTGTGTCCCATTTTAAGTTCCTCCTAAATGACAAACCTAGATATTTATAATGGTCAACTGACTCCACCTCCAGGGAGTTTAAATGCCAGCTGAATTGTTTTACTCTTTTACCAAAGACCAATACCTTGGTCTTCTCTAGATTAATTTGAAGTTGGTTCTGCTTACACTACGAATCAAGGGCATATTATTTCCTCTGCAGACCAATTTGGATACAATCTAACAATACCAGGTCATCTGCATAAAGCCAACAAGCAATATGCTGTTTCCTCACTTTAGGGGAGAAGGACTTTATTTGGGATATAAAAGAAGGGGGGTCGGCTACAAATAAACTAAAAAGCAGGGGTGCTAAAACACACCCCTGCCTAAGGGTCAGTCTTAATTCTGGGATTCTGGATTTTTTGGGATAGCCAGCCCGATTTATCTAGCTCCACCTGAGCCTAATTTGTAGAGTGTAAGGACAGTAATACACTAAGGAGGTTCGGCGGGTGCTCCCAGGCAGTAAGTTTTCTCCACAGGGTGTCCCTGTCCACCGAATCAAAGGCTGTCCTGAAGTCAACAAAACGACAGCACAGCCTTTAATTGACTTCTAGAGCCTTCTGAACGATGACCCATAGCGCGAAACAATGATCTATGGTGGAATGGCCCTCCAGGAAGCCCCCCTGCTCAATTGGGATTATCTTGGATTCGAAGGCCCAGTCTTCCTTCTAAGATAGAATAATTTTGGAGAATACCTTAACGGAAATATCCAAAAGGCTAATCAGCCTATAATGTGTAGGATTTGAACCATTCCCTTTTTTAAGATAGGTTTTACTATAGACCCTTTCTACGATGGAAAATAGAGGCCAGTGAAGCAATCCAGCTAAACAAGATGGAGTATACCATTACCCACCAATCGCTATTCAACTTAATTGTTACCGCTGGAATGTTGTCGGCTGGCAGCCCTTGAAAGCTTTATTCTGGCAATAAATGCTCTTACCTCCTTAATTGAGAACCAAGTGAGGGGGAGCATTTTATTGAGAGTTCCCTGGGGTCTAGATGAAACAGAAGGGCCGCTATATAGATCTGCCAGATAGGTTGCCCACATAGCTTCAGGAATCATACATACTAGCGTCCCCTTAGTTTGGCCACTGGACTCAATGACCTTTGCCGAGAACATTAGTTGCTCCTCGGAGTGAATGATTTCCTGCATCTCATCCCACTTACTATGATAAAAGGATGCCCTTTTCTCCTTAACCAGCTGCTTATATTGGAACTTCAGCCTAACCAGCTCCTGGGATACTACAGTATCTGGGTATCGCCTAGCTCTCTTGGAAGCCCGTCTCACCAAACCCTTCAACTCTTGACAGGCTAAATCAAACCAGCCCTTCCCCTTTGTGTGAAGGTCAGCTTGTGATACCCACTCCCTTACATTTATAACAATGCAGCCCAGCACATTGAGAACAATTTCATAGAACCACACAATTCTTTTCTCCGAACAGTTGGAGAGAGCCTTGATATTCTCTTTTAATTGGAATACAGCTAGGTGTTGGAGATAAATCGGGTCTAGACGTGTTGAGAGCCTCCACACATAGGTAACTTTCAAGGGTAATCCCTCTACAGCCAACAGCTCGCAGAGACTAAGAACTGCTGAGGTAGCCCAATGATCGCCACCCTCATATTTTGCCACTTCAAAATCTATAAAAATACCAAAGTGCCAAATGGCTGTGAACATGTAATCAATAAGGCCTGGCGACAGGCCCTACCGGATCGTTGCAGCTACATCATTATCATTATTAAAATGGCCATTTAAACAGATCAATCCATTATTCACCAACCATTGACACAAGGCATTGGCCTCCTTTTTAATAGCACCAGGGGGAAATTGAGCTGGAGGGATGTTGTAAAAATCCAGGGTATCCTCCATCTGTAAGTCCGCCTGGGCGGTAAAAAGACGGGCATTGACGTCCCCGGCCATTATTATGATTACTTCTGGAAATTTTGCTACCAAATTCTGAAAGGATTGTTCGAAGGATTCCAACCAGCCTTTCATTCTCTGGTACTCTTCTTTATGAATATATACATTTATAAGAAGAAAGCACCCTCAAATATTATTACTCAGACCGATTTCAACCACTGAAAGCTGTAAACCAATGGACACATTTATAACATGCAATGATTTCGTAATCATCTTAGTAGATATTAAGGTTAGAACTCCTGCAGATGCTCTCCCCTTCCCTCAACTCTGGCCTTTACTATTCAGTACCATGAAGCCTTCTATGGTTTTTTTCCTCTCTCAACCAAGACTTATGAAGGAACACCAAATGGTAGGTTTTCAGTCTTCCTTCCAGTTCACAACTATTCCTGAGGCGCTGAAACCTGTGGATATTCTAACTCAGGATGCTCAGGTTTGGAGAGGAACCCTCGTTCTATGCGAAATTGGGCCAGGCATCCCGACCACCGACATGCAAGAGTTGCAGCAGAGGAGTGAATCTGTTACCTTGCCCCCACACAGCAGCCTCAGTCTGCTCAGTTGGTCTGTCATTTACTAAAATCACCCTCAAATTCTTGGGCTGCTGACTCTTTCCATGATCTTCCAGGCCTTGAGAGCGGCCTGTTATAGGAATAAGGTGTAAGTCGCTCCCATTGGCTGGCAGATAACCCACCATGAACACTTATAAAGGAAGTTGGGATAAGCTCAGACCGGGGGCAAGCGGGCGGGGGTCGTTTTAGGGGGGGCTGGAGGCTTGTAAGCCCGCCTTGGCCAAATCCTCTACCGCCTTGAGTACTAACTCCGCAATGCAGGGGAAAATAAAAGAAACTCTTGACACTTCCCTTCCTTGTTCCCCGGGCTGTAACCCCACAGAGATTAAATCCTCTGTGGATATCCCAGAAAGTGAAGGGATTTTATGAAATATTTGAAGAATTTTTAAATGATTCAGGGGCCATAATTTCTTGGCTTTTCATCCCCTGGTAGGTAATATCCAGCAGTAGTTCTGAAGACACCAGATCAAACTTAGGTGGGGATTCGGAACTGATGGAGGGTTCTTTACAAGACTTATTGGAGCTCGAGGGCTTAGATACCTTACCACTAACTAATGTTGAAGGCTTTTTATTTGACATGGAGCGAACACTTGATGTTTGGAGAATGTTAACTGGTCAAATTTGAAGTTGATTTTTTTTTATAGTCTCGTTACAAGTGGGTACGGCTGCTAAAGTGCCTCTAGGCGGCATGGAAGGCCTTAATTACTGGTCCAGACAGGGGACATCCTGACAGGACCTTGCTTTCATATTTAGAGTTTTCCTTTTGCCAACACATGGACTGAGAGGTCCTGCAAATCTCCCCCGGGATCTAGCTCTATAGAAAAGGTAAAAACTTGAGAAGAATTTAAGGGGGCCAAAAAAGTGTTGTCTTTTCCTCACAAGCATTGGACGTTTAGAGATGTAAACTGAACCTTCCAGGGCTGATTGGGCCTCACATTTTCCTGTTGTTATAGGACTTTGATCCTCCCAAGACTCCGTGGCATGGACCTTGGAACCTCTGGCTTTACATACATTTAATACCTCACTATTAGAATTACGGAGTTCGCACCAAATGTCTTTCAGAAGCTTTGATTTGTCAACCTGATTTGATCTCACAGGCACGAGAGATTCTAAAATACCGTTCAAAGTCTTTTGCATAAGCAACATTACGTCCAACAGGGATGGAGAAGGGGGTCGGCTGGATATTTATGGACCCTCCCAGGGATCCAAAGGTAGAGGTTAGCTCATCAGTCAAGGAGGCCTTCTGAGATGGTAAGATATTTCGATTCAGGGAGCCTTCGCTACGATCTAGCCACAGGACTCAAGTCCTTCCGATAACAAAGAGAATAAGGAGATATTGAGTGAAGAAGACAGTCTTGGACCTCTGCTGGAGCTCTTGCTCCTGGGCTACAAAGGGGCTTCTGAGGGATTGACTAATTGGGCGCAATCCGTTGCTGAACATGCCGCCTCTGTCGCTGAACAGGAAGCTCTGGGAAACTCACTGGGTATCTCGCTCCCCCATCTGATGATAGAAAGGAGCCTGTATTGAAGTGTTTGAAGGCAAAGTTCCTTATTGACGTGGCAAGAGGTGAGTGTGGTGCTTTCCCATTTGATTGGGAGCTCAAGTCAGGCTCAAAAGACGCCTTTTCCCCTCCTGTCTTCCTCCTTTTGCAGGCCTTTCCTTGGACTCTTCCTTTTGAAACACCGGGGAGGACTCTTATGGCGAAGCATGGGAGGAGGGACATAAGAGGAAGTATCCATTGCTGGCAAGATTAAGGTCAAAAGAGAGCTCCAAACAGAGAGAAGAAAAGTGACATTTACCTCCTTCAAAAGCACACCCCCAGATTGCTTCTGCCGCTGCCGCCACCTCCACATCCTCCGCACACACCAACCAAAAGCCACTTAATACTACTTCATAGTCTACACAGCACGGAAGAAGGTAAAATCAACTTCTTTCAATGAATCTTGATTTAGGATGCTGATGGATGCCAGGGGAAAAAAGAGAAGGCGACAACACTGTTGAACTTGGGCACACAGGTCTTTACTGGGCTCACTAGGCTTCACAGAGCTCCATGCGTTTGGCTGCGAACCAAAGACCCACCCTGCCGCACATCCAAGCCCACCCTCCCACCCTGCCGCACATCCAAGCCCCCCGACTCCCCAAGGAGTCTATAATAGCCAACAGCCCTGAAGCCCTCGTTACCTCTCGTTGCCCTCCTTTACAGTCTGCTTGTGCCCGCAAAGCCTCCTTATGCTACCTTCAAGGAGGACGGGGGTAAGCCCAACTGGTGACCACACCCCCGAAGGCACGCCGATCCTCACGCCGCAGATCAGCAAACAGTCCTGGCGTCATTGAGGCCACGGCACGCAGAAGCGGGAATGTCCAACCAGGCAGCCCAAACCATCCGGCAGCGTCAGTCCCCGGCGTCGGCACCGGCCAGGCGATGCAACGCTGCAGGGCCGGCCGACAGGAGAAGCAGAAGCGAGAAACAGAAAGTTGGTGGGCTGGCAGGCGGAGCTGAGCGAGCAAGAAGGAGGTCCACGGAAAACTGGACACCAGGCCTGCGCTGCCTTTTGTCACCCCAGTTTGGAGCCAGGACCAGCAGAAGAACTTTCTAGAACCAGTTTTGGGGGTAGGACAGGGAGTCCCCCGCACAAAGGCTGGCACCAGGCATAAATATTGGACCTTCAGAGCCACCCATCAGAACACTTCTAGACCTATGGAAGATTCAGACGAAGGACTGCCCTGCTGCTTAAACTATTGCCTTGCTGTCTGAAGGAGGAAGATTGGGCCTGCTTGCCTTGATCCCGGGCTACCCAGAGTTATCCAAGAGTCAGTTGGCTGACCTGTGTGAGTTACAGGGGCAGAACAAGCTTCAGAGGCCTCCCTGCAACTGCCCAGCTGACCAGTTGCATCTGATACTGCTCTCTTGCCTTTGATGGCATAAGTCCTGATCCTTAAGAGGTGCCTCCCAGGTCCTGGACCCTTGCCTGGCATCAGTGGAAGCTCCTCGAAGAAGAAAAGGCAAAAAGCCTGTAGTTTGGGCAGCCTTGCACTATATGCTCATGGAGATCTCTCAATGGGTCCACAATGTACTTTGCCTAGTAGAATACTATTACCATTTATGTATTATGTATGAAACCCCTGTACTCACCCAGAATAGTGGTATCTTTATATTTAAAGATTAATGTACTTATTAGGTGAGAACACTTACAAGCAAAGGTGCTCATGCCATCATATATGTCTGTTATGTTGATGTAATTGCAACAGTATAATTAAAGGTACATTGAAATTTTAAGGCCTTCGAAAATCATGTTGTGTCTAAAACTTTAGCAATTTGTCCAACAAATAACCCCCTAGAAAACATATTTGCATGCACAAGTGAGATATGATGAGCATTGCACAAGGCTTTCGTGGTTAAAAAAACAAACGTTTTCCGTCTGTTTTTAAGCATCTTTTAACATAGGCTCATCCATAGAACGCAATAAGAGGAAGATAGCTCCAAGCTGCTTGCACCAAATTTAACATGCATATAGAATAACTTTGGACCTCGGGCAGGCTTCATAAATGGTGAAACATGAAAGAGCCCATTAAAAAAAAAAAAAGGTGTCTGTATGACTTGTTATAGCAAAATCTTTCTGCACTCACTGTGGACCTTTACCCAGTCCAAGCAGAAGCTTTTCAGACAGTATTCACGTATTCCAAGTTCATTGAAATAAAGGTGTGGGTCACTGATTCCAAATCTGTGCCAGATGGAAGCAGGCACTGTGCTCTGGACAGTTGTAGCATGTAATAAAATTCTACTCTGACCCCACATGTTTAGACCACTGGTGAACATTGTTCTTTAGATGGTGTACTTGTGTCTCGGATCACCTCCTATCAGTTAGAGTTGACAGTTTCAACCAGTTCTTTGAGCTTGCATGTTAGTACTACGTCTGGTTCATTTTGAGCCATTTCTACCCCAATCATATGAAAGCCATTATTAGCCACTCTGGCACGGAAAATACATGAGGTTCTGCTGTGATGGAAGAGCAGACCTACATCTTGTCTTGTTGGTGTTCTGAAAGAACTGCATGGCCAACACTAGACCTTTCACCCCTGCAGGAAGCAGGAAATGTACTAAAATAATAGGTGCTTTCGACCTAGGGGAAAGACACTTAACCCCTTATTCTGAATTGCCTGGATCAGTCCCTTTAAGTTAGCCCCGTTAAGTCACCGTTACAGGAGAAACCAGTAACTCTAAGAGGGCGGATTTAGCGAGGATCACAGGTGGAATTGAGGGTCTCATGAGAAAGGAGACATTTCTGGGTGAATCAATAATTCTGTGTCTGATTCCTCTGGTTTCACATAGAAAACAGAGATTTTGGATGCTTATAGCAGCTTAAATTATCAGGGTGAAAGTAAACGGATCCGGAGTGTTCCTACAGATTTTATAATTCCAGTGCGGCTGTTAACTACTGTTACTGTCCCCATCGTATGAAGATGGACCTTGCAATATGGCCTGTAGTGCTTTGAAAATATCACATGGTTGACAGTGTCAGTGCCTTCCTCCATGCCCAACATGACCACACAAGACAGTGTAATCTATACCATTGTGAATTATGAGACCACAGAGATGTAATTGAAACTTGAGGGGGCCCCCGTGCAAAGTACATTGAGTGGGCCCCCCAGATCCAGTCACTAGCTCTCAGGCAGTGGTGTAGCGTGGGGGCGGTTCGCCCCAGGCGGCACGAGTTTTGCGTGCAACGGCACCCCCGCTCTTACTTGCGGCAGCGCGGGGTGGCAAACACAGGATTAATTTGGCAGCACTCTTACAACTCCCCCTCCCGCTCTTACTGCCACCGCGGGTGGCAAAGGCTGGGACCGCCATGGGCGGCAAAAGTCCTAGCTACGCCACTGCTCCCAGGCCAGGGGCTGACACCCGTGCAGAGTACCGGAGGGGGCCCCCTGGAGCTCGACCCCCCCACACTGCAGTGCCTGCGGGGGCTAATGTTATGCTACTGATTACGTAGCATTGAAGAAGCCAAGCCTGCAATTTAAGCGTAACAGCCAGAGACGTTTTAAGGCATGGGCAAAGTGGGCAATGGCCCAGAGCCCCCACCTTCCAAGGGCCCCCTGGGAAAGGGAACTTTCTCTCCAGCTCACTTCTGTGTATTTTTATATCTTAACCTTTAAGCTATAATTCAATATTGTTAGCCAACATGTCCTCGAATTAGCAAAAAATGGGTCATAAAATTCAAAGTTGTTCCAAGCAGGGGCCACAAAAATATTTTTTGCCCAGGGCCCCATAATCCGTAATATGACACTGTTAACAGTTTATCCATCGTTGCCCCCTTGGTGTCAGGTTGGGGTTGGATTCTAGACTAAGCTAACCCCTGTCCCTCTGTCTTCAACTGTTGCCAAACGATTAGATTGATTTCTGTATTATTCCGCTAGGTAGTAAAATATCTTGCTAGACAAGTAGAATACAATTTTATTCACAGTTTTTATTACTGAAATTCCAAAAGGGCAGCGGAACAGAATTTATGATTTAATTTTGTGGCCCATTTTGGTCAGATTTTCAAAAACACTATTGTAATTCTTAGACATTACACACTCAAGAAGGGGAAGCGTGAGGGCCCATTTTGCATAGAGCTTCAAATCATATGGGCCACCAGTTCAAAGATCTTTTTACCAATAAAGCGCATTTTGTTTTAACATTTGCATCCGAATTAGCAGTCGATCAATGCTTCTTGCATTGGTTGTGAAGTCAATACTCCACCGGACTGCTTCATGTTCCATTCATATGGCATCACTGGCTGTCCATGTGCGCACCTTGCGAGCCTAAAAACGGGGATCAATTCTAAGCAGGTTAAAATTGTATAAAGAAATTGTCCGCTCAACTCATTGCCTAAAGACACTCTATAAACTAAGCGTTATCAATATTAATGACCAGAACGATTGGCAAGTAATCAGAACAGCGGCCGCAGCGATCGTGAGCGCCCAGTTACAAGGCGAGCCCGTCCGCTATTTCCGGCCTGTTGTCATGGTGAATTTCCTGCATTCATACCTGGCCTTTTGATATTTGCTTAAATGCACTTTTAGATTAACGTCTTCGGAAATGTTGACCGTGTTTCTAAACTCTAATTGAAATAGAGTAGTGAATATTTGTTGGTGAAGTTTTCACGTGCCTTTGGCACCCAAAATTCCCTTCCCTATCTACTATGTTTGTAGCAGGAGCAGAGAGTGACATAGGTTATAAAGGTGTGTTTACAAACAGCCCTGATAATCTCACAAACCGGCCAAACCCTCGATTTTTTTTATTTCTAAAATGACAATGCGCCCGAATGCTGGAAAAAATGTTTTATATATCAAGAGTGACACTTGATCTGTGTTTTAAGAGGTTCTCCATCTGAAGTGCACTATAAATCTCAGTCATACATAAATAAAGAGCAGGGCCGGACAGGCCTTTGATGCCACTGGGCATTTCCCCAGTGGGCTGGAACCCTGGAAGGCCGTTTTAGACAGCACAGGTCCACTCCTGGTGCCTCTGTCACTTTCCGCAGCTCTCCAAGATTAATTGCAGCAGGCACGGGAAGGCTTCACATGAGAGAGAGAAAGAGAGGTAGAGCGAAAGTAATCAGAGAGGGAGGAGTGAAAAGGAGAGAGAGAGATTGTGTGAGAAGACAAAGGAAGCAGGGACGGTTTGAGCATTTTTGACGGGGCTGCTTTTGGTTCCCCAGTCCAACCCTTTAAAGACTCCTAAACATCTACCCCAAATGGTTTACAAGAAACGTATGGTAGAGCTACGTAAGAGAAAGAGCGATTTGCCAGGTTCATAGTGTTCTTATTCCAGTTAATAAGGTTGGATGCATTACAATTCACCAAAATGGCAAGTATAACCATGCACCCTTTGCCACTCCCTTGTCACACTATAGACCACTTGTTCCAAGTTTATACCCTAAACGGCCTTCTATTTGCTGCTGAACCGGCAAAGAATAGAAGAACAACAATTAAAACATGGACGTGACAGTCATGTCTACCTTCTGTTCCTGTTTCATGAACTCTGAGACCAGGGATACAAGGGCATTACCTAGAATATCCAAGGAGACTCCAGACATAGCAGTTGGTACCCCCTGGTTACCCCTAATTGACGTCCATGCTGGGGTTCTGGCTAGTACTGTCAGAAATAGCATTCTGAGTCAGGGTGCCCCTAATTGAAGTCCATGCTCGGACGTGTGCCATGCTGTAAAACAAATAGCGCTCTGGGTCATTTAAACCCATGTTTGTGTTCATTGAAGTAGTATATATTTTTACATTTTATTTATTGGTTTCAAGAGCAAACATTCCGGGTGTAAGAATAAGTAATGTAGCATTTGTAATCTTGAGACGATAATTACATTTCTTCATAGTTACTGCAAGCATTGTAAAGATGGCACAACAGTGCCTTGCATTTCGCCCCACCTGGCCCCTATCTCTGGTGCTCCCCCATCTTTGGTTGGTCTAGGTGCATGGATGTCCCTTGACAAGTATGAAGGTTCAGGTCCGGATAACCCCATAGTTCAGTTTTAGTGCTTAGTTCTCAAGTAAGTCTCACCCAGTGCTTAATTTGAGCCGGAGGTTGCTTATGGGGTTTATTGGCACTCATTTTTGGGGACCAGCTATTATTTTAACTCCTCAGACCTTTACTGAGAGCAAGAGAGGTGAAACACAGAGAGGGGAAAGAAGGAGTAAGAGAAAGATGGGAAAAACATCACGAAGGGCGAAAGCATGAACTTGCAAGAGTAAGAATAAAGGGGCAGGAAAGTGTCTGTCAGTGGATTAAAGAGGTATGTGGTGGATTCAGGACTAGGAAGCATTGGTATTCTGTGCACCGACACTTAATAGCAACAGCCACGGGATTCTGAGCAGAGCTTTGAGCACCGACACTCGTTCTTTTACAAATTAAGCTCTGGTCTCACCACAGCACCAGTTTCAGTGTCCAGTTTCCAGCATCTGGTGATGACCTACCAGGGCCGGCTCTAGGGCGGTGCGATCGGTGTGACCGCACCGGGCGTTGACTTGGGGTGGGGGCGTCATTTTTGAAAATGTGTATCATTTTAAAAGCACCGGCTGCCTCTTCCTGGCCTCCAGCAACTTTCAGACATCAATTAAAATGTCAAGAGAAGTCCCGTGATTAATCGTCTTCCTGGAAAGAGACTGGAGGTTTGTCTAGTGGAAATTTTGACTCATCCTAAGGTAGCGCAGAGGGTTAAAATGTAATTGTAATTGGGTACATGTAAAGCGCACAGCTACTCCACAGAGTGTCCCGGCGCTAAAGGACCACAAGACAGACGACCAGCCAGTGTCAGACAAGCACTGTGGACTGTTATTGCTGGAACAGCCATGTTTTTAACTGTTTCCTAAAAGAAAGCAAATCCTGGACTTGCCTAAGAGGCAGAGGCAGACAATTCCATAAGCGGGAGGCCAGCACTTGGAAAGAGCGACCGCCTAAGCGGAAACGTGAAAACTTGGGAATCGTCATCAAAAGCTGTTGTGAAGATCTTAGGGCTCTTTGCGGCACATAGTGCTGAATCCTATTCCTAATATAAATGGCGCCAGTGTCATGGAAGGCCCTGAAAGCCAGGACCAAAGCTTTAAATTGAACCCTTTTCCGAACCGGCAGCCAGTGCAGGGACTCCAGATGTGTGGACATTGGAGCTCTGGGCCCTACCATGAGAATAGCTCTAGCCGCCGCATTCTGAACCACCTGCAGATGGTTTAATAAGTACTCTGGTAGGCCAAGGTACATGACGTTGACGTAATCAAGTCTTGACACGATCAGGGCCTGGACTACCGTCTTCCTGTGCGCAGCCGGCAGCAGAGGCAGAAAGTTTTTTAACATTTTTAGCAGGCCAAAGCGGGTGCCGGCCACAGTCTGTATCTGGGCCTTCATTGATAGTTGGGCATCTAACTTGTCCCCCAAGTTCTTCACAGTGCTCACTGAAGCTGCCGGGGGGGGGGAACCTGTCCCCCTCGGCAGTGTACCATGCAGATAACGAAGTGCATATAATGTAAATAGGTCAGTGGGTTACTGCTTCTGTCAGAGAGCTCCTTTTGTTACTGGTCGTTTATAAGTCAAAATCCTAATATAGAACATTGAGCTATTAACTGTCAGCCTAGTGCTGCATGCAAACTGCAAGGTATATGTTAGAGCTATATGTTTTTTTGCCCAGTCTTTCATTATCCTAATCTTGTGAAAAGGGTTCATTTGGGTAGAAAACAATTCTTATGAAAGAGAACCCTTAACAATAATGTTGCATTTTAAATTCTGAATATGTGCCTTTCCTAAATAAGAACTTTAACTATATTGCCTACCAGTATCGATGACATGCCACTCCTACACTACACCTTGTAGTACTATCTGATGTAACATTTCCTATACACTGATTTACACACATATGATTGTCTATGTGCAATGTGTGTGTGGTATAAAGTGCTCTAACACCTTACACTGGTATGAGTGGTGCTATAAAACTAAATGAATCTGAGAGACGGTGGATATGGAGACTTGAGGGGCACTGTTAAAGGGTGCTAGTGAGGGAATCCGTGGCAGAGGTGGTCATTGGGGGGGCGCCAACAGACATTGTCGCACAGGGCGCCCCCAGCGCTAAAGCCGGCCCTGTGACCTACAGTACACATTTTTGCTTCACTCTAACTTCTGGGAGGAGACGTGCTGGCCAGAGGCTCGACCTGCAGTTTGGAAGAGGGAGGCAGCAGTATGACAGTGGGAGCCGGTGGCGCTATGGTGTGCCTAGGCAGGATTTCTGGGTGGCAGCACATTGCACCTCAGCACACATCTTTCAGCGACACACTCCATCTCAAGCACAAACTTCTCAGTGCACACTCCGGCTCAGCAGGAACATCTCAGAGATGCACTCCACTTCTAGCACAAACTTCTCTGTGGTGCGCTCCACCTCAGACTCAAACTTCTTAAGAGCGGCAAGCTTGTCCTTGGACACACTTCTCCAGGGCAGCGACAAAGACTCCAAATCCTGTTTCCCTTGGAATTAATTTCACAGAGAGACTACTGCCCACAAGCACCAGGGCACGCAGTTCGCTCTCCCGAGTCCACGTACCCACGCAGAACTGGGGGTCAAGCTGCTCTGCTGGTTCAGGTCAGTCACACCTCTGCAGGGTTGGCAGGCTCCTTCCCTCTCTCAGCACCAAGTTGACTTCAAGTGAGAGACTCCACTTCTTTCCACCAAGGCCAGACTACAGGTGATGTTTCCTTATCACTGGGAAGCTGGCTGTCAGGCAGACACCACCTCTGGTTGCACAGTTGTCCTCCGAGTACTCTGTAGAGCACTCCCTTCCTTGGTTGTAGAGAACTTGAAACTGGAACAACCAGTGTTTCAGTGGCTCACACTTTTTTATACAGTCTAAGCAAACAAGGGATGTGGATGCTCTATCTGCATTTTCAGAACTGATTTAGTTCTCTTTTCATCTGTCCTCTCGAGGCTGTTCTACAGACACAGCCTTTGCACAGTGATGCACCTCACAGCTGAGTAGTCTCCACCCTAATGTATCCACAACAGACACACAAAGAGTAGTGAGCCTTCCGTGCCTAGCTTATCAACAGCCAAACTTACAAAGATCAGGAAAGAAATGAAAGGCTGACCGAACCTTAACCTAAAAGACGCATCTCATCCTGAACAACAAAAACAGCAGTCCCATTTTTCCCCTCCACCGTCTATCGAATGACAGTGATGCAGAAAGGCTAATCAGCAGCTCTTCTCAGCAAAAGGATCCAATTGAAAGTCTAAAGAAGCCTTGTCTATTCTTTTCCCAGTTCAGAGTGTAGGTCACCTCCCTTCACCTTCAGGAATGCCAGCAATACACTTCTACTGTCTGGGGAACAACCTTACCTCCATCTTATGCAACAGAACAGACTCTAGTGGCTTCAAAAATGGAACTTGCAGGGCTCCATTACTCTGGCTTACTCCTACCCACGCCTTGTGCAACATACAAGCCACTTAAGTGTACATGGATAAAACACACTTGGGATGTTATCACCTAGAGGTGCTACTTTACCCGAGTGGGCCAGCAGGATTCCACACTATGACAGATATAAAAAGGTTCATGTCACAACTCCTGATTCACAAAACATGGCTGCCACCACCTCTCTACATGCGACAAAAGCTCACAATCTCTGGTGGTCTTCATTCACTACAGAGTTCTGGCACCCTCCTTCCTCCTTCTTGAAATACTGATCTTCTAAAAAACAATGCTTTCACTGCCTTTCTCCAGAAGTATCTGACGATCTGTAAATGTATTTTTTCTAAGATCCGGATGAACCCCCTCTCAGAAATTCCTAAAAAAAAGATCTGAAATGCCTTATTGCTGTCTCAGTTCAAATTCCTCCATTTTTAGGTCGAGCCTAGAGTCAGCGCGCATGCGCTGCTCTGCGAGACTTGTTGTACTGGAGTATAAAATAGTAGCCTCACCCATATTGGTCATTGTCCTTCGTAAATGCTGGCTTCTGATTTGTAAATAGGCTTGTTAGTCCCTCCTTATTACCGCCTTGTCTTCATCTGTAACCTCCCATGGCAACTGGCCCTTTTACTTCGGTTGTTACATGGCATGTGTTTTTAAGTCTGTAAGCACTATTTTCTTTATTGAGTTTCTCTAACTGCAGGCACTAAGTGTTTTGCTTACATTCAGCGCGCCATGCATCTTTTGAAGCCGCTGGGACAATGGTGGCCACTTCCTTCCACTGCTGTAGGTCTCACATTTAGATGCAAGACCTATTGCATTGCAAATATTTTTTTAATCTTTATTTACTTTGGTTAAAATTGCCGCACTCGCACTTTAACTGTAAACATCTTAAGCTAAAGCGCTGGTGCTGCGATTGCTTTAAAAGTAAAGAAATTGAAAAAAAATGTTTTTAAATTTCTTTACTTGTGAAACAATCGTGTCACAGCACTTTAGCTTAAGATATTTACAGTTAAAGGGCGAGTGCGGCAATTGTAACCAAAGTAAATAAAGAGGGGGAAAAAAGACGTGTGTCTGCCATTTTTTTCTCTTTATTTACTTTTGTTACAATCGCGGTTCTCGTGCTTTGGCTGTAAACATCTGAAGCTAAAGCGTGGTGCCTCAATTTTTCAAAAGTAAAGAAATAGAAAAAAAGTGGGGGTTTTTTCAACACGTTGAACTGGAAATTTTGTAATACAGGGATAATGCAAAAATATTTAACTACGGTCCATGACACCAGCCTCAGCTCGTTCGGAATTAACTGCGTACAGTCCATTCTTAATAGAAATACAAAATCAATAAACAGATGCCATTTGCAGATGAAGAAAAAACGAAAGAGGGGAAATTTACATACTACTTCACTATTTAAACTAATGCAAAAAGGGAGAAAAAGATGCATATACAAAACATGAAATTTGCACATAACCTAAATGATTAGGGCCCTCTAATACTCAGTTCAATACACTGTGCCAATCTTTAGCATATACAAGTGGAAGTTGTTGGTACCGATAGTACTTCTCTAAGAATAGAAAAAAGTGTTTTTCTATTTCCTTGCTTTTGAAGCAATCAGGGCACCCGCGCTTTAGCTTAAGATGTTTACAGCTAAAGCACAAGTGCCGCCATTGCGTTCAAATGCTTGTATTATTGAGCACATAAGATCAAGCGTCACCTAAAAAGCCCGTCCTAGAGCGCCTCGATTAGTGCATTAAAACATACACAAAGGAAGAGGCACAGGAAGTATAATCGCATTGGCCAGCCTTTACCCCCTCCGTCTCGAAAACCATACCCCTACCTAATGCGCCCTCCCACCCCAGAAGATTTGAGACCTACCTGGCGTCCAGTGATCTCAATGACCTTCTCAACTCTTACTCTACTAGGTCCAACTCCAACATAATCCCGCCGAGACAAATACAAACCATCCATTCTAACCCGAACAGAGAACCTCATCACAACCTTAGAGTCATCAATAAAGACAACCTCACGAGAGTGAACGTCATCCAGACTCCTTCCCCCATAAATCCGTTACGACTTAAATATGTATTACTCAATTGCAGGTCAGCCAGTAAACACGCCTCTGATATCTTCGACCTCATCCAACACAAGGACTTAGACATTATCATCCTCACTGAAACTTGGCTAAATCCCGCCTCCACTCCGATCTTACACCTCCTACTCACGACATAATTAGGCTAGACAGAGCTCGGAAGCTGGGTGGTGGTCTAGCCTGTATTCATAGGAACACACTCTCGATTTCTCACTTGGAGTCCTCTTCGCCTTCCTCCTGTGAATACCTTTGTCTCAGTATCTCAAGTAATAACCTGCCGGTTTGCAAACTTCACACTTTTTATCACCCCCCCGGGAGACAATCTCCCCTTCATCAAACTAATGGAAATCATCTCTGGCAATGTCGACTCAGCCGTGTCCCAAATCATCCTTGGTGACTTCAACCTTCACTGGTCTAACCCCAATGACCACACAGTAACTTGCCTTAAATCATTCTTAAATGATCAAGAACTGATTCAGCACTGTGACCAACCAACTCATAATAAAGGAGAAACTCTAGAACTCATTATCTCTAAAGGACAGACCATCACATTGGATACCATTACCCCTTGCGATTGGTCCGACCACCACTGTATCCTCTTTTATATTAACAGGAAGGTGTCGATTAGGAAGGGTCAACCAACGAAATCAAAGATCTGGAAAAGGGACCTCAGATCAATAAACTCTTATGAACTAGCAGCCCACTGTAAATCTGCCCTCGCCTCCCAAGCGGACCTAGAGTTGATGTTGTTACTCACCAACTCTTACAACTCGACCATCTCCGACATCATGGATGACATTGCTCCACTCCAACAAAAAAATACCTCAACAAAAATATCCAAACCGTGGTACGACGACAATTTAAATACGGAACGCCGCAACCTTAGGGCAGTTGAACGTTCCTGGAGATCCAAACCCTTCTTGGACCAACTAAAACTCCTTAGAGATGTTAGGAGCTTCTACAACAAACGAATCAAGAGCGCTAAAGCAGACTACTTCAGACACCAACTTGATCAAGCTGCTAACCGCCCCAAGAAACTTTTTGAACTGGTCAAATAGCAATCAGTGGTAGGTCCAAACCACTCTGACTCCGGAGGCAGCCCATCCTCATGCGACGACCTAGCTGCTTTCTTCACTGAGAAATCAACTCATCACCATTGAACTCGCCTCCAAGAAGGCTCTCCTGCCATCCCCCGGGTCCGCACCACCCCTTGACCTCTTAGAAAAGTGCAAACCTATCAGCCTGAACACTAAGAACGATGCGTCATGGGGCACCTTTACCCCATTCAGTGAAAATTACATCTACAAGATTCTTCCGAATATCAACCCATCTAACCATTTTAGTGACCCGTTGCCCCCGGCCATCTTCAAAGAAATCAAGAATGTACTCATCCCCACCTTGAAAAGGATTGTAAACGCTTCTCTTTCACAAGTCACGATCCCAGACTGCCTAAAAGCAGCTCAAGTGTCACCTATACTAAAAAAAACGAACGCAGATAAAGCTGTCCTCAAGAATTTCCGCCCTATCTCCAACATCCCCACCCTAGCCAAACTCCTAGAAAAATGCGTACAATCCCAACTCTGTGCTCACATAGAGAACTTCCAACTCCTTGACCAGCATCAATCCGGCTTTCGGAAGGGGCACAGTACTGAATCTGCTCGCTCACGTTATGGATGACATTTTAAAAATGCTTGACCAAAATGACTCCTGCCTCCTAATCCTCCTTGACCTTTCCTCCGCTTTCGACCCGGTTAATCACGACAACCTCCTATCCATTCTGAAGAACAGGATGGGTTTCTCGGGTCGGGTGCTACAATGGTCTCGTCCTTCCTCCACCACAGATCACAGAGTCAAGGCTAACCACTCCCTCTCCCAGCCCTCGCCAGTACTCATGGGTGTCCCCCAAGGGTCAGCCCTATCACCTATCCTCTTCAACCTTTTCCTGGAACCATTAGCTAATTCACTAAATTTATGCGGACAATACGCAACTTTATTTGAAAATCTCATCCCCGGATAACATCTCACTCAACAATTCCCTAACGTCTACCCAAACTTGGTTAACTGAGAACCATCTCCTGCTCAACACCTCCAAAACTGAAATCCTTCTCATCTCTCCTCCGAACCACATCCCCAAGCTAGACCTTTGGCTGAATCACCTCACCGCTTTCAACTGCACCCCTCTCATCATAGACTCAGCCAAATCTCTCGGAATCACCCTGGACAAGCACTTGAATATGAAAAATCATATCAGCAATGTGTGTAAGGGAGCTAATCACTTGATGAGGACAGGTAGAAATATCAAACCATTCCTTCCACAATCTGATTTCAAACAGGTGTTCCAAGCGCTTGTCTTGCCAAGTCTAGACTACGGCAGCGCTACGCTCTGTGGTCTTCCCAAATACACCCTTGCTCCACTAAGGGCATCACGGAACGCTGCGGCTAGACTGGTCACAGGTACCAAACGAAATGAGCACATATCCCCAGTCCTAAAATCTCTTAAATGGTTGCCCTACGAAGCTCGAATTCAGTTAAAGATTGCCGTTCTGACGAACAAAGCCCTACATTTCAAAACTCCCAGGTACCTAGCGCAAAAGCTTGAATTATCCTGTGGTGGTAGAGCCTCAAGAAGCGCTAACAGTTTCCTCTTGAAACCACTCATCCTTAGAGAAAAGAGAACTGGTCACCGAGCCTTCTCCGGCGCTGCCCCAAAGATATCGAACTCTCTTCCACCGGAAGTACGCAGAATCTCCTCAACGACGGCTTTCAAACTGGAAGCCAAAAGATTCCTAATGAATAAATTCTTACCTTAATTGGGCTAGGTTCACCTGCTCGAAGTCATTGATCCTACAACCATTGTACCATCATTTGATGCGGTTCTTTGTGCCGCCCTTAGTATCCCGCTATATACCTGTTTATTGTATTACTCTCCTGGACGTATTTGTCTTGTAATTATGTGCTTATCCCTGTTTTTTTTTTTTTTTATTCTCACGCTATGTTGATATTGCATTTATGTCCTTCCTAGCATCCTATGTAAAGCGCTCTGATATCCTTCGGGATCTTGTTCGCGCTATATAAAACTTTATAAATAAATAAATAATAAATAAGTATCTTATTTCTGCTGCCAACTGTTCATTTTAGAAAAACAGATGTAGGAAATACAGTTTATTTTCATTAATGCTGGGGCTGTAATTATATTAAGTGTTTTGCATTTCTTCTTGGCTTCTGACTTAGGCGGTAGGGATGTTGTCACAACTCAACTGTAAATACCTATTACAGTTGAGCAGGTATATAATTACTTTATTACAGGTGACAATAGACGTCACAACAATTAGAGATGTGATTTTATACAGGGATTTTAAACTTCCTTGTATTATAATAATCTTCATTAAAGATTGATATTTACCCTTTCATAGATGTCCAATGCAGGACCAGAAGGCAGATTCCATGCCAGATTTTCATGGTGACCGGTGACTTTTTAAATGATTTCCAAGTGAAGTAATTGGATTTAAAAGAGAATATTTGAAGTCTTGGTCTGGATGTGCCCCCCCCTGAACTTACATTAGACTGATTTATTTTAGAACAAGTTTTTTTTTTTTGGAGTTCTGGATCTTTGAAATGAGATAAACAGTTGTATTGCTTAATGCCCATGTTGTGCCCTTTTTCAATTTAACCTCCATGAAAGATGAACTACCATTCTAAAAAATAAAAATGTTCTTCTTTTGCAGGTCCAGTACTTTTTCAAGATCCTTGACAATTAAAAACCTAAGACTTAACTGAAGTGTGTTGCCTTTTCCTACTCAGTCGGGAGAATAACAGACAAACGAAAGGCCTTAACTGTGTTCATTCATTTATTGTCCAATGTCTTAACTGGAAACAAGACAGAGCACGGTACTCCTGGCAAATATTACAGATGTTTGAACATTGAGTTTGCACACTAGACAACATTTAACACCATCCTATGGGGTACTGCATTGCTTTTGTAAAGTTCAAAATAAAGATTTATTTTTAACAAGTGACTTTGGTTTTTTCATACATTACACTTTCTTGCAGAAAAAAATAAAAATTGTACAACTGCATAAATATAAAATTCTTCCACCATGAAAATGTTTAAAACATTCATAAAGACACAGCACCAGAGTGTGATGCCTCCAGGAACAAAATATATAAAGGAAAGCGATTAGCCCTATCACTGACATTCTGACTTAGACCTCAAACAACTTCGGAACATACAGAAGGACTGGGAGCAGAAATGTGATGCAAAAAGCGCAACCCGTCACCACTTGCATTTTAGTGAATCTAAAAATAAAATAAAAGCCCCTCTCCGGAAAGGAAACTAACACCACGGGATAAAGGGCTGTGTGGAGTGTTAAAATATCAATTAGTGGGCTATAAACTTTAAAAGAGCAACAAAACAAAAAAATATAGGTACCTTGCCAGTTTTATTCCCATTACTGAGTATTTACACCTTAGACTGCAATCCTTGAACTAAGCAGAAAACAGATACAATAAAACATGGCTTGAAAAAAATGACCGGAGTAAGCACCTATGGTACTGTACACTAAAACATAAAAATACACAAGGCAGCAATACTTAGGGGCCGGCAACACTGCTTACTACAAGTCAGTCATGGAATCATAATTTACAGTAGAACTGGGCGTGTCCCAAGGCTCAAGTAATTTAGTTCTCTTTTTTAATTTACAATAGAATAAATATTTGTTACTATTGCTACACTTTAAATTTACATTCTAATCTAGTAAATGCAGGAAGCTAGTGTAAAGCATATAGATTAAGTGTAGGTCCCATACGTATGACAGTTTGTTCAAGACTAGTAGTTTATTTTAGGTGGGTTGTGCTTATGATCAGCTGCTCCTCTTTATATCGAATTTCACATCAAAACGTCCCATAAAGCGGTCCTTGTCGTCGTAGTGAATGTTTTCGCCATACGCTTTGCACTCAATGCGTACTTCAGTGTTGAAGGTAATATTAGTGAACTGCACGGCCAAAAGGGGTTGAAGATATTTGGGCTGTAGAAGCACTCCATAGTATGGGTAGTACTGCAGAGGGAATCCGACGTAGTTTCCCATACCAAAGTATTCCACACTTCCAATTTTATCAGCATCTTCAGCTTTCTGATTAAAGAAAAAACACACAATTGTTAATATTCTGTCAAGTACGTATAATAGTTGTCAACTCTGGGGGTCATAACAGAACCTTGTAGGCAACTCAAACGGGTGCCGCATTTAAATAAGTATTTGAATTCACAACTTAATACACACAAATTCTGTGATTTTTGTTCTGTACACCTGCACCAATATCAACCACATAGGCAGCCAGATTATATTGCTCAATCAAGTACATGAGGACCATATGTCTTTTCAGGAAGTTATGGTACAAAAGCAACACAATATTGAATATGCATTTTAGAAGAGGAGTAATAATTCATCCCAGGTAAGAGCATTGAACTTTGTTGGTCTGTTCTTGGTTACATACGCTGCCACACACGCAGCCCATACGCAGGCGGCAGAAGAGGCGCTGGCTTAGTAGGTTATTAGCTCATTGGTCATGGACCACTGTCGGAATGATATACCTAAATATTAGAAGCGCCAACTCCCACTTGCACGCCTCACACAACTTCCAATGCTTTAGACAGCACTGGCAAACTGATTTAATTGCGCTAAGACCAGATTTTAAAGATAACAACTGGCAAGGTTAAGGATTCCTTTTAAATTAATGGTTCGTTATTGTTTACCACATGGACATCCTGAAAATCTGACATGGATCCGACCCTCAAGGACCGTTGTACAACACCCAAGCATTTGACCCATTACCCTCCTCGTATTTCTATATGCAAAGGCTCTCCAGTGGTACTATCTTTCATCCCTCTGTTCAATTGCTGTAGAACATTCATTTGATCCTTGGACGTTTAAGGTAATCCACATGCACCAAATAAACACACACACACACTTCACTGTCTCCAACGCTCTGGCTCTGGCAACTATTTTCTCATTCTTAAATTCTTTACAGTTCAATGGACAAAAACGTACTACATTATATACCTGCCAAGACAAACTCGAATTTATACAACTCCTAACCAAAACTCGCTCCAAAATGATATTTCACTTTCATTAGACCCATGATGGCCCTGTCCTTGCCACTACAGGGCAACCCAAAAATGGAAAGATTTTGAACCACTGCAAGAGGTAAAGGCAAGGTAGCAATGTATTGTATTTTTAGTTGGGCGTTTGGAGTTCTGTTCGGACATGAATTTAACAAAAAAGTATTTACACAGTTTTCAATTCATGCTTTGCAGGAGTTTTAGTGGTCACTTCATCAAGTAAGGCATGGATGGGTATTTATACGCAGGATTTCCTTTCATATAAAGTATTCCTTGGATAACTTGGCCAACTAGTTTACAGATTTCGAAACCAGCTTGCATATTTACAAAGAAATGACGCAGCGCGTTGTTTAAAAAACGCAGAGATGTGCCATATTCACAGGAATATGACGCACTCCCTGTGTTTTACTTTGCGCCAGCGCTAGAAAAGCTGCCTAGCACCAACGCAGACACTCTTGAACTATGGTGCAAGAGTGCCTGCGTTGCAGGGATGATTGTTAATGTGCAGGAAGGTGGGCCTTCCTGCACAAACAATCTTTAATGGTGATTTGCTCCTATGTGTGCTGCAGGATTCAGCAGACATAGAAAGAGCAAAAAACGAGGAGAAATAATAGTAGTTTTTCCATGTTGCGCATTCTAACGCCACCCTTTCAATGGTGTTAGTTTTTGGCGCTGCCTCAGATTTACCATATCTTGTAAATCTGGGGCAGTGTCAAAAAGCAATGGGTGTTGCGTGGGCATGCCCACAGCACCACCCCTTGCACGCCCCTTTGAGGCAGAAAACTGCATCAATGGGTACGATATTTACAAGGCGGCGTTAAGCCACGCAAAGTGGCTAAGCGCCACCTTGTAAATATGGAGAAGAGCATTGCGCCACCAGAGGGTCGTAAAAAGTGACACTCCGGTGGTGCAATCCTCTTGTAAATATGTCCTCGTGTGTGTGTAGAGGGGTAAATGTGGAGCGTAGGGAGACTCGTGATACAAAGGACCTCTGCGTATAGTTAGTAGGGCCAGAAATTGGCAGAAGGTCATTTCCTGGCATCCAATGCCTGCACATCTGAGATTGCATCCACAAGAGTCCACTAACGGTCCAAAGCGCTTCTTTCTCACTTTGACTGAAAAATACAGGAGTGCTAGTTGGAAATGTCACTGAGGAATGTTCTCTTTATAGAACACCACTGCAGTATAATCGTCCAAAGCACTAGTGCATCATTACCCCGGTAAAGGTCGATATACAGGGCCTCATGTACTATTACTCCATTTGCAAAAAGTGGTCACAAATTGTGCAATGACTTTTTACTAATGGAACAGAATTTTGCAAGCCGACCCATGTACAAATAAGTCGGTTCACAAAATACTTAAAAGGAGGTCGCAGAACAGCCTGCCTAATTAATATGCATTAGGCAGGTCCCAGTTTGTGAACCACTGTGATTGGCTGCAATTGCAGGGATGGTGGCCTGCAAGGGTCAGACCACTATGTCTGTGCTTGCATTTAAATAAAGATTTTTTTATTTTTATTTAAATGCAGCCCGTTTTCTGTAAAGGAAACAGGACTGCTTAAAAAGAAATGTATATTTTTTTACGTTTCACTGAGTTAGCAGTGGTCCCGTGGACCGCTGCCAACTCTCCCTGAAAGTTTTTTCATGATTTACAAAGGGGAATGGGTCCAAAGGGGGCTCCCTCCAACCTCTTTGCGAATTAGATACCAATCTTTTTGAGGTACTGGTATCTGATCAATTGTTTGCGACTGCAATTGCTGTAACAAACCATTGATACATTTCTCTCTGACTCGTAAATAGGAGGGGGAAATCTTTCACGCCCCCTCAAATTGGTGATTCAGACAGGGTCGCAAAAGCCTTTTTAAGAGTCGGTAACATTTTCCAATTCCTAAAAGGGCTTTTGTACATTTAAAAAAAAAAAAACACTTACTGTTGTAAACCCTGTGATTTTATGAATTGCACGGTTTGCGATCACAAAAGGGCTTTGTGCATCAGGCTTCTAAGAAATCCTTCACCAGCTTTTTCTGTTTTCTCAACACACTGCTCTTCTGGACTCTGTGGATGAAAGTGCCCTCTATTAAGAGCTCCAAGATAGTGAGACTGGCTTTGAATTTAGGCAAGTCATAGGTGCCAAGCCTAGTTCTCTAAACCTCCGCTTATGGCCAAAAGTGGCTCAGTTTACTTCTATTAGGTATCCACAACAGAATACCTGGCAGATGCAACTTTTCTTGCCATTGTGGAACTGTATGCTGCAACCGTGTAGAATTTGGCAGTAGAGTAAACCCCACACAGGAAGTTGGGAGTGGGCGGATCAAGTCGTGGTCTGCCTTGAAAGCTTGTGAACCTACCCCCCCCTCCCCCTCCAAACCCTCCCCTCAAAAAAATTGCGAATTTGGTTGCATTCATAAACTCCTCCCTAACCCTTTCCCACCCTAGGAATGGTGGGAGATTTACCCCAGCAAAAAGGCAACTGGACAACCAAAAACTTCCTAGGGGTGTAGAGAAAGTGGGTTCGCCACAGGAAAAGGGGTTTCTTCAGGGAGAGAATATATGGGGTGTATGGGTGCATTTTGACCATGTGTTGCCTTTACTCAATGCGGAGTTGTACTGTGCTGTGGGTGAGACTTGGAAATTCCCATTCAGCTGCCCATGGTTATTGATGCAAAGCCAGATCGACTGCTAACATTTGCACATATAGCTTAGCACCAACAAATGACACTTCCTTGAATCAGGGCCAAAGGAGAAGAGTTTTGTGTTCACCAAATGTTTCCTACTTTGTATGTGTGCTGTAATGTACCACACACACATGCAAAGTGGGAAATGTTTAAAAGTAACTTGAAGCATAGTAATATGTACTGGAAGAGAAACCTTCATGTACAAGCCATGGGCAAGACTCACACAGACACCTTTGCAATATGATGCAAAGGCATGTGCGAGGTGCTTCAGAAGATAGCAGCAGCATCATCATATATTCAATGATAGCGTCTTTATGGAGATTGGCAGTGTGCAGAAATGTCCTCTCAGCCTCTCCAGGCTTCACAGCTAATGACAGGACAGGGCCCTGAACCACAATCCATCTAGTGATGTTTAAAATCAAGGCAATCTGTAGGTGGATGGTTGGATTGCCATCTGTGAGGGCATACTTCAGTTATATCCCAGCTTGCAGGCACAATTATTATTTAGCAGATATGCTGCTAATGCCTTGGGTAGCACATCATATCAGATACAATGGAGTTGTCGGGGCACCAATCGATGCATCTTTGTGCCCATTCAGGATCCACACAGAGCAGTAAGGGCGGGATCCCAAGCTTTGTCCCAACTTTGCACAGAGCCGTACCGCTAGCCCCATTATTAGCTGGGAGAGGACTCGAGGCAGGTCTTTCTCTTGTTTGTTCGTCCCTGCTTCTTTGTCAGGCTCCTCGTTACAGCATGGGATTCCTGCCCTGCTGGTGCATTGGGAGAGACATCCCAATGCAGAGGAACCAGGAAGTAAAGAATACATTCCACTGTTGCTCAGTTTGTTGTGCGAGTGGGACTAAATAAGTGAGTGTGACTGAGAGGGAGGAGGAGTGCAAGGGAGAAACTGAGTGCAAGTTAGGCTTGGGAGGCTGCTGCTGACACAGGGGATATTTTGGCATCAATTGCAAAACTCTGATACGCTGTAGGTAATTCTTGGCATAAGCTGGCATCCATGACAAAATGCTGGCCCTGGCACACTTTTGGAAGAAAGAAAATAGGTAAACTCCTGGGGAATATCAGACTTTGACATACTTTGAAATTACTTAAACCTTTCATGAGTGCTGAACTCCAGTGAAGAGTGACTAAACAGATTTTAGAGGCCAAGTAGCCTCCTCCCTTAGGTGTGAACTCTACTCACTCCCATGGCCTGTGTTGTGGCGCTATTAGCTTTGGAGTCCCTCCTGCTATGACAGACAGCCTTTCAAGAGGAAGAGAAGTGTGCACTTCAAAAAAACAGTAGAATCCCAACATAAAAAAACTTTAAACACCCATATCCTAAATCATAATTGGTGTCTGGAAATGGACTATAAGAAGGGGAGGTTGAGACCCTAAAAATAAGTCATCTGCCAAGCAGTCAGTCGGGCTGTGTGAGGAGAAGCGCTGCAAGACTTATGCCTGTGATCAGGACTGGGGACAAAGACCTGCTAGTCTCCCTGCTGGGTGAGAGGATATCACCCAGGGAATCAAAGACCATATGCGCTGGAGCACAGCACCTGCCTGCCTGCCAAGACCAGTGTGCTCTGTGAGGAAGAGGAAAGCGTTGGAGGGAACAAGGTCAAGTGGGGGAATTCTGTAGAGTGAACTCCCTGAGCGAAGTGTGAGGAACAGCTGCTGCACCGATAGTTAGCTGCCCATGTGCAGATTCTAGTCAGCTACCCTGTATGCCAGGAGAGGGCAGCCATAAAGATAGCAGTGAAAGGCGATGGAATCCTGCACAGCTCCTGTTTCGACAACTCTGTATGCCAGGAGGGGCCGCTGTTAAAGTATTGCTGGGTAAAAGTGGCGATGCCTATGTGGAACCTAGCAGCGACCCCATATGACAGAAGGTGGTATGGAATACTGTGTAGTGATGGCCGGCACCTTGGCCAATAGAGGTATATGTATGTCGGGAGGAGCTGCAGTGATCAAGGATTGCTGAGGATCGGGCCGTCACCCAAGAAATGTGAATTGCTTGACTCGTGGGTCACCACGGAGCATCAAGGAATGTGCCGGACTCCCCCATGAGCTGAGAAAGATGCAATGAGTGCAAAGAAGGGATCTCCCAGGAGTGCTGCCGCGCCTCCCGCATGCAGCCAACTCTTCCACCAGGATGCAAGTAGTGTAAGTGTCCGCAACGAACTGCTAAGGGCGCTGCGGGGCCAAGATACTTTTGGCTACTTTGCTATGAGTTGAAGTGGACTCTTGAGTTAAGGCCTACTAATAATCATTCCCTGAATGCAGCCACCAGTGAACGGGGAATAGCACCTACCACACTGCAAAGAGTGGGTGGGACAGGGATTTGTCAGCAGAATATTAGAGCCCCAACCTCAAGAGGAATGTGTTATTGTTCATGTATGTCTTAATACTACTTTGAATGCGTACAGTTAGAAATAAAATACTTTTTTAATATAAAAATATGTATTTGACTTGACATCCATTTATTGATACTGTTGCACACTCTGAGTTATGAGTTGTGTTCACTAACCTGTATTCACTCCCCTGAGGGAGCCTTGAACTGCTCAATCATAGCTACCACTGAGAGTCAAGTGTAGAAGGGGTAATTGGCCCAATTGCTCATGATCCATAGTAGGCCGGGCCCTGGGACATCTGGAATAAAATACCTCAGCCCCCATGGTTGGGCCTAGTAACCCCTGCGTGCCAAGTGGCCCTCTGAAAGGGTGTACTGGCAAGGAGTAACAGTCCAAGCCACCAAATCAGTGTTACATAGGTCAAAGGTTCAAGTACATGGTTGCCAAAGGAAGTGGTATATCTTGCAGCATGTAAACAAGAGTGTTTGTTAATTTTATGACCTGCACATTGGTTTCCATCAGACCCAGTCAAGATTTTGCCATACCCCTGAATTTTAAGGTCACGCTTGAGTACAAGTACAGTGAAGATGCGCACAGCCTTTTTTCTGGGACCCATGACACTCCATGGTTACTGGATATTATCTGTGATGTAACTATTGTTTACCACGGCATGCCCGGACTTACTAAGTTTCAGTACTGCCAAGGAAACCTACAGCGCAAGGACCCTAAAGCCTGCATGATGTTCTATAATAACAGGAGTCTGAGGAGGCAGGCACGTGATATAGGGATGTTTGCTTCATATGTTCTGTTTCTCAGAGTTAGGGCACATATCAGAGAAATGTAGCAAGTGAGCCTGCTGCATGCTGTTGAATGCTGCAAAGAGAAAGAGGTGCAAAGAACAGCAGCTGCAGTACAGTGCAGTGCAGCTGAATGTTGCAGAGAGCGTGAGACAGATAAGGAAGCAGGCTGCTGTAGAAAGTAGGAAAAAAGTAGTGATGAGCAGTGCCGTTTGCCTAGGTTGGTAAAAGAAAGTGGGAAACCCAATTGACCCTTGGAGGCTTGGGTAATGTAAGTATTAACAGGTAAAGGTGCCTACAAGGGCCCCGCTTCGCGCTCTCTCGGAATAAATGGGCCTCACTCTCGGCTCTCTCGTGAGATGAGACGATGCTCCCCATTTTACCTATCAGCGCAATGCACACGTCCACCACTATGTCAGCCCCTGGATCACTCCTGGTTCCCGGATCCGGTCCTTCTATCCACGTGCCGGGGGATTACTCCCCCCCCCCCCCCCGAGACACTGGCCCCTTAACCACTGCCCTGATGTCCATCCTCCCTAGACCCCTCCACGTACTATCGTGGAACGTGAATGGTCTCCTAGACAGAATCAAAAGAACAGCGGTGCTCCGCAGTGCCCAGCGCCAAACGCCGGATATCCTCTTCCTGCAAGAGACACACCTTATGGGGACCCACTGCACTTTCCTTGCCCGATACGGGTTTGACAGGGTCTGGCACTCTGGCTACGCACGGGGATCCCGGGGAGTGGCCATACTGATGCACAGGGGTTTTCCCTTCCAGCTGACAGGGGTGGAGACTGATGTCCAGGGATGCTCCATCGCCGTTACGGGTAGGGTCGAGGGGTACCCTCTAAATCTCCTCTGCACATACATTCCTCCCACGATACAACCCACAACCGCCTCACGACGCTGATTTCGGCTTTCTCCCAGGGTTTGACGGTCGTCGGGGGCGACTTTAATGCTGTTCTGCAGCCACTGCGCGATTCAACGGGTGCTCCCTCAGTGACTCGCCTTGCTTCTGCAAGGCGTCTCTCCGACTGGGCCGCTGCTCTGGGCCTCTGCGATGTATGGAGGGTATGGAACCCCCGACGGGACCAATACACCCATACCTCAGCGGCACACCATACCCATTCTCGCATAGACCTACTACTGCTGCCCGCCCTCGATTGCCAAAGTGTGACTGGAGTGGCTATTCTTCCTCGCGGCATTTCCGACCATTCTCCCGTCTCTCTCCGTCTCGGGCGACCCACTGAGGGCATCCGCACGGTCTGGCGGATGAACGCCTGGTTTTTGCAAGACGCTGATTTTGTGGAACACCTTCGGCGAGAACTCGAGCACTACCTGGCCACTAATGTGGGCTCGGTCCCCTCCCCGGGCACAGTCTGGGAAGCCGGTAAGGCCACGATGCGCGGCGTAGCGCGGGGGCTGATCCATGCACGACGCGCGACCCAGAATGCCCGCTTGTTGCAGCTAGAGACCCAGGTGGCTCAGTTGGAGGCAGCCCACCCTATCCCCGACGATGCATCATCCTCCCGACAGCTCGCTCTCCTCCGTGAGGAGATTTGCCACATATCCCTAGAATCCGCCAAAACGCTTTGGCGATCCTCGGTGGCGCGCGTTTACGGATGGGGGACAAGAACGGGAAGCTCCTCCATAGTCTTGTTTCCTACCCCAGAGCTAATCGTATCATCCCCGAGATCCAAGACGGAGCTGGGAACCATCACCTCTCCTCCCGGGCCATAGCCCAGACATTTGCGGAATACTATGCCCGCCTCTATGAGGCCCGGCCTTTGGAGGCACCGGTGGCCGAGCTGCTTTCCGGGGCCTCGGTTGGGCTGCCCAGCCTTCCCCGGGCAGTCTCGGAGACGCTTGATCTCCCCTTCACCCCGGAGGAGGTACACAAGGCCATCACTCTCCTGCATTCTGGTAAGACCCCCGGCCCAGATGGCTATCCCCAGGAGTATTATGCGGCGTATCAGGAGTTGTTGGTCCCGCCCTTGGTGGAGCTGTTCCGCCATGTGGTAGACGCAGGCTCCTTCCCTGCAGAGACAGATGTGGCCACCATAGTGGTGATCCCCAAGACGCAGCCGCCCTCACTCGCCTGCGCGGACTATCGCCCCATCTCCCTCATCAATACAGAGGTGAAGATTTTCGCCACGGTTCTGGCGCAACGCCTCCGTCCCCATCTGCAGGACTTGGTCCACCCAGACCAATGCGGTTTTATGCCCGCCCGTAGTACTCGGCATTGCATACGCCGCCTCCACCTCGCTCTCGCCCACCGCCAGTCGCTTACCCCGTATTTGGTCCTGCTTCTCATAGATTTCGAGAAGGCATTCGATACCGTTGACTGGCGTTATTTGGAGGTGGTCCTGGAGCTGATGGGATTTGGTCCCCCCTTCAGGAGCTTCATCCATGTCCTATATTCCAACCCCACGGCGCGGGTCCTGGTCAATGGAGCGCTCTCCGAGGCATTCCCCATCCGTAGGGGCACCCGTCAAGGCTGCCCGCTCTCACCGCTCCTGTTCGCCTTGGCGATGGAGCCTCTGGCCCGGCTCGTCCGGGGAGACCCTCTCATCCAAGGGTGGGAATGGGACCCCTCTCGAGTGGACAAAATCGCCCCCTACGCGGATGATGTCCTTCTCTTCCTGGCGGACCCGGAGGTCTCCGGCCCACGGAGCATGGAGGTTCTCCTTGCCTTCGAACAGGTCTCGGGCCTGCGCCTTAACCCGGCAAAATCCACGCTGGTCCCTCTTCACCCGTCCCGATCCTGCTTCGATTGGCAATCCACCATCCCCCTGCGGCGACAGTCCTTTAAGTACCTGGGGATCTGGGTGACCCTGCTCCCAGAGCTCAAGTGGGCCCTTAATCTCACGCCCCTGGTCAACAAGACCAAGACGGATCTTAAACGATGGCAGTCTCTCCCTCTTAATCCTCTAGGCCGTAGCGCCCTTTTTAAAATGATGATTCTTCCCCGTTTTCTTTACATTCTCCAGAATATAACTCTTCACCTCCCAGGAAGCTGGTTCCGAGAGCTCGACGGCCTACTTACCCGATTTTTGTGGGGGGCAGACGACCACGGATGGCGCTGGCTCACTGCCGGATCCCTCCATATGACGGCGGTATGGGGGTGACTAATCTACATCTCTACTACTTGGCCACCAGGCTCATTGTGGTCCACGACTGGTTTACCGGCGGCTGGTCCGACCCGGCATACCGAGTTGAGCTCCAAAAGATGGATTTCCCACAACTCCAGGCATACTTATATGGGGCTCCGATGCCCCAAACCCTTCCCCCCCCCTTACTAAGGCCATCTTCCTGGCCTGGCGCACCGCCCTGCATCACACGAAATGGAGCCGGAAACTTACCCAACATACGCCCTTATGGCATGGAACTTGGCTGCGGGAGACTTCTTCCCTACGGGACTTTGACCACTGGGACCACCTGGGGATCTCACTTCTTGGGGATGTCTGGACAGGGGACCACATCAGGACCTTCACAGACCTGCAACAACGATACTCCCCTCCCCCCTCCCAGTTTTACCGATACCTACAGCTACGGCACGCCCTCACTGTGCACATCCCGTCCCCCACCTCCCTTCCTGAATTTAGTCCGCTTGAGGCACAAGTGATGATGGGAAACCTAGGCAATGGGGGGGTATCAAGGATTTATCGCTCCCTAGTGAATAACGGCCCCGCATCCCTGGACTCACTACGCACCCGCTGGGAGGGTTGGCTGGGCCCCTTAGAAGAAGAAGACTGGCGCGATGCACTGATAGCCCCCAGGACCCTCACGACCTCCTCTAAACTGCGTCTGGTGCAAATATATTACCTACACACGGCATATCTCACCCCTGAGCGGCTGCACAGGGCGCGACTGCGGCCTACCCCGAACTGCGCGCGCTGCGACCACTCCCCCGCGGATTTCTACCACATGACCTGCCAATGTCCCGCCCTTACAGCATTCTGGACGGGGGTGGAACGGGAGCTTACATTGACCTTAGGGTGGGAGATCCCCCACGACCCGGTGCGCCTGCTTCTGGGGGTGTTTGATGGCCTGGGTGGCTCACGAGCCGACAAGCGTCTCCTTGGCACTGCGGTGGCTGTGGCCAAGAGGGACATTGCAGCGCTATGGTCTCAGAACAAACCCCCTACAGTACAGAGATGGAGGCGGGGGTGCACTGGTGCGGATCTCAAGAGGAACCTCTCTTTGAGGCCCGAGGCTGTCCTGATCTATTTCGAAAAATTTGGGGTAAATGGTTCAACCTCATATCATAACCAATATGGTGGTCTTGGGTGTGGGGGACAGACTTATAGGGGCCCCTGGGACAGCGAATGGGGAAGTGGGTTTGTGGCTTTTTTTCTCTTGCTATGTTTCCACAAGCTACTGTGCTGATACTGGCTGTCGTATTGTTGTTGTGGTGGTTTCTCTTAAATGTCAATAAAAAATTGATTATCAAAAAAAAGGTGCCTACAAGGGATTCATTTAGGTGCACTCAGTTAAACAATTCATACAACAATGTATAGAGGTTCCAAATCGGTAACCTGCAGTTAGATAATCAACAGTTCAGTTTTTTAATTTCTTCCCAAAAGATCTATGAGATACTCATGAAACGGGTGTGAATTCTTCAGAGATCAAATTTATATAATGTGAAATAAAGAGGGTACAGAAAATTGAAGCAACACAGAAATGACAGGTTTACAAAAAGATTCAATATTATTAATACCTCAGGGTCATTAATGCGCACATCTATTCCAAACAAAAATACACAAATAGAAATGGGAGTCTGATAAAAACAGAAGTCACTTCCTAAAAGAAAACGAATCAATACGGAAATAGATGGTTGTCGACGTTTCAGTCTTATTTGTGAATGCATCAGTTAGACCATCTTCAGGACGATGAAATAGGCTGTTGTATGACCCTTATGAGCATTTCAAGGGGAATGTCTAATCATGGCTGAATCTGTTTGAGTACAATCTTCCTAGTTATCTGCACCGAAAAGGAGTAAGTGAAGAGCTCTTGGATTTGATCTATTTCCAAACAAATGGTTAGGCTCTGCTGCAGCAATCCTCAAGGATTTGCTAAAATTCTTGCTCGCAACCGTCAAGCAAGAAGCGAGGCGCTACTCCTCTGACAAGCCGCTGTCCCTGCAGTCGGCGTCTTAGGGCATGGGAGGTTCAGGGCTTGCAGTTACTTCCTATTTATAGCTTTTAGTTTTAGATGTAGAAGGCTTGCCTTTTGCTTCTTATGGATCCCTAATCTGCATCGCCCACACCATTCTTTTTCCGCAGATATCAAAGATCTGCATGTTATTTTTCTGCAGATTTTTAAGATTTCCTGGGAAGAAACAAGCAATATGCATGGATAAACTGAGCTCTACAACTGAGAAAATTACATGGAGTCCCGCAGAGCTCACCCTATTAACCTAATCTGTGGCGCCCTCAACTTTTTTAATTTCCTAACATACCTATGCATTTACCAGGATACGGATGGCGGGGTAGCCGAAAGGCAAGTCTGGGACCATGTGTGAAAGGAATAAAAAATGTATCCTGGACAACCATTTCTAGCTTAATACTAGGAAAACTCTGGGCCACTTAAGAGGAGGAGTCACAGCTAAGATCCAAATTGCTCAGTATCATTATTCATATTTGAACACCAGTGGGCTTATGAACAACTGAAACTCCACTATGTATCCTACTCTAAAGTAGCCAGACCCCTCTAATCGAGTACTTGTACCATCTGTTTTACCTCATTATGCATTCACGAAGAGTTAATGTTACCCCAGGACTAGGGAGGACAAGCCATTAGTCGATTCAGAAGACTTGACTCTACCCATGTTGCCATCAGGGAACAATGCTTATTTATTGATTTACTGGTTAAATATGGCAATTGCTAAGACATTATAAGGGTTGTCCTTTCAATTGCCTTGAACACCTAGCTAACCATTCTTGCTTACTTAAATGTTAGTTAGATCAAAGCCTCGCCACACCCATAATATTTGTTATGCTTCAGATTATTGATATTGGATACCTAAGGATTTGTACTGATGATACAATATCTATACAGGTTAAAATGTGGAAATGTTGAATGTATGAATCATCTTGAAAACCCAATAAAAATATATTTAAAAACAAAAATCCAATCTGTTCAGCAGTTTTGCTTCCACAACCTTGTTGAGTCAGGAGGAAAGACCATATGGTGTGGATCTGGCAAAAATCTGCCCGTCAAAGAGCAAACTGGTTAATGCGGACTCCTTACATGCAAAACAAATAAAAATAAAGTCGTAGTGGGAGCAATGATTGGCTTCCGATTGGGCAACTGTAATACGAATCATGCTGGGTTGTCTCAAAGTCTCATGCATGGACTCCAGACAGCTTAAAATGCTGCAATGAATTTAGCCAGAGGAAGAAGCGAGAACCAAGACTGCAGACTATAGGCACCTATATCAAGGACCTTTCTTCCATCCTACCCAAGACTTGAAATCTAGATTACTCAATTAGCACAACTTTAACAAAAGTTATTTGAACAGTCTAGCCTACATGCAATGTTTGGACTAAGCAGTGACCTACACGTCCTTCCAGTCTGAACCTGCAGAGCAGCTCCTAATCCGAAGCCTTGTTGTGGGGCTTACCTTTGCAGCACAGTGAACAGGAATGATGTTCTGATTGTGTCTTGCCCATACTTCTGGTGGAACAACTTCTTTACTGTCATTTATAGGAGGCTGAAAGTACAATTAACATTGTTACTACACGAAAAGCACATTTAGCACACTAAATTCACAATTATTCTCCATAATCAGTCTATACTCTAAAAGTTAATCATATTGTTTCAACAGCCACATTGGACGCAATAAATATTCAACTGCAACAAAATGAAAATTTGACCGAGTCAACTTACTTGCTGTCGCCCTTACCAGACAAGGGGGCAAGATTTACCAATCTTTCACGCAGCGCAATGCAGAAAGCCACCTTGCTGTGCTGTGTGAAAGGGCAGGAATGTGCCATATTTAACATTATACAGCACATTCCTGTCCTTTCCTAGTAACGGTGCACTTTTGGCTGCCTAGCACATAGTGCCTGTGTTGTAGGCAGGATTGCTTTTGTGCAGGAAGGGAAACCTTCCTGCACAAAAACAATCCTGAGAGGCCTTTTCCTCTTTGTGTGCACTGCAGAATGCAGCACACATAGAAAGCGGAAAATACGAGAAATAAAGATATTCCTCCTTGTTACACCTCACCTGGGTAGGCTTAGCATTTTGACGCATTTCGAGGTCTACCACTAATCTGGGAATGGGCCAAAATCCAGGGATGGATGCGTGGGAACACCCACGCTCCACCCATGGAACGCCTCCTTAGGCAGAGTAACGCAATGCAGCGATTTGTGCTGCCTTGCATTAATCTAGATTTATCAAGCCATTCAGGGCCACGCAAGGTGGCCCTGCATGGCATGATAACTCACTTAGGTTTTGTGTCGCCCTTGTGACCTCTTGCATGGCGCAAGGGCGATGCAAAACCTTGATAAATATGGGCCTAGATTTCTGAGATGCAAAACTATCCTTGTTTGTCATACTACACAGCTCCTGCCATATTCAAGGAAAGGGCAGGAAAAACAATTCTTCTCACCCACACAATAAAGTGTGTGACCACGTGGGGAATGAAAAGGTGCAATACTTATATAATGTGTCCGTGGGGAAACTTCTGAACTCCCTATTCAAGGCTAATAAAAGTACATTTCTAACTAATGAGAAAGCACCGTATTTTAGAAACGGATGTGAATGTCTTCAGTGAAAGAGTGCTAATAAGTTGGAAGAAATCAGGCTATTGTGATCTTCGACAGATCGGGTAGCCAAACAATTTTGGGGCATTCCAATTTCCATAATCTTTTTCCTATTTCAGCACATAAACTGTCACCACATGTGGTCTGAATTTTTTTACACTTAAGTGTACTAACCGGTAATGTACATGAACCCTGAACGACCAAGTCTGCACTCTCACATCAGCTCCCTGCTTTTAACCAATGCTACAGCGTGACCGAACCCCATGCAAAGCCATTTTTATTCTTAAATGCCAATTTCTCTCCACCCATAGAACTTGCCATCACATACTCCGGAATCATTCTCACTGACTGCGATGGACCAAAAAGAAGCCTGTGGGCCACCTACCCAAGGAATAGTCACATGGTAGCTCCTGCCTAGTTTGAAACGAGGAATAAGCACTATAATCTTCTACAGAAGCATGAAAAAATTACAAAGAAATAGCCTACAGTGGAACATTTATTCTCATAGACTACCAGTCAGCTAATATATTAGCAAAAAAAAAATGGCAAGGCACCATACCACTGTGGAAGACTCAGAAGATTTCTAGGACCACCTTGAATTTCTTCAGACATTCAGGTGCTCATCACTCAAGCCCTGCATAGGTGAATATTTGCCTCTGGACTTCACAGGGTCATAACATCTGCAACCCTTTAATACTGTCCAGCCAATACCATGTTTGTATGATTGAGCTGCCCAGTTAGTGACCTGGCCTTTGCTTATTCCACTGTGAAGATGTGATAGGGCCCACTGGTATTGGTTCTCCCAGTACATTTTTGATCAATGTAACAGTAGGTAGTGAAAAGGCAAGAGCCCAGGGTCCCCAATGTTTATTTTAGGTACACAGAAGGGTTTGGCCATAGGCAATGCACTCAAATTGTTCGCACTTCCTCACCTCGGAACAAGGTTAAGAAGCAGTCTGGTTTTAGAAACTCGTTCTCCTCCTGCACTATCATTGGTACCATGACGTCTCACAACTCATCCACTGACCTCACTGTTGAAGTGCAATGACAAAAAAAGAGAAAACTAGAGAATGAAGGGCTGGTGAAGCCTTCCAGTACAAAATCCTATCTCAGCCCATTAAATACACTCCAAAGTGGCAGAACCAGGGTTGGTATTGGCTCCACAGTTATGAGTTCAAAGGACACCACTTAGCCCAGATGAAAAACCAGGCACAAAAGGAGGTTACTGAGGAAGCTGAAAATGTTTGCGAAAATTTCACCACACAATAATATATAACGCACTAAATATTAACATGGAAAATGCATAACAAGTAAACGTTAGAAAATGTGCCTCTGTTTAACGTACCGACTTAAACATGTTTATTTTCTGCAGAAAGCTTTCATTTCTATCAATCTCCACTTACTTGGCTGCACTATTCATTTATTCTATTCTATCATATTAAGAAAATAAAGGCTTTTCATAAATAGTGATTTAACAATATAATCGAACTCTAGGGCTTGACTTTTTGTGAAATGTCCGGTTTCCTGAAAAATTTATTCCTTCTTTCCTCACACCATGACTTCACTGTTTTTAGATTGTTTTCTTTGCCACATATACATAGTGAACAAGTGTATTCATGAAAAGACAATGCGTGCTGCAGCTTACATTTTGTGATCTAACCAGGACGTACCAGAATTTGAATGTTTCATTTCATAGAGTAGCTCATTCTGATACAATGGGACACCAGGCAGCTAACAGAGTAGGCTTGCAAAAGGTTTTCATGAGAACCTTCGTAGATGTAACTTCTTGTAATACGTTGTAGCCATTTCTAACTGACTTTATGCTGACATGAACGTTTACCGTGGGAATCAAGGATGAAGACGACGGATCATTGAAAGATCCCTCACCATTGGAAGCCGATGACACATTCACCTGTTTTTGCAACATGTTTAGCTGCTTTCAATATGGTACGTGTTACTAGCTAGAGAGGCTCTCATTCCATGCAACCCTACCCTGCCACGTCCATTGGCATGTTGCTCTGCTAGCCTGACTTGCCTTAAGCAACTGCTTACAGTGATTTCTTTGTTTTCCTTAAGCTTTGGGAGATTTTCTGTTTTATAGGGATGATAGCTACAGCTGTGATTTTCTCCTTCTCACCCGCATAGACGGTTGCTACTGCAATTGTCCGGAGAACTCGGCTGAGTCTCCAGAACTACCCTTTATGGGAGTTCGATCTTCCTCTTAGTTATTTGACTTTGCTCCAAAATCTATTTGCTCTTTTCCAGAAGGAACTCTTTATGGTCCTTCAGTCTAGAATAGGGACTATACTCTGAATTGAACACGCTGTTTATTTCTCTATGCTTGTTCTAACCACTCTTATTTCTGAACATTTCTGTTATCAATTTGCCACTAATTTGAATAAAAAGAACAAAAAAAGGACTAATCTACTAAGATGAGAAAATACATTTTTAAAACATCACCAACCCTCTCTTTATTAACTGAACGTCAAATGCAATTATTAATGTCATTGTTGTGGAAAGCTCAATTCTAAAACGGTGGCAAAGATTCATCAGCCAAGAAAAGCGCGGAACTTCAGGGTTCCCCAAGTAAGTATTATGGTGACATAATTTGTGGAAATTTTTATAAGATTTCCGTGCTCGCATTACCAACAATTTTGCCTTAAGGTTTCTTCTCATTAACTTCAAGCTTCAATCCCCAATGCTTCCAGAATCAGGATATGATTTTTTGCTCACATCACCACAGGCAAAGAAAGCTCCACATCCCCAACTAGGAGGAAGGCAAAACGTCCTTTGTGTCGATTTTTGACCAAAAACACTTCACTCAGGTCCCCTTCTATCCCTGACCCTCCCATGCATCAGCAGAGGACTCACCCAAGTGATTTCCTTTCCCAACTTTGGAAAACACAGTCACTTGAATTTGTAGATGTCTGGACAGAGATTAATTTTTATACAAACCCTCTTCCCAAATGTAAATGAAGAGTTATGCTTCCTGCTTTTTGACAGCAACAAGGCTGCTCACCAGCAGTTTCAGGAGGATAAGGAACTTGATGGCACTGGAGGAACTTGCCTCCATTTCTGTACATTAAATAATCCTGAGAGATTTACAGATGGTTTGCACATTTGTTGGTCATTCTTATACAAATGAATTTTAATATTAGATGGCTCTACATGCCCAGCCCTACTTCAAGTAGTAAGAGCTCTAAAACTGGACCTTCTCCAATTAATTTTATGGACTGCATTTTGCAGTTTCAAAATCTGTGCGTATCTTAAAAAAACAGGAACATTTTCCCTAGTGGATTTACAGATGGTAAATAACCGGGATGGAGAAGAAAATCTCTAGCTGATGCAGCAACAGCTACTCTGATCATCAGACAAGGTAGTGCATTTTCTTGTGACCCAGAATGGTGATAAACAAGATTCCATACCAACATCACACATTCAGTAGCAGTGTCTACTAGTCTGACAGAGTAGAGCTATGTAGGTCTGCTACGCCTTCTTCAGAGCCACCACCGATCTACAAGCCACAAGTATTTTATAGTATGCAGTTAATAAAGGTTTCAGATTGGGAACCAAAATCTGGCACTTACTCATACCAGATTTAAGGTCGACACCAAAACCCCATGTACTATTTATGGCCTTTCCTTAAACTGTTATAAAGTGCATTTGATTATTCAATGGTACTCTATTCATTTCATCTATATTTTCTTTGTATGGTGCTCAAGCTTCCCGGAGGATGCCACTATATAATGAGAGGGAGCGATTTATTGCTTTATGCCCAATAAGGTGTCGTTGTGCTTTAAGTCACGATGCAAATTCACGTTTTGGGCGAGCTTTAGTGGTTTTTAAAGAGATATTACTTGAGCTTACTTGTGAGAATTGCTGTCTCTCCACACCACCAAAATGCTTAGAAATAGCAATGCAATCTGAGGGGGGCCTCAACATTCTCCTCAAATGCACTCTCCCGCCTTCAATTCCTGTTCTCAATGAATGGCAGCTGCAGCATGAGTCATGCACGGAGTGTCCCTCCTGCAGCTGCTATTCAATAACAGAAGCCCAAGGAGAAAGGGGGGGGGGGGGGGGATTATGCACAGTGGGCTGAAGGGAGTTTTACGCACCTAACAGCTCAAGTTCAATGGTGAGCCAGTTGGCTCCATTTGCCCTTGTTCTGGCTGTAGCCACTTGCGGTATTTTGTGTTCTGTTCGAGGCTGTTGTATCTTCTGTTCTAGCCTGGTGTGGAATGTTGCGTCACAAAGAATGGGTGATGTCATTTGCAAGATTGTTCTATTCCTGCCCGAGCTGGTTATATCGTAGCTCCTGGCGGGGTTTCCTTACTTGTAACTTGTTCCTTAATAAAGTACTTGTTTCTGTGCCAACCTGTCACCTGTATCTTCGAAATGCAACGCTCTCAGGTCCACATTTGTAAATATTTGACAACTTACTGCGTTGCATCAAATGGAAAGGGCAGGAATGCACCATACTTACTAATACATGGTGCATTCCTGCTCTCTCTCTGCGCTGGTGCACTGTATGCTGCCTTGCGCCAATGCTGGCAGCCTTGCACCATGGTACAAGGGTGCCTTTGTTGCTCGCAGGATTATTTTTGTGCAGGAAGGGACACCTTCCTGCACAAAAACACCCCTTAGTTGCGCTTTCCTCTTTCTAAGTGTGCTGCAAAATGCAGCACACTTGGAGGAAAAAACGGTGAGAAATAGAGCTATTCTTCCTCGTTGCGCCTCCATCAGGAAGGCATACAATTTTGATGCATTCCCAGGTTTATTTGTTTTGGTTAATCTGGGACTGCGCCAAAATACATGGGTGGATGCATGGGAATACCCAGGCTCCAACCATGTAACGCCTTCCCAGTGCAGAACACCAAAAGACAGCGAGTTGCGCTGTCTTGTGTTACTCTAGATTTGCCAAGCAAGGTGCCTTTGTGTGGCTTGGTAAATCTGACTTAAAGGATTGCGTTGCCCTTGCATTGGCAACGTAATCCTCGGATAAATCCGGCCCTAAGTGAATGACAGTTCTAGCAGAAGCTGTGCCAGCCACTATCAGCATTGGTAATAGTGCAGGCATTATTCAGTAGGGAGAGAGTAAGGGGAAATGTACTATAAGCAACGAGGGTGAAGTATGCACCTTACACCTTCTGGCAAAAGCGAAGCTGACGAACCCTGCCTCCTGTGGTGGCCGACACTGCTGCAATCATTGAATGCCTGGCTGCTGATACAACTGCTATTCAACGCCGGCAAGCACATAGGGAGAAGGAGACCATAACATGGTCATAGAGGTCTGGAATAGCCTGGGCATTACCATGTAGGTCAATATTCTCCTCTTTGATAATGTCCCCCTAACCCAGGTGGCAGACACTTCCCTAATGACAGTGCCCGCTGTAATGGTCACTAGTGCATGGCCTACAAAGGTTCTTGTGCAAGGCTGGAATCTGTCATACTTGGTTTTAAGAACAATTTAACATTGATTACAGGTAAAGACTAAAAGGACAATAATATACCTTAGGCTTAAATCCCAAAACTCTGTTGAACTTAATAATGACGCATGGTTTGCCATCCTTGTAGCCATATGTGGGGTCATCTAGGCCTGAGCAGTTCCCCAACCATTTACGCTTGAAGGTGCAGGCTTTCTTTTTTCCATTTTCGTCATTGATTCCTTGTCGGTCCGTGTAAGTCCTTGGTTCAGCTGCAAAGAGCAAGTACAATATAGTTAGACCATCTATGGCTATTCTTCCAATACAGCAACACACCTGTGGTTATTTGCTTTGGCCTGGGTTTCCATCTAAGCACTTCTAAGCCTATGGGAGATACACATTATGATATCAGGGGGTGTTAGTTCTTCCTGCCTAATGTGTAATTTGCACCATTTTTGTAGGGCATATAATTATAATGCTATCCTGGGTTGTTGTTTGTTTTCAAATAACTAGTGTTACTAAGAAGCCAAAATGTTAAAGATTTTCCATAAAAACTTGTCAGTATTTTTTGGGTACATCCTAATAAAATTTTACATCAGAACTTTGGCATCAAGCTTTACAAATTAAGTGGCTTAATCAAAAATAACTGACATATTTCTCAATTTGAGTAACAATACCATAAAATGTCCTAGAAAGATACATAAAAATAGAATGTATTATTCAGGTTGTCAGATGTGGGCTGCACCCTTTCCCCTGCCATTATTTCCCTTGTATCCTCCCCTGTAGTAACCCCACGAGGGAGACTGTTGCTGCTGTTGTATGGGGAAGGATGTGCACACCTCGGATGTCATCATTTTAGCTCCACTCCGATACTGCGAGTGGCGTAAGGAGTCGCGGGCAGATGAGGTTTGAAGGGCGCCCATAGCTTTAGTGGTTTCGGTGACTTTCCTAAACGTTTCCAACATTTCATCTACTTGCTTGCTAAAGAGGTGCTCCCCATCGAAAGGCATGTTTAGGATATATTTTTGCACCTCTGGCTTAAACCTCAAAACTTGCAGCCAGGTGTGCCTGCGAAGGAGGACACTGGGTAAAGGTATCGAGCAGCAGAGTACGCTGCGTCCATGGCACACTTAATGTTGGAAATTATCTTTCCTTCTGTGCCCAACTCCTGACCCGGTTTCTTATATTTGTCTGGGAGGTGTTGGATGAGGTTTCCATCTAATCCCAGTGGCCCCAGTTGTACTGGGAGAATAGGCCCATAGAATTGGTAATGCACCAATGTGTGGCAGACTGTGCGGCGACACATTTGCCTCCTGCATGAATGTTTTTACTCTCCCGGTCCGGAGGGGGCACTTAAGCAGGAAGAACTAACACCCCCCCGATAATATACAGGGGGATACTGCTTAGAGCTTACACAAACACACCAAACACCCCGCTCACATAGACTGTCCCCGGAACATCACCGTCTGCTCCAAGAGGAGATGCATGCACTACTCACCAAATGGGCTCTAGAACCGTACTGCCACAACACCGTGGCAAAGGGGTGTACTCCCTGTTTTTTTCTAGTCCCCAAGGACAGATCCCTAAGGCCCATCCTCAACAGCAGGCTCCTTCAACAAGAACATCCTGTCAGAGCACTTCCACATGGTGACACTCCAGGATGTCATTCCTCTCCTCTAACAAGGCGGCTTCATGACCACCCTAGTTTTGAAGGACGCCTACTTCCATATACCCATCCACCCTGCTGGACGGTTTTGAGCTAGGCATTGCTGTAGCATTGCACTCATGATCAGCCACAATACATCTGCTTCAGAGCCTGGGCTTTACCATCAATGCAACAAAATCTCACATCCAGGCCCTCAGAGTGCAGTCCTTCCTCTGGGCCAGTAAGGGTACACGTACAAACACTACTACCTCTTTCAGCCAGATCATCAGGTAACGGTCAGAAAGGCTATGGGCTTACTTGGCATGATGCTATCCAGCATCGCCATAGTTCCTCATGGCAGGTTACACATGCGTCCATTGCAGCAGTGCCTAGCAGCACAATGATTCCAAGCAGAGGGTCATTGTGATGATTTAGTGTTGATCTGGGGCCGTACGGATCACTCTCTACAGTGGTGGATTGCCAATCTATTGCAGGGATGATCCTTTCGACTTAGTTCCGCAAGAGACCATCACCACAGATGCCTTTCTCCCCGGATGGGGAGCACATTTGCAGAACCTCACTATTCAAGATCTGTGGACACCTGCCCAACAGGGTCGCCACATCAACCACCTGGAGTTGCTAGCTATACTGCTAGCCCTCAAAGCTTTCCTTCATCGCATTCAACATAAAGTAGTCCTAGTCTGTACCGACAACACCACTGCCATGTTTTGCATACAAAAACAGGGGGAGCCCAATTACTGGTGGTGGGTGACACTTCGCAAAGCCCTTCTCTCGTACAGTACATTCCCAGGATGGACAACGACTTGGCAGACCTGCTCAGCAGGATGCATCAACAAGTCCATGAATAGGATCTCCAACCAACAAGTCCTAATCCCATACTTCCACTGTAGGGGGTTCCCAGAAATACCTGCTCGCCACCGCTGTAAACGCATAATGCCCAAGCTTCGCCTCCAGGGTCCCACATTCACAGTCCATGGGCAATGCACTATGGATTAATTGATCAGGGATATTTGCTTACGCTTCTTTACCTCTCCCACTCCTTCCATTTGTGGTTCGGAAACTCGGGCAAACATCCCTCACTCTCATCCTAGTAGCCTCAACATGGGCATGCCAGCCCTGGTTCACCACCCTCAACCGCTCTAGTGCCTCACAAGCTCCCCAATCGACCAGATCTTCACTCCCAGAATCAAGGCACTCTCCGCAATCCCAACCCCCAACTGCCCAATCTTGCAATTTGGCTCCTGAGGTCTTACACTTTGGATATATCAGTCACCTCGTTGAATGCATGACCATTCTGAAAGGAGCATGCAGTCCTACAACTAGAGCTTGTTATGCAGCCAAGTGGAAATGGTTCGTACACTTTTGTCTCCCTAAACACATTGACCCGCTCACGGCCTCAGTGCAGGAGAATATGTAACCGTCTTCATCTCTAGAAGTCGGGTCTTGCCTGTACCTCTATCAGACTTCGTTTAGCTGCTGTGGCAAAACAACCCAACAATGGAACTGATGCTCATGCACACTACCAGAAATAGGTGGAGTCACTATACTTCGTGATTCAAAAAAGACTGCTTCGAACAAAAACATGTGCACATGTTCAAGCCCAATACTAGATGGCAGGAGTATGCACAGCATGTGAATCTACAGCATTACATGCCACAAACAAATGCTTACAGGGTAAGTAACATTTTTCTTTTCAAAAGAGATCGAAATAAGGCATCTTAAAGAATCCAGGCAGTTTGGCAAGGTTTTCATACTCAGAACTCTTGTTCACTGAGAAATGTTCCATCTTTCCATGTTCACACAATCATGCAGGTTAAATCTTACACTTGTGTGGGTAAACATCTGGATGGAAAAAAAGACCAAGCTACAGGTAGAGTTACCATGATTTTCTAGAAGATTTTGAGCACAATTTTGAAAAGCAGATTCTCTATGCAGATTCTCCTCTGGATGAATCTTAGAAATACCATTCTTTTCTGGAAGGCTCACTATGAGGAATTCAAAGAGTCAACTTAACAATACACCTGGTAAAAAAAAAAAATTTAAAAAAAATTGGCCTATTGGTAGTTTACTCTACCACACCAATCATGATCACACAAAAAAAAAAAAACACTCTTTTAAGGCCACAATCTGAAACTGCTCAAAATCAGAAGTTTGTCCTTGGGTTTAGGAATTTTAGTAAACTGTTTAAAAAGCAGACTTCAGCCAATGAAGGCTCAATTGCTACCCAACCACACATTCCTTAGTTGGGAGTTTAGTGTAAGGTGTACATACCCCTCTCATCTGATCGGGTTAATATTACAAGTGACAAATACAATAACACCAAACAATTCTCGATAAACAGAATAACACTGTCAACTGTATCTTTCTGCAGGGAATAAGCACCCTTTATTAGATACACCACACTTGCCTTTGCAATGGTATTTAACTAAAGAGAAAATCACCTTTGTCCAAATTGTGATAAATGCTAGCATCCAAACCATAATTAGATTGCCAATGGATGGGCATAATGGACGGATGAGCTGTTGCTTAAGCATCAACTGGCAACAATCAACCTTTTCCCTTTGTTCCTATATTATCCAGAAAGAGGTGGTCCACAATGCAGAAAATGAGTCAATACTTTTTGCAAGGGTCACAAATCAGTACAGCCAACAGGATTATCATTCTTTCAATAGTCACTGCTCAGTTTACATCTATATTGAAGTGAGGAAACAAGCAAGTGTAAGAGGATCCTATTTCTAGAGCATCCCGAATATGTAGCCGTAACTGACTAGATTGAATCTTGTCGGAGTTCACTCAAAGCATTACAAATTCTGTGGCTTGGATTCACCAGTCTTCATGGAAAGACCACCATCTTATTTTCTATTTAGAACTCTTTACTCTGTTGACCAGCGTTTGCTCAACTGTCAGTTTCCTTTGGAGGAACAGATTTTTGTTTATAGCGTAATCTTATTGCTTTCAATTCGTTCAATTGTTTTTTAAACCAAGCTACTCTTTACAAACTGCTCGCCAAGCAGGAATTGTCGGATCTACTTTACTGATAAGCAATTATCCAGTCACCACCCGTAACCTAGTGCTTGGAGACCGTTCAGTTTGTGGTACATACTGCAAAGAAGTTATTTAATATTTTTTATGGATATATTGAAATTATTATTATTATTAAAAGTAGTGGATTTACTGGGCTAACCAGAAACATCTGCTTCCAATAACACTCATCCCTTCTTCACATCTGTATAGGTCTCCTGCTTTGGATCGGTTAGCACAGTGGCAAACAGCTCCAGTCGCGATATTTTACAGTCAGTTCTATAGAGCGCAGAACTTTGAGGTATCCTTGTAGATCTGTTGCAGACGTGACAGACTCACCAAGGCTTTTAAGTTTTTACTTTTAGGCTTGCCATCTTATTGATTAGTATGTCTACTTTGTGGCCTTTAGTTTGGTGTGTCCCGTTTGTTCATAGACTGTGTGGGGTTTCCTGTTCCTCCTGCTTTTCAGGTCCCTGTTCTCCCAGGGTTGTGGTACTTTATTTTTGTGGTATTTTATTTTTTCACTGTACATGGTGAGATGTGAAAAGAGTGCCTTGGCTGCGCCCTCTGCTGACCCCCCCCCCCCTCCCTTCCACCCAACCCCCACCCAGTGCACTCAGCAGCTCACCATCCTTCCTATTAAACATGCACACTCTTCGTTCACACCTCATGGTCTGTGACTAAAAGAGGGACTGATAAGGAGATGGAAGTCATGAACTCCCAAGGAAAAAGGCTCCCAGAATATCACAAGGCACAGGCCTGCTGTTGCAAGATAGTTTCTCACAGACTGTATTGAAGCTGCCATCAGTGGTACTTGTCCCAGATGTGCAATGTGTACATTGTGAACACAGCATTCTGCCTTCACTTACTATACTTAAATAAAAAAATAAAAATAAAAAAACGTGGGACTCACTAAAATAAACCAAGCTTGCCTACCTTAAGAAAACATGAGCGCCGCCCCCTGAATAACCTTTTCATAAAAAAGTGTTGACAAATTGTATCGACCCAATATCAAGTTATCTACATAAAAATAACATTTTAAAGAGGCTGCCTGTCGTACATAGATCACGTTAAAGGAGGAGCTTAAGCCATTATTTTCTCCAATCTGAACATTTAATATACTCGGACTTTCCACTATATGGAGAAGTTACATTTTTTAACCCAACATTTTGACATATTTTCCTAGCCATGAGAAACAAGTCAGGATGAGACCTGTTTGGCAGCCCTGGCTCCCGGTCTCCAGGCTGCTCGCAGAAGCATCGCTGTTAAGAGTGGTTGGTAATAGGTCGGGAAGAAATTTTATTTACACTAGTGCAATTTGCATAATATCCGAATTTTGTGTTATGTGAAATTCTTGAAAGTGACATTTTGAATTACACTATTTTGCATTCAACAGCAGCCTATTCGCCCAGAAAATACCTTGCCAAGACTTTTTGCTCCAACCAGTCTCCTGCGAGTACACTCTAAGACTTTAAAAAAAAACACAAATTCACAACAGATACCCGCAAACATTCGACTCCAAAAGCACAGTTTTAGAGTCAAAAAGACAGTTTCATCCACTTTTTGATGGTACCTTGTAAACTATCATACACATCTCTTATGAAGGGATCACATCACAAAAACATGAAGATGACACCAACTTACCACTACAATCCTCATACACCATTGGATCAGTTTGTTCTGTCTCATTGTATATCTTCAGGAATTTGGAGATACTGTTAACGTACACATCGTAGCTTTCCGACTTGTCCAAACTATATGAAATTTCGGTTTTTATTGCTTTGGGTACCTGCGTCAGTCCTAGTATATAGTATGGGAAGAAGATACATCTATTAATGACAAATAGCATGTTTTTACATAGATGTACTTTCAATAAGTTACAGTTTGCGCAATATCATGTAATCACTTAAAATGTTAAGTAGTAACAAGTACCCACGAATGGTTAAATGTTCACTCAAACCCACCCAACTCCACTAGCACCGATAATGCAGGACTTAAAATACAGGTGCAAAGTAAAATATAGGAATGACAACTTTTCTCCCCAAATCACGTCTCATTATTTGAAAGCCTTTCTACTACTGAGGGGGTAGCAAGCATTTTACATACCCAAAAGTTACTTGAATGGAAAAGTGTTTGTATGTTTGCTTTTAAACTAGACTTTTGAATGTATATTAACTCTATCCCTTACGCATCCACGACCCAGGAACCAGACTGTATCCAGCAATTTTTATTTTATGCTGTTCTCCATCACTGGTGTGATGTGGCACCGCTCGCATCAAAAACAGTCTCTCCCTGCTCCAGAAGGGATGAAGTGTCAAGCACCATATAAAACACCAAGTACACAGGAGACATCCATTCCTTTTTAACATGCCTCCAAGAGAAGCCGGATCTGGAGCTGCTGATTACTCTTTAATGATTTTTCTTCCCTTTTAAAATTTATATTTTGGACAGCAGGTCTCTCCCCCAATCCCACGGTGCCAATTATTCAGTGGAAGACTTGTAAGAAACATGTCAGTTATGGACCCTCAAGTGTCTTGCATCTGAAATACAGGAAATGGACAAAATCCTGAATTATGCGACTCATGCGAAAAGATGCATTCCATAGCTTTTTGGAAGAGGTATGCCAAGATTTATGGCCTCAAAGCAGAAGCCCAAGGTAGAGAGGGAGGAATAAATTTACTTTCTCAGAGCTGGCACCCATTCTCTAGCCTATCTCTCCTTAGGGAAGCTCGTCAAGCCTGGCGCTTCAATTGAGCAAATTGGGGCATTTAAAAAGATTAGGCCTCAGATCCTCACTGCCCCCTAAAGAGGAGGCTCTGGTGCCTTTGTCTTCCAGCGGATCAACTGTAATACTAGCGGTTTTGGTACTGATGCAGACTTTGGCCTCGACTTCCTAGTTTTCGATTCTGACAGTCTGAAGTTGGTACTGAAGCTGTTCTCTCAGGCAATGTTGAAGACGGCTCTGGCTACCTCGTCAAAGGCGGAGCCAGTGAGACAAATATCTACTTAGGTCAGAGTTACCTTTTGGCCCCTGATTTGCTCCGTTTCTTCACACCGGTTATGGCTGTGGTGCTGGCCTATCTCAGAAGGGTTTCAGTTAAGTTCATCCTTATCTGGATGACCAGTTGATCAGAGTGACTTTTCCAGCCTTGGTGGCAGCAAATTTGCTGGTTAGAACCACTCGTTAAAGGTGGGCCTCTCTGTAAATTGAAAGCAATCTTTGACCCAGTATCAGTCCATTAATCTTATTCACCCTAAGAGAAGGGTGTTCAGCATTCGGGATATAATATTGATTTTTGAGAAATGTCCCGATCAGCTGGCAAGAGAGGCTTGGTCTTTTAAGCCTCATGGTTTCATGTGTCATACCTGTGCCTCAGGCAGGCATGAGAATAGGTTGCCTTCAGTGGGATTTGCATCATCAATGGATCATCTCCACAGGGACTTTACGGACAAGTCTGGCCTTGACTCAGGATGTTAAGACAGTTGCTGTGGTGTAAGAGTGTGGATCATCTTTGAAGGGGGAATGCTTCACAGGTGACGGGGGATAAATGAGATTCATAGCAATATTTTGGGGTTGAGGGAGACCAGATTGACCTTAAAGGTTTGCCTTCCCCAGCTACAGGGCATTCATGTGCAGGTACTGATGGGTAAAATGAATTCCATGTGATATCTGAACAAGGAGAGGGGATGGTATGTTCTTGTTCTATGCTTGGAAACTCTATAGCTCTGGCAATGGACCGTAGTCAGTGAAATAGGTCTGTCAGCAGCTCCTCTACAAATAACTGACAAGGCCACAGCCCTTTGGAGCAGGCTATAGTCAGTCAATGAGGGCAAGTGGCATCTTCTGGAAGGGTTTTGCAAGATATTCCAACAATTGAGATTTTTGGAAAAAAATCTCTTTGCAACCAATGACAAACTATGCCATCTGTTTTGTTCAAAGCAGTATCAACTGAGTGAATTCAGAGGTGACATTCTGAATTGGGTCCTCCAGTTACAGTAACATTTACTGTAGCTGGAGGACCCTGGTGTACAAGAGGATTCAAAACATTCTACACAAGGCTCACATTCCAGTTTGGGCTTGTCATTTTTTTATATCTGGTTGTCCTCCTCAGTGGTGTTCTCTCTTGACCTCTAAGGAAAGACAGGGCAGATATAGGTTGTTCTATCCACATCTTAAGGTTTTCAATGTTTCGGCTTGGACCTAGAGAGGTTATCCCCATCTATTTAGTATTTTCCTCAGGAAAGTAATGTGTGTTTTTTAGCTCCTCATAGTTCTTCCACAAGGGAACTCTGTTCTAGACAATGTTACATTTTTTTGCAGGTTGGTATTCTGAGCATTCTATTGAGCCATTGAATACTCAGACAGCACAGATTTAGTAACTAGCCATTTCCCTCCTGGAAAAATAACTTAAAATTGGCTGGTTTGTTTTTGCTGAGCAGTTCTCTTCATTTAAATTACCGGTAGTTTTTCAAAATGAGTTAACTCCAAAGACCCTTTCTCTTGTGATTTGAATTTGGGGTTATGATTTCTAATGGGTTCTCCTTTTGAAACCATGCATTCTTGCCATCTGAAATTTGGTGGATTTCTAGTAGCTATCTCATTTCCTAAAAGAGTGAGTAAGCTTAAATCTTTCTCTGCTTCTCTTCAGTTTGTTTTTCAAAAGGGTAAAATAGTCCTTTAAGTAAAGCCTTTTTCCTACCAACAAGCCAGTAGCAAGCAGTGCTAGCGTTCTAGCCTTTGCCTCATCCTTACAAACAGAAAGAGGCTATATGGTTTAGATCCTCGAAGGACTCCAAATGTCTATATTCCTCTAAGGAATTCAGGGAGTGAAGGCGTGTTGTGTTATTTGGCAACAGATGACTTGCTGTTCAATCTCGCAGTGAACTATTCTTACGAGTTGGCTAGGAAGTTTCAAAGTGAATAGTTCAGGTCTCATTCCGTGAGGTGTTAGACCACCTGCAATTTTGCTGCCACAATTTTCCAGTAGAAGCCAATACCTACATTTCATGGTGTTAATATGTCCTCTAGCAAGATTTCAGGCCCATCCAGTGTACCTTTTTTAGTTTTTCGACATAGGGCCAGATTTACTAACCTTTCACGCAACGTAGTGTAGCAAGGCAACGTGCTGCGTTGCATGAAAGTGAGAGAGCATGAATGCACCATATCTACTAAGATATGGCACACTTCTGCTCTCTTATAGTGCTGGCACACTTCAGGCAGCCTAGTGCCAACGCAGGCATCCTTGCACCACGGTGCAAGGGTGCCTACATTACAAGAATTGTTTTTGTGCAGGAAGGTATACCTCCCTGCACAAAAACAATTTCGACGCATTTTCCTCTTTATGTGTGTGCTCAGTTTGCAACACACAGAAAGAGGAAATAACAAGAAGAAAAAAGTTCTCCACGTTACACTATCCTCTAGAAGATGTAGCGATTTCATGCAATTTCAGGTTTACAAACCTTTGTAAATATGGGATCCCAGATTTACAAAGGTTTGTAAATACGCCCATGGATCTGCATGAAATCAATGGCTGATGCATGGGAACGCCCATGTTCTACCCCTGGAACGCCACCAAGAATAAAATGTAACAATACATTGCAAGCCACTGCATTGAGGTACTTTTTTTTTTTTTTTTTTTTAACTAAGTCACACTAGGCAGCACAAAAGGCCCCTTTCGTGGCTTTGTAAATAGTTACTAGCCTTTTGTGTCATGGATGTGCCACAAAAGTGGTGCAACCATGACGCAAAATGTTAATAAATCTGGCCCTCAATGAATAAAACAATTTAACTACTATGTTGAACCCACTACCGAAATATTAGACAGTGATGCCACAGATCTAACTTCATTTTGTACCATCACAAGATCATCTCTAGATACCAAGGGCCTTAATTAGAGTTTGACGGATGGGATCCTCTATCACAAACATGATTGATCTCTTGTCCGCTGTATTACAAGTATATTACAGGCTATGATATTTGTAATACAGCAAAAGGGATATCCATGGCTTTTGGCAGAGTATTCCCCTCGCCAAACTCTAAATAAGGCCCTAAGAACTCAAGCCTGTAACATATCTGAGGCCAAGCACTTCTCCTAGGAGGTTGACTTATCTTTATTTTCCTTTCCAATAACCTCCCCGGTCAGCTTTTCAACTAAAGATGTGAGAGTTAAATTTCAAACTTGCTACATATTTTTTAAAGCAGTTGACTCTCTTATTTTTAAATCATCATTGTTGTTTGCCTTTCAGGGAGTTAAGGGTGCAAGTACTTTCATGTATGACCTTGAATTATACTAGAAATTGGTAATCAGAAGCACACAATCACAACCTAGCTATCTAAGCATCAACTATCCAAATGAAAACCTCAGAGGTAGTTTTCGGTACTGGATTTGCGCAAGGGAGCATGTAAATCAGGGGTAGCAGAAAGGGCCCTTCTGGTTTTTCCCCAAATGGTAAATTAGCAGAAGTGGTGGTCTGTACTAACTGAATTGCAAGTAAAGAGGGTTAGCTCCTCAGTGGACTTCAATCTCTACCCTGTAAACTTGAACAAAAGCCAGTTGCATCTTGGTAACTTTAAATTGAAGGTGCTTAGTTTTTTAAAGAGTACATCGCTCCTGCACAAATTTTCATGCGACATCGTTGGAGCTCAAGTCAGGGGACTGATCTCTGCTATAGTAACACCCAACTTGGGTGTTAACGTGTCCAATTAAAAAAAAAATCTCTCCATTTCCAAAGCAATGCTATATCTGCTGTTACACCACACCAAGGCATCAGCAGCCCATTCCTAAAATGGCCAACATTGGTTATTTGTAGAATCACAGTTTACCCCTTCAAGAATACTTCATTCTCACCTCCCCTGAACATCATTTCCCAATTTTCTTGAGGCCTACAGCCATCCTGCAGAGGAACCTACCAGTGTAAAGTCTAGCACCACCCAGACTGAGAGCTGTGGCAAAATAGCTTCCACACAATAGATGTCCTCTCACCAGCTAGTCAACGAAACACAAGACATCTTGCTCATGCAGATCTTCAGGTGGTGCTACAGTGAAAGTCTGCGATGGTGGAGAGAATATCTGGCATTCTTGACCTTAGCCCCTCCAGACAACTGAAAGTTGACCCCCATATGGAAGATGGAGACTTTATTGTGTCAGCTTAACAATCAAAATACTTCTCGGTCTTCATGGGCCATTGTGACTAGTTTGACAGAGTCCATGCAAGTCAAGGCAGCTACTGGGGCCACAGCTAATATTAATGAAGAGTCACTGGCTTCGATTCAAACCATTAGAGCATTAGTGACAAATACCAACCTAGTAGTAATGGATGTAGGTTCTGAGAAAAAATCCAAACACTAAGGTCCGGGATGAATAATAAGAGTTGGAGAACATGCCTTTTAATGATCCCATGCCCTTTCTAAAGCTCGCTCACAAGTGGTGAAGAGTAAATAGGAGATAGATCCTACAAAACCCCTAGGGTAACTTGCCAACGGAGGACAGACTGCATCCAAACACCCTTTATGTACCGACACCACAGGACTCAATATTTGTGCAGATCATTGTAAAGATAAAGAGGACCTAAACAACCAAGTGGGAGCAGAGGCAGGAAGTAGGCCAAAACATCTAGGGTCAGATTTATCATGGCTTTGCGACAAAACCCAAGTCAGATTTATCAAGCCACGCAAGGTAGTGGCCACCTTGCGTGGCCCTGTGTGGCTTGATAAATCTGGAGTAACACAAGGCAGCGCAAATCACTGCCTTGCGTTCCTCTGCCCCAGGGAGGCCCTCTATGGGTGGAGAGTGGGTGTTGCCACGCATCCACCCATGGATTTTGGCGCGTTCAAATATTTACCATTAGTGATAGACCTGGGAATGCGTCATAATGCTAAGTTCTCCCGAGGTGAGGCATAACAACAATAAATATATTTATTCTGCAGCACACATAGAAGAGAAAAATGCCTCGGAGGATTGTTATGTGCAGGAAGGTGTCCGGTCCTGCACAAAAACGATCCTGCCAACAATGCAGGCACACTTGCATCATGGCGCATTTATGCCTGTATTGGCGGTAGGCCGCGGATTGTGCGCCAGAGCAGGCCGAGAACAGTAATGCACCATATCTTGATAGATATGGGGGCATTACTGTCCTCCCCCTCTCATGCAGCAAGGTGCCTTGTGCTGCGTGAAAGTTTGATAAATATGGCCCCTAGTTTAGTAACTCTTTATCCTACAGTACATCAGGATCTACAGAAAAGAGCAAAGATTTAAGCTTAGAAGTAGTAACCTCTGAAAATGCGAGGGTTACAGACTGTCAACCTATGGTCAATCACTTATTCAAAGAAGCAAGACATTAATCCCACACTACAAACTTCACCATATGCTCCTGGGTATCTGAAACAAAAGATTACTTCCCTGCTGTGAAAACAAAGCCAAGCAAGCTAGATAATCGAATGGGGGATGTGGGGTCAGGGGAGTCTAATCAGGATAGCTCCTGGTACCTAAAGAGTGAAATGGGCAGTTCTTGCTTCAACTGAAGAGTCATTAAACTAAATCACAGCAAACAAGTCAAGATACAATTCCTGCAGATGCCTGGCCCATTCAACCCTCAACAGACTGAGCAAAATAGACATGCAAAGGTTTTACTTCCACACTTGTGCGAGAAAAGGAAAGCAGAGAGAACTTGTGAGCTCACAGACTGTATGTGCCCACTGGCCAGATATATGTGCAATTTGCATGGCACAGGTTTGAATCCTGGCAGGGCTGACTTGGTATTTTATCTTTGCACAATACTGGACAGTCGTAGCTGCTCACCTTTAAAGCGGAAGAGTTCATGCTTATCCCAGCCTGGATAAGTAACTTATCAGGCCATATAAAATGAACAAGTTTCTGATGGCACCATCCAGCCTCTAAACAATGTGAGAACTTTATCTTCTACTGAAACCTTTAGCTTGTCCTTTGGTTCAGAATTAAGTTTGTGATGGCTGCCTGTAACACTCAGAAGGCTCTACTCATCTCACAGGTGAGCAACGGCATGCATCCAAAAGGTGGCAGCCACATCCAGCCCGTAGCAAGCTGACTTGTGAGTACTTTCAAGACTCTGCCCTGTTTTAGGTTTGTTGTACCTACCCAGCCCCCACTGCTAATCCCAAGTTGAGACCTTTTCAAGAACATCTTCAGTCCTCCATTTTTAGTCACAGGACAGTTGCTACCAATAGACTGCAGTCTACACGCCCTTCCCCCTCTGGACCATCTGCCTTAAATCGCGACCCTCCTTCCTCCTCCAGTTGACTGGCCTTAAACAGTGGCAACAAAGGACTCCCTCTTAGACTTCAGGAGTCCAGGACTTGCATTCACAGCAAATGCCAAACTAACCCAAAGACACTCTACAATCAGGACTGCGACTGACCCCGCAGCGCTTCAGAACAAGTTCCTTCTAATGAAGGCCTGCCATGGTGTTGCATCATGAACAAGCAAAGCAAATGCACACTAAGCTACCAGATCCCAGATATAGTGGTATTCAGGCGGCAGGTTCCCAAAGGGCACCTACAAAGGCTAGTCACACTCCAAGGTGTTGAAAATGCCAGTGAGTAGATGCTACAGCAAAAAGGAGGTTCCATTATTCAGGGTCTGGGGCAGATTCTTTAATGTTTTGGTTTCCAAAAATAAAAAAGACAACTTTTTTTAACCAAAAAAAAAAATAATAATAATGTTTACGGTTTTTATCTAAGTACCCAGAAGGGACCTCCGTTGAAACGGATCTATGCTTTTCCTCAATCACTTTGGCCAATTCAAAATCTCCACATCCTCCAACATTCTTATAGCCACAGCAGCTCAGAGTACACAAATATAATATTCAAACCATGGGAAGATGGGAAAAGTACTATGATAAAATCCACAATCGCCAGAAATTGGAAGGAATCCATCAGTATCTATGAATTAGGAGGCACACTTTTTGCCAGAAATGCAAATAAAGGCCGCGTTACCATTTGGTCTTCAGGGTTCCAGCTGTCTATAACCTGCTGGAACATTTAGCAAGAAACAACTTCCAGGTACTGCATCATTTTTCCCCTTGCACAAGTTTTATTCAATATTCAACCACAAGGAGGCCTGAACTGTAGCTTTTTCTTCCATTGCTGCTGCTCGACAGGTCCAATAAAGTAACTGGGCATAACAGAAAAGACCATGTAACAGCAGCCCTGAGCTCTGTACAGGTGTGCCCAATGCACAAGGCCTGCTGGTCCCGGAGGCCATCTTGTCCCAGTATGCCAGCGCCATTACACAAGCCTCTGCCAAATATGCGTACTGTGAATCCGGAGTTCCCTTCCCCTCTTCCTGCATCTATTTCCTTTAAATGAGTTTGCACCCTTCTAACTGCCAGGCTTATTTTTTATTTTATTTTTTTAAAGAGTTTTATATAGCGCAAACTAGACCCGAAGATATCAGGTATCAAAGCGCGTTACATGAGCACCAGTTTCGTTACAGACGGAAACATTGATTTTTGTTAGGCACGGGGAGTTTACATGATTTGCCCAAAATTACAGGATGTTGAGCGTCGTTGCCGAGACTCGAACACAGTTCCCCAGCTTCGAGGTCGTCCGCTCTAGCCGTAAGGCTACATCCTCTCAATTGCTTTGCAACCAGGTTCATATTGTACAAATCTCACCCGTATACATCACATCTTGGGACACTAAAGGGGCCAGAGTGTGGCGCTCACAGTGAAAGGTGCCAGTAGTACCAAAAATGGTCTTAATGACCAGTCCGTTTTTCTTTCCTTTCCCTGATCCACAGCGAAAACGCTTGTACAACCATGATATAAAGCTCTAAATTGCACTATTATATAGGACGAATGCTTAAGACACAAGATGGCTCTCTCATAATCTATGAGCAATACCGATGCCCGTGAGCTATTGTTAAAAGGAATTAACTGTCATGGATAGGTCCTAAAAAATTTTTTTTTTTTTTAAAAAGAGTTGCTGACAAAAAAAACCACAAAAAAAACAAAACATACTTCTATATATGCATTGTGGAGCTTTGGGTCAACCATCTTCATCCACTGTTCAACTGTCAATGGGTCAGCCCATTCCAGCCATTGGCTCTCTTGCACTGAGTGATGCCATTTTTCCTGATTACAAGTGCACTCACACCTAAAAAGAAGCGCTTTCAGTGCCGGGTACAGTTAGCGGTTACTGTACTTTGCCAATTAATTTTCCCATTCTTTATTTTATAAGTCATCCATGTGTGTTTAAAAAAAGTCTTCGGGTTACACCAATTCAAAATGAGTAGTACCTTTTCTGTGTGCAAATAAGAATCAGATTTTCCTGCTATGAGCAGTAAACCTGAAAAGGGATTCTTTGCTTTTTTTGTAGTACACTTGCCTGCTAGGAAGCACTTGAACTGTTCTATTAAAATATTGTTTTTTTTATTTATCATTTGCATTGCAAGTGTAAGGCCACCACGTTTGGCAGGTGGCATGTTTTCTTTTTCTTTTCACTTTGTTTGGCATGTGTGCTGTAAAAACGATAATTACACCACCTTCACAAGGCCAGACCCTTTAGCTTTGCCTGTGCTGGTTTGTCTAAAGCTTCCCACACCGCAAAAATTACTTGGAAGAATAAAAAGAATAGCAAGCCAGATTCACCAAGGACAAAATGCTTTATATCTAATGAGAATGGCCAATATGGTTACACTTATTGATATTGCGGAAAAGAAATCCACGTCCTCCCTAGAGATCACACAAACGATGTAAGCCTGTCGCCGTCAACCATAACCACTGTCATAAGAAGCTAAGAGCAGCGGCTCTCATCCTCATCCTTTGCATTGTTCTTTCAACGCCCCCATTTCCTCTCTGCTGCAATTTTTGAGGTATAGTGCTTTTCGCGTCAGGCTGATCGGATGGATTATTGTTTTCGCTTTGAAACAAACAAACTAGGGGGATTATTTACAAGACCCTTGCACCGCCGGTACGTCAATTTTTTCTCATATTAAAAATATCTGGTAGTAGCACATATTTACCAACACACTTATGCTCACAGAAACGAAGATGCACCGACACAACTCTCCTGCAGCACCCACTAAAGATGCACATTTATCGTCAGTAGAACCTCAGGCCGCGGTACTCCCCGGGTCTGAGGAAACCGCAGCTACTGCGGCCTATCAAGACAATACCCTGGCATTATCCCTCCAAGAGGCGCGCGCACCATTAACATTATGGGTTTTAATAATTTAAGCTTTCTTTCCTTGCTGCCTTTTACTGAGCATGACTCAGTCTACTCTATTCCCCTCTTGCTTGAAAAAGAAAGCATGTATGGGGAAACGCATTCAGAGATGTGCATCAATGTCACATAAATTAGGATAATTTACCTGAAGAGTAATGTACAGCGTCTTAAAAAGGAAGAGGGTTAGCTCTGCCCGGACTATTGTTAAGAAACTACTCAAGCCACCATGGATAATGTGGCTGCTCACGTTGTAACAATTTGGTGGGCAACAACTTAGGCATACATTCCCATGCCGGTCCACACGTCTTTTTCCGGTGCAAATCCAGATATCCAGGTGAGGATGCAGACTAGTCTAGTCGCCCTCCTCTCGTGTTACATCACTTTTGGGGCGGGCAGGGCCCTTCGTATACTTGGGCCATCCATTGCCTCTTTTTTGGCTAGTTTATACTGTGGAACCCATCCTACCACAAACCCCTTATTGACAGGTTAGTGATTATCGATAGAACTCAAATGTTGGGATGTTTAGTGTTCTACTTCAAGCGCTGCATGTGGCATTACAGGGTGATCCAAAGAACTTTGCTGAAAAATGCAACCACAAGAAAGAGCCCAGCAGGAGCTGCAAGGCAATACCCAAGCCAGTGCTTAATTTGTAATTGAGCGCAAGTGCCACGGTCCATGTTATTTCTTGGGAGGCCATTGCAGCTTGTACACCACTCCACTGCTGCCACATGCAGTGAATATTGAAGTTTTAAAAGATATGCTGATGCGCTCTTCTGAAATATAGACAGACAGCACCACCATGTGGTGGACTGTCAGAAATAAGTGCTGGTGCCGAGCACCACCAAACAATGGCACAAATTAAGTACTGACCCCCCCAGCAATCCTTACAACAGGGCCAGGGGATGAAAGTGACAGGACCCTATTATTCTCACAGGCAGTTGTAAGCCTGAGCAACTTGGGAATTCCCGGTAACACTCCACCCTGTGTGCGGGTTCATGTTTTCCGAACTCTGTAAGGTGAACTCCAAAGGTTAGCAACATATGTTATGTTTTCCTAGAGCTTGGTGGATTATCAAGGAAGTCAGCAAGATTAGGTCTTCTCGGTGCTGGCTGCCCTAAGATCTACCATAAGCGGACCCATTACCATACCTAATAAACCTACAACATGAGTTTCTTCATTCAAAACTGGTCATTATTTATTCACTTTATTCAGTGCATGTGTGGCTATGGGATATCAGCGTTCTGCTTCTCCTACACCGGCCATTTTAGGTAATGATACCCCCCATGCATTTTGCTTCACCTCTCCTTGGCAGGCAGAGATGGATTTGTAACACTTTTAAAGCAGATGCCAAACTGGGGCAAAAGGCCAACAAGACCAGTAGAACGCCGTTTACACCTTAGCCCTGGGCATCTACCCCTGTTTTCCACTCAATCAACTCTGGGAGTGACTGAACAATCCAGCTTCTGCCAGGCAGCTTTGCCCTGTAGGCCTATGACGCTCTCTCCAAGTCTGGCACTTTTACCTGGGAACGCATCTGACCCTGGCACAACCAGTATAGACAAGCCTATGCTAATATTTAATGCAGCCTGTAGTTCAACGTTTACACAAGTGCCTCTGAATGTTTACCAATTCATGACCTGAATTATTCGGAAGAGCTGCGCATCTCCGAGAATTATTACAACCCAGGTCCTGGAACTGCAAAGAAGGCATGACTACTATCTACTGTAGGAGCCGGGCACCCACCTTTAGAAAAGTATGTGCCTACAGCTAGCAGATTAACCCATCAATAAAACAGGTTTGATCATCCTTGGAAGCAGGCTCTCCACATATGCATTTTCATACATTCCATCAGCAACACATGGCCCAGCAGCAGAATGGAGTCGGATTTTAAGCTAATGAACCTCGATTGACTGCTCCATCCCTCCCCAACCACTTCCCCCCCCAAAATCGATTGATGTTTATTTGCAAATATTTTGGTGATCTAATGTACTCATTCACCTGTAATGCCTCATTATCCTACATCAAAACTCTTTGTTCAAGCTTTTGCTTATACACAGTGCTTTATTCGTTTAAAAAAAAATACATATAAATGCTAGGGGCCTAACTTTTTTTGCAAGTTCTTTTTCATCCCTACTTTCTCCCTCTCTCGCCGTTTTCTTATACTTTTCTTGCTCCTTTTCTGCCTTTGTCTCTTGCACTGGGTCAGAGTATAATGATGAAAAATACGTCCCATTCACCATTAACGAGTGCCAATGTACACAATCTGCATAAATTAAGCACTGCTTATAGGGACACTTTAAATAGAGTCAGACAGAGACAAAAAGTGTGGAGTGAAAAAGACAATGGTTGATGCTGGTCCACATCCAACCTGGTACGCCAGCGCTATTGAACCCTAGCCGCAGTTGGGAGGCGGATAACATGCACCCGGGCATGAAGATGCCATATGGACTCTCAGGATGGGAGGGACCAGGGTTGACTGAGAACCAACGTGCGAGTGTTGTGAAAGAGGTGGTTCATGTGGGTCTTCAAAGTATCATTACTCAGAAGACCAAGGGCCAGCTTTCTCAAAGGCTTGCGTTGCCCTTGCGTCACACAAGGCAATGCAAGCCCTTAAGTCAGATTTACCAATGCACAAACACCTTGAGGGGCTCTGCTTTGCATAGTAAATCAGGAGTAACGCAAGGCATCGCCTTGTTATCTGCATTGGGAAGGCATTTCATGGGTAGTCTCACGCATCCACCCATGGTTTTTGGCGCATTTTCAGATTTAGTATGACTAGTAAACCTGGGAATGCTTCAAAATATGTTCATTTCTCCTTGTTATTTCCTCTTTCTACGTGTGCAAAGTAGAAAATGCCTCAGAAGATTGTTCTTGTGCAGGAAGGAGTACCTTCCTGCAGAAAAACAATCCTTTCTGTAATGCAGGCACCCTTGCACCTGCGTTGGCAGCCACAATTGTGCCAGAGCAAAGCAAGAGCAGGAATGAGCCATATGTTAGTAATTACGGTGTATTCCTGCCCTCTCAACCTGACGCAGCAAGATTTCTCGCTGCGTTGCGCCAAATGTTGATAAATCAGGCCCGAAGGGTTTGCTGCTGTGGGATAGAAAGAAAAACAGATGCATTGTCAGGGATAGACGTAAACCTGAAAGCCGATGATGCTGTCGGCTGTGTGGCGTTGAGATAGTCATCTGGTAAGCAGAGCATAACACCAGCAGTAGCACTCTGAAGTCTTGCAGTCTATTTTTTGGGGGGGGGGGGGGGGGGTTTGGAATAAAAAAAAAATAAACTTTTCAGGCATTCCTTATAACGCAGGATTTGTTGAGTCGTAGGTTCAAAGATCCATCCACGAGAACATACAAGCATTATCGTGTACTGTGCTCCCTGTGACGTATGATGCTATATGCTGGGCAGCAACCCTTTCTGGAAACAGGACCACGTGGCGTCTCCAGCGTCCCAGCTACAAAAGAAAGTCTGCCGTACTTGTTCTGTGTATTGGAGCCAAGTCCGTCAGAAAGGATCAAGAAAAGTGTATGTTTGCCATGTTCTTCCGAGGATTTAAGGGAGCTCACAAAACGTGAAAAACCATTAAGTGTACCTCACTAGCTCGAACATTATACAATGAAGCAACACTGCATAAGGAAAATATGGCTGTCTGCTTGTTTTACGGGGCTGTAAGCAAAGACAGTTGTCATAACAACCATGGCGCGTTTAAGCTGCATGGCAGTTGAGCCTCAAGCGCCGTAGGGGAGAGAATATTTAAAAGTGGCGCGCAGAAGGACATTCTCCAAACATTACCACGCTGCCCCTGCGGAGGACTTGAGACGCAATCAGAAACTCAATGTGTTCAAGTGCGTCTGAAAAGTCACCAAAGGCATAAAGCCACTGGAGATAGAGGTGCTGCTGCACCCCAAAATAGAATTTTTTTTTTTTTTTTTTTTTTTTTTAAATGCTGGGGTTCAGAAGGTGGTTGCGCAATAAAGATGCCTTTACATTTTGGGTTTATCTGGACACATTTGCCGTGCTTTCAAGGACAAAGGTGAAATATCGGGCTATCTGTCTGCTGACAAATTTACTTATTTTCACATGGAAGTTGGTGTTCTGACTGCAAACAGAAGTTTTGCAAAGTGAACTACGCTACAATATTTCTGGAGTACAGGGCGTGTGAAAGGAAAAGCTTCAGGGTGTCAATTTTTTTCTACAATACAAAATGTCAATACCTGTAGATCGGTACAAATATTTCAAAATATATCAGCAGTTACAAAGCACAAATGTAGCACACTTTCCCTGTAATTCTGAAATGTGATGGAAACAAAGATTTTATTTTAATAGGATCGAAACAAACCAAGACACATGATGCGCTAATCATAAATATTCGCTTAAACTAGAATCCCATACATACTTTTTTGTGCACTATACAGTTTTACCAGTAAAACTATGTTTTTCCAAATGTAGTGCCCATTCCAATGTGCCGTTTGTAAATGAGGGCTCTATCACACCATGCTTCAGTGATATATTAGCGACAGTGTGCCCCAAAATGCACCATCGGCTACACACCACACCTTTACCACTCTCCTGCTGACCGGGAATGGCTCAATTGCTACATTTGTTCTTTGTGTAACTCCTGGATTTTTTACAATATCAATGACTTCAGTGATGTAACATTGATGGCAGCACCCCACTCTGACATTTTTTTCAGAGACATGGGCACCGTGCCATTAGGGTACTCTCACTGACAAATCAGCATCCCCCATCTACAAATCAATGAAGAGGCAAGTTGCCCTCATATCATCCTGGAGAGAACCATCAGTTTGGCCCTTTGCACCTACAGGTAGTGCCTCAGCGCACATAGCAGCCTCTTCCCTGGATTACTGCTAATTACCGATGCTGCATGTGGACCATATTTGAATTGTAGCAATCATTTTTGCGTCTTTAACCAAGGAACTACAATACTGGTCATACACTGCAAAAATAACCCAGAACAATGGGCTCTTTCTGCTCATTTTAGGTTTTTGATACAGAGCCAAAATTTTATTTTTCAGAGAGATGAGAGAATCTGCAAGAGCTGTAGAGATAAAGTAAATGTGGTGTGAGAAGTAAAAGGGAGGGAGAAACAAAAAGGTGGAGGCAGCATGAGAGGTGCGGTCTACAACTAAAGGAGGAAAGGTGGTAAGAAGGAGATGGGGCAATGTGAAGGAAAGGGAGTCAAGATGGGCGTGAAAGGAAGTGCCACCAGAGGGGATTTTGAGAGGAGAAAGATCAAAGCTGAGCAAAGGAGTAAACATTGAAAGAACATGGGGTTAATGGGAAAGAAGTAAATCTGGGGTGGATGGGAATCCAACGTGAAAAAGAAAAAAATATAGAGTACAGATTGAAAGAGTTAAAGTGGCGGAATGGGGATATAATGAAAGTAAGCGCAAAAAGAGGGTAAAGATGTGGTAAGAGAATGGTGTAAAGGCAAGAAAGGAGTAAAAATAGACAGAAGGGAGGAAAGATAGGAAAAGGGCGCATGGGGAAAATAAAGCAAAGATGGGAAAAGTGGATATGGAGCAGAGGAGAACGTAAAGATGGGAAGAGCTGGAGAAGGTTTAGGGGAAGGAGCGGGTCAAAGATGCTTAGAGTGGAAGAAAGGAAAAAGGGTAAAGAGAGAATGGGAGAAGTTATGAAGAAGGGGGGTAGGGTTCAAGAAGAGGGTGAGCAGGAAAAGAGCCCGAGCTGAGGACTAGATGGAAATAAGAGGGGCCCTGATGAAGCTCAAAAGAGGAATGCTGTGCGACACCAGCTTCAAAGAGCACCTTACCAAGCTGTAAACATGTGTGTGGATATTGAATTGTAACTTTAAAGATGGTTTCAGAAGATACTGTGTGCACAATCATCCGCTGAGTAACACGGAATGGAATGTTCATCGCGGAGAGGGTGTGCAGCTAATGTCAGAGTCGCACTATATCCCAAGAAAGAGTTATCAAGTACTGTACATATCTCACTGGGGCAACACAATGAAAAATGTGCAGCTTTTCAAGAGCCTGAACTCTATCATGACAGAGTCGATGAAGAATATCTTAATTGGGACATATTGCAAAATGTGAACATCGATTAAGTGCAATAGAACAGTTCTGTGCCCGTCATAATCCCATCAACAGTAAAGGTGCAGTTGACAAAACTAGAGTAACACATGAGAACATGTTAGAATGTTGTAATGGCTGCAGGGGAATCCAGGTCATATGGGGGAAGTGGTTGTAATCCAGGTAAGGTGAGTACAACACCCCTCTCTCTCTCCTCCCCAAGCTGTTGTCTTGATATGCCTCTACTGAACTAACTAGAAAAGCACATCTGAAAACAATGATTTGTAGCTGAAAGGTTTAGGACTGGAGGCAGTGAAAGTGACCTGGAGTGAAGCAGTAACCCCAAGTGCTAGGCAAGAGGATGGAGTGGGGACAACAGCAAAATAAGCCATTTTGCATGAAGGGGGCCACATTGTACATCAACAGTAACATTGGTAACTACAGTGAAGCACGGGAAAGGGGCCAACCACGATCTGAGGATTGAACATTCACCCCAGTATAATATTCATCTAATATATATATATATATATATATATATATATATTACATGCACAGTGCAATATGCCTGTTGAGTGTGGCCATGACCCATGAGAAGCGAAGCATCTCCTCTCCCTAAATAAATTACAAATAACAGATTACACTCTTATATAGATTGTATTTTGGGGTTTTCTCTGATGTATTGGTCTAAAAAGGTATTTAGCCAAAACCAAGATGAAGGGGATCATGGTTGCACAGCGAGGTACAGTCATATGGAGGGAGGTCCCATGAGGGATGTATGTGCCAGCATAGACCTCCATAATTTAAGATTATTATTTCAGTTCACCCGTATGTCGACATGGTAAGTGCCTATACGTTTATTTTGCCTATATATATATATATTTTCCTTTTTAAAATAATATAAAGAGTTAATCCTACACTTCTTTATATTTCTTTCTCTGGGTGTGTGCGCATACATATAAATTTATATTTCAGTTTTCTTTAGTAAAGTTTTTTTTTTTTTTTTTTTTTTACAGGGGTTAAACCCGCACCATCCAATGTATGATTTTAAATATATGTATGTGTGTGCCTTCTTCATGTGTGGAGTAAGGATTGCTTTGGATATATATATATATATATATATATATATATATATATATATATATATATATATATATACATACATATATATATACATACACACACAAATACTATAGTTATATACTTATCTGTACCGTACAGTATTATGATTTATATTAAACATATTTATTCATTTATGTTTTATTTAATAATTAAACAGTTTTTTTGGAACGGGAGTGAAAACCCCCCAATTTCCGGTTTTTTAAAATGTATATTGTGTATATACACGCCATGCCAGTGTAAATAAATGTGGCCTAACAATGCAGTATTATTCCATTAAATGTACTGTAGAACATTTCTTACTACAGTGCATTATGTAAAATTGATACGAGGGAAAAAACGGTTTACTGCGTCACTGATTGTATGAGAAGAATGACTTTGCCTATAGGAGCCTCGGGCATATCTGGAAAAATAACAGAGCCACCGTGAAACATGGCTTTACTCTACCCCAACACGAATAAAGCACAGACAGAGATAAGAACATAAAAGACATGCAAAAGAATCATGGTGAGGATGTGGGTGCCATTTTGATGTTGCCCAGCCTAGAACCCACTCAAGCACTCCTGGTCCCTCACACACCAGTCTCTGGGGTCAGGTTATTGGAACCCAGAGAAACCCATATTCAAAGACAAGGTATCATGAATATGTTACATAACCAAATCAATTATTAAATTACATCTATGAATCGCATAAGTACCTGGTGGAGCTACGCGGTCCTGATACTTGGGCTCAAATTTACTGATGGTTAACAGCATCACTTGAATGGTCCCAATAAAGATGCCCGCCAAGCACCCATAGAAGATGATGTAGAACAGAACGATCTTAACTGTGGATAGAAAAAGGAAAAAGACAATTTAAAAAAAGGTTCCATGGCACCCTTACACGTCACAAAGTGCCCTACGGATTGGAATTAGAAAGTGGTAAACGATTCACTTTTGACAGCATGCGTAGGTAAAATTGCTAACATTTCGCAAGGTGGTAGGAGGCATGAAAGGTAGCCAATAGATTTTCCAGAGCTCAGAAACACAATAAAAGCCACAGTTTTATGTTTTTTTTTTTTTTATAAACCATTCTCTTTATAGCCCCTTTATAGTGTTATAAATCTGGTTGGTGAATAAGTACAATCAGATTTCTAACAACAAGCTCCCACGTTTAAAAAAAATGCTGTCTACCTCTGCCCCAAGACCTGATTTGTAAGGTGATTTTTATACATTCCATTTCAGAGATTCGACCACCTCTGGTATGTGGTTTCTTTAAGCGGATATGGCCCCCTTGCACCAGCAGAAGGCACCAGCACCTGCCAATTTCTCTTGCCTGATTTTCTGACCACTTTTTCACACATGCAAGTCTCCATCTCCGAGAAGGGATGGTAAGTCTCAGCACCATCACTACGCTGAAAGAACAGAGGATTTACATCTAAAAGGAAACAACTGCTTGAAACTGGCAAATACGTGTGCATTACACAGACACATCATGGACTTCTATAAAATGGTAGCCGTGCTCACTGGCTGGCAGCAAGAGGAGCCTCTGTCAAAAGGTTGCTTGGTTGTGTTATGTGGAGATGATGGGCCACATGACAGGCTACATATGGAGGGCTTTCATATAATTTTGTTAGCACTACAAAAGTGGCAACGATCTGCTCTGGTTTAGTGGGATTTTGCATGCTGCCATTGGCCAGGTGTAAAAACACTGCAATTACAGATGTGGTTGGAGTTCATTAAAAATTAAGAGTAAATGTAGCAGACTACTTCCTGGGAGTTACTAAGGATCCCATATAAATGCCTACTTCAGTAACTTTTCATGTATTGTACCTTTTTTTTTTTTATTTTTTTTTTTTTTAAGTGCTGAACAACAAGTGGCATTATTGTGCATAGCCTAAAAAATGACCTTAGGTATAGGGGCAGAGAGGGGTAAAGGTGTGGTGTTCAGGGTGGTGTGGTGTTTGACAAAGTGTAGGTGGTAGCCTAGGGAAAGCAGGAAGTTAGGTACAGCTTTCACTGTGGAACTGGGAGTTGTGTGGAAACTTGTGCCAGGGGAAAACAAAGTCACCAAAAGAAACTTAATTTTAAGGCTTATTAGCATTCCTAGATAATTTCATGTAGAGACAGGATAAAAAAAAACTGCACAATCTTATCCCCCCCCCCCCCCCCCAACTTCTGTGTCCGTCTAAACATTACACTGCGGGTATCTCACTTGAGCACAATATTCAGTGACTCGCTCTGGCCTATACAACCGTCATCTCTTGGTTATATATTTTCATGGTACTGTTTCCAGACACAGCCATCGCTTATTGAGCCTCTCTCCCCTGCTTGCTACAAGCCACTGTCACCTTGAAAAAAACAAGCAAAAGCTTTTAGGAGTGACAAGTGCTCATGTCACATAAAAAGTCCAACTCAGGACGAGGCCGAATGACTGATACTACATGGTGGGGTTGCAAATTCCTGCTAGGACACTATCCCTGCCTGTGACCTTGAGCAAATCTGATGAACAAAAAACCCTTTTGGCACTCTTACTGAAAAATTCTGGTGTGAAAAACACGAAGCATTTTTCACATGACTAAACCCAAGAACTTTAAAGAAGAGAATTGACTAACTCCTGAATGAATCCACATATCACATTAGGTTTATTTGAAACGTTCAAAAATAACCTGTAAAAAATGTGTGATTTAGAAGATTTTCATATGCCCAGTAAAGCGTCTACAGCTGATGCACCAGAAGGAATTCTGAAAATGTCCAGTAGCAACATCCACAAAAGTGCACTCTTCTTCATGACAGCTATCAACTCTGCCATCTCAGGTCACAGATATAACAATTGTATCACAAGTTACATTGGCACTGCCAAGGGTCCAACGTTCTTCGGAAAACCAAGGCTTTCAGACAGCACTGAAACAAGACCCACGAGCTAGATTCTCACCGAGGCGTGCCAAGGAACTCCTCATTTAATCTTGTTGTACGGCCCCATCAGAGGACGAACATATGTCAAATGAATACGTATAGCATAACATTTGATCTGCAGTTTCAGGTAAACCTCATTGGTGGAAATGGTAAATGGCTCTAGTGCTAGAGTCTTCTAGGCTTACAGAGAGGCAAGCTCCATGTATACCACACACATCTGGTGTGTAGGCCAAACTACTAGCTTGCTCTCCATCTTTAAACATAGCTGTCCACAACCGAAGGGTCTGAGAGCCTGTTTCATGAGACGTAGAAACCTGAAAACTCCACCTAAGGAATTGCTTCTGACACATTTAGTATACGTTTGGAACGAAAGATACACAGAATGTCATATAGGAACTGGTTCTATTCAACAGGCAGGGCTCTATTCAATAAGCTATTTGCCAAAAAGTAGGACATTTGACAGTCCAAGCAGAACCAATTTTAACATGCCTATATCTATGTTTATACATTAAGTTCGTATGTCCCTGCAGGTTTTTAACCCCCTCTGCTCAGGTTTACCGCGTTATGCCCAAGGTTTGACTGGGCCAGAAAACAGGCCCAGGCACCAAATTAAAAGTGCCCCCCCCCCATTAGCTGAAACGGTTGGCCACATTTGCAAATTAGGTCAGTTTTAAACTTGTAAAGACAAGTTGTATAGCTTAAGAAAGGTATTGGCGACTCGTGCATTTGTGTTTGCCGCAGGCAATGTTTGTGATAATATCAGGTAAACCACCAGACCATAAGATAGCCCAAAAACAGCCCAGAACCTGATCTGTCCGTTTGCCCTATAGGACAGTCCGCCCAACAAGCAGCACAGCATCAAGTATTTACGTGCGGTAACTTTTTGTTACAGTTGCCCCGCCCTCTGCAGCAGAAGCCAACAATGGCTGAACTCGTGTTTCCATAACAAGCTTTGAAATGGGCCTCAGGGCACGAGGCGTATTTTACTTGTAGAAGCGCTGACCAACAGGTGCCACTGAAGACAGGTTGCGGCGCGCGCTAAAGAAAGACTGCAATTTCCTACCCGTCTCTTTAGACTGTGTAACTGAAATGAAGCTAATAAATTTAGCACGCGATGCATCTGCAATCGTGATTCGTCGTGCGCCTCGGCGTTCATACTTCGCCAGCACGGCATGAATATTTAACTAAGCGCTGCAGTCGACGTTGGGTGTTTACAGGTCACCTTTCAATAGAAAAACAAGCCGGCGGTTAGCGGCACTCACTGGGTTAATGTTTGTAACCGAGCAAGTGGCAGTGACGTCAGCGTGAGCTGGAAAAATACTTTTCCACAGCCAGCTCGTGAGATGCGAAGGAGGTGTCGCATCTCAGCCAAACAAAAGGTTGCTAGTTATCTGCTGCCTTCCGCCGCTCCGAGCCTGGCCTGAACTTCAGCCCCGCCGGCGTCCACGGGCTTCCGTGGAGTGTGTAAAAGGGGGCAGTCAGCAGCTTCCAGCCAGCAGACGTACACGTGCGCATACGTACGGAGACACCCGCAGACTGGCGGGGGACGAGGGGCGGGCTTAGAGTTGGGTGGCAGTGGCACCCGGCCTTCAGAACTAAAGCAGCAGGAAGAGGGGAGGCCATGGTGGCACCCGGCCTCAGAACTACAGCAGCAAGAAGCCATAGGCTTGGGTGGCACCCGGCCTCGGAACCCAAGCAGCAGGAAGGGCGAAGAGGGGAGGCCATAGGCTTGGGTGGCACCCGGCCTCAGAACCCAAGCAGCAGGAAGGGCGAAGAGGGGAGGTCATGGTGGCACCCTGCTTCAGACAACACGCAGCAGGAAGCGCTGTGTCACACGGTCTCCTTCTGAGAGAACCTCACATGATTGCTGACCTCGGAGGGATACGAAGTCATGAGTGAGGAGGCTAATTGCAAACAATGTGCATTGTGTAGCAGCATTGATATAGCGCTTACTGCTCCTAATTGGGTCACTGATGCGCTTGCCTACGTGGGCAGCATTCTAAGTTGTGTAGGAGGCGTGGTTGTAAGACTGATCATTTCTTTGATCTGTGGCAAGTGTTTGCACAAAACATTTTACCCAGTCAAAACGGATTTGGGTAATTGAGTGGAGCTTCGAGTATCCCATGGAGTTAATTCATCTTTCCAGTGGTTCTTTAACTTTTGACTTCGTTTGAGCCCCGCTTAATCATTGCTAGAACCCAGGGACTCCCACAGAATCATAATTGGAAACAGAGGACCCCCCACCGAGTCATTAATGGAACCGGCCTAAGCCCTTTCGATTAAATGAATCGCAAAATGCACAACAAAATACAAAACATACATTCAACCAAATACATATAAATGCTGAAACTTTAATTCACAAATATAAAAAACTGAATATTAATTTTAATGGGAAGGTTGGAACTTTTCTAAATTCAGTTTAGGGCATTCCTCGTCCACATTATATTCAGTTTGATGCTTTTGCACTGCTCCCATGAATCAAGATGAAGATTCTAACTTAATTTCTAGCCTCCAATCTCACATTTCCTCTTACAGAATGTTTTAATTTTCACTTTAAATTTTGCTTCTTTGTTTAGCTACACTTTATCAATCTGTTATTTAATTTTATAAGCAGCCACAGACTCCCCGAGTAATCTTCGTGGACAACCAGGGTTCCCTGGATCACAGGCTAAAAACCACCGAGTTTAGTCTGTTCAAAGCCTGGAAATAAACGCATCCTCTGGTAATTAATATATGTATGCTATAACAATCATGAGATCACATAGTAATCATTTAGGGTAAATAATATATACAATTCAAAGACCATTACTCGAGAAATGACCGTCTGGTGGAATTATCCCAATTAAGGAATGTGCTCAAGGGGTTAATAATATGGGGGGGGGGGTGAGAGGATGTGGGGGTAAGAGGTGCTATAAGAAAGGGTCAGTAGAAGGTAGAAAGTGGACATAAAAAGGGCTTTCTACCACAATGCACAAAATAAAGCAATGCAAGTCTGCGTGTGCAAAAGGCTCGGAGATCTGCCTTGCAATTCCGTGACCTTAGTTCACCCAAGGTCATGGCCTCCTTCAGGCACTGCGAGCTGTCCTGCGTTTAGAGAGGGAGAGTCGTGGGGCATTAAGAGGATTTCTGAGACATTACATCTGGTATGAACAAAAGTACACGCTTCCTTCTGAAGAGTTTGGGTGAACAGACGGCCATGCCAGCTTGCACTGTCTCCTTTACAACTGCAGCTGTACCTTATCTATGCGGACTAACCGGGTCACGTGGACATCAGCTGCAGGGTTCCCTGTATTATTACACTTGTACTGTGACACGAGACAGATAAGGCCCGATATGTTTTCATGCTCAAGGCTGGAGCATATCTGAAAATCCGAGTAAGTAAAATGGGGCAGTTAACTTTCACAACAGCAGCACTTTGAAGCAAAGTGACCTTTGGTACAATAGGCTGGCTCCTCTAGGCCTCCCTCAGGGCGCAGTGACAGGCTGCACGGTTGAACAACATTCCTAGATCAGGCAATTTCTCAGTCATAAAATTCTGCAGATAGTCATAACTGGGGGCATAGTCTCCTGATAAGGAGTGTATTCCATGGTTTACAAGCAGTCGGTGCGAAGAAGCAGCTACGTCCTGTGTCAGGACAGCATGGACAGAGAGAGGGCTTTGCATCTTAAGTTCTACACATATGGCTAAACATTTAAAAACTGAATTATTCTGGTTTCCAGACCGACACGACCAATTTACACCCGCCTCAAAAAGCTCTGCCTATCTATACAATTACAAAAAGAACAGATGATGGATGGAATGCTGAATTAATCAAACATTCATTATCTGTGTCTCTTTTGCTTTTCTGCCCTAAGTGCGCCAGCATACCCAGACATAGGTCCCGGGCTCACTTCGTCACTGGATTCAAGCTAGCCTGGCTGAAGAGAGGTGATACCCAGAAACCGGTCCCAGGATGCTGGTTTAGGGTCCAGGGAGGACCTGGCTTGGCAGTTCGGGCTGGTCTGTTCCCATAGGGAGCAAGGTCAAGACTGATTTGCATATGGCTGGGTCCAAACTGGGGTGGCGAAGTGAGCAAAAGAACAATGGATTTAACCCATATCTATTGCCTGGGGGATGTTTGATTTGCTCTGCATTCTGTCCAACATCTGTGTCTTTTGTATCCATACAGTTAAGCAACACATAAAATACAAATGCAATGCCCGTCAACACCATTTTTTGTTTCAGCTGACAATTTTCATGACACGGCTGCAATAAAACAACACTACTCCCAGAACAATTTCCCCCGATTCGGCTGCACACAACAAAGGTAAATCTATGAGGACAGTGCGGTGTGTGTTTGCATCAAGCGCCCTGGCATAAGACACTTAAGGGTGACCTTTTGATGGAGAGCTGGTCAGATAGGGTGGGCACGTTCCCGCTCCGCCAGGGGACAATAACAAACAAGCCATTGGAAAGTAATACAAAACTTTCCCCAATTCTGAAAGCGTGGCCCCTGACATCCATCACACACATTTGGGGGCACCACTCCCATTCATTCAGTCATAATTACAGAAACTTCAAACAGCCAAGAAAACCGATGTATGCATGGAAGCGCTATGGTGCCATACAACAAGCATTGTACAACGCCCATAACATCAACCTCGAGTGAACCGCAAACCCTGGATTTCAATACCAAAGCTGGCATATTCTTGTCTGTTGGGGACAATATGGAGAGAGGGTGGCACCTGAGCTTAGAAGCAGATCGGTTTTCAGTGTATGCGCTATCCAAAGTCATTCACAACATAATGGTCTTTTAGTAGCCGTAGCAACCCAGACAACTGCCAGAGGGAAAATTGCTGTACATATATGCCTAGTTCGACGTCCGCCCCACTCCTCGTCGAAGTGACCCGGTTTTTCTGTAGTCGCCCACCACCTGTGACCCGCTACCTTAATTTTCACTGTACCATAGTGTGTTGCGACTTAAAACTCTCAGACCCCATCACTGGGTGAATCGGGTGTTGCGGCCTACAAGGCTTGCCACACATGGGGCAACCAGCGGTTCCAATAACTCATTATGCAGATGGGAGCAAGGAGGATTACTGTATCAGTACGCCCTCCTCACATGGTGGGCTTGTACAGAAGGGTGCCCTGATGATTTAAAGAACACCCCAGATTGTATCTGCAAGCACAGGGATTGCGCGTCAAGGAGCTAGCTGCTCGAAGCGACATTGATGGTTTCAGCATTCTAAGCCTTAGGGCAGTGGTGCTGTCGGAAGCAACATTCTGACATCTCTCATCCACTCGGTGTCAGGTGCCTCTGAACTGTCATTGGCGGCTCAGTGCGAGTTGCAGGTGGGGTGGAGGAGGCCCGTATTTGCATGAAATGCCTGCTTCGCGGCACAGGGAGTCCTCGCTCAAGTTACAGTCAGTTGCTAGGCTACGGCCTTGAAGGAACTGGGCACTTCCAGCGCATCTGCATCCGAAGATCTGCATTGCAAACCGCTGTCATCCCCAGAAAAGGTGCCTACAATGTGTGGGTTCACCTCCAGGAGGCCGCCGTGGTGGCTGCCGCAGCGCGCTGCTCCGAGGCCTGCCGTACCCTTGATTGAGGGCCTGCTGTCACCTTGACTAACCTTGGGCTCTGACGGATTATTTAACCCATTATTTTCTGAAATACATCCATCCCAGGTTGGAAAACAGCTTTCTGATGAAATCCAGAAGGCTACTGCGGATGGTGACTGTGAGCCCGGGAATTCTTAATGTAAGAGCCATGCTCCAGTGACCCGGGCAGTGGAAACGGGGCCAGCAGGGCCGATGGAGCGCAGAGGGTGTGCGTGGATCGGAGGCTACTGTATCCGTGTCCTTCGCCGTGACCTTCACTGCGGCCGGCAGTCCTCCAGCCGGGCAAAAACTACTGCTCTGAGAAAAAAAACAACAATTCCAGAAGCCAAGCAGCAGGACTGCGGCGCGCCAGTAGGCTCCGCGCCGCATCCGGCATCTGTGGAGCCTGGAAGCCGTCCATCCTCCCCTTTCTTTCAAACACTGCCACTTCTTTTTGATTATATTTATAACAAACAAACAAAAAAAAAAAAACGCTTCCGGACGTTTCACCACTTTCCACTCGGACCCAAAGCGTAGCAGATACTTACACCAGCTGCCCCCGGTCCTGCCCAGAAACTCCTTTTTTTCCGAATTCCAGACGAATTTCTTCCAGTCGCCATCGCCCTCTTTTGACTTCCCCTTGGCCATGTTGGTGTCCTTGTGCTGTGGGTCCCGGGTTCCCTGCTGATGCTGCTGTGCCTACGCGCGCGATATATCCGGCCCTCTCTTGTAACGCCCCCTTTTTTTTTATTAAAAAAAATTCACTGTACTATGTGGGGGAGGGGGTGATCAGGCCGGCTCGCGTGGGGATGTAGGGGGCACACAGGGGCGCTTACTGGCACAACAGCTGCAGAGAGGGCGAAGTAGGAACCGGCGAGATCCCCGCAGCCGACCCCCTTCTGCCTTTATCCAAGCCGTGCCGGCGCCGGGCCTCGCCCACCGGTAGGTGCTACTCCAATGAGCGGGCCTGGGGGGCGGTGCCAGGGGGCGGGCCGCAGATACCGGTAAAGGCAAAGGCGGCTGCCGCTGCTGATGGTGACTCAAGTCTGCGGTAGCCGCTTCTCCCGCCTCCCTCGTCTCTGCAACTCCACACACACCGCGCTCTCTGCCTTCCCTTCTTCCTCTCTGCAAGCACCATCCAACCCCTGTCAGAGAAACGGGCACACACAACCTGTCACGTGCAGTGGAAAGATACAGCGTCCCTCCCTGTCAAGCATGATAGGGCACACTGCCTCTGAAGTGGACACAAACATTTTCCGGAGAGGGTGTACAGTCCCTTCTCCTGCCCTCTGGTTACAATTTACACCTTCACTGAAGCTTGACTGAGGAGAGATTGCGTTATGGGCGGATACAGCGCCCAGCGCCGACGAGTTTCCTGATGAGAACGCCCCGTGTACTACCATCACGGCTCCGTGTGGCGTTTTTTATAACGTGCATCATTATGTTGTTTCGCTACTTCGTGCCTCCTAGCCCTTCTGCTGGTTGTTTTTTTTGCGGCACGCATGAGCACTCAGCTGTTTGGTCCTCAGTGGCAGCAGGTGCGACTGCAGGTGGTGAAGTCTGAGCAGCAGCACGTCCAAGGTGACTGCGTCTGCCTGCTCCCCCCCCCCCGTCCCCGTGTCATCAATACCGGGATCCCTCGCCTGCCTCTCTTTTCACTTCCCAGCTGCATCCTACTGTTTTTTTTTTCCACTCCTCATGCGTTGAAGGTAAAAAGGTCACGGCCCCCACCTCCCCGCTGTATCCGCGCAGGGTTGTGTTACTGCCTTCCATTCTGAAGGCGGGTAGCCTAGGAGGGGGTGGGATGCGTACACTACGCATCTTCCTCCCTCCCGAAGCCCCCTCTCGGTTGGGTGATGTGCATGCGTCCTGCGGGCGGGGCAAGTGGTGCAGAGGAGGTTTGCAGCGAGGACATCGTGTTCCCGCCGCACCTGACTGCCGTCTGCGGGTGCAATTTGGTTCCTCGGGCATGGGCGGGGCATAAAAATAATAGGGAGTGAAAGGGGGGTGGAGGTGGCAAAATATCGCAGTACAGCCAACGTCAAGGTGAGAGAAAATGTGAAATCAACCCACAGCGCTCCCGGAGGGGGCCAGCTGCAGCAGCAGCGACGCCAGAGCCGGGGTTTGTTATAGAAATACAGCGCCTGACGATAATAACTCCCCCCACAACGATTGTGAAAGACACAGGGAGGGCCAGCAGTGCCACCCACTCAGCCCAATCAACTTTTCTTGTTCATAGCATAAAAAGGTGAAACGGGAGGAGGCTATCACAGAAGGCTGGTTTTTATAAAATGGCGAAGTGCCGTGAGGAGGTAGAGGCAGTGAAGTTGTGGCGCCTTTCGATGGCTGCCACGGTGCCCTTTCCCTGTTTGTCCTTCAGGAACCCGAGAGGCATTTTTTCTCGCGGCAACGACACGGGACAAGTTCCTCCCAGGGAGGAAACGTAAAGCTGTAAATGCAAGTGCTCTGGTGACCCGCCCCCAGCCTGATATTTTTTAATTATATTTTCTGCCATGGCACCAGCGCTCCCGGCTCCATCGCAGGGCTACTGAGGGGGAACTGGATTCAGCCCAGTACAGCCAGTGCTGCCCGACTGCAGCCGCACCGAGCCAGGGTCTCTCCAGACACACCGACAGGAGTCTCAAGGACAAACAAACTCACGCCGAGATGTTATGTCTCAGTTGCTCTATCTGTGGCAATGCCCTTAAATTTCATAATTTCCTCCCGAGACAGACAGACAATCTCTCACACACAAACACACACTCTCTCTCTCGATGTATTTTAATTTAACTGCGATGTAAAACGCCACAATCTCTCTCTCTGGGCATGGCTTAGTAGTGATTCATGAAACAATTAAATACATCGTTATTCTTTTTTAATGCTTGGCTTTGCTTTTCTGTATGTGTAGTAAAAGTCTGCGTTCGAACACCACGCTAATAGTGCCACTTTATGGCATGCACACCCACAGAGCCAAGTGATGGGGAGTTTGCATTGGCTTACAGTCTGGTAAATTTGATCCAGCATTCGAAACTGGCTGTCGAGTGGCATTTAACTATGATGATGACAAGGCTTTGATTGGCAGATGGAAGGGTTCTGAGGCAATGCACAGCATCAGCACGGTTCACTCCTGACCTGTAAGGTCTTTGGCGGGTAGCATGCCCATCTGCAGCCGAAAATGTCCAGAAACTGTTTAATGCATGTCAGAAGTTCCACATAGCTGCCTTGCAGATCTCTTTGAAAGTCTCATTCCTGGAGAAGGTAAATTAAGTGGCCGTGACTCAGATGGAAGATGCACATAACAATCCAGTCGACAAGGAAAATTAAAAAGTAGCGATTGTAGCAATTATAAAACAAATGTTAACGCTTATCTATCTAATCATTAATTGTTTCGGCTGGTTGCCTTCAGTTGCTCATCCATCTTCATCCCTACCTTTAGTCGTCCCTCTGTGACTTTATATTCTTGTTTTCTTTAAAAAAACTTACTATAAGGCAGAATCTGTCTGCCACATTTAAACTTCTATTTCGGTCAGATGCACTGCACCCACCATCCATCACGCTGATAAAATAGGCCTTTCAGTAGTTGCCACCTTCGCGTGAGGCCGTTTGCAACATACTTGATATAGCCGATGACCCAGACTCTGACACTCTTCTTGCTAATTGTGCGGGATAATATAGAAGTGCTTGCGCTGATCATGTTATTCTTCACTCTCCCTTGTATTTACTTCCTCTTATCTCCTTCCCTTCACCACTCTCAAACAGTGGTGTCCGCAAGGTAAGGAGAGGAGGCCCCCTTTACCCATTCCCTAACTGCCTTGCTGCTACTTAGTGTTTTATTTGTTTGCAGCTGGCCAGCCCAAAGAGGCCTCCTTTGAGGTGAACGCTGTAGGGGCCCCTGCACCGTGGGGGCTTTGGGAGTGTCCGTTACCCCCCCCTGCTCCCAAACACTCAATGCGCCCATTCACCTGTAAGCAATGCATTTTTTTTACCTTACACTTTGTCTATATTTTGACCACTTTTGATCTTCTAATCACACATTTGAGTAGCATCACAGTTGCAACTGGCATACATGACCGTTGCTCTGTGAGCTCTGCAGAGAAGTCAATGATTGGATGGCCATGTATTCTGAACTGTGTTTTTTCTTTTCTTTTCTAAATAAAGCTGGTGATGATCCTTAAATTCTGAAAAACGATCGTCCGGTATCTCTGCTTCCCCTACGTGGCAAAGGTACTTGAGGCCCATGTAGCCAAATGTTTCTGCTCTTTCATGGAGTCAACAAACTTTCTTGACCCCCCCCCCCCACCAAGCGGGATTTCATTCTGCCCATTCCACTGAGACAGTCATTCTCTCAGTGGTGGACAATCTTCACGAGGCTACTGATAGGGATACCACCCAAGCACTGGTGCTCCTTGATCTTCGGCAGCTTTTGACACAGTCGACCATGATATTCTGGTCGACCGGGTCTAAGCCACAGGCCTGCAGGGTACTGCACGAGAGTGGATCAAATCCTTTCTGAAGGACCATTCGCAGGCGGTCAGGCTCTCCGCCTTCTGCTCTTCTAAGGTCAGTCTGTCTTGCGATGTCCCTCAGGGTTCTTCTTTGTCCCCCTACCTTTTCAACGTATACATTCACCCACTGGTGCATTCCTTGAATCAAAGGAAGGTCAACAACTACACTGACGACTTGCAATTGATCTTCACCATTGACAGCTCCCCGGAATGTGTAACCTCCTTCCAAAACACAATTTTATTTATTCGTGATTGGATGAATAACAATCAGCTCAAACTCAACTCCAATAAGACGGAGATTGTCACTATCAAAAATAAGCTTGATTTATGAAGGCCTACATTTTGGCCTGGAATCATGGACTCCCCCACTCTGCCTAAGAAATCAGTTAAGAGCCATGGAGTTCTGATCGATGCAATTCTGACCATGAAACTGCACTGTGGGGCTGTGATCTCATAATGCTTTTTACAACTCAGGAAAATCAGAAAGAGCAGCAAACTTCTCTCCTTTGAGGCACTTATGCAGGTGGTCATTGCACTGGTCCTTTCTAGGTTAGATTATGATAATTCCCTGTATCTGGGTCTTCCTAAGTGCTTAAACCATATACTTCAATTGGTTCAAAATCAAGCAGCTAAGCTGCTGCTCCATCAACCTCGTAATTGTCACATCACCCCTTACTGAGGAACCTGCACTGGCTGCTCGTAGAACAGCGCTGCATCTCTAGGGCAGGGTGCCTTATTTTTAAATCACTCCAGTCTGGCAGTCCCACTTTTGTTCTCCCCGTATACAAAAATATATCCCCATGCGTAACCTGACGTCTTCGCATGCTAATCTTCTTTCCACCCCTACCTTAAAAAAAAGACACTTGGTGGCTCCAGGTTTGCAGTACTGGCTCCCCGCATCTGGAATGCTCTTGCTTCAGAAATCAGGTTCATCTCCTGTTATACTGCATTTAGGAAACTCCTAAAAACGTGGTTCTTTAGGCTGACATATGAGTAACGGATCTGTTGCATGCTATGTTCAAGTTACCGTAGCGCCATGAAACCGATCGGTGAATGTGCACTCAATATTTGTAACATAACATCACATTTCCATCCCCAGAGGATTCAGGTGGTAGGGGACAGGACCCTGGAATCTTTAGGTTTATATAAAAGGATCTTCACTTACTAGTACCACCAGTGGCATGCTTTGTGATTGGATCCTCACCGACTACACCTAATGTGAGTGGGTGGGTTAGACGTGATTTATAAGTGGAGTTCTTATTATTGCCGGTTCTCTGGTTAAAATTGCCTGCAGGTTTTTTCAGTTACAGTTAGGTTAATTGGTTTATTGTGGATACCTTTGGCAATGTTAAAAACACTTAAGAAAGGATGTTGTTTAAGGTATATTATGAACCCAAACATCTAAGGGCGAGATGTTTCAGCCTTATTAACTGCCCAGAATTGCCAATAGGCTTTCCTCAGGACTGAGTTTACTCTAGATCCCTAGGTTCAGAGTGAGGGTTTATCATTAGGGGCATGTTGGGGGAACTAAACCATTTCCTCTCTTCAAACAGGATGATTTGGATTTCCAGCTGCTCTGGTTTTTTCGGCTCTAGAGAAACTTTTACTACAGTTTTGGGGGCTCCATCCTGCTGAGCCTGCTACTCTGTGGGCCTTTCCTTTGCTCTCTAGCCGGAAGGACCGAAATTAAGCCTCCTACAGCCGCGCACCTTTCCAGAGCCCTGCAGCTACTGTTTTCTCTGATCCTGCTGTGACGCAAAGTTTGATTTTAAAATTCAAAGCAGCTCCAGTCACAAAACCTAAGGAGATGCTGAATGTTTACCGTTGGACTGCCTCTGCCTGCCATTCTCGGTAAGATGCTGCCAGTTCCCTGGTGACCCATTTGAACCAATAGTGGTGCTGGTGAACAGTATTTCCCCAAGACAGTACACATTGCGCTGGGATTATTGTCTCTTGAATATCATTATCTGAATGCACTAAACGAGAAATGCATGGCCTGTACATCGTGGCGGACCTTTCAAAATACAGGGTGGAAATACACATTGGGTAGCGAAGGACTTGGAACTTTGGTATGATTCTCGCTACGTATTTACAGCCTTACTACTGTTAGAATCAAATGTCCCATTACCCCGTCCTCCATGATGTATACTGTGTTATGTTAGCATTCATGTAGCTATGTCATATTAATCGCGATTGCAAATGTGTGTATGAGTCCAGCTTTTCTAAAGTTGTACAGGCTTAAGTTAGCATCTGAGATGCCATTTTACTACTGTAGTCGCCATGTTACGCTGTGAGCAATCCCCGGCCTCTGTGCCCCCCCGCTTTCTGTTTGAATCAGCAGAAGCTGCAGTTCTGAAAGTTCCTATATCTTATCCAAGGTTGGAACCCAGATGCATGAAGAGAATAGTTTATTCAGCTCTGCATTCCTATCCTTGGACATAGCTATGCTCCCACACCAGAGAGAGCTGAGACCGAGTAAGATGGCGCCTTGGGAGCCTGATAACGTGTACCCATTCTGCAGGTGGTAGCTCATCCCTCAGTGCCTCCTTTGTTCAGTCTTTCTGCCCAAGCAGTATTTTTCCATCAGGGGCGGGGTTTTGAGAGGTGTTGGAAGGCTTATTTTGTGATACCAAATGTTTGGAAGTCAGTCCCCTCGGTAGCATCTAAGGAGGCTAGTCAGACTGGACTACGCTGCAGCGCATTTACAATAAAATAACTTGGTTTGTATTCTCTACTGCGTCACCGACTCTTCATTTCTTGGAAGGCTAAGAGGAGGTCGCGAGTGACCCGGGTGGCCCTAATCGGATCACTTCCTTCAGTTGGCGCCCGAACAGGGACTCCACCAGGTGACCCATCTTCGCCTGTGACCGGGTGTGGAGGTCAGGGTTGCGTCCGGTCAGATGGGCGGATCGGGGTACCCCACACGACCGAGCCTAGTTCTCGCAGCTGCCCCGCCCGTCTGATCGGGCGGTGCCTTGTCCAGTGGTCGTTCTGGCTGGGGTCCTGAAAAGGCGAAACCCTTGGATCTGACTGCTTGGTCCGAAGAGTCGGCAGTGGAGAATAACTTTGTTTGACCTGTGGGGGGCGCTAGGGGGCGCACAAGCAGAATGGCGGCACTGTTGTGAGGCTCCTGTAGCCCGGCGCCGTAATCCGTCCAGAGATCCTGCCCAGATGACCCCAATAAGTGAAATGCCGGAGGGGATGCAAGTATAACCACCTGTGCTCTGACGCGTGGGGACCGTTCCTGACAGCTGCAGCGGAGCGGTAAAGTTTCCCCGCCGCTGCGGCCCTGAGCACCTGGAGAGTTCGCTGGGCGTGACGGCGACGCAAGCACCCCGGTGCCCACGAGGCGTGAAGGCCTCGCGACGCTGGACACGCATCTAATCACAGCCATAGGAGGCCGCAGTGAGTTTCCCCTGCCCACTGCATCAACCCTGCGAGCCTGCTCCTGATAGCCGCTGCCCCCATATCGCGGCGCGGAGCACCACCCGTGGTTTCACCCATCCTCCGCCGCTACTAACGCTTCTGCCCTGAACGCGAGCACCGCGCTGCGGTCGGGCGCGTGGGCCCTGTCCGGAGCGGAGGCTCAAGGGGACATCGGTGTGATAACCTGCGCCCGCTATGACTGGGCATTGCTGACGCCCGGGCCCCATCGTTGCGACAGCCCTTGTGGAGGGGCGTGGGGGCCCGCACTACCTACAGCATTGAGCGTCCAGTTCCTGGAAGCCCTGCGAAGTGGGGAGAGACAGCTCTCACCTGGCACGACCTGGTAGTGCGCACATAGATTGAGATCATCCTTCCAAAGCTGGAGCGGGGGGGAGCGGCCACACGTGCCCTGCCGCTCTCATCACTACAGCGCCAGCCCTGCGTGAGGAAGAGGCCTACTGCCCAGAGTCTGGCCAGGGCCCCCATCCCAGCCAGTTTCAGATCCTCCCGGAGGCGGCTCAGCTGGGGGAGCACGTACCCTGTTCCCCCTCTTCTTGCCTACTAGGCACACACCCGCACACAGCCGTGTGCGGAGGCGGCGGGGACCGGACCCCATGCTCACTCGGACTGCCGGGACCCCCGCTACTTCAGCTCGCCCACCATGGGCAAAACTGACCCAAAGCAGCCCCGGCTGGTGTTCGCGGCCAGGAAGAACACCCGCACGCAACAAGACGATCTGGCCATGTCAGGAGACACGTCTACCCCAGGTTCATCTTCCACACAAGCTAAAGACTTAAAATCTATACTACTGGAGATGCGCCAGAGCCTTGCGACGATTGCCGAGAAAATGGACGCAATGCACAACCGTATGGATGCTATTGTGCATAAGATGGACAATCATGAGGAATGCCCACTATAGTCACATGCACGGTCAACGCTTGGCATCGCATAACACGCCTCTTGCAATGCCCTATCCTTTACGCCCCACTACTCCCGTTAGCATATCATCCGCGCATGCCGCTCCTACAGGAAAAGGGTTTTCATCAACTCCTCCAGCGGACAAACATCACGACATGGGGTGACCTGTATCTCAATGGGCGGTTCCGGACACTGGCTCACATATTCCAGGGGTCCCAGCCATCCCCCCTTGACGCATTTCTCTATACGCGCTTGCGACAGGGCCTCCGCTCCGTACTCCCGGAGTTTCCTAACGAGCCTCTTACTCTGGCCCTCCTACAGGCGGTCTCCCCGGGACACATGGTCTCCACGCTGTATCACACAATACACACGGCACAAGAGGCGCCACCCTGCCCCTCTCGAGCACATTGGAACACGGAGCTTGGCTCCGAGCTCACAGGCGAACAATGGACATATTGCTGCCTCCAAACAGAGCAACTCTCAGCGAGTAGCAAGTTGCGTATCACACACTTCAAGTTTCTGCATCGTTTGTATTACACCCCAGTAAAAATGCACAAATATAAACTAAGAGACAATGACCACTGCCAGAGATGCCATGCCCCGAAGGCAGACTTCCTCCATTTAGCATGGGAGTGCCCCGGAGTGTACACATATTGGGAACAGGTATTCCACGCTCTTGACCAAATGACGCTGCTGACACTAGAGCGTACTCCCTTGATGGCCCTGCTAGGGTACACGAAGCCCATTGCCAAATCACGTCGCGGCTTCCTCGACATCGCCCTCTTACTGGCCAAGCGCCGCATCGCGTGTCGATGGGGCAGAGGGCGTGCGCCAAAATTCAAGGAATGGCTCACTGACCTAGTATATTGTCAGGAACAGCTAACCAATTACGCAGAACTACTCCCTAGAGCCTCCCGCCCCAGAGATATTTGGGGCCCCCTAAAGGGCTACCTCCTCCAACACCCTCCACAGGCCCCAGAAGCCGACTCAGCGGAGTAGAAATAGCATTGACACACCCTCAGGATAAATCCAATGATCCTTGTCTCTCCCACCTCCAGTCCTCATCTCATCCATGCCCTCCTTCCTCCCTGTCAGGGCCTGACAAACAGAACAGCGATCAATAGAAGGCCACAACGCTACCGGCCCACGATATCCCACAGATAACCCATGGGTTCAGTACGCAGAAACGCACGCCACCTAAACCACCTGACACCAAAGCATACATCACAGTGCACAGTGGCGCCAAGGGGGACTCCCTAGTTATATGATGGACATGATCGTTAGCGTAATATGACGTCTGGCACGCTCACGACGGCGCCGCAATAACACAGTACTCTTTCAGTTCAGCAACTAACTGTATATTTGTAAATGTGCGACATTGTGAATGTATTGTTGTTTCACTGTAATAAAATCAATAAACAGATTTAAAAAAAAAAAAAAACTTTGTTTGACCTGTGTGCACCAGGTGAGTTTGTCTTGTCTCTTGGTAAAAGTGGTGCCGTCTTGAGTAGTCTTGAATATGGTCTGAGGACCATTCTTAGCTTGTTTGAACTTGGTGGGTCTGTGGACCCTTGAGGTGCGGAGTGTTGCGAACGCTCTGCCAGGCCACCTACTGAATTTGGTTTACTCTTGAAAAGGCCTGGGGCTAGAGCCCGCCTTCTTGTTTTGGTGCAGTCTTCGGACTGTCTTGTTTTGGTACAGTCTTCGGACTGTCTTGTTTTGGTACAGTCTTCGGACTATCTTGTTTCGGTGCAGTCTTCGGACTGTCTTGTTTTGGATTCCCTTTGTTTGGTGTGTTGTTTGGTTCATGTGAGTAGTGTATGTGTCTGCTATTGAGATGCCTGTTTAAGTAAATTGTGGTGTGTGGGGTGCTGCTGTTGCTCTGCCGAAGCTCGGTTGGAGGAGAGGCAACCTGCGCCTCCGGAAGGCACCCCGAATTTTGACATGTACGTGAAGCACGGCCTTGGCCCTATTATGTTTAGTACATCATGGCACAAATATACGAGGGACAATGCCTAGCTTCAGTGGCCACCGACAGGTACCTTTGACGAACAGAAATTGAATTATCTGCAAGATAAATTATTTGGCAGAAGAAGTAGGCAGTCGATGTTTGATTCCCTTCAGGTATGGCAAAAGGAAGCTAGGCAACGGCGCATGCAGGCAGAGAAGGAGGCCCGGAGGGGGAAACTGCAAACGATAACTCAGAAAGCAGTAGCCTACGATAGAGAGAAAATAGAAAAAGGTATAGAGTGTGCTGATAGGAAGTTTCGATTACAATGTGATAAGTCCTATGTTGCCCGGGAGGAAGGTGACGCATTTGTGGATGAACTATTAGACACTCGGCCCCCACCTCCCTACGTCCCGCAGAGGGTATACCCTGCCGCTCCAACATCTCAGTCTGTTGCTCCTCCTCTTTCTACATCTGGCCCTGCTACCTCTGATCCGGCTGCTTCTGCTACGGCCCGCCTGTTTCCCACCTGGCTTCGCAAGCTGCGAGTGCAGTAACTGCGGGTCCTTCTGCTGTATCTGCTGTCCCCGCTCCTGTTTCTCCCCCTTCTCTCACGCCTTCAACGCAGTCATTATTCACATTAGGGCCCGGTCCTTCATCTATTGTGTCTTTCCCAGACATTTCATCCCGACATCGTTGAGTGCGGGGACACCGGTGTGTGGAATGGATGAGGGGAATTGGGCTGCGGCACGGGAACGAATGGGGCGGGTGCTGATCCGATCTGATGTGGGAAATGAGGAAAAACAAATGGTTGCCAACCAGGCTGCGCAGTGGGCACGGAGTCCGAGCTACAGTGTAGAGGATGTGTGGAGTGTGTTGAAGGATTTCGAGCGGTTTGTGCAGCAGCATGCTCTCAAGCACGTCTGCTACATTGATAGGTTTGTAGGAACAGTGTTTTGGTGCTGTAGCACCCCAAATAATTTATGATATTCGAGACCGCGTATTCGCCGCTGATATGGCCCCTAATGACGTCTTTAGTAATGTGGCAATGATGATTGGGTATCGGGGTAGGCTGCACCAGAAAACACCGACAACTGTGTCCCAATTCCCAATGAGGGAGGTGCATCCTATTTTTCATCCCGAGATCCCAGAATGGCGTAATGCGCAGGATATTGTAGTTCAACAACGGGTGGAGGCTCGCTTTCAGGAACAATGGGTTTACACTCCATGGAAAAGGAGTGAGGTGCTCGCCCTCAAAAGCCAGCTGCCGGACCCTAGGAAAAATCCAACAGCATATTATAAAGAATTAACGGAGGCCGCCTCATCGACGGTGATGACACTGGCCAATATTGAGATGTTTTTCGGGGTGTTGGTACCGGTGGACATGTGGAGGCAGGTGCATATGCAGGACCATGTTGTGGAGTTGGGCGGCACTTGGAATGCAATTAGGGCATGGGATAGTGAGCGTAAGCCTGGCGAAAAGCCTAGGGCTGAGATACTAACTTTGCCCAATCGTATCATTACTTACATGCATTCTCTCATCCCACCCAGACGAGTAGATTGGGATAAGTTAGCGGCATGTCGTCAGAAGAAGGATGAAAGTGTGTCAGATTTCTTCACCCGGTTTGAAGGGGTGTTTCTGGATTTTAGTGGACATGATTTGTCGGTGGAAGGCGGTGTCCGGTTGTTCGTTAATAGATTTGTAACGAACCTGCTCCCCGAGATAGCTGCTCGGTTGCAGGCTTCTGAGAGCACCTGGACTACCTCCTCCCCTTCAGTGATATTGAGTATGGCGCAGTACTATGAGCATAGGTAAAATGAGGAGAAAGAGAAGGCGGAGAAGAAGAATAAGGAGTTGAAGACTAAGGTGCTGATGCAACAGGCAGCAAGGGGGTCCGGCAGAGGACGTGGCACTGGTCCGGCTCAACGGTCGCGTGTCGCAGGCAGAGGAAGCAGTCCGGTGGGGCCGAACCAGTGCGCGTATTGTAAAAGGAAGGGGCACTGGCGGAGTGAGTGTCCGGACTTGTTGCAGAAGGTTGCAGCCCCCAGAGGTCGGGGTGCCGGTGGACGTGGTGAAGGCGGTCGCGATGAGATTCAGGGTGGAGCATCCTCGGGTGGTTGCTCTGACCAGAACTATTTTGATGACCCCCGGGGAAGGCAGTACTATCACGATGATTATGATCTGGATGAGGCGTCAGGGATGTCCTATAACTAGGACAGCCAGGGACAGGGTGAGGGACCAGTTCCAATACTTGTAGATCAGCATGGTCCTTATGTCATGGCAGATTTGCATGGTTCGGCTAAGACGTTTCTGGTGGATACAGGTGCAATGAATAGCTCTGTTTCTCGTTCACTGGTCCCTGGGGCAGCTCTGTCTGGCCATAACAATGTTTCGGTAGGTTTTTCAGGCATACCGGTTGTGAGCCCCATTTCTGAACCCCTTGCTTTAACTATTGGCCCGTTTACTATGGACTCGCCCTTTTTGTTGACAGCGAATTGTGGAGAAAATTTAATGGGATTAGATTTGTTGAAAAAGTTGCATGCTAAGATTTCTTGTTCTCCAGATGGCGTTTATATGACAATAGGACCCGACGTGGCCAGTACCAAACAGTGTTTTTCGAAAGACGCACCGTTTCCTGCTGAATTTAAGGATGTGCCGCCCACCTTGTGGGCAACAGGAGATACGGATGTGGGGTTGTTGCAGATACCACCGGTCTCTATTACGATTAAAGACAAGGCAGTGCTGCCTCGTATTCCCCAGTACAAAATACCGCAGGCGGGGGAACGGGCTTTGTTGCAGATTATACAGGATTTGATCAAATCGGGAGTGGTTGAGGAGACAGTTGCCAATGTGTGTAACAGCCCTATTCTCCCCATCCTCAATAAGACACCCTCAGACTCTGCTGATGCTCATCCTGATGTCTATCGTTTTGTGATTGATGTGCGGGAGGTTAACAAAATAGTGGTCCCTCAGTTCCCAGTGGTACCCGACATTACTGCTCTTTTAACAATGATTCCTTCCACAGCCAAATTCTTTTCTGTGATTGATTTGAAAAATGCTTTCTTTAGCATCCCAATTCACCCGAATAGCCGGCACCTTTTTGGTTTTACCCTAGCGGGCCGGAGTTTCCGATTCTGTCGTGCTCCTCAGGGGTACACTGAAAGTCCTAGTATATATAGTCAAGCCCTGAAAGGTCAGTTGGGTTCCCCCTCTCTTCCTTCAGTAACGTATTATTGCAGTATGTGGACGACCTGTTGGTAGACTCCGATACTGAAGAGGGTTGCAAAGACGCCACAGTCAAATTGCTGCTACATTTGGCACAGCATGGACATAAAGTGTCCCTTTCCAAATTTCAATATTGTCGACAGGAGGTCACCTATTTAGGTCACCTACTGTCGAAGGAGGGAAGGAGGCTAACACCTTAACGAGTTGATGCCATTGTTAAGATGCTCGTCCCCAAGACTCAGAGGGACGTGCGTGCTTTCATAGGCATCACCTCATATTGTCACCACTGGATACCCGGTTACTCCTTACTAACAAAGCCTCTGCTCTATTTATTCGCTAAAGACGTGCATGAGCCTTTACCCTGGACGCATGAATGTCAGCAAGCTTTTGAGCAATTAAAGGTTGCGCTTTGCTCTGCGCCTATGCTTGGTACGCCTGATTATCAGAAGCCTTTTGTGCTGTACGTACACGAAACGGCTGGATGTGCGCTTTCTGTGTTAACACAAGCCTTTGGAGGTAAGCAGAGGCCGTGTGCTAATTTCTCTGCCATTCTTGACACTGTCGCCAGAGTCCTCCCGAGCTGTTTAAGAGCTGCCGTGGCTGTCTCTATTCGACAATCGGCAGGGCTCGTCCTTAATACTGATCTCACAGTAATGGTGCCCCATGCTGTGGACACACTTTTGAACAAGACAAAGATGCAGCACCTTACCAGTGCTTGTCTGCCTGGTTATGAATTGACTTTGTTTGCGCCACACATTACAATAAAAAGATGCGCCACTCTGAACCCAGCCACGTTACTACCCCTCCCTTCGTACAATGAGGACACAGATGTCCATGATTGTCTATTCTGGACAGAAGAAGAGACGAAGGGACGAGTAGACCTGACTGACGTTCCCCTACCTGACCCACCAGGGGTACTATATATCGATGGCTCTTGTTTCAAACTGTCAGATGGCACCACCACCGCAGCGTATGCTATTACTACGCTGCGCACTATAGTTGAGACGTCACGTGTTCCTTAGCAATCGGCACAAGCTGTGGAGCTGGTTGCTCTTTTGCGAGCATGTGAGTTAAGTGAGGGATTGGCTGTCAATATTTACACTGACAGCCAATATGCGTTTGGAGTTAACCATAATTTTGGGCGGCTCTGGGCAGAGAGGGGATTCCTGACCTCACATGGTGCAAGGATACAACATGCCCCTCTGATACATAGGCTCCTGTCAGCCCTAGCGCTTCCCAAAAGATTGGCGATAGTGAAGTGCAGTGCCCATAAAGCGATCACTGATGACGTGGGGAGGGGAAATGCATTTGCAGACCAAACAGCTAAAGAGACAGCCAGGTCCAAGATGAAGAGAATGTTTGTGGCAGGGCCAGCTCGATGGGTGCCTGACGGCGGGATGTTTGAGGATACGTTAAAAAATGTGAAAGAGATTCCGAGTGAGGCAACAGTTGAGGAGTTGGCAACGTGGCAGGAGAGTACGGTACGCTTAGATGAGGAGGGGTGCTGGACCGATAAATCGGAAAAGCACAGATGGATGTTACCAGATGCATATGTATTCCCTGTAGTTACAATGACACATGGTCCAGCCCACATTAGTGCAAGAGGGATATGTAAGTTATTGGATCCCGTCTGGCAAAATGATAACATCCCTAAGGTAGCGGCCCATCTATTTTTTATTTATTTATTTAGAAAGTTTTATATAGCGCGAACATGACCACCGAGGGTATCAGAGTGCTTTACAGATTATGCAACACGAAGGGTACAAGCAAACAAAACAGAATAAACAAAGCGAAAAATTCACAGTCTTAAAATGTCAGACAATCTCATGAGCCAGGCAGCTGGGCCACAAATCAGCGGTTATGTCCCTGGAATCTAGTGAAGAATTGCATGGTTTGCCTAATACATAATCCTGGGAAGGGTACCCCTACACCTCCCGGTAATACTGCACCCCCCTCTTTCCCTTTCGAGGTTCTCCAGATGGATTACATTGAAATGGAACGAGTTAACAACTTGAAGTACGTGCTGGTGGTCGTTTCTGCATTCAGTAAATGGATTGAGGCTTACCCCACTAATGAGAACACAGCCATGGCGACGGCGAAGGCTCTTTTGAAGGAGTTCTTCCCGCGCTTCGGCTTGCCCCGTTTGATTTGGAGTGACAACGGGAGTCACTTTAATGCAAAGGTGATTCAGTTGGTATGCGACGGTCTGCATATCAAGCAGAAGTTTCAGGCAGCAAACCACCCCCAGTCGGCCGGTTTGGTTGAGAAGTACAATGGTACTCTCAAGTTGAAGCTGGCAAAGATCAGGGAGAGTACAGGGTTGCAATGGCCGGACGCACTACCCCTTGCCCTGTTATCCACCAGAGTGACAGCACATTCTAGAACAGGGTTATCCCCATACGAGGTGGTTTTCGGGCACCCCACAAATGTGTGGGGTGTTATGTTATGTTAATAATACTTGTAAAGTGCGCGATTACCCGAGGGTGTCCTGGCGCTGGTAGCTCAACTCTATTGAGACAGGGTAGCACGGAAATGTAGCTGGAGGAGACTATAATTTAAAGAGCCAAGTTTTCAGTTGCTTCCTGAAAGCGAGGAGGTCGGAGGAGTTCCTCAAACTCCAGGGGAGGGCATTCCACGCTTTGGCCGCACCTGTGATGAAACTTCTCCCTCCCCACGAGGCTTTCTTTACGGGTGGTACGCTCACCAGTTTGGCACCTAGAGAGCGTAAGGTTCTTGTGGGAGTGTACCATTTGAACTGGTGAGTCAGGAAGTCAGGGCCCAGACCGTGTAGTGCCTTAAAGACAATACATAGTGACTTAAATTGCACCCGTTTCCTAATGGGCAGCCAGTGTAGTCTTTTAATTTCTTTGGCTGCCGATTCGAATTTGGGGGTGCCTGTCACTAGTCTAGCTGCCGTGTTTTGCAGAGTCTGCAATCTATTTAGATGCCGCTCTTGCATATTTAAGTAGAGCCCATTGCAGTAGTCCAGCCGTGATAAGATGAGGGATAATACGACCGTTTGTAGGCTGTCTTCTGCAAGGAAAGGTTTGACCTTTTTAAGCAGTTTGAGGGAATGAAAGGTGGCCGAGGTCGTGGCATTTATCTGATCCTCAAAGTTCAATCTATCATCCACCAGTACCCCCACATTTTTTGCCTTCCTCGTGGGTTTGGGGAGGATGCCCAGATCTGCTGGCCACCACCAGTCTGGGGTCCAGAAGTTGGGCTTATTTCCGAACATGAGGATCTCGGTTTTGCCTGAGTTTAGTTTTAGGCAATTCTGTGACATCCAAGATTTGACTGCCCTCCTACAGTCATGAAATTTCTTGCCCATCCCTACTTCTTGCCCTGGTAGCAGTGACACTACAATTTGTGTGTCATCTGCATATGAGGTAAGGCTAAATCCATGTGTTCTGATTAGAGGGGCCAAGGGTGCCACATACATATTAAAAAGGGTCGGGCTAAGGGACGATCCCTGAGGGACTCCACATGGTAGCAAAAAAGGATTGGAATAAAATTTCCCTAAGGCTACTATTTGTTTCCTGTCTGTTAGAAATGCTTTTAGCAGCTTCCACGCCTTGCTTTTGACTCCAACCTCCGACAAACAGTCCATCAGGTGGTCATGATGGACCGTGTCGAAGGCCGCGGATAGGTCCAGCATAATGAGGGCAGCCTCGCCTCCTTGGTCCAAGGCTTTCCTAATTTCTTCTGTTGATTTAATCAAGGCGGTCTCGGTACTGTGCCCTTCTCTGAACCCATACTGAGTGGGATCCAATAGCTTATTCTGGTAGAGAAAGGCACTTTTGCTGGCAAAGGGAGACGGGAGATGGGTCTATAGTTGTTTGGATCCTTTGGATCCAGGTTTTTTTTTTTAAGAAATGGGAGTATTGAGGCCATTTTCCAGGAACTGGGGAAGTCTCCTAGTTCAAACATGGTATTGAATACTGATGTCAGTATGGTGGCAATGGGTTCTAGGGCTAGGTTGGCTACTGTCACTGGACAGGGGTCGTAGGGAGATCCTGACTTGATAGAGCCCAGTAGCGTCTTTGTATCGTTGATACCAAGTGGGGCAAATTTCTCCAGTGCGGGACATACTCCTGTGCCTTGTTCAAGACATGTATCGAGTTTCCTGTAGCTCCTTGCGGGAGTTGGTTGAAGGCAGAGAAAATGACTTCTACCTTATTCTGGAAGAACCTTGCAATTTCTTCACTCAATTCTTGGCTTGATTCGACCCTAAGTATGTTTGGGGTTGCCAGCCTAGTTACGGTTTTATAAAGTTCTTTGGAGGAGTTTCTTGCTAGGTTGATTTGATTTATAAAGAAGAGTTTTTGCATTAAAAACAGCTTGTTTATATGTAGTGAGGCTTTGCTTATAGGGTTCTTTATCAGCTGTGTTATATTTTCTTCGCCAATTGTGTTCTAGCCGTTTGCAGATAAGTTTCTGACTTCTAAGCTCCTCCTCTTTGCACATCTGACCCTGCTACCTCTGATCCGGCTGCTTCTGCTACGGCCCGCCTGTTTCCCACCTGGCTTCGCAAGCTGCGAGTGCAGTAACTGCAGGTCCTTCTGCTGTATCTGCTGTCCCTGCTCCTGTTTCTCCCCCTTCTCTCATGCCTTCAACGCAGTCATTACTCACATTAGGGCACGGTCCTTCACCTATTGTGTCTTTCCCAGACATTTCATCCCGACATCGTTGAGTGCGGGGACACCGGTGCGTGGAATGGATGAGGGGAATTGGGCTGCGGCACGGGAACGAATGGGGTGGGTGCTGATTCGATCTGATGTGGGAAATGAGGAAAAACAAATGGTCGCCAACCAGGCTGCGCAGTGGGCACGGAGTCCGAGCTACAGTGTAGAGGATGTGTGGAGTGTGTTGAAGGATTTCGAGCGGTTTGTGCAGCAGCATGCTCTCAAGCACATGTCTGCTACATTGATAGGTTTGTGGGAACAGTGTTTTGGGGGTGTAGCACCCCAAATAATTTATGATATTCGAGACCGCGTATACGCTGCTGATATGGCCCCTAATGACGTCTTTAGTAATGTGGCAACGATGATTGGGTATCGGGGTAGTCTGTACCAGAAAACACCGACGACTGTGTCCCAATTCCCAAAGAGGGAGGTGCATCCTATTTTTCATCCCGAGATCCCAGAACGGCGTAATGCGCAGGATATTGTAGTTCAACAATGGGTGGAGGCTCCCTTTCAGGAACAATGGGTTTACACTCCATGGAAAAGGAGTGAGGTACTCGCCCTCAAAAGCCAGCTGCCAGACCCTAGGAAAAATCCAACAGCATTTTATAAAGAATTAACGGAGGTCGTCTCATCGACGGTGATGACACTGGCCGATATTGAGATGTTTTTCGGGTTGTTGGTACCTGTGGACATGTGGAGGCAGGTGCATATGCAGGACCATGTGGAGTTGGGCGGCACTTGGAATGCAATTAGGGCATGGGATAATGAGCGTAAGCCTGGCGAAAAGCCTAGGGCCGAGATACTAGCTTTGCCCAGTCGTATCATTACTTACATGCATTCTCTCATCCCACCCAGACGAGTAGATTGGGATAAGTTAGCGGCATGTCATCAGAAGAAGGATGAAAGTGTGTCAGATTTCTTCACCCGGTTTGAAGGGGTGTTTCTGGATTTTAGTGGACATGATTTGTCGGTGGAAGGCGGTGTCCGGTTCTTCGTTAATAGATTTGTAACGAACCTGCTCCCCGAGATAGCTGCTCGGTTGCAGGCTTCTGAGAGCACCTGGACTACCTCATCCCCTTCAGTGATATTGAGTATGGCGCAGTACTATGAGCATAGGGAAGATGAGGAGAAAGAGAAGGCGGAGAAGAAGAATAAGGAGTTGAAGACTAAGGTGCTGATGCAACAGGCAGCAAGGGGGTCCGGCAGAGGACGTGGCACTGGTCCGGCTCAACGGTCACGTGGCGCAGGCAGAGGAGGCAGTCCGGTGGGGCCGAACCAGTGCGCGTATTGTAAAAGGAAGGTGGAGTGAGTGTCCGGACTTGTTGCAGAAGGTCGAGGTGCCGGTGGACGTGGACGTGGACGTGGTGAAGGCGGTCGCGATGAGATTCAGGGTGGGGCATCCTCAGGGGGTTGCTCTGACCAGAACTATTTTGATGACCCCCGGGGAAGGCAGTACTATCACGATGATTATGATCTGGACGAGGCGTCAGGGATGTCCTATAACTAGGACAGCCAGGGACAGGGTGAGGGACCAGTTCCAATACTTGTAGATCAGCATGGTCCTTATGTCACGGCAGATTTGCATGGTTCGGCTAAGGAGTTTCTGGTGGATACAGGTGCAATGAATAGCTCCGTTTCTCGTTCACTGGTCCCCGGGGCAGCTCTGTCTGGCCATAACAATGTTTCGGTAGGTTTTTCAGGCATACCGGTTGTGAGCCCCATTTCTGAACCCCTTGCTTTAACTATTGGCCCTTTTACTGTGGACTCGCCCTTTTTGTTGACAGCGAATTGTGGAGAAAATTTAATGGGATTAGGTTTGTTGAAAAAGTTGCATGCTAAGATTTCTTGTTCTCCAGATGGCGTTTATATGACAATAGGACCCGACGTGGCCAGTACCAAACAGTGTTTTTCGAAAGACGCACCGCTTCCTGCTGAATTTAAGGATGTGCCGCCCACCTTGTGGGCAACAGGAGATACGGATGTGGGGTTGTTGCAGATACCACCGGTCTCTATTACGATTAAAGACAAGGCAGTGCTGCCTCGTATTCCCCAGTACAAAATACCGCAGGCGGGGGAACGGGCTTTGTTGCAGATTATACAGGATTTGATCAAATCGGAGGTGGTTGAGGAGACAGTTGCCAATGTGTGTAACAGCCCTATTCTCCCCATCCTCAATAAGACACCCTCGGACTCTGCTGATGCTCATCCTGATGTCTATCGTTTTGTGATTGATGTGCGGGAGGTTAACAAAATAGGGGTCCCTCAGTTCTCAGTGGTACCCGACATTACTGCTCTTTTAACAATGATTCCTTCCACAGCCAAATTCTTTTCTGTGATTGATTTGAAAAAAGCTTTCTTTAGCATCCTAATTCACCCGAATAGCCGGCACCTTTTTGGTTTTACCCTAGCGGGCCGGAGTTTCTGATTCTGTCGTGCTCCTCAGGGGGATACTGAAAGTCGTAGTATATATAGTCAAGCCCTGAAAGGTCAGTTGGATTCCCTCTCTCATCCTTCAGGTAACATATTATTGCAGTATGTGGACGACCTGTTGGTAGACTCCGATACTGAATAGGGTTGCAAAGACGCCACAGTCAAATTGCTGCTACATTTGGCACAGCATGGACATAAAGTGTCCCTTTCCTAATGTCAATATTGTCGACAGGAGGTCACCAATTTAGGTCACCTACTGTCGAAGGAGGGAAGGAGGCTAACACCTGAACAAGTTGATGCCATTGTTAACCCCTTGCGTGCGCGGCGAATTTTCGCGCTGTGCGGGAGTTTCTATTAGTGGGCGGGATTCGGATGGCCCCCGGCCGTCGTGCGCACACACCCACCATGACGCGTGATGGCCGGCGGCCGTCGTGAACACCGAAGGGGTTAAGATGCCCGTCCCCAAGACTCAGAGGGACGTGCGTGCTTTCATAGGCATCACCTCGTATTGTCACCACTGGATACCCGGTTACTCCTTACTAACAAAGCCTCTGCTCTATTTAACCACTAAAGACATGAATGAGCCTTTACCCTGGATGCATGAATGTCAGCAAGCTTTTGAGCAATTAAAGGTTGCGCTTTGCTCTGCGCCTATGCTTGGTACGCCTGATTATCAGAAGCCTTTTGTGCTGTACGTACACGAAACGGCTGGATGTGCGCTTTCTGTGTTAACACAAGCCTTTGGAGGTAAGCAGAGGCCGTGTGCTTATTTCTCTGCCCTTTTTGACACTGTCGCCAGAGTCCTCCCGAGCTGTTTAAGAGCTGCTGCGGCTGTGGCTGTCTCTATTCGACAATCGGCAGGGCTCGTCCTTAATACTGATCTCACAGTAATGGTACCCCATGCTGTGGACACACTTTTGAACAAGACAAAGATGCAGCACCTTACCAGTGCTCGTCTGACTGATTATGAATTGACTTTGTTTGCGCCACACATTACAATAAAAAGATGCGCTACTCTGAACCCAGCCACGTTACTACCTCTCCCTTCGTACAATGAGGACACAGATGTCCATGATTGTCTATTCCGGACAGAAGTAGAGACGAAGGGACGGGTAGACCTGACTGACGTTCCCCTACCTGACCCACAAGGGGTACTATATGTCGATGGCTCTTGTTTCAAACTGTCAGATGGCACCACCACCGCAGCGTATGCTATTACTACGCTGCACACTGTAGTTGAGACGTCACGTGTTCCTTACCAATCGGCAGAAGCTGCGGAGCTGGTTGCTCTTTTGCGAGCATGTGAGTTAAGTGAGGGATTGGCTGTCAATATTTACACTGACAGCCAATATGCGTTTGGAGTAGCCCATAATTTTGGGCGGCTCTAGGCGGAGAGGGGAGTCCTGACCTCACATGGCGCAAGGATACAACACGGCCCTCTGATACATAGGCTCCTGTCAGCCCAAGCGCTTCCCAAAAGATTGGCGATAGTGAAGTGCAGTGCCCATAAAGCGATCACTGATGACGTGGGGAGGGGAAATGCATTTGCAGACCAAACAGCTAAAGAGACAGCCAGGTCCAAGATGAAGAAAATGTTTGTGGCAGGGCCAGCTTGATGGGTGCCTGAAGGCGGGATGTTTGAGGATACGTTAAAAAATGTGAAAGAGATTCAGAGTGAGGCAACAGTTGAGGAGTTGGCAACGTGGCAGGAGAGTACGGTACGCTTAGATGAGGAGGGGTCCTGGACCGATAAATCAGAAAAGCACAGATGGATGTTACCAGATGCATATGTGTTCCCTGTAGTTACAGTGGCACATGGTCCAGCCCACATTAGTGCAAGAGGGATATGTAAATTATTGGATCCCGTATGGCAAAATGATAACATCCCTAAGGTAGCGGCCCATCTATTTTTTATTTAGAAAGTTTTATATAGCGCGAACATGGCCACCGAGGGTATCAGAGCGCTTTACAGATTATGCAACACGAAGGGTACAAGCAAACAAAACAGAATAAACAAAGCGAAAAATTCACAGTCTTAAAATTTCAGACAATCTCATGAGCCAGGCAGCTGGGCCACAAATCAGCGGTTATGTCCCTGGAATCTAGTGAAGAATTGCATGGTTTGCCTGATACATAATCCTGGGAAGGGTACCCCTACACCTCCTGGTAATTTTGCACCCCCCTCTTTCCCTTTCGAGGTTCTCCAGATGGATTACATTGAAATGGAACGAGTTAACAACTTGAAGTACGTGCTGGTGGTCGTTTGTGCATTCAGTAAATGGATTGAGGCTTACCCCACTAAAGAGAACACAGCCATGGTGACGGGTGAAGGCTCTTTTGAAGGAGTTCTTCCCGCGCTTCGGCTTGCCCCGTTTGATTTGGAGTGACAACGGGAGTCACTTTAATGCAAAGGTGATTCAGTTGGTATGTGACGGTCTGCATATCAAGCAGAAGTTTCACGCAGCAAACCACCCCCAGTCGGCCGGTTTGGTTGAGAAGTACAATAGTACTCTCAAGTTGAAGCTGGCAAAGATCAGGGAGAGCACAGGGTTGCAATGACCGGACGCACTACCCCTTGCCCTGTTATCCGCCAGAGTGACAGCACATTCTAGAACAGGGTTATCCCCATACGAGGTGGTTTTCGGGTGCCCCGCAAATGTGTGGGGTGTTATGTTATGTTAATAATACTTGTAAAGCGCGCGATTACCCAAGGGTGTCCTGGCGCTGGTAGCTCAACTCTATTGAGACAGGGTAGCACGGAAATGTAGCTGGAGGAGACTATAATTTAAAGAGCCAAGTTTTCAGTTGCTTCCTGAAAGCGAGGAGGTCGGAGGAGTTCCTCAAACTCCAGGGGAGGGCATTCCACGCTTTGGCCGCACCTGTGATGAAACTTCTCTCTCCCCACGAGGCTTTCTTTACGGGTGGTACGCTCACCAGTTTGGCACCTAGAGAGTGTAAGGTTCTTGTGGGAGTGTACCATTTGAACTGGTGAGTCAGGAAGTCAGGGCCCAGACCGTGTAGTGCCGTAAAGACAATACATAGTGACTTAAATTGCACCCGTTTCCTAATGGGCAGCCAGTGTAGTCTTTTAATTTCTTTGGCTGCCGATTCGAATTTGGGGGTGCCTGTCACTAGTCTAGCTGCCGCGTTTTGCAGAGTCTGCAATCTATTTCGATGCCGCTCTTGCATATTTAAGTAGAGCCCATTGCAGTAGTCCAGCCGTGATAAGATGAGGGATGATACGACCGGTCGTAGGCTGTCTTCTGGCAGGAAAGGGTTGACCTTTTTAAGCAGTTTGAGGGAATGAAAGATGGCCGAGGTCGTGGCATTTATCTGATCCTTAAAGTTCAATCTATCATCCACCAGTACTCCCTAATTTTTTGCCTTCCTCGTGGGTTTGGGGAGGATGCCCAGATCTGCTGGCCACCAGTCTGGGGTCCAGAAGTTGGGCTTATTTCCGAACATGAGAATCTCGGTTTTGCCTGAGTTTAGTTTTAGGCAATTCTGTGACATCCAAGATTTGACTGCCCTCATACAGTCATGAAATTTCTTGCCCATCCCTACTTCTAGCCCTGGTAGCAGTGACACTACAATTTGTGTGTCATCTGCATATGAGGTAAGGCTAAATCCATGTGTTCTGTTTAGAGGGGCCAAGGGTGCCACATACATATTAAAAAGGGTTGGGCTGGGGGGCGTGGCCTAGACTCCAATGGCGTAGGACGCACGAAGGCTGAGCGCCGCTTTCCAGGGGCGGCCCGGGGCATATATTAAGCGTTTTAAGGCACGGGGGCAAAGTCTGTGCCCCCCCACAGAAAGCGTATAGCCCGCTGCAGACCCCTGGAGTCCTGGGGGGACCTCGACCCGATGCAGCGACCGGGAGAGCCGAGAGCAGTTGATCGCGGCGATCCCGTCCGCCATCTTGCCCGCACCGGAGTGTCGGCCCTAGTCTGCGGGTGACACGAGAAGCGCTGGACCTTGGCCGGAGGGGGCCCTGCAGAGAGTCGCTTGGCATCAGAGAACCTGCCTGCGGTGGGGGGCTGAGCTGAGGAGCCTGGCCCCGTCCTTTGAGAGCGGACTCCGGCCGGGCTCCTGAGGCCCCGCGAACCCTTCGACGGAGACCGGGGAAGAGCGGAGCGATAGACGGAGGTGAGGAGGGGGAGCGCGATTGGCCCGGGGGATGGAGCGGCGACCCTGAGAGGGCTGAGGACTGGCGTGAATACCTGCGGCTGGAGGTGATATCTTCCCCGCCCCCCCCCCCGGCTGTGCCTGAGGCCGTGGACCTCGTGTGCCCCTCCCCCATACAGTAGCGGCCCGGCGAGGTCGGAGGAGCGGTGGTGTGCAGACCCAGAGGCCTAGTGAGGCCCGGCTCCCTTGGGCCCATCGCGCACAGTGCTGAGAACCGGCGTGGTTGACCGGATGGCTGGCCCCGAGCTGGAGGCGTTGAAAGTGCATGATGCCCCGCTGAGACTGCCCTGGTAGGTGGACAACACTCTGGGTCGGAGGCCCCGGCTCCTGGATACCTGACATTGAGTGTAGAGGACCCTGAAGAGTGGGGAGAGCTTGACCGGGTCAGCGGTGAGAGGCAGCGGGGCGGGCCCTGATTGTTGGACCGGACTGGCAGTGGGGGTGCCCTGTAATACGCTCGGGGGACCGGAGCGACTCGGGGGCCGGATCGGGCTCCTTCCGGTGCCCGAGCAGAACTGGCGTGAGACTGCCTTAGGCTAAGCTGAAGGTGTCGGGGTCTCGCCGGAAGGTGACGGAAGTGAGTGGCCCCTACGAATTGAACCAACGGCGGCTGGAGCGTGGGGTATAGACCCACGGGTCGGAACCTCCTGCCGGGACCGGCGACGAGGGGGAACCGAGTTGATCTGAAGGGCGGACCCTGTGGTCAGGCCTGCACCGCCTTGCCCTGCCACCGAACGGACTCGCGACGCATCGACTAGGGGGGAGCGAGGAGGCCCCGGTTTGGAACCAAGCGAGGGCGAGAGGGCTCTGCACCCCCGGCACTGGAACCATGACTAAGCCAAAGACGGGGAAGGCCGCAGCCCAACTGGCGCCTAAAGATACCTCGGTGGCGGACCTGTGGGGCAAGCAAACCCCGGTAGTCTCAGGGGACGACACAGCAATGACCTCCAAGCTGGACATGCTTGAACCAGGCGCCATTACGCAGGCATTTATGTCTAGCTTCCTTCAGGACATCAAATCAGAGATCTCATCTCTTAAGCTGGAGGTCAAGTCCTACCTCATGGACATTAGACGAGATGTCACCGAAATTGGCACTAGGGTGGACGACCTGGAGCACACCCTCGACACGCGTACAGAGGAGCAGGAAGATCTTAGGCGCCGCGTCCAAACTCTGGAGGAGCAACATGTTGAACTCCAAATCAAACAAGAGGATTTAGAGAATAGGAGCCGCCGGAATAACCTCCGCGTCCGGGGTGTGCCACGGGGCGCAGAGGGACAGGACATAATGACATATGTCGCAGACTTACTGCATGCGGTCAGGGGAGATGAGGACTCCTCCCCACCCACATTGGACCGAGCGCACAGGGTAGCACCCCCGCGGGGAAACACCAACCTGATCCCCGACATCCTGACCAGGGTACATTTTTACACGGAAAAGGAGGCCATCCTCCGAGCGGCCAGGGCGACCGAAAAGCTGGAACACGAGGGACATGCCATCCAAATCTTTCAGGACCTATCGCCATTCACCCTGCGCCGCCGTAGGGACTTCCGGCCAGTCACTGCTAAACTGAGAGAAGCCAACGTCAAATATCAATGGGGCCACCCGTTTGCTCTGATCTTTCACTGGGAGGGGAGGCGCAGGTCTTTGAGATCTCTTCGTGAAGCCCTCCAACTGCTGAACATCTCGTCTGGATAGAGGCCTTCCTCCCCCGGGCCCACTGAGCCGACGTCCCAGATCTCTCTCCGCCCTGAGTGGTCGAGGGTCGGGCGCCCCAGGGCTGGAACATCCGGAGCAGGGGGGACTGACCTTCAAGCCAAACAGGACATTATCCAACACCTACGGAATATGGAGGCGCCACAGTCTTCAACAAGAGAGGGCCTGAGATCGAGGCCGCCTTCCCCCTTGGCGCTAGCGGAGGCAACTGATATATGGTTGAGAGACATCCACGGACAAGTGGACTGGCAGAACATGCCTTTCACGCCCCATTGTCAGAGGCTTCAGATGGGAGAAGGCGTTGGGTCGCCTGGACTACTTGAACGAAGTATTAGGGCAACTAGGCGTCTATACACTTATTAGGTTTTGTCTCAAGATGAGTGTCAGGGGAGGCAATATTTGGTTCTCCCTCGGGGTGGGGGATCATGCCTGCAAAGCACCACAATACCTTGCCGGGATGGGTCTATCGTGGGTGGGATTTTGGGAGGGCATATCTATGAGCGTTACTCTAGGCTGCCGTATCCACGCCAGCTTTACACTGGTATAGACGTGACGGGGGGCGAGGAGCCCCTCCCCCACACCAGTCGGTTAACCTAAAGGTGCCCGAGTTTTCTGGATCGCCCAAAAGCTTAGAGGGCGAGGGCGCCGGGATGTGTTATTGGGCTCCGGATATATTCCGAGGGGGGTCCCCCTGTGGCTCCATCTGGGACGCATTTTTCCCCGTCGCTACTGCGACGGGTAGCCCCTGGGGGGTGGATGGCTCTTGCCCCCAAGGTAGTCTGAGACCTACCCCGCCATTTCCTTAGTCCCCAAGGGGAGTGACTTCCCCAGAGCCGCCCTGGTTCCCACCATTGGGCTGCTCCTGGACTGGAAAGGCCCTGTTGGGCCCAGTTGGCCCTTTAGTTATTTAGTATTTTTTCCATTCTGGGAATCTTCCCCTCTTCTATTCTTTCCCTTACTTCCTTTCTTTCTCTGGACTCGAGGGGAGGGCCCCGGATCGCAGCGAAGGGCCATGGCTCTGAGACCGACAGCCTTGGGGACACCAGGTACTATAACTCACACCCCGCCCCTGGGGGGGATTCTACGCTTGCTCCAACTTTCACAGCGGTTGCCGATTCAAGCTCTGACCAGAGGGAGATGGGACTCCATCAGTTCCGACCAACGCATGCCTTTTCGGGTACAGATCAATGACTCAGCTTAAATGTCTCTCCCTTAATGTCAAAGGCCTGAATGCCCCGAATAAGAGAAGACAGATCTGGCGCTACCTCCAACTTCAGGACCCGGACATTGTTTTTCTCCAAGAGACCCATCTATTACGGACCGATACTATTCGCATGTCTCACCCTAAATTCCCCCTACGAATATGGGCGTCAGCATCATCTAAGACAGCAGGGGTGGGGATCCTTTTTAAAATAGGTCTCTCGGTAAACATAGATCGCACCGTCCGGGATGCGGAAGGTAGATCTCTTAAGCTCCAGCTATCAATACAGGGCAGACAGCTTACCCTCCTTAATCTATATGCACCCAATCAGGCACAGGATGCTTTCATCCGCCACCTCCTCCAAACTTCCCTCTCCAAGGAAACTAATCCTATCATCCTTGGGGGTGACTTTAACCTAGTTTGGGACCCCACCATGGACCGCACCTCCCCCTCTTATCAGGGGGTAGGGGCTATGTCTGCCGCTCTCAAACGAGATCTGGAAGCTTTGGGCCTGGTGGACGCTTGGCGCTATAAGGAACCGGACACACAGGACTACACTTTCTACTCCCATGTGCATCGCTCGCACTCCCGTATAGATTACCTTTTTCTATCCCACGCACTCATTCGCTCCCTAGAAACAGTAGGGATTTCAGATATCTCTATTTCGGACCACGCTCACTTAGAGATAACCCTGTCCACCTTGGGCCGACCTTCGAACTCCGCCCCGCGCTGGCGACTCCCTCCGCAGGTGCTCCGCGATCAGGTGGATGTGGCCGAGCTCAGACAGGCTATACAATCATACTTTGAGGCCAATGACCTCCCGGAGACCACAATACCTATGCTGTGGGATGCCTTCAAGGCCACGATCAGGGGCGTTATCACTTCCATCTCTATAGCCCGCAGGCGGGAGTCTCGCCTGGTGGAAGACAACCTCACCCGTGATCTTAAAACCATGGAACAACAAAATCGGAACGCGCCTACTATCGTCACAAGCAAGAGACTTGCTTCCCTTCGGGGTCAGCTTAAGGCTCTCCGGGTGAACAAAGCAGAGCGGTCTCTCTTGACTCTTAAGCAGAAGTTCTATGGGGGGGCAACAGGGTGGGATCCATGCTGGCGCGTCGTCTCAGGACTCAGATCTCTAAGGGTCATATCGCAAAAATAGTCCAAAGTGGGGGGGGCTGGGCTACCTCCGAAAACGCTAAACAACAGGAGTTTCACGCCTTTTTCTCCGAACTATATGGTCGGGGGGAGACTAGGAGAGACCAGATGGATCCCTTTTTAGCTGCTTGCGCCTGGACGCCACTGACCCCCTTCTTTAAGGAGCAATTAGAGGAACCTATCCTAGCGGCGGAACTCCTAAAGGCCTTAAAAGGCATGCCAGTGGGGAAGTCCCCAGGGCCTGATGGCCTAACACTGGCTTTTTATCGCCTCTTCCTCCCCGAACTTCAGGCCCATCTATTGCGCCTATTTAACTCATTTGCGGAGGCGGGGTCGGTGACGCCGACGATGGCAGAGGCGGAGATAATCCTTATCCCTAAACCTGGGAAGGACCCCACGGCATGCGCCTCTTTTCGGCCTATCTCCTTATTGAACGTAGATGCCAAACTATATACCAAAATCCTCGCCCAAAGGATAGGCCCTCACCTACCGGGCCTGATCGAACCAGATCAGGTGGGGTTTGTGAGGGAGAGACAGGGAGCGGATAATATTCACCGAGTAGCCCACCTGGTGCAAAAGACACAGCATTATAATACACCGGCCTTTCTGCTCTCCATGGACGCCGAAAAGGCTTTTGACCGGGTTGACTGGTCCTTTCTGCGGGCGGTCCTACATCGCGTGGGACTCGGACCGACCATGACTGCGCGCATCATGGCGCCGTATGCGGCGCCCTCGGCGCGGATCCGAGTAAATGGTCTTCTCACTCCGTCTTTCCCCATCAGCAGGGGTACGCGTCAGGGGTGTCCGCTCTCACCCTTACTGTTCGCTCTTGTGGTGGAGCCCCTGGCGATCGCTATCAGGCAGTCGACAGAAATTCGGGGAATACACATAGGAGGAGTAGAACACAAAATTGGCCTTTTTGCAGATGATCTTCTCCTGACATTAACGGAACCAGCAAGCTCAATACCCGCATTACTGGACATTCTCTCTCAATTCGAACTGATATCGGGTCTTAAAATTAATCTTTCCAAATCGCAGGCACTCAATCTCACTCTCCCCCAGCTACAGCTGGATAACCTAGGTCCAGTTAGCCCGTTTCATTGGGCCACACATTCCATACGCTACCTAGGGATTAACGTTACTGCTACCCTAGACACCTGGACTGGAGCTAATTGGCCGGCATGCAGGACGGCTGTCCGGGCTGAGCTCCGACGCTGGAAATCACTCCCAATTTCGTGGCTGGGCCACTTAAATGCAGTTAAAATGGCGATTTTGCCAAAGGTACTGTACCTTTTCCAGACTCTCCCCACGCCGATCCCCCAGAGAGATATCCAGAACCTCCAACGGGATCTCACGGCGTTCATCTGGGGAGGAGGCAGGCCGCGTTTCTCCACACGGGTCCTGTTGCTACCTCGCGACAGGGGTGGACTGGCTTGTCCCGACCTGCTCGCATATTACTGGGCCTCACACTTGCGATACATATCGGAATGGTCGGTTCGCGAAAGCGAAAAACACTGGTTCCATATGGACAGGGCAGTGGCGTGTCGCCCACTGTGGGACCTGGCCTGGATTAGAAGGGGGCCAGACATCGTAGTGCATACATAGCTACTCCAACCAAGACGGTCTTGGAGATCTGGGACAGGATTGCAGTATCCCGTGGTCTCACTACATTCCCCTCTCCCAACACATCAATAGCGCTCAACCCGGATTTCCCGCCGGCCCTACCCCTAAAGTCGTTTTCGGCTTGGTCGGCTGGGGAGTGCCGTGTCATAGAACAACTTTTTGAGAACGGTATCTTTAAATCATTTGACCAGTGCAGACAGGACTTCAACCTTCCAAAAACCACGAGCATGGAGTACTCTCAGATCCGGCACTGGATCCGGGCCCCCTCGTACATGGAGGGAGCCACGAGGCGCCTAACGCCTTTTGAAACGCTGGTCCGTGCTTTTGATGGTTCCCGGGGGCTGATTTCCCGGACCTATAAAGTGCTTCAGCATTCACATTCAGTGCCCCCACACACCTACCAGCGCCAGTGGCAGACGGACACCGAAGGAGATATAGATTCGGACCAATGGGAACAGCTATGGCGCGATATCCCTCGTATCTTTAAAAGTATAACACAACAGGAATCGGTCTATAAAGTCATGACTCGCTGGTACTATACTCCTCTTAGACTCCAGAAGATGTACCCGGGCTTCGCCCCTCTATGCTGGCGATGCCAGGCGGCCCAGGGTTCTTTTCTTCATGTATGGTGGACCTGTCCGCTCATTCTCACCTTTTGGAGAGAGGTGATGGGCCACGTTGGAGAGGTAGTGGGATTCCCCTTGCCAAATGACCCGAGGGTGGTTATACTGGGACTCCGACCGACGGCTCTTCGAGCAATGAAACACACGGACTGGCACCTGATATTTCACATGTTCACTGCCGCTAAGCAGGTCATTGCCATACATTGGAAGAAAACGTGCTCCCCCTCGTCCTTGATTTGGCTTACTCGCCTTTGGCATGTGATGGCGATGGAGCTCCTCTCTCATAGGCTGGCAGGTACGGATGCTAAATTCGACCGCATATGGCAGCCACTGGTCTCACATCTCTCTCGGCTGGAGCATACACGATCTGTGCCCCCCAGGTTGAGAGCCCTCCAACTCTTTGCGGACCCCATACTTCCACGAGGGGAACCCTATGAGGAAGACACACAGTAGGGAGAACAGGGATGCAGTCCCCTCAAATAAGCCCACAACCACGCCACGGGAGAGCCCTAGGCCCCTTCACTTCCGAAGAACTGCTGCACGGAGATACCTCCCCAGACTATCCTCTCATCTCCTCTTTTCTATCCTTTCTCGCTTTTCTAATCTCATTTTGACTATCCCTTCTTCATAGTTGATTCTCCAGACATAGACAGAACAATGACCGTTTCAGCTCACTGGTCGCGGACACCGCAACTAATACCTTCGAATGTAGAGCCTAGGTGAAGCCACATTGAGGGACATCCTATCTAGAGGGGGTGCTCTGCCGAACACTTACCGCGTCTTTAGGCGCCAAGATCTTTTGGCCCTGAGAGATACACTACCACACTATAGGTGCATACATGGGGAACAACGACCTTACTAAGTATAACAAATACAGAGATTAAGGGTTTGCGCTAGAGGTTGATTGTAAGAAGTAAACTGCCGGTTCCATGCTATTGAAATATCTCTAAAAAATTTAGCTGTTGTTTTTGCTGCAGTTGTATGTTATTTAAAATGGATCTCTTGCATCGCATCCGGACATTCGCTCTGGTAAAAACGCCCACTATAACGGACACTGTAAGATTGATCTTACTATTGGCAATGTTTTGTTACCCTGAGCCGTCATATATCATACCATGCTCGTTATCTGTCATATTAATGGCTTTTGTTATATGAAAATTCAATAAAAGAGATTTAAACAAAAAAAAGGGTCGGGCTAAGGGACGATCCCTGAGGGACTCCACATGGTAGCGAAAAAGGATTGGAATAAAATTTCCCTAAGGCTACTATTTGTTTCCTGTCTGTTAGAAACGCTTTTAGCAGCTTCCACGCCTTGCTTTTGACTCCAACCTCCGACAAACGGTCCATCAGGTGGTCATGATGGACCGTGTCGAAGGCCGCGGATAGGTCCAGCATAATGAGGGCAGCCTCGCCTCCTTGGTCCAAGGCTTTCCTAATTTCTTCTGTTGAATTAATCAAGGCGGTCTCAGTACTGTGCCCTTCTCTGAACCCATACTAAGTGGTATCCAATAGCTTATTATCGTAGAGAAAGGCACTCAGCTGGGCATTTCTTTCTTTCTTTCTCCACCACTTTTGCTGGCAAAGGGAGACGGGAGATGGGTCTATAGTTGTTTGGATCCCTTGGCTCCAGGTTGGTTTTTTTCAGTAATGGGAGTATTGAGGCAATTTTCCAGGAACTGGGGAAGTCTCCTAGTTCAAACATGGTATTGAATACTGATGTCAGTATGGTGGCAATGGGTTCTAGGGCTAGGTTGGCTACTGTCACTGGACAGGGGTCGTAGGGAGATCCTTACTTGATAGAGCCCAGTAGCGTCTTTGTATCGTTCATACCAAGTGGGGCAGATTTCTCCAGTGCGGGACATACTCCTGTGCCTTGTTTAAGACATGTCATCGAGTTTCCTGTAGCTCTTTGCGGGAATTGGTTGAAGGCAGAGAAAATGACTTCTACCTTATTCTGGAAGAACCTTGCAATTTCTTCACTCAATTCTTGGCTTGATTCGACCCTAGGTATGTTTGGGGTTGCCAGCCTAGCTACGGTTTTATAAAGTTCTTTGGAGGAGTTTCTTGCTAGGTTGATTTGATTTATAAAGAAGAGTTTTTTTGCATTAAAAACAGCTTGTTTATATGCAGTGAGGCTTTGCTTATAGGGTTCTTTATCAGCTGTGTTATATTTTCTTCGCCAATTGCGTTCTAGCCGTTTGCAGATAAGTTTCTGACTTCTAAGCTCCTCTGAGTACCATGGTGCAGTTGGTAAAACTCATTTGGGATGCATGAGTTTAACCGGGGCTAGCTTTTTGCAGGCTGTCTCAACCCATTGAGTGTACCATCTGGCGGCGTCTTCGACCTTTGTTGGCTGCGGCAGCATGGTGGTATTAAGTAGTTCCTGTAATTCAGATCCTACCACTTTATTCCAGGCCCTTGTTTTTATCTGATTTGACACACCCCCTGGCTTGTGGTGGTCTACTGGGGTGATCACTTCAAATAATATTCCTGCATGGTCAGTCCAGACCAAAGGTACCGTTCCTGTGTATAAATATGGATGGTTGGAGAAGACCCCATCCAAGGTGTGACCTGCCGTGTGGGTGGGCTCGTTTACAAGTTGGGTCAGATTTGCGCTGCCCATCATATCTAATAGGGCTTTAGTATCTGGGTCCATGGAGGCTGCCAAGTGGAAGTTTAAGTCCCCCAGGATGGTAAATGAGTTGGAGCAGAGCCCTTCTTCCAGTAGGGTCCCTAGTGTAGTTAAAAACGATGTTCTGGACCCTGGCGGTCGGTACATCAGAATCCCCTTGAAGGAGTGGTGGGGCAATAGGCCAGCATTGAACGAAAGCGCTTCGCAGGCTGTTTTATTGGTTGTCTGGCACGCTAGTTTAATAGTGTTGTGATGGATTATTGCTAGCCCCCCCTCCTCTCCCCGTTGGCCTGTTCAAGGTGGAACACAAGAAACCAGGTGGAGTGGCTGCCACTAGGTCTGGCCCTGAGGCCTTATCCATCCAGGTTTCCGTGATAAAAGCCAATTTTATTTCTTGCTCCTCTAGGAGTCTGGTGCACTCAAAGCTGTGTCTCACTAAGGATCTGGCATTTACCAGTAGACATTTAATCCTGTAATCCTTGGGTTTAGTATTGCCGGTCCCATTGGAAGGCTCCATAGGTCTGCTGGGTTTGACTCTCTGATTGAGGACTCGGGGAAGTGGTCTGTGGCAGTTGGGACAGGTGTCAGATGTGGTGGCATCTTTTAAGTGCACCGATATCTGCTTGCATTCTGGTCCACCTCTACCCTCATTCAAATCCATCAGTTGGGCTCTAGAATACCTTGTAACTGGTCCCTTTTCCGGCAGGAAATGAGCAGCGTGGCTGGCGCAGAGCGCAGACGGGCGCAGACGGGCTTGCCTTAGGTGCGCCTTTGGCGCGCCAGCGGCGCGCCCACTGCACGCGTCCGCTGTGCGTCCGCGCGCACATTTGTAGTGTGTCGGTGCAACAAAGACTAGCCTGCTGACCTGAGAAATGGCGGCCCGCACTGTCCCCCGCCCAAGCCATTTCTCTGATATTGAATACCCGTTGCTTGTGGATTACCTATATGAGTTAACAAAAAATTTGCGTTCTATTCATCAACAGATCCACGAGGCACTGCCGCCACTACCTGAGGTGCCAGGGCACAGTATCCAGCCTGGGGAATATATCCCAGTACAAAACTACCAGAGACGAGGGTGCTTGGAGCCGAGGTGGAAGGGGCCCATCCTGGTTTTACTCGCCACGAGGACTGCTGTGAAAGTGGAGGGACGGAAGAACTGGATCCATTCATCCCACTGCAGGCGAGTCCCGCTCCCTTTCCCTTATGACAAGTGGGTCCATGAGGGAATTGGGGAACACGAGACGGAGAAGGTCCCTCGCTTTGTCCCTTTTTCTGATGCCCGACTGACCTGGGCACAGACGGAAGAGGAGAACGATGCTGTTTTGAACGAGGCAGTGCCTCCAGAAATAAGGGCTGCCTAGGTTTCTCCTCCATCTGGTTCACAGGAACAGGAGTCTCAGTCCACTGCCTCCCCTGAGTTTAAGGTTCTTTTTCGAGACGAGGCAGTGCCTGGAGTGGCTCGGTACAATTTGCATCCCCGGCGGAGGGACAGTGCACCCAAGGGACAGTCAGGTTAGTAGGGATGGACTTCTGGATGAAGAATAGGGCCCACGTACCCTGCCTATGGTACCAACAATAGTTTAGGGAAAGGGAGATTGGTGCATTGTCTGAGACACTGGACAGGATAAGTGGGGGGTGCTTTCCAAGGAGGGAAGCTGCCCTATCCTGAGTGAAGAGAACAGAAAGGGTTGTGGTCGTGCAGCCACACCGCGAAGTGCTTGTTAGCACCACCGTTGAGAGACACTAAGAGACTATTTTTTTCCCCATTTTTCCCCCTTTCTGTATACCTGGCTCCATAGCATGGACTCCCCTCTGGTAGTATTGTTATGGAAGAAGAACAGCCATTAGAGGGACGCCGTCTTGACCAACATAGCCCCACTTGGTCGAGCTGGCCCACCAAGACTAAGATAGTGTTGCTAGTGATAGTTTTTGTAGCATTGGTAGCAGTGTTAGGTATTCTATGGTTCTTAGAAGAAAGCCATCCTGTACACTCCCTGATTGCAACCACTACGCCCCCCCTGAGCATGTCTTTGTCACCCTGGCCCCGCATAAGGAAAGACATAGGCAGACCTATGTAGATAACATCTTCCTGCAGATGCTCCATCAGGCCCATCATACCACCAATGTCACCGATTGTTGGGTTTGTGGTTTACTCCCCTCAGTGATGCATAAAAATGACCTGTTAGGGGCGTGGCCTGCCAAGATGGCTGTTTGGACATAATCCATGACGGCTCTGCTGCCAAAACGCTTCTATCATGAGACACCACCGTGCTAGCACCTGCAAAAGCACAGTAATGTACGGTAACTGAAGCGCTGACTTACCCGACTTTGCCTGCGGCGCCTGGAGCTGATCTGCGAGCACTGGATGGCGAACAATTGCGGATCGAGTCGGAGGCCGTCGCTCCGGCCGGAGTCTCTCTGGGGACGGACAGCGCTGCCGAGAAGCAGATAACGATCTGAGCTCTGGGGCCAGACCGAGGGGGACGCCTAACCGACCACAGTTAACGCAGAGAGGAACGGGCGTGTCAATGGGGTGCTTGCGGTCTGGTGAGTACAGGAGAAGTGAGGCGAGAGGGGTGCCGGCCGCCATTTCCGTGAAGCGTAGCAGGGAGCACCAAGCGGCACACCCGACGGGGCATTCAGCAGCTTCAGGAGAGAGTCGGTGAGCGCGAATGAGGGGTATGCTTCCAAGTTGGGATTCCCTCGCCCCTATAAGTAGGAACTCCATCTAACGCCTGAAACAGGGCAATAAACGAGCGGTGCCTGACCCTAAAATGGCGCCCGCTCGTGACAAAAAGCCTCGAGGAGACGCCAAGGCACCGCACGAGCCAGTAGCCTCGCTATAGGAAAGGGGCACCCCCGTCTCCCCTGCAGGGCAAACTACCTGAGCGCCGGGCACCAAAGGGACAAAACAAACATACAGAGCTATATTTTACAATCTCCTGGACAGCTGGCAGGGGCAAGGAGATAAGAGTGCATGGTGGAGGAAGAAAGGGTTCACCAGGCGTAGAGGGACAGCTGAGGAATCTGGGGTCCCAAGAAAAGGGTAAATGCGCGGAAAGCTCTGGAGCACCCTTGTAGAGGCGTCCGGGTGTCAGGCGCGGGTCTCTTTTGGAACTGGGCTCTACCCCTCCACTCTGATCATTTATACAGAGGAGCTGTGCTGGAGAGAGGACACCGGTCACTCCAGGCGCTGCGATTTGGGAAGACTACGTCCCAGATATTCTGCGGCCCACGCTAATCACAACCCTATGCCGCCCAAAAAGCAGCCCCAAAGCAATAGGGTGTCTACCTACTTCACACCTGCTTCCAACATGGATCCACAACGGGGAACACGAGAAGAGACCGGAATGGCACTGTCTAAGGACGATCTCCTCACCTCACTCAGAGCATTCAAGCAGGAATTGAGAGACGAACTAAAGGCTGACTGGTCTCAATCTTTAGACGCTCTGAGGGCGGACCTGAATGGCAGACTCACCTCCCTGCAACAAGACATCGATTCGGTGGGCACGAGGATGCTAGACCTGGAGACCAAAGCCGTGGAAATTGAACAGGGATCGGAGCGCATCTCTACCATGACAAGGGAACTTCAGACTCAACTTATAGCAACCCAACTAAAACAGAAAGACTTGGAGAATCGCTCCCGGCGAGACAACCTACGAATCCGCAACCTGGAAGAGGGAGCGGAAGGCACGGACCTCGAGGCCTTCATAACAGGGCTGTTCTCTGAAATTTTGGGTGCCACAACAGTGAAAGTGAAAATAGAGAGAGTCCATAGAGTGGGGAGACTCCCTCAAGGCGAAAAACGCCGCCCCAGAGATATACTGGCCAAAATGCACTCCTTCAAATCAAAGGAAGCAATACTCCAGGCTGCCAGGAAAAGAGACGTGCTGAAATTCCAGGGGTACACATGTGAACTATTCCAAGATATCGCTCCAGCAACCTTGGCACGACGTCAACTATTCCGTCCCATTACAGATAAATTACGGCAGGACAACATTCGCTACCGTTGGACCTACCCCTTCGGCCTCAGCTTTGAATATAAAAACAGGGAACGACATGTCTCCGAGGTCTAGGAGGCGTGCAGAGTCCTAGGGATTTCGTTGCCACTTCAGGATTCTGGAGAAAGTACACCAGCCGCCTCGGGCAGTGACACAACTGGCGGGGCTGAAGCAAGCGCTTGGCGCGCACGTCGAATCCCCAGATCTAAGAAGAACCAAACCACTACTGATCCAATCTGAACACTAGTGCAGTGCACCCTAGATTTGAAAGACAACAGACTGGTCCGCTAGAGTCGACTCAAGAGGGCTGAAGAAAGCAAAGTTTAACATACCTTGAGAATCAGACAGAAACGTCTTTACTTCACGCACTCTATTGCTTCAATGCTTCGAGTCACTAACTATAATCGCTGCTTGAGAATTGTTTGCCCCGCTTCACCGAACACGCCCAGGGACTTGAAGAACTCTTTACCTGACACAGCGGGAAGGTGATCGTCTTAACAATGAGCACCAACACAGAGCTTTTGGCAGCAGATTATGGTCCTATTCGCCTCACAGTGTCGGACGGACACTTGGGAGGTACGTGGGACTGGGGACAGACAGTCCCAAAGTTGACACTGTTTGAGTTCATGGTTTTTTCTCCTTTTTTAGTCGTGTTTTTCTTTGTGACCCTGGGTGATGAGGATGATACTGAGGATGCTGAAGGGAGGAGGAGAGGGAGGAAAAATAAACTGCAGTGACCGGACGGAGTGGGGGGAGGGCAGGATTGGGGTAGGGAGGGATGCGCGAAAGGATTTGTCGTAAGCCTTAATGCCAAGAGGTTAATTTACCCACGGCCAGTAATATGGTGATCACCACATTATTGTGGAACATACGTGGCTTGAATGCCCCTTCTAAACGTCAAAAGGTATGGAAATACCTCACTGACCAACACTATGATGTAGTGGCCCTCCAGGACACCCACCTCAAACGCTCTGAAGATCATAGGTTGAAACACAAAGCCTACCCACTGATCTACAAATCCTCCTCCACCACAAAACATAATGGGGTGGCCCTACTCTTTCACTCCTCACTTAAATTCCAACCTGAGGACTATAAACAGACAGAGAGGGGAGGGTCCTAATGGTGAAAGGGAGCCTGAGGGGGCGACAATGCACCATAGCGTCGATATACGCACCCAATACTAACCAGGCCACATTCCTTCACTCCACGCTATCTCTGCTGGGGAGCTTTGCGTCGGGTGATATCATGCTCATGGGGGACTTTAACCTTACATGGCATTCACAAGCAGACAGTTCCAACCCTCACAAAACGCACACAGGCAGCTTTCCAAAAGCTCTGAAACAGGAGGTACAAGAGCTGGGCCTCAAGGACGCATGGAGAGAAGCAGACTATACCTTCTTTTCTCATGTCCATCGCAGCTATTCACGCCTTGATTACACTTTCCTCAGTCAAACCCTCAATAATCAAGTGCGCGAAGCCACAATACACCCTATCATAGTTTCTGACCACGCCCCACTCGCGGTATCCATGGAGTGGAGAGACAACACACCTAAGTCCAAACGTTGGTACTTTCCTAACGCCTTAACTCGAGACAAAACATCGCGGGATACCCTAAGGGCCTCTATTAGAGACTTCTTCCAAATAAATAACCCGCAGGACACCTCTGTGACAAATAACTGGGATACTTTCAAAGCCGTCATCCGGGGCCAGTGCCTGTCCTTGGTGTCTGCTCTTAACAAAGAGAGGACGGCTGAGAGGTTACTTCTGGAGGAGGAATTAAAGACGGCGGAGCGCGATCATAAAGCTAAGCCCACCCCCACTCTACAGAGAAAAGTTACGGCCCTGAAAGGGAAACTGAACGCAATTTACTCGAATAGGGCAGAACTGACTATACTTCGCCTTCAGCAGAAGTCATATGCGCAGGGAAACAAAATAGGTTCGCACTTGGCGCGCCAACTTAGGGTAAAAAGGGAAAGGGAGTACATCTCAAGCATAAAAGATTCCATGGGTGGGTCGATTAAGGAGGAATCTGAGAAAGCGCGCTTGTTCAAACACTTTTATGAAGCACTCTATACTCCCGACCAAGCCAACTTACATGCACAAACACATTATCTGAACTCAGTGACGCTGCCCCGGGTGACAGTCTCACAGAACGAACAACTGGGGGAGCCTATCTCAGAGGAAGAGGTACTGTCTGCCCTTAAGACTCTCAAACTGCACAAGGCCCCGGGACCGGACGGCCTGACCGCACAATTCTATAAAAGCTTCAGTGCAGAACTAGTGCCCCAGTTAACTCTTCTCTTTAACTACATTGCGACCTCTGCCCAAGTTGCCAGTACCATGAGCGAAGCACTAATCACTGTGATCCCTAAGGCGGGGAAGGATCCCCAGCTCTGTGGCTCCTACCGCCCCATAGCGTTACTTAATTTAGATGCTAAACTATACTCAAAGATACTGGCCTCTCGGCTAGACAAGTTGATGCCTGAGCTTATACACCCGGACCAATCCGGTTTTATTAGGGGCAGACAAACGCATGATAACGTAAGAAGGGTGATCCACCTAATAGAGAAAACGCATAAAAAAAGGATACCCGCAGTTCTACTAGGTCTAGATGCCGAGAAGGCGTTTGACCGCGTGGATTGGTCCTTTCTCTTCCAGGCCCTCCACTGGTTTGGCTTCTGCGAGACCTTCATCAACATGATACGAGCTAACTTCACAGCTCCGAGTGCCAGGGTCTCGGTTAACAGGATAGCATCAGATCTCTTTTTACTGGGGAGAGGTACGAGGCAGGGTTGCCCTTTGTCCCCGCTCCTCTTTGCGCTCAGCATTGAACCATTGGCAGCAGCTATTCGGGAGTCACCAGACATTAGAGGGGTGCCCTTTGGCTCTGAAGACCACAAGATATCCCTCTTCGCCGACGACATCTTGTTGACCTTGTCGGACCCCCAACGCTCACTGCCTTCAATACAAGAGGAGTTGACCCGGTTCGAACAAGTAGCAGGCCTTAAAATTAATCTCCCCAAATCCTTTCTTTTAAATCTAACACTGTCAGAAACCGACATGAGAAGCCTGGAAGCAGCCACTCCTTTCCAACGGGCCAAGAAAGAATTGACCTATTTAGGGATTAAATTAACCCCCAAAATATCAGACCTGTTCGCGGCCAATTACCCTCCGCTTCTCACCCAACTACGGGCTGATCTAAAACGATGGTCGCCGCTCTACTTAACATGGATCGGCAGACTTCATGCCCTTAAGATGGTGGTACTGCCGAAATTCCTACATTTGTTTCAGAGCCTCCCCATCAGCCTTGAGAAACATTTCTTACACAGAGCACACACACTGTTTAAAAATTTTGTCTGGCAAAACAAGAGACCGAGACTCCCGTTCCATCTCCTACGAAGACCCGCAGACGAAGGGGGACTAGCGATGCCGACCTGACACTTTATTACAAAGCAGCACAATTACGGATCATAGTGGAGTGGTCTCACCGAGAATCAGACAAACACTGGCTTCATATGGACCGGGCGATAGCAGGAGGAGTGATCTGGGACCTCCTCTGGAAACCGAAATCAGATCGCCCGGCCAACGCATACATTAGCACTCCTACCAAAATGACTCTGCACATATGGGATGACGTACTGTGACAAACAGACTGGACAACATTTCCATCCCCATACACCCCTATACACTACAACGTAGCATTCCCACCCGCACTAGAACCGGGACCCTTTGATGCGTGGAGGGAGGGGGGTTGTCTGGCGCTTACTCATCTCTTCCACAACTGGGATGTCCTCACATTTGAAAACTGCCAGCGTGAATTTAATCTGCCTAAATCAGAATACTTCCACTATCTCCAACTACGCCACTGGGCCACGCAACCTAAGATCAGAGAGGGGGCAGCGAGGGAAACCACACCACTAGAACGATACTTGGCGGGAGCAGACACAATGAAAGGGGCCATCTCTTTCCTTTACGCACTATTATTACACACCCTGCCTTCCCCCCGCCCTCGTTATTTGGCATTTTGGGAAAGTACACTTGGCAGAGACATCACAGACACCCAATGGAAAGCATTGTGGAAGGACATACGGCGTCATAATCCCTCACTGACACAACGAGAGGCCCATTATAAGGTACTCTACGACTGGTACCTATACCCCACCAAACTTAAGAAGATTTTTCCCAACACATCAGACCTGTGCTGGAGGGGATGCGGCTTACTCGGTGATTTTAGACACATATGGTGGGATTGCCCAATCATCCGGCCTTTCTGGAATGAAATTCTAGCTCATATCAAGGACATCCTATGTCATGGGTACTCACAAACTTTCTCCCGGGGGCCAAATTTACAGTGTGGTTTGTGGCCGAGGGCCGCACCGGTGGGGGCGGGGTCAGTGCGTGAGGGGGCGGGGCTAGAGCAACAAAAAAAAACTGTGACCATGAGGTTGAACAAAGGCCCCTGCAGCGGATGCCTTCGTCCACTGAGCCACCAGACCCTGCATACACACATCTCTCTCTCTCTCTCTCTCTCCCTCTCTCTCTCCCTCCCTCTCTCTCTGTCTCCCTCCCTCTATCTCACTCCTCTCTCTCTCTCCCTCTGTCTCACTCACTGTCTGTCTCCCTCTCTCTCTGTCTCCCTCCCTCTCTCTTCCTCCCTCCCTCTCTCTCTGTCTCCCTCTCCCTCCCTCCCTCTCTCTCCCTCTCTCTCCCTCCCTCTCCCTCCCTCTCTCTCCCTCTCTCTCCCTCTGTCTCCCTCCCTCTGTCTCCCTCTCTCTCCCTCTGTCTCCCTCCCTCTCCCTCCCTCTCTCTCCCTCTCTCTCCCTCTGTCTCCCTCCCTCTGTCTCCCTCTCTCTCCCTCTGTCTCCCTCCCTCTGTCTCCCTCTCTCTCCCTCTGTCTCCCTCCCTCTGTCTCCCTCTGTCTCCCTCTGTCTGTCTCCCTCCCTCTCTCTCTCTGACTCCCTCCCTCTCTCTCTCTCTCCCTCCCTCTCTCTATCTCTCCCTCTCTCTCTCTGTCTCCCTCTGTCTCCCTCTGTCTCCCTCTCTCACCCTCTCTCTCTCTGTCTCCCTCTGTCTCCCTCTCTCTCCCTCTGTCTCCCTCTCTCTCCCTCTCTCTCCCTCCCTCTCTCTGTCTCCCTCCCTCTCTCTGTCTCCCTCTCTCTGTCTCCCTCTCTCTGTCTCCCTCTCTCTGTCTCCCTCTGTCTCCCTCTCTCTGTCTCCCTCTGCCTCCCTCTTTCTGTCTCCCTCCCTCTTTCTGTCTCCCTCCCTCTTTCTGTCTCCCTCCCTCTCTCTGTCTCCCTCCCTCTCTGTCTCCCTCCCTCTCTCTGTCTCCCTCCCTCTCTCTGTCTCCCTCTCCCTCCCTCCCTCTCCCTCCCTCTGTCTCCCTCCCTCTGTCTCCCTCCGTCTGTCTCCCTCCGTCTGTCTCCCTCCGTCTGTCGCCCTCTGTCTGTCGCCCTCCTCCCTCTGTCTGTCTCCCTCTGTCTGTCTCCCTCTCTCTCTCTCTCTGTCTCCCTCTCTCTCTGTCTCCCTCTGTCTGTCTCTCTCCCTCTGTCTCTCTCCCTCTCTCTCTCTCTCTCTCTCTCTCTCTCCCTCTCTCTCTCCCTCTCTCTCTCTCTCTCCCTCTCTCTCTGTCTCCCTCTCTCTCTGTCTCCCTCTCTCTCTGTCTCCCCCTCTCTCTGTCTCCCTCTCTCTCCGTCTCCCTCTCTCTCCGTCTCCCTCTCTCTCCGTCTCCCTCTCTCTCCGTCTCCCTCTGTCTCCCTCTCCCTCTGTCTCCCTCTCCATCTCTCTGCCACTCTGTCTCTGTCTGTCTCTGCCTCTATCTGTCTGTCTGTCCCTGTCCCTGTCTCTGCCTCTATCTGTCTCTGTCTGTCCCTGTCTCTGTCTGTCCCTGTCTCTGTCTCCCTCCCTCTGTCTCCCTCTCCGTCTCTCTGTCTCTGCCTCTATCTGTCTGCCCCTGTCCCTCTATCTGTCTCTGTCTGTCCCTGTCTCGGTCTGTCCCTGTCTCTGTCTGTCTCTGCCTCTATCTGTCCCTGCCTCTATCTGTCCCTGCCTCTATCTGTCCCTGCCTCTATCTGTCCCTGCCTCTATCTGTCCCTGCCTCTCTCTCTGTCTCTATCGCTGTCTGTCCCTGTCTGTCTCTGTCTGTCCCTGCCTCTATCTCTCTCTCTGTCTCTATCGCTGTCTGTCTCTGTCTGTCTCTGTCTCTATCTGTCTCTGCCTCTATCTGTCCCTGCCTCTATCTCTCTCTCTGTCTCTATCGCTGTCTGTCTCTGTCTGTCTCTGTCTCGGTCTGTCTCTGCCTCTATCTGTCTCTATCTGTCTCTGCCTCTGTCTCTGTCAGTCTGTCCCTGTCTCTGCCTCTATCTGTCTCTGCCTCTATCTCTCTCTCTGTCTCTCTCTCTGTCTCTCTCTCTGTCTCTATCGCTGTCTGTCTATCTCTGTCTCTATCTCTATCTGTTTCTATCTCTATCTGTCTCGGGCAGTGCACACGTACTGTGTCTACACGTTCCCGTCACCAGCCCCCCCACTCCCCCCCTCTCCCTGTGTAATGTAAAAGCCAGCTCGTTTTCTCCTGGAAAAGACCACTTTCAGCTTCAGCCTCCCCCCCCCCCTCGTGTGTGTCAGCCCGGGCTGAGACAGCTTCCCGGGCACACACAGCCGCACCCCAGTACTTCACAGGTCTTTAAAAGACCATTTACTTGTTAACGAGGCTTTGTTCAATCAATCAATCACAGAATTTGTAGAGCGCACTACTTACCCGCGAGGGTCTCAAGGCGCTGGGGGGAGGGAAGGGGGGGGTGATGCTGCTACTGGTCGAACAGCCAGGTCTTGAGTAGCCTCCTGAAGGTCAGCAGGACTTGGGTCTTTCGTAGGCTTAGTGGAAGTGTGTTCCAGGTCTTGGCGGCGAGGTGTGAGAAGGATCTGCCGCCGGTGGTTGTTCTTCGAATGCGGGGGACGGTGGCGAGGGAGAGGTCGGCGGAGCGGAGCTGGCGGTTGGGGACGTAGAAGAAGAGTCGTCTGTTGAGGTAGGCTGGGCCAGTTTTGTGGAGTGCCTTGTGTGCGTGGGTGAGGAGTTTGAAGGTGATCCTCCTGTCGACGGGGAGCCAGTGCAGGTTCCTCAAGTGGGGAGTGATGTGGCTGTGGCGTGGTACGTCGAGGATCAGTCGGGCGGAGGCGTTTTGTATGCGTTGCAGTCGCTTGATGAGCTTGGCCGGGGCTCCCGCGTAGAGGGCGTTCCCATAGTCTAGTCTGCTACTGACGAGGGCCTGGGTGACTGTTCTTCTTGTGTCTGTCGGGATCCACCTGTAGATCTTGCGAAGCATGCGGAGTGTGTTGAAGCAGGAGGAGGAGACTGCGTTGACTTGCTTGGTCATGGAGAGCGTTGAGTCGAGGATGACTCCCAGGTTGCGTGCGTGGTCGGTGGGTGTCGGGGCTGCTCCCAGCGTCGTTGGCCACCAGGAGTTTGTTTGTTGTATTTCGCCTCTTCTTAGCCCCTACATCTCCACTCTGACTATCCTGGAATCGCCCGGCCCCCATAGAGCAGAGTGAGTCCGCGCTGCAAACACAGGTACGATGTCTGCAAGGTCCGCGGGCCGCCAAGGAAGGCTTGCCGGGCCGCTGGCGGCCCGCGGGCCGTACTATGAGTACCCGTGTCCTAGGTTATCCCATTCCGGCCTCTCCTGAATTTGCTCTTCTGGGACTTAGGGACCCGGGGCTACAGTATCAAACCACGGCTGACCAAGCCATCATGTGGCTCTGCTTAGGGGCGGCCAAAACGGCCTTAGCCGCAGCTTGGAAAAAGAAGGAGGCTCCGGCCATGACACAATGGCAGGCACGCCTATGGAGAGCGTTAACCATGGAAAGGCTGAGTGACCTATACAGAGACACTTTTAAAAATGTTGAATACACTTGGGGGCCCTTAGTGAAGTATCTGTCCACAGGTCTACCAATGACCACATGTTACCCGAGGGTCCGGGCACTCCACCTGTTTCAACTCTAACCCACGTTCCGTCACATACCACAGCGCTCCACAGATCTTGCGCCATCCTTTCTAGTCCCCAGGGTCCTTTTTCACATAAAGATACACGACCACATTTTTTTTTTTTTTTGTGGGTTGTTCACACAAAGTTGGGAATATATTCCCAGGTTCCCTTATCCGCACACTGTGCATAACAGTACCAGTTACTCACGGGCAAAGGGACTGGGCTTTGGGGGGGGTTAGGGGTACAGGGGTGGGGTTACTCTACAAAGAATTTGTTATTTGCAATGCATTGGCTATACATATCTGCCTCCTTGAGGACAATGTGACCAGTAACAATTGTATTACTCTGTGCACAGAAATAGCGTTTTGTTCGATATATACGGGTTGCATGAATATATGTACTGTCAAATGCTATGATAACCCTTCTGTAAAATTCAATAAAAACAAGTTTGAGAAAAAGAAATGACCTGTTGCTGTCCCTCTCTTATTTGGCTAGCTGCGAAGCCTGGTTTCAGTTGTTCACAATGGTATATATCCATTATCATTCAGATGCAATGAATATGACCTACCTTGATTATGAGGCTGTACTGGGTTATATAGCAATTCACCAAGGATTTACTCCGGTGAGGGATGGGGCTGCTGACACTCTACATCCCGATGCCTGCATGAATGTGTATGTAAGGAAGAAAAATGTCACATGGCTTCTGGATGAGATGACAGATTTCCAAGACTTTAACGTCACTGAATATTTCAGGTCCTTTCAGTTACGTAATATTACTCAGGATAAGGCAATGCCAGTACCGGTGATTAACACCACCACTAGTTTCTGTGTCCGAGGCTTTGGAAAGGTTCCGGTAGGAGAGAGTATTTGTAATTACACTTATGACTTGAACACCACAAGTAGCCCACCATTGCTTCCGCCCTACAACGTGTACTTCGTCTGCGGGTCCCAGGCTTACATATGACTTCCTAGGGGGTGGTCTGGTGTGTGCTACGTGTCCTTTCTCTTGCACCCTGTGTATATTGCACCATCCAATTATCATAAAGACCACAGATTACGGCATAGGAGCGTGCATCTGTCTCGAGTAAGAAGGGTTCTTGACACAAATGATATCGATCATACTGACACTACCTTGCAGCAATTTACGGATGCCATGAAGGGTATTTTGCCATTTTGGGGCCCTATGTGTAACAGCAGTAGTATACGCCGACTCACAAGGGTTGTAGAGGGAGTCATCAATACCACAGCGGGAATACTGACCAACATCACAGCTGAGCTTCAGGCTACGAGACTTGTTGCCCTTCAAAACAGGATGGTGTTAGACGTCATCCTTGCTGATCGGGGTGGGGCCTGTCGCGTCATCGGCAGTAGTTGCTGTGTGTACATACCAGACCACGCCCCGAATGTATATACAGCCATACAAAAGTTACACAGACTAGCTTCTGACATCCACCAGGAGAATGGCACGTGGTCCCCTGTCTGGGTGGTTTTGGGGTCTGTTAGCAACATGGGGCTGGAAAATACTCTTATTCTTAGTAGCTATTGCAGGTGCTGTACTCACTTGTTGTCTGTGCATCAATTGCCTTCCCACCTGTTGTTCTTACTGCATGCAAACGTTAACACCAAAGCCCGGAGTTAAAGAACAACCAGTTAAAAATTCTGTCATGATGGTACAGGCTGTGCATGACTTGATGTCCATCGATGAAGGCATTTTTGAATATTGATATGTGTCCCTGCCTAACAGTGCTGACGATTACCACAATGTTAATAGTTATATTGTATTTTTTGTATTGTAATTGCATGTATATAGCGCTTACTACCCCAGACGAGGTGTCAAAGCGCTTTTTCGGCGAGTAGCACGCTACTCAGGGACCCATAGAGGATTAGTGTTGAATTAGTTTAGTGAAATATGAAAGTAATTTTAAGTGGTGGATAGGTTAGTCAGTTATTTGGATTCGGAAGGATAGCAGAAGGATGGAAGGGGAAAAAAGGGTTGTATTTATATAGTGCTTGTTACCCCTGATGGGGTGTTGAAGCGCTTTTTTTTGGGCGAGTAGCACGCTACTCCGGATACCCATAAAGGATTAGTGGTGAATTAGTATGGTGAAATATGAAAGTAATTTGAGTGGTGGATATGTTATTCAGTTATTTGGATAGAGAAGGGTAGGCGGCGGGATAGAAGAGGGAAAGAGGTTTGTATTTATATAGCGCTTGCTACCGCTGATTGGGTTTTGAAGCGCTTTATTGGCAAGTAGCACGCTACTCTGGAACCCATAAGGATTAGTGTTGAAATAGTATGGTGAAACATGAAAGTAATTTGAGTAGTGGATATGTTAGTCAGTTATTTGGATTGAGAAGGGTTGGGTAGGGGTAGAAATGGGAAAATGGTTTGCATTTATATAGTGCTTGTAACACTGATGGGGCGTTGAAACGCTTTATTGGCGAGTAGCACACTACTCTGGAACCCATAAAGGATTAGTGGTGAATTAGTATAGTGGAATATGGAATTTGAGAAGTGAACATGTTAGTCTGTTATTTTGATAAGGATAGTGGAGGAATAGAAGAGTGAAGGATTTGGATATTTTTTTTTTTTGGGAGGCCATAGCAGTAGGAGAAGGCTTTTGGATAAGTAAAAAGGGGAAGAGTCAGAGGGTAGAGTTTAGAAAGGTTTGTTTTAGGGGATCGGTATAGTAAAAGAGGTGTCAGATGATGCAAGGAGGGGTAGAGTAGGGGAGAGTCTAGAAAGGGTTATTTTGGGGATCATAGTAGTGGTATGGGGTTTGGGATAAATGAGAGTGGATGTAGAGGATATATTGATAGATGTATAAGGTGAGAAATAGGGTAGTGCATTGGAAAGAGTAGTAGAAAGAAGTTTGAGATGAGTCAGAAAGTTGGGGTAGAAGATATATTGAGAGAACTCTAGGCTGAGAAATAGGGTAGTGCATTGGAAATGCTAAATAAGAAGAAAGTAATAAATATATAGATCCATAAGTAGATTGAAAGTATATAGATGCATAAAGGAGGTAAGTATATGTATATTAAAGATATTAAAAGAGGTACAGGCTGAGAAATAAGGTAGTGCATTGGATATGCTTTTTCAGGAGAAAAGTAACAAACACACAGATCCAAGTACATGGAAGGTACATAGATGCACAATGGAAGCAAGTACATGTAGACCAAAGATGCACCAGATAAACTCCGGTTTTCAAGTGTTGTTGTGCTTTAATTTTTTTTTTTTTTTACAACATAATTATTCTACATGTTTATACAAAGCAATACACAAAGATAGGTACATATCTATAGTGAAAATAAATGCTAAATAAGAAGAAAGTAATAAATATATAGATCCATAAGTAGATTGAAAGTATATAGATGCATAAAAGAGGTAAGTATATGTATATTAAAGATATTAAAAGAGGTACAGGCTGAGAAATAAGGTAGTGCATTGGATATGCTTTTTCAGGAGAAAAGTAACAAACACACAGATTCAAGTACATGGAAGGTACATAGATGCACAATGGAAGCAAGTACATGTAGACCAAAGATGCACCAGATAAACTCCGGTTTTCAAGTGTTGTTGTGCTTTAATTTTTTTTTTTTTTACAACATAATTATTCTACATGTTTATACAAAGCAATACACAAAGATAGGTACATATCTATAGTGAAAATAAATGCTTATATACAGAGGGATATGCTGTAAATTTCTGTTTGCATATGGTGCTTATGTGGGGAAGAGCCAATTCTTTAGTAGTTTTCTGAAGATATGGTGGCTGTTGGTGGATCTTATGTTGGGGGGTAAAGAGTTCCATAGTTTGGCTGCTTGAACAGAGAAGGATGTGCCACCCATGGCTTTTTTCTTGTATATATGTAATATCATGTCTCCCCACCATTAGAATTGTAAAGACCCTAACCTGATAGCACCAATAAAGACTTAGCAATGAATGCTAAAAGGAGGGTCTGTTAGAATCGAATGTCCCATTACCCCGTCCTCCATTATGCATACTGTGTTATGTTAGCATTCATGTAGCTATGTCATATTAATCGCGGTTGCAAATGTGTGTATGTGTCCAGCTTTTCTAAAGTTGTGCAGGCTTAAGTTAGCATCTGAGACGCCATTTTACTACTATAGTCGCCATGTTACGCTGTGAGCAATCCCCGGCCTCTGTGCCCCCCGCTCTCTGTTTGAATCAGCAGAAGCTGCAGTTCTGAAAGTTCCCATATCTTATCCAGGGTTGGAACCCAAATGCATGAAGAGAATAGTTTATTCAGCTCTGCATTCCTATCCTTGGACATAGCTATGCTCCCACACCAGAGAGAGCTGAGACTGAGTAAGATGGCCTTGGGAGCCTGATAACGTGTACCCATTCTGCAGGTGGTAGCTCATCCCTCAGTGCCTCCTTTGTTCAGTCTTTCTGCCCAAGCAGTATTTTTCCATCTAGGGTGGGGTTTTGAGAGGTGTTGGAAGGCTTATTTTGTGATACCAAATGTTTGGAAGTCAGTCCCCTCGGTAGCATCTAAGGAGGCTAGTCAGACTGGACTCCGCACATTTACAATAAAATAACTTGGTTTGCATTCTCTACTGCGTCACCGACTCTTAATTTCTTGGAAGGCTAAAAGGAGGTCGCGAGTGACCCGGGTGGCCCTAATCGGGTCACTTCCTTCACTACTGGAGCCTGATTTTGGAAGCCCTGGTCTAGGGCAAAAAGCATTGGTTGCGTATGTTTGTAATAATCTCAAGACCGAAAAAAGAAGAAATAAAAAAGAACACTTTAAAAATATTGGCTTTTACCCATAATTTTGGAAATGTTTTTGACAGTGGGTTTGATGCTATATATCTTGTGTTAACTTGTGTGTTGCCTCTCATTCTCTGTGTTTGAGGATTTATCAGTACTGAAATATGTTGGTAAGTTGTGACATTCTCACAAACAGAAAAGCATGCACATAACTACAAACCATTCAAAGGAAATTACCCAATTTTAACCTAGAACGAGATATAGAAAAAAAAAACATGCAGGCTAGCTATCATTCTCATTATCAATGCACACACTCGTGTATAGTTGCACGTTGTCTATTACCTGGCAGATACAGTGTGCATGCAAAATGTTACATCGATTGGTGAACACCCCTTATTTCACCAGACGAAGCAGTGGGAAAACTCTTGTTTTTTGGAAAAAAAATGTTCTGTTTGTGAAGTGCAAATCGTGTGTAGACATTCTAATGCGAGGTGGATAAGTATCTAGACCTACGCTGCCCATGTGTATTTATGGCTCCATAGGGTCAGAGGGGTAGGTGGACTCTAGTCAAATATTTGTCAAGAAATCTCGCCTGTCTAAATACCTGGTCATGCCCCCGAACCCTGCATATTGACGGGCTCTTGTGTACATTCGAGTCATAAGTGTTGTTCCCTTGGGCACGCAGATACACGTCATTGTGCCGCCCCATGCAATATCGGAAGTGTGGTTCCAGAGATTACAAGCCAATGTGAAGGCTTTTCCTCTGGGGTCATGCGCACGGGCATCATCGCGCCACCCTGTGTATACCTGGGAATTCAGGTCTGAGGTAGTCACACTTGTCGTTGGTTTTGTTCTCCCTGGGTCACACAAATGTTTGTTGCTGTGCAGTCCAGGGCTTTATGGGAAATATAGTTCCAGACCATAAATGCATTCACCACTCACCCATGACTTTATGCAGGGTTTCGTGGGACAGGTGATACAAGTTTTCGTTCCACAAAACTTGGGCTATGTTGTCCCCTCTCCCTAAATGACCAGGGCACGCTCATATGGGTCAGTGCATGGCCTTGGAAGTCTAGGGACAAGAAGTTCCAAATCCAACATTTATTATAAACTGTCGTGATCTAGCCTGAATATTGTCCATCCATCCATCCTTTCATCCATCTATCCTTTCACCCACCCTTTCACTCATCCATCCTTACTTCCATTCTGTCACTCATCCATCCATCCATCACCCATTAATCCTTTCATTCATCCACCCTCCCTTTCACTCATCCATCCATTGCTCCAGCCATTGTTCCATCCATCCATCCACTCAACCACCCATCCACCCACCCACCCTTTCTCGTTAATTATGAGCCCTTGTCGCCTGAGTTGCAGACAGAAGAGGCCCTTCAAGAACTCCACCCCGCTGTAGCTGCTAAAGTGGAAAGTTTACAACGCCACTGCACTTAGGGGATGGAAGAGGAAGTAAAGCATGTGAAATATAAACAGGAACTGAATCGCTGACTTGGATTACCTTAAAGTGTTTTACATTCATTGTTCAGAAAACTATCAGTGTTTTTGTCTTTAAAGTTAAGGACATGATTATAGAGCCCAATAAAGTTTTGTGGACATTTGTCAAACCGCTCCAAAGGTATTAGCAAAAAAGTGCCTTTTCAATTTAAAGTAGGGCATAATTGTATCTATTATAACTACACAGCCTCTATCCCCACCTGCCTAGAAAAAAAGTGTGTTTTTCGTGAGAGAAACATGTACTTCTAACAACAACAGCGGCCTGTCAGTGTCACCACACAGTTTTAATGAACAACTATAGTGCTAACATTCTGTATTTATGACAAAAGTGTGGCACACCTAGACGCCATCTTGATGGAATCAAAGATGCAATACTGAAAGGATTTTCCCACAGATAGTACTGTAGTAAATTAACAAAATGAGGGGTCTCTTTTTGCCATAGAAGTTATGGTTAGTGCTGTAGAAAGCTAAAATAAGGACACATTTTTCATGAGCTCTCAAATATCTTCCTCATCCATCTCAATAAAACATTCTGACAGGCAGAGAGAAATTTGTGCTTCCAACACCAGCAGCAGTCTGACATTTAATGCCCTAGTAACCAACTACAGTGTCACCACAAAGTTCTAATGAACAACTAGAGCGCTAACATTTTGTATTTAAGACAAAGTGAGGCATTCCTGAGAACCAATTTGTTAGAATAGGAGCTGTTGAATTTAATGCCTTTTCTGAGGAGCAGGCTGAAGTAAATGAGCATTAAGCTGTTAATGCAGGTACGAAATCAGTGGATTAAAAATGTGAAGGGAGGCATGGGTTTTTAGTAATTATTGAAGGGGCTAAAAATAGTTATAGAGAGAGACATCAGCATTACAGCATCCCCTTTCTATATCTTTTTACTCAGCCTACCCATTTTCTCAGTCGCCTAACAGCCCTCTATTTTTAAAATAGTAACATTTTGATAGACAAATCTATCTATCTATCTATCTATCTATCTATCTATCTATCTATCTATCTATCTATCTATCTATCTATCTATCTGATAAAAACAAAGGTTAAAGTGACATTATAGTTTGGGATGATAATAAAATCTTAGCATACTTTAAAAACTGTATAAATTGGGGGCGGAGCTTGCCGAGCTTGAAAATGGCCACCTAATCGGAGCGCTCCTCCGGCTGATAGTCTATCCATAATGATCCTGGCACCTAAAACTAATTGATCACGCTGCAACCACCTCTAATTCCTGATCTCACGGATAACCATGATATTCGTCCCTGCCAACTCTGCGATAGATTGGGGCAGTGCTGCTGCAGAGACGGTGAGCGACCTGGAGCCAGGCTTCGCTGGCAGCTGGAGGTGACACCCTGTGTAGCGGGGATTGCTGGACAGCGTTGACGGAGGCTGCTGCGGCCGGTGGAGTCTTGGCTTGCTGACCTCCCAGATCCACTGGGGAATTCTCCTCGTGGGGAGCCGGACTTGCGGAGGCGAGCGGCAGGCCAGCTGACGCAGAGCAGACCTTCCCTGAAGTGAGTGCAGAGGGGGCTTTTGCACGGGAGTCCTGAGGGAGTGAGGAGGCTCCCCACACATTGCTGTGAAGCAGCCCGGTCCCTCTCAGCTTGCTGCCACCACATAGGGAGGTCTGCAGGGTGTTGGCTGCCTGCCTGCATGGATATTACGCAGCTCAGTGTGGATTGCTTTGCCTGCAGGGGCACTGCCTCATAGTGACTCTGCCTCGGGGACAGCCTATCTAGGTGTGTCCCTCTACCCCCTGCAGGCACCTGTGACTGAGTGCACTTCTTTACCCCCAGGGATGCTGCTGACAGTGGCGACCGACACAATGAAGAGGTGGTAAAGCGGGTGGAGGGGAAGCGGGGGAGTGCGGGAGGGGGGAGTGCAGGAGGGGTAATAATTAATTAAAAAAACAATTACCTGAAGCTGCTGGCCGCATCGCTCCTCGCACCTCGGTGGTCTGCTGTGCTGCTTCCTCGTCCAAACAGGCACTGAGGCAGCATTGGACTCCATGTGCAATCCCCGCCCTTTTCTCATTCTATGAGAGCAGCACAGGGCCTGAGCGGGCTGAAAAGACTCTCCGCTCAGAACAGGGAGTCTGTGCTTTTTCTCCAGCCCGGGTGTTCAATACAGCAGGGTTGGAGAAACCTAAGTGTGCTTAATGTGTTTGGCCGTCCTGAGACAGCCAGCCAAACACACATGCGCACTTAGAAGTGCACATAGCACTCCTCCATCCACCTCCCATGCCCCGGCCTGCACAAGCTGGCTCAGATCCGGCAAATGAAAAATAAAACGATTATGGTATATCGTTTTATTTTTCACTTGCTGGCTCTGAGCCAGTGGGGAGAAGCTCCTCCGCCATTGTGGAGGAGCCACCCCTGGCTGCTGAGGGCTGTACATGCCAATACTAGTACCCTGTATTGCCACTAAGCAGCGCGCTCACGGATGGTTAATCGGTGGCTTACGAGTGTATGTTGACCTCTCCATCAGCTGGCCTTTGCATGGCTGCTCACCTCCCAGGTGGGTGCTGCCACTGTCTCTCTTGGCAACCATACCCACCTATTGAGACTCTCACTGGCAGTGACGCTGAGCATCTACATAGCTGAGACTGTCCTTGGCCCTGACTTGACCTGGTGGCTAGAACAGTGGCAGAACTATCTGGCATTTCTATAATCACCCCCCTCCAGTCATGAGGGTTGGTGTCAATTGGATGTAGTGGACTCGATTATGTCACAAGACGCCTTGCCCCTGCAAAGAAGTGTGCAGAATGAGCCACTGAGGGACCGAAGCATCGACAAAATTGTTTTGGGGCGCTGCAACAGCTACACATGGACATGGGGAAGGCAGACAAGCATCAGCCCAAGCTGCAATTCGGCCTGCAGAAGACCCCTAAAGGCAGGGACGATGGTGCGACGGTGCCTGATGAGACTGGCGCTGAGGCTGATTTTGACGTGAAACAGAATCTCACGGCTAGGCAACACAGCCTCATGAAAACTGATGGGAAAATAGATGTCCTGACATTTCGAATGGACCGTATGTTGGAACGGCTTGATAAGCATGCGGAGTGCCTTGACATGATGGAATGCTGTGTCTCGGAGGCAGAAGAAGAGCAAGCCACACTGTCAACATCTCAAAAGAAGATGGACAAGTTGCTCCTTGCACTACAAACCAAGACAGAAGATCTTGAAGCTTGCTCATGAAGGAACAACCTCCGCATTGGAGGTGTTGCGGAATCCACCTACATTGACAACATGGAACGCTATGTGGACAATTGTTGGCAGATCTACTGGGGAGAGAGACTTTCTCTTCAATGTTTGTGGTGGAACGTGCACATTGATCGTGAAGGAAGTGACCCGATTAGGGCCACCCGGGTCACTCGTGACCACCTCTCAGCCTTCCAAACAAATGAAGAGTCGGTCAGACAGTAGAGAATAAAACCAAAGTTATTTATTAGTATGCGCTCGATCGGAGTCCGGTCTGACCAGCCTCCTGAGATTGCTGCAGAGGGACTGACCTTAGACAACATAGTAGAGCATAAAGTACATTTCCAATACCCCTAAAGACACACCCAGACAGGAATTTTCCAGTCTGGGAGCTGATGAACAAAGGAGGTAAAGAAGGATGATTTGCCATCCTGAGACCAGGCACACATTATCTGAAACTCAATGTTACTCTGCCTGCCCACACCGCTCTGAGCTGTGGGAGCAGGCCTATCTAGACGGAAAGGTATGCATGAGATAGACAGTTTATTCATTAGCACAGCAAACTCAGCCTTGAAGAAATTCACGTACAGAGGGCACATTGGTAGGTGCTTTTCGATGGTCAAACAGAGCATGAGACAAACGTTAGTTTCGATCATTACCCAAAATGGCAGCTAATACAAAATGGTGCCGCAAATGCTAACTTAAACCGCACAATGCTAGAAGGAGTCGCCCAGATGCATTTTCAGTCCGACAGACCCTCCTTTTAGCATTTGCTAACAATTTTGTCTAGTGTTAGGAAACGAAGAACTTTCTGCAAAGTAGGAAGACTACTATTACATGTTAATACACACATTATCAATATTCAAAAATACCTTCACCTATTGACATTAGGTCTTGGACAGCCTGCATCATCATAGCCGTAGGCTTAGTATCATGTACTGGGGTCTTCGGTGTGGGTGTCAATTTTCCAACACAGTAAGCACAGCAAGCAGGAAGGCAATGTACACACAGGCAACATGTGAAAATTATACCCTCAATAACTACCAGAAAGATAAGGATCTTCCACCCCCAAGATGTTATTAGACCCTAGAACCAACCAGAAAGAGACCAAGTACCATTCTCTTGGTGTATGTCAGATGCGAGCCTATTCAACTTCTGTATGGCAGCATATATATTAGGGGCGTGGTCCGATATGTACACGCAACAACTGCTGCCAATGATGCAACAGGCCCCTTCCCGATCAGCGAGGATGAAGTCTAACACCATCCGGTTCTGCAGAGCAACAAGCCTCGTAGCCTGGAGCTCAGCTGTAATATTGGTAAAAATTCCTGCACTGGTATTAATGACACCTTCTACAACTCTGGTGAGCCAACGAATATTAAGGCTATTGGACATAGGACCCCAAAAGGGTATGATACCCTTCATAGCATCTGTGAACTGCTGCAGAGTGGTGTCTGTCTGATCTATGTCTTCTGTATTAATGACCCTTATAATCCGGAACAAATGGGCATTCCTACGCTGTAATCGATGATCCTTATGATAATTAGGCGGTGCTATGTACACTGGGGGAAGGAGAAAAGAGAGGTAACATACACCTGACCATCTCCTAGGAAGCCAAACATAAGCTTGAGATCCACAAACAAAGTATATATTAATCGGTGGGAGCAAAGGCGGGCTACTACTCGTGCTCAACGTATATGTATAGTTGCAATTACTCTCACCAATTTTTACCTTCCCAAGCCCTCGAACACAGAAACCAGCTGTTGTGTTGACTACTGGCACCAGTATTGCCTCATCCTGAGTAATATTGCACATTTGAAAGGAGCGAAGTATTCAGTGACATTGAACCCCTGAAAATCCAACATTTCATTTTGAATCCATGTTACATTTTTCTCTCTCTCATATACATTCATGCAAGCTGTCGGTGACAATGTATCAGGGGTCCCTTGATCTCCCGGGGTATACCCTTGGTGGACACGTATATATTCTAACACTGTGTGATAATCAGCAGAGGTTATATTCATAGTACAGGAATGATAATGAATGTATACCATAGAGAACAATTCAAACCAACCCTCACAGCTCCCCAGATATGACAAGGGCAACGATAACAGGCTATCACTCTTATGTGTAACTGAAGGGAGCAGCCCGCATATCCAACAGTTAGTGACATTAGACGTATCATGGGCTTGGTGGAGCATTTTTAAAAACACATTTTCTACATATGTTTTTCTGTGTTCACCTTTATGAGGGGCAAAGTGACTAACATGTGTTCAGCAGGAACAGGCGTTGTACCAATCAGAGAATGCACAGGATATTTCTCCTCGAGGAACCATACTATTCCAAGTACTGTTATTAGGGAAATCAGAACCCTGCTCAATAACGGGGCGACCAAACGGATACATTATAACCAGGGGAAAGGAAATGCAATGGAGCCAGTGACAAGAAAACAATAAGGGGCAAATGTTCCCAGTGTCCTTCTGAGCCTCACTGCTAGACTCCTATTGTTCATCAACGTTGGCGCTGTTGAGCACCGGTGGTGGAGCCAGGCGATCCCAGCTCTTCTGAGGAAATCCCACGTCGCTCAGGATAAGGCACCCCCCCTCCAGGGGAGCACGCTCTATTTATCCTGCCCAATGTCTGAACAATACACCAATTTCGCCTTTCCCTATTCTACTGCAGCCTAACTTATCGAGTCCGTCCCTGCTAATCTGACTTTTCCTTTGGTGCACTGTTTCTCCATCGGGGGCGCAGGTTGTACCTAGCTACTCCAGTCACAGAAGGGTCAGGAAAAAGGGGTTCGGACACAGAGGGGCCAGTGGGCTGGGATTCAAGCACAGATGGGTCTGCAGAATGGGGCTCCTGAATGGCTCGGACCTCAGGGGGCACTGCTGTATTTACACTGCATCATTCTCATCCTCCGTTTGGGTCCATGTTAGCTGGGCATCCGAGAAGGGGACAAAACAGGGCACCTGTTCCCCCTCCGAGTCCCCGATGCCATCAAGAACCCATTGATCGTAAGGCAGGGGCAAAGGCACTCGGCGGCAATGATTAGTGTGAATCCAGTTCCTCCGGCCGGTGACCTTCACAACAGTGTGGGTTGCAAGGAGCACCTTTAGTGGCCCCTTCCACCGCGGCTCCAAACTTCCTTTCCTCTGGAAATGCCTCACCAAGATAAAATCTCCAGGCCGAATATCGTGTCCTGGCCCCTCAGGTGCTGGCGGGAGGGCGTCTTGGATCTGTTGGTGAATAGAACGCAGACTTTTAGTTAACTCATATAAGTAATCCACCAACAGAGGGTATTCAATTTCTGAAAACTTACGAGGCCGCGGTACACCCCACACATTTGCCGGGCGTCCGAACATGACCTCATAAGGTGATAATCCTGTCCTAGAGTGTGCCGTGACCCTTGTAGACAGAAGGGCTAATGGTAAAGCATCTGGCCACTGCAACCCTGTGCTCTCCTGGATCTTTGCCAATTTCAGTTTGAGAGCACCATTGTACTTCTCAACTAAGCCTGCTGACTGGGGGTGGTGTGCGGCATGAAACTTCTGCTTGATATGCAGCCCATCACACACTAACTGAATGACCTTTGAATTAAAATGGCTGCCATTATCACTCCAAATCAAACAGGGCAAACCGAAACGAGGGAAGAACTCCTTTAGGAGTGCCTTCGCAGTCGCCACAGCTGTGTTCTCTTTAGTGGGGTAAGCCTCAACCCATTTACTAAAGGCACAAACAACCACTAACACATATTTCAAATTGTTGACTCGCTCCAGCTCAATGAAGTCCATCTGGAGGACCTCAAAAGGAAAAGTGGGAGGTGCAAAATTACCAGAGGATGTAGGGGTACCTTTCCCAGGATTATGCATCATGCATACCATACAATATTTAACTAAGTGGACAGCCGTCTTTGGGATATTGTCATTCTGCCATACAGGGTCTAACAATTTACAAATGCCTTTTGCACTGATATGGGCTGGCCCGTGCACCATAGTGACTACAGGGAGTACATACGCGTCTGGTAACATCCATCTCTTTTTCCCTGACTTATCCGTCCAACACCCGTCCTCATCTAAACATGCTGTGCTTGCCTGCCATACTGCTAACTCCTCAATCGTTGCTTCACTCTGAATTTCTTTCACATTGTCCAGCGTATCCTCAAACATAGTAACCTCGGGCACCCACCTAGCGGGACCTGCGACAAACATCTTTCTCATCTTTGTTCGAGCTGTCTCCTTGGCTGTCTGATCTGCAAATGCATTTCCCTTACCCACGTTGTCAGTAATTGCCTTGTGGGCACTGCACTTTATTATGGCCAATTTCTTAGGAAGTGTCAAAGCGGACAAAAGCCTGTGTATAAGAGGGCCATGCTGGATGCGTGTCCCATGGGAGGTAAGGAACCCTCTCTCTGCCCAGAGCCGCCCAAAATTATGGGTGACCCGAAGGCGTACTGGCTGTCAGTATAAATATTAACAGCCAGTCCCTTGCTCAATTCACAAGCTCGAATAAGGGTGACTAGGTTAGCTGCCTGAGCGGACTGGTAAGGAACTCGTGATGTCTCAACTACTGTATGCAGTGTAGTAAGTGCATACGCTGCAGTGGTGGTGCCATCCGGTAACTTAAAACAAGAGCCATCGACATATAGTTCCCCTTGGGGGTCAGATAAGGGAACATCAGTCAAGTCTACCCGTCCCTTCGTCTCCTCCTCCGTTCGAAAAATGCAATCATTTATATCAATTTCCTCACTCTCGGAAGGGAGAAGTAGCAACGTTGCTGGGTTTAAAATGGCACACCTTTTGATCGTAACGTGTGGTGCAAAAAAGGTCAATTCGTAACCGGTCAGACGTGCACTGGTAAGGTGCTGCGTCTTTGCTTTATTCAAAAGTGTATCCACAGCATGGGGCACCATGACTGTGAGATCAGTATCAAGTACGCGCCCAGCCGATTGCCTTATAGAGATTGCCGCGACTGCTCTTAGACAGCTCGGTAGGGCTCTTGCGACAGGGTCAAGAAGAGCAGAAAAATAAGCACACAGCAGTTGCTTACCTCCAAAGGCCTGTGTTAAGACAGAGAGTGCACAACCAGCCGACTTGTGTACGTACAGCACGAACGGCTTCAGGTAATCAGGCGTACCAAGCACAGGTGCAGAGCAAAGCAAAACTTTTAATTGCTCAAAAGACTGCTGACATGCAGGCATCCAAGGCAATGGTTCATGCACATCTTTAGTGGTTAGTGCGAGCAAAGGCTTTGTTAGTAATGAATAATTAGGGATCCAATGGCGACAGTAGGAAGTGATGCCAATAAAAGCGCGCACATCCCTCTGAGTTTTAGGGATAGGCATTTTCACAATGGTGCTAATGCGCTCAGGGGTCAATCTCCTACCCTCCTTCGACAGTAGGTGACCTAAATAGGTGACCTCCTGTCGACAATATTGAAATTTGGAAAGGGACACTTTATGTCCATGGTGAGCCAAATGTAGCAACAACTTAATCGTACTGTCTTTGCATCCCTGCTCAGTATCAGAAGCAATCAGCATATCATCCACATATTGAAGCAATACATTACCTGCTGGAAGCGTGAGGGAGTCCAATTTGGCTTTCAAGGCTTGGCTATTTATACTAGGGCTCTCAGTATAGCCCTGAGGAGCTCGACAGAATCTAAAGCTTCTGCCAGCTAGGGTAAAACCGAACAAATGTCGGCTGTCAGGATGGATCGGAATACTAAAGAATGCATTTTTCAAGTCAATGACAGAGAAGAATTTAGCAGAGGAAGGAATCATTGTCAGAAGGGCAGTAATGTCAGGGACCACCAGGAACTGAGGGACCACTATCTTATTAACTGCGCGCAGATCAATCACAAAACGATAGACATCTGGGTGATCATCTGAGGAGTCTGAAGATGCCTTTTTCAGAATGGGAAGAATAGGGCCATTACACTCATTGGCCGCTGTCTCTTCAACCACACCCGTCTAAATCAAATCCTGGATAATCTGCAACAAAGCTCGCTCCCCCGCCTGTGGAATTTTGTACTGGGGAACACGAGGCAAAATGGCATTGTCTTTAACTTTAATGGAAACCGGGGGAATTTGCAATAGTCCTACATCAGTGTCACCTGTTGCCGACAAAGTGGGCGGCACATCCTTAAACTCAGCAGGAAGGGGCGCATCTTTGGACAGACACTGCTTAGAGCTGATCACATTCGGACCCATTGTCATGTAAACACCTTCCGGAGAACAATAAATGGTTGCACGCAACTTTTTCAATAAATTGAGGCCCATTAAATGTTCTCCACAGTTTGATGTCAACAAGAACGGCGAATCCACAGTAAAAGGACCTATAGTCAATGTAAGAGGCTTTGAAATGGGGCTTAGAACCGGTACACCAGAGAATCCTACCGAAACATTATTATGGCCAGACAGAGATGCCCCGGGGACCAGTGAACGGGAGATAGAGCTATTCATAGCACCTGTATCCACCAAAAATTCCTTAGCTGAGCCATGCAAATCTGCAATAACATAAGGTCCGCGCTGATCTACAGGTATCTGACTGGTCCCTCACTCTGTCCCTGGCTGTCCTAGCTGTGAGACATTCCTGTCACTTCATCAAAATCATAGTCATCATGGTAATACTGGCCACCCCTTTTTTCATCAAAATAATTACTATCTGAATGATCCGGCGATGTTGCAGCATGCTGGGCTCAGTCCTGTCCACCAGCTCCACGACCCCGTCCACCAGAACCTCGTCCTCTAGGGGCCGCGACCTTCTGCTACAACATGGGACACTCGCTACGCCAGTGTCCCTCCTCTTTACAATACGCACACTGATTCGGCCCTACTGGCGTGGTATTTTGGCTGGTCCATGGCAGCTGGCGGGCAGTACCACCTCGTCCTCTACCATTTCCCCGAGAAGCCTGCTGCAACAACACTTTCGTCTTCAATTCCTTGTGCTTTTTCTCCACCTTCTCCTTCTCCTCATTTTCCCTATGCTCATAATACTGTGCAATACTCAATATGACAGAAGGGGAAGATGTCGTCCAAGTGCTCTCCGAAGCCTGCAAACGAGCCGCAATATCCGGGAGCAGATTTGTAACAAATCTGTTAACGAACAATCGGACATCCCCTTCCACAGACAAGTCCTGTCCGCTAAAGTCCAAAAACACACCCTCAAACCGAGTGAAAAAGTCAGACACACTTTCATCCTACTTCTGACGACATGCTGTTAACTTGTCCCAATCTACTCTTCTTGGTGGAAAAAGAGAATGCATATAAGAGATAATTCGGCCAGGCAGAGCTAGTATCTCGGCCCTAGGCTTCTCACCAGGCTTCCTCTCCTGATCCCATGCTTTAATCTGATCCCAGGTACCACCCAATTCCGCACCGTGGTCCTGTGTGTGTACCTGCCTCCAAATATCAACGGGTACCAGTAAACCAAAGAACATTTCACTATCCGCAAGCGTCATCACTGTCGATGAAGCGGGCTCCGTCAATTCCTTATAGTACGCAGTAGGATTTTTCCTAGGGTCGGGTAACTGAGTCTTAAGGGACAACACCTCACTCTTCTTCCATGGGGTATAAACCCATTGCTCTTGGAACCGAGCCTCTACTCTTGGTCGGATAAATACATCATGCTGGTCTCGCTGCTCTGGTATTTCCGGGTGATATATGGGGTGCACCTCCCTTATCGGAAACTGAGACACCATCTTTGGACTCTTATCAAGCAATCTACTCCGGTAGGCAACCATCATCACAACATTACCAAACACCTGACCAGGCGCTATGTCATCTACATAGACATGATCCTTAATATCATAGATAATCTGTGCGCTGCCTCATTAAAACACTGCTCCCAAAGCCCAATCAAAGTAGCCGACATGTGCTTAAGGGCATGCTGCTGGACAAAAGGCTTATAGTCTTTCATCACCTCCCACACATCCTCCACACTGTAAATGGGGTTACGAGCCCACTGAGCTGCCTGATTAGCCACCACCTTTTTCTTGGCCTCCCCCACATCGGATCCTATCAACGTCCGTCCTAACCGGTCCTTGAGTTTAGTCCAGTCCTTGTCCTCAGGGCCACGTACTGGCGTGTCAATATTTTGCAACACCGGGGAATAGGGAAAAACAATAGGGGTGAAGACAGAGTTGCCAGGCAATAATGTCACTACTGGCTGTGTTGTAGGCGTAAGAGCTGGCGAGAAGGATGCCGAAGCAATAGGTGTTGCCGGAACGCCAACAGGCGTAGTTGCCACAGACGGCGAAGGCAAAGAAACGACAGGAGGTGCTGTGGCCAAAGCAGATGAAGCAGCAGTAGCAGAGGCAGCAGAAACAGAAGAATTGGGTGACTGAGGCGGTGGGGGAAGTACAGGGTATACCCTCTGTGGGGCATTCGGAGGCGGGGGTCGAGCATCCAGCAATTCCTCCACAATTTGATCATTATCATCTCGAGCAACATAAGACTTTTCACATTGCAATCGAAATTTTCTATCGCCACATTCTATTCCTTTCTCTATTTTCTCCCTATCATACGCTACAGCTTTCTGAGTCACTGTCTGCATCCTTCCTTTCCGGGCCTCCTTCTCTGCCTTCATTCATCTCTGTTTAGCCTCCTTCTTCCATGTTCTAAGGGAATCAAACATTGACTGCCTACTTCTCTTTGCAAACAATTTATCCTGCAGAAAATTATGTTTTTGTTCATCGATAGTGCCCGTCAACGGCCACTGCAATTCGGCATTGTCCCTCGTATATTTGTGCCATAATGTACTAAACATAATAGGGCCAAGGCCATGCTTAACATACATCTCAAAGTTGGGAGTGCCTTCTGGAGGCGCAGGCTGCCTTTCTTCCAGACGAGCATCAGTGGAACAACAACGACAACTCACACAACACAGCTTGCTAAAACAAGGCATTTTCTACAAGGAAATTAGTTCTCCATATATGCCAAGCAGATATCTGCAAATAACTTACCACAGTTGGTCCTCAGACCTCACCAAATACAAACCAAAATGATACCATGTTCACAAAGAACTCAAACAAATTCAAGCGCTTGTCCAAAAACGGTCCTCAGACCGCACCAAACACAAACCAAAATGGCACCATAGCCACCACAAACCAAAGCAAACTCACCTGGTGCACACAGGTCAAACCAATTTATTCTCCACTGCTGACTCTTCGGACCAAACGTTCAGATCCAAGGGTTTCGCCGTTCAGGACCCCAGCCGGGATGACCACTGGCCGAGGCACCGCCCGGTCAGACAGATGGGGCAGCTGCGGATACCAGACTCTCGTGCAGGGATCCCCGGTCCGCCCGTCCGACCCGACGTGGCCCCGACCTCCTCACCCGTCCGCGGGCAAGGAAGGGTCACTCGCCCGATGGGGTCCCTGTTCGGGCGCCAACTGAAGGAAGTGACCCGATTAGGGCCACCAGGGTCACTCGTGACCACCTCTCAGCCTTCCAAACAAATGAAGAGTCAGTCAGGAAGTAGAGAATACAAACCAAAGTTATTTATTAGTATGCACTCGAGCGGAGTCCGGTCTGACCAGCCTCCTTAGATTGCTGCAGAGGGACCGACCTTAGACAACATGGTAGAGCATAAAGTACATTTCCAATACCCCTAAAGACACGCCCAGACAGGAATTTTCCAGTCTGGGAGCTGATGAACAAAGGACTTAAAGAAGGATGAGTTGCGATAGTGGGACCAGGCACACATTATCTGAAACTCAAGGTTACTCTGCCTGCCCACACCGCTCTGAGCTGTGGTAGCAGGCCTATCTAGACGGAAAGGTATGCATGAGATAGACAGTTTATTCATTAGCACAGCAAACTCAGCCTCGAAGAAATTCACGGACAGAGGGCACATTGGTAGCTGCTTTTGGTGGTCAAACAGAGCATAAGGCAAACGTTAGTTTTGATCATTACCCAAAATGGCAGCTAATACGAAATGGTGCCGCAAATGCTAACTTAAACCGCACAATGCTAGAAGGAGTCGGCCAGACGCATTTTCAGTCCAACAATCGCTTGCTCTGCGTCCAATCCCGTGGGCCCAGCCATGTGCTATCATTTTGCGACTTTTTACCAATAGGGATCATGACGCGGTGCTCCTGAGGGCCTGTGAATTGAAGGTCCTGTGCCATGAGGGCTCTGAACTGTCGCTCTATCCAGATTTCACTCAGCAGGTGAAGAAGGCGAGAAGACCTAGCGTCGACTGCGGCAACTCCAGTTGGAGTACAATATACTTTACATAGAGAGACTGCGTGTGATGATTGATGATAAAGGGATGATATTCACCAACCCCAAAGAACTGCTACAGTTTCTCAAGCGACGGGAGGCCAATGGACAACAGCGCATCCATTCTGGACAGCGCAACGCGGAGGCAGATGATGAGCAGGTTGAGGAGGAGTAGTGCAGGTCCTTGCTGTGTAGGGGGGTGGTATCCGGAAACTCTACTGGAAACTTTTTCTGCCTCACTGTTTGGCTTGAACATAAGTGATGATTGCCTCTGATCTTGTTCTGGACCATTCGAAGATGCGCCAGAGAGATTTATGATAAGGGGTGCAGTCATCCAATGCGTATGGTGCGCCTGATTTGGACTCTTTATTGACTCAGCGAGGTACTATGTGGCAATTCAATATGCTATAGGTTGCGGCTGGTTCACCACTCCAGATGCAATATTTGATATTTTGTGATAGGTGCATGCCATGCTGGTCACTTGGCCCCTGGTGGCTACCAGAGTCCTGGATGCGGGCTGGGCAACATCTGACCCCATGTGCGCACCACTCAGTTTTAATCTAAAAATGTTGGAGATTGGGATAGGTGGGCATTGGGAGGGCGCTGATTCACTGTGTTTGTTGTTGGATTGCCCAGTGTGTGTGGGGGGTGGGATTTATTATTTACAGCTGATTCTATGTGAGTTGGCAGTGGCTAGGTTTGCTGAGCGTGGTATGTCTGCGGTGATTATGAGATGTGATGCTGAAAGCTAGTGGCGGTTGATATGCAGGCTGCTTCGACAAGTCCTTCGGGTACCTCCCTGTTGCGTCTGGCCACATGGAATGTCCAGGGGCTCAATGATTGTAGGAAGCTGTGCAAGGTTGCGGTTTATTTGCAGAGGCATACGGTTGATGTCGCAATTTTACAGGAGACACACTTGGCACCTGGGAGTGGTGTTTTGACACAGTGCAGGAGCAGGGTATTTGCTGCATGGCTGGCTTCACATTGCATGCCAGGGGCATGCTAATAAGGGCTTGCAGAGGCTCAGGTTAGGCTCCAGGAGGTTTGTGTAGATCATGGTGGCAGATATGTGATAGCTTGATGTCGCAAAGATGACCTGGTGGTCCTGTTGGTTGGTGTCTATAGGCCCAATCACGACGACCCTCAATTCTATCACCCACTCAGTGCTAGGCTATTACAGTGGGGCGATTTACCACAGATATGGGGAGGCGATTTTAATTGTGTGCTTGATCCTGACAGGGACCGCTCACAGGGCCCGCCCAGGTGGCCTTCGGGGGCAGTGCGAGCAATTACTGAGATAGCATCCCGTGAGGGCTTAGTTGATGTCTGGTGACATAGCTTCCCCACAGGCTTGGGGTACATGCATTACTCATCTGTGTATGATATACATACTCGTATTGACTACTGGTTGGTCTTGCATCTGCTGATTCAGCATGTACCTGACTGCGTACCCCTGCCGTGCACATATTCCGATCACTCCCCAGTCCCGCTGGACTTTGAGCTACATGAACCACACCCACCTATATTCTCATGGCGGTTTCTCCCGGACTTGTTGCTGAACACTGCATTTCGGGAGGAGCTAGGTCAGGCCATAGATGAATACTTCACCATGAATATTGGTTCAGTGGATAGATTCTCTACGGTATTGGAGGCTTTCAAGGTCTACATATGGGGTGTCATGTTATCTAAGTATGCTGGAGTAGTTAGATCCATACGAGGGTGCTTGCAATGCCTACAGGCAGAAATTGCAGATATGGAGTGACAGCATAGAGTGGTGGCAGACCATACTGCCCTAGGCACCATCCGAACTAAAATGGAGGAATTTCAGGAAGTGGCACAGAGTGAGGTGAACCATATGGGAAAATAAGCAGTGGCTCATTTGTATGGCGAAGGAGAGCACCCCGGGGCGACTTTGGCAGCATTGCTGCATCCTCGGGGGAGATGATATAATTTGAGAGGTGCAGGATGAACACGGGCAGTTGCTCTCGGTGCCTGATCAGGTCACGGAGTGTTTCCATAGATACTATATCGACTTAAACAAGCCACAGTTAATGTTGGACAAAGACCCTGTCACAGACTATCTTGCACATATACCGATGGCATGGTTCACAATAGAGCACAGGGCGTGCCTTATGGCCCCATTGCACCCAGGGGAAATACGTGTTGTGCTTAAAGACAACCCCTTTAGGTGATCCTGGATCATAGAAGACCAGGGGTCATTTGTTCATTGGATAGCGAACGAGTGTTCTAAAGTACATAATAGGACGACTCAACACCCAAGAACGATTATAACTTACTAAAGACGTGAAGGGTAAGTGAAAAGTATGCCCTGCCACGTATTTTATTAGGGATTCTAATTACTTGCGTATTGGTATAGTGATCATATTGTATGTGGGTTTCTAATAGGTGACAAATATAGGAACCACAGATGGAAGCAAAATTGATATACTCATCTTTGAACCTGTAGCGCCTTTAATAAAGTAAGTGTCTCATATGGCCAAAGGGGACCTTTAGGATATATGGGCACCCTATATAAAAAAGGTTTATTAGAATGATGGTCTCATATAATTTACAGGTCGAGACTCCTCAAACAGGGCTCCATCTAAATAAATTCACGAGTACAGGAGAAGCAGAATACTAACAACTCAAAGAGGTAACTGGTGTGTGGAAGTGAATATGACCCAAGCCTAGATGGTAAACCATATGAAATTAATCTTCGCATATGACGCACTCACCTAGAGGATTCTCTATTCTGGGAACCTCTATTTTAAATGTATATAACATCAAAGAAAGATAGTGTGAAGAACTTATATGTTGGGTATCAACCCACTATGTCAATAGTGTGCACTGAACAGAGTAGTGTATGAAGTCATGGCATGTATCTAATGAGGTGTTTTATCTGTTTCTGTTTCCCAGATTAACTACTGTTTTTAAACGTGTTTTAAGAAAAACTTTTATTTTTGAATTTGTCCTGAAGAAGGCGGAGACTGATTTGACAATCCGCCAAAACGCCGCGTCGACCCTAGTTCAATTACAATAAGTACATGAAGAGTTTGAATAAAAGTTTTAGATTTTTTATGTGGTAGGGATCTATATGCTAAAGAATAATCTCTCTAATGCTTGTTATGTGAATTGATATTATGAGTGTATTTGTGTATGTGTATATTTTATCGAATTAGGATATTGTAAAAATTATTTTGGATCTTATGTAAATCTTTCTTATTATGAATTATTATGAAATATGCATTTCATGAATGTAGTGAAACATAATTTTATAATTAATTCTTTTTAATATACATAGAGGAAACAGAACTTTGTATGTTTTTTAGATTTATATACTCCCTGGTATATTTTCGGTTTAGTGCACTCTGTTTGATCATAGGTTGACCAAGTAATATATAGCACAAAAGGGATCCTTCTGTTTTTTAGTTTGCACTTAAAGACATGCCATCGGGGAAGGCGCCGGGCACGGATGGGCTCACGGTGGCCTTCTATAAAACGTACATGGATCAGCTCATACCACACTTGGTCACGTTGTATGAGAAAATGGCTAAAGATGGCTGCATGCCCCCCACCATGCGAGAAGCTTTACTGGTGGTCCTTCTGAAACCGGGCAAAGCTGCAGATTAATGCTCTTCATATTGTCCACTGTCACTAACGAACGTGAACACTAAAATCTAAGCAAAGATCCTGGCTAATCGTTTGGCGCTGTTACTACTGCTAGTGGTGGCTCCCGAACAAGCCAGCTTGGTCCCAGGGTGGAGCTTGACATTCAATCTCAGGACGCTCTTCGGAACGATACAATCTTTGGACCCCGATACAAGGGCCGCAGCGATATTTCTTGATGCAGAAAATGCGTTTGATTCGGTGGAGTGGGGGTTCAAGCATGCAGTCCTTCATCGTATTGGTGTTGATGATGTGTTCCTTCAATTGGTCAGGATACTGTATAAACAACCGACGGCTCGGATTAGGGTTAGCGGCTTAGTCACCTCTCCCATTGATATTACTAGGGGCACCAGACAGCGGTGCCCCCTATCTCCCCTACTTTATGCTTTAGTTGCTGAGCCTTTGGCTTGTGCGCTCCGAGACTATCACTCACATAGTGGACTGAAGTTTCCTTGTTATAACTTGATTATATCAGCCTACGCTGATGATACCTTGCTTTAGATACGTGAGAGTAATCTAACACCGGTGCTATGAGAGGTGACATTGTTTGGGGGCTATGCTGGGCTCCGTGTGAACTGGGACAAATCTATTATATTTCCACTCACCCCATCCACAAAACCAATCCCTTTGGATTACCCTTTGCAGTGGTCTACGGACTCAGTGTTTTACCTAGGAATACAGGTTCCACATGGACCCAGAGGTGACTATGCTGTACAATTATGGCAGGGCAGTGCAGCACCTTTCTGAAGAGGTGGACTGTTAGATCTGGTTGCTCTTGTCTCTTGCAGGACGCATAGCTATCATGAAAATGGTAGTCCTGCCTCGGTTTCTATTCCCCCTGAATATTCTGCTTCTCCTGACTCGATCTGTGTCTGATGAACTCCTGGGCCCTGACGGTCCGTCTAGCGTGGGCGGGCAAACAGCCACCAGCAGGGTGGACAACATTAACCTTGCCTTGCAATATGGAGGGGCTCAACGCCCCAGACTTGGAACTGTATTTTTGGACTGTGCAGTTGCAATACGCGCACTACTGTGTTCCTGGCCTGCGTAACTTACCTCATGTGCGGTTAGAACAAAGCGCGGCGACCCCGTACACGCTATCCCAGACCCTTTTTAGATGACTGGTGCGACGTTATGGTGTCTTGGACTCGTTGGACATGACCCTCTGCGCCAGGCTTCGACTCCTGGAGAGGCAAGCGGGGTCATTGTTATATTCACCCTTGGTGCCACTGGACTGGTGCCTTTGGTTCCCGCTTGCTCACGAACACGGTGCCGCAATGGCTCTAAAAGACTTGGGCATCTGAACTATGAGTGATTTTTTTGTAGATGGCAAGATGTGTACTTTGGCAAAGGTTCAGGAACGCAACGATAGGTCATCACCCTTAATACGCTTTTATTATCACAGAGCACAATATTCAATGCAGGGTCTCTTGGGTGAGTAGGTTCTGGAGCCGCTGGTGATGCCAGCTTTGTCTTTACTACTGCGCACGACTGCCCCACTTCATATAGTGTCTAAATTATATGCATGTGCGGAGGAAGCACGTAGACCAGGGTTGTCTAAGGTCTGACTGGAATGGCAGAGGGACCTAGCGATCATAATCAGCGATGATCAATGGAAATACTGCTGCTCAGTTCCCTTGAGCAGTAGGCTTAGGCTTTAACATTTTAAATACCTTAACAGGGTCTACTATACACCAGCCAAACTTCATAGGTATGGGCTACGTGACAGTGCAAGTTAACCGAGGTACGCTGAGGCCGAAGCTGGATTTGTACACTTTGCGTGATATTGCCCTGACATACAAACCTTTTGGCGAGCAGTGTTTGGAGAGCTGGGTGCGATAGTCGGCGAACAGTTGGAGCCGGAGCCGCTTTTGGTTTTACTAGGATATGATAAATAATTTGTGCAGCACTATTCAACAGCCGGTTTCTATAGGCTTACTGCTTGCAAAGCATTTGGTGGCATTGCGTTAAATCCGAGGGCCTCCTCCAACTATAAAGGAATGGCACAAGGACATGACATATTGTAACACGCAGTCAGATACTTACCAGGAGCTGCTGCCAATCTGTAGTCCCTCGTGGAACATTTGGGGGAAATACCAGGCTTACCTGGCTGGGATTGAGGCGGAGGCATTATCTGGAGAGGGTAGAGAGAATGAGCCTGCATCCCAAATGATTTTTTACAAAATTTGTCCCTTGAGGAATTATTGATATCCAAAATTAGTTTTACACTTTTTCACGGTAACAGATGTGATCCAATTAATTAATCGCAATATAGAAAATTACACTCACGGATGTATTCAAAATACAAATGATTTTACTTCATTTATATTCAGCTCATTATATTTGGTTCATTATACAAAACATCCAAATTTTATGTACAAGCAGTATATACAAATAGCAACAATGGCACTACCAAAACAATCCCTTCAACTTTTCGGCTTTATCAAGGGTTTGATGGAAGTGTAATCACCCTTTTTGCCTAAGACAATGCGAACAGCATCTAACATCCCAATAAATCAAACATTCAAATATTCACATAAATGAGCTATATAACTAAAATTGATTAGTGATGTTTCAAGGAAATAAGGGTGCGTTGTCCTAAATAAGACACTGACTATGTTGGACTGTGTTGCTCTCATACTGTTTGTACCCACAATTACACTCTCTGGCTGTGTAGTTTGTGATCTTCCCTGTGGGGTCGCATGTGGGTCGTGTTCCCTGCTGGAGCACCTGTGGCTGATATCACTGGGAGGGCGATTGTCTTTGGATTCTATATTCACTCTGCTCTGGGAGAGGTGACTCTTGTCATCCTGTCTGTATGTACTGTACTCATATGATGACTGTAAGCCATGTTTTCTCGGATCCCTGCCTATGTATTATGGTTTCTATAATAAGCTGTATGTTTGAATGGGAATAAAACTGAAAATAACGTTTTTAAAAAACTGTACAAATTTACTGAAGAAAAGAAAGGTGAAAATGACATTCTAGTTAGATGTTGAAATGCCACCAAAACTAATGAAAACTAATGTTTAAAAAAACACTGAAATTCATCAGCTTGACATCATCAAGTCCTTGTTACAGAGTCCTATTTGTTTTGTGGGCTTCAAGTAATTCACCACGATTGCCGCAGAGTCAGAGCTCTGGGTAGGCAGTGCACCCAACACTCCATGGCTATCCAACTGCAGTTGCATATGCCTTAGTCCCTCTTATGCTCCACCAGTGCTGTGTTTGTTCCTGTAGTCTTGCCTGTGCTCCTGCAGTCTGTGCTGTGCTCGTATCTGTGTTCCGCTCCTGGAGTATCTTATGTGCTCATATTCTCTCCCACAGTCTCTGTAGTGCTTTAACAGCCTGTGCTGTTCTCCTGCAGCTCTGCGGTACGCCTGCAGTCCTTGCTGTGCTCCAACAGTCTCTGGCGTGTTCATGCACTCAGTGCGGAACCCGTGAGGTCTGTGCTCTTATAGCCCCTGCTCCAGTCTTACAATATTCATCGTGCTCCTATTGTCTAGGTTTTGTTGGTGCAGTCTATGCTACATTGCGGTCTCTGCTGTGTTCTGCAGTTTCTTCTGTGCTCCCGCAGTATTGGTTTGCTCATTGAGCCTGCACTGTGCTCCTGCCGTCTGTGCTGCATTGGTGTATTCTCTATTCTGGTCCTGTATTCTTCTGCAGCCGCTGTTATTCTTTAGCAGCCTTTGCTGTGATCCAGAAGATTCTCCTATGGCCCTGAAGCCTGTGCCATGCTTGTACAACGTCTGCTGTGCTCATGTAGTCTCTGTTGTGCTCCAACAGTCTGTACTGTGCTCTTGCAGTCTGGGCTGTTCTGTAGTCTCTACTGTGCTCCTGCAGCCTCTGATGTGCACAACAATTTGGGCAACAGCTTGCTGCCCCTGCAGATTCTGCTGTGCTCCTGCAGTCCTTCTGTGCTCAAGCAGTCTCAGCTATCCTCCAGCATTTGGTGCTCCTACTGTCTGTGCTCTGCTCATGTAGTCTCTGCTGTGTTTCAGCAGTCTGTGCAGCACGATGGCGCTCTCTGCTGTGCTCCTACTAGCTTCTTCCTTACAGTCTATGCTGTAGGCCAGTAGTGTATGATGTGTTCCTGCAGTTTCTACTTTGCTCCTGCAGGCTCTGCTGTGCTCCAGTAGTTTGTTCTGTGCTCTATCTGTCCCTGTTGTGCTCCAGCAGCTGTGCTCCTACACTTTGTAATGGAAGCACTATTAGACAGAATAGCTCAAGTCCTGGCCAATCAAATGGTAAACTGCCGTATATAAGACCAATGAAAAAAGCGGGCAGAGCCAAAGGCTCTCTTGGTATAGTATTTTTAGGTCTCGCCTGAGCCAGCGCATGCGCTGCTCTGGCGAGACTTTTAGTAAGGGCTTCAGAAAATGCTACCACTGTGGCCTAGAGCTTGCTGTTACGCGCGCGGGCGCGCGCTTACGAGCAGAGGCGCCATATGGCTTTCCTCGTCATGCTCATTAAGCGCATCGCTCGCCGCGCTTGATCGCGATCACTTTCGCGGCCACGCTGCCGTGTCACTTTCACGGCTGCGCGGCCAATGCTTGTCTCCTCTGAAACTCTTCCTGCTCGCTGAGCTCACTCTCGGTTTCTTGCTTCCATTCACTTTTCACACTCTATTTGATGTTCTCCCTCTCTTATATCCGGCTTTTCTCTCTTTCTCCCTGTGTTTCTACTTCGTTTCCGGTCTTTCCCTCTCTCAACTTTTATGTCTCTCCCATATTGTTCTGCTCTCATCCTACACGTTTTTCCTCCTCTTCACGTACGCGGTCTCTCCCTCGAAGTGTTGCTCTATCTCTTCTCTTTCTCTGACCTTTGATTCCCACTCTCCTATTGCTGCCCACATCCTTCCCTGCCACGTCTTCTGATGACCTCCCTGTCTCTCCCTCATGTGGTTTTTCTTCCTCTACTTTCGCTCTTTTCTCCTGTTGTCGTTTCTAGCTTCTTCGTTTGCTCCTACGTCTTTACGTCCTCTCTTTCTCAAGTTTGTCCTGCGGGTTTTTCCTCATTTATTGCCATTTTCTTTTCTGTTCAACCCTTCGGTGGGTCTGCCTCTCCACCAGGAGGCCCTCCTTTTGTGGTGATCTGTCTTCTCTTTCTTTCATCTCTGTCATATTTATACATCTTCCTTTTTATGTTGCACTTATGGTAAACTCAACCAGCTGCCCTCACCCTCCTTAAATCTGACTTCCGCTGACCTTTGATCACTGCCAGCAGCAACAACTGTCTGTAGAGCTTGGGCCGAGGACTTTGAGCACATGCGCACTCCAGCCGACATATAGTGCTGTACGAACTATTATCACCAACCACAACAACACAAATAAAAGACAATCTGGCAACAGCGATGATAAAACACTGTAAATAAATGCATATAGTTTCAGACACTCAAACTACTGCAGGGGCAGTCCAGGAAGAATTTCAAAAACACTCTAGGTGACACAAACCTAAGCACTCATCATACAGCAGTAAATAGCAGGGAACATGCTTCTCCCCTGTGCATAAACACACATCCACCTAGAATGTGCCAGGCTTGCCGGCAGGGGTCACAAGCTACTTGAGGAGAGTAGCAACCATCCATTCAGGAGTAGCAGCTGCTACCCCTAGTGACCCTCAATTGACGCCCATTCCTCTTTTGTTTAGTTGTTAATGAAAGGCGTCTTTTGTTCACATAACTGCAACTTTGACATCAATACACTGCACCATGATTGTGAACTAGACCGGGCTCCTGATAGGTCTGGAATGACCCAATGGCGATGAGTGAGCGGCAATGAGTCATCACAGATGCTGAGCGAGGTCAGAGTTCGCATTTTGGAGCATGGCCAAAGAACGTGTGTCATTCCACTGCTCGTGTTTTGGAGGCACTCCTTGAAAGTTTATGTGTTTGAGAGTTGGCTCCCTCATGTGCTTATAGTCTTTCTTACCCCGTGCATGTTGTTTCTTGCCCCATCTTTCTGTCTGTGTTGTTGCTTGTCTCCACCCACTGTCCATGTTGCTGTTTGCCTTTACCTGCTCTCCATAATGTTTTTTTGCCCCTCTCGCCCTCCACCTGCTGTTATTGCTTGCTCTCACCCGTTTTCTGTGTTGTTTGTTGCCTCCTTTTTCTGTCTATGTTGTTGCTTACCCCAACCGCTGTCCATGTTAGTGTTTGCCTCATGCTGTACCTGTTGTTGGTTGCCCCCACCTGTGCACTTGTTTGCCTTGTTCCATGCCCAATCAAGCCCTCTCCTGCTGTCCGTGCGATTGCTTGACCCCTCTCGCTACTTTTTTTAAATTTTGGTTTAGTTACTCTACAAGAGTGCAAGTTTTTCAGGTGTCTTCCTTGTGTACTTCTTCCCACTCCAAGTTGCCTCCCCTCCCTCCTCGTTGCCTCTGCCACCATCTCCATGTTGCCTCCTGCCCTACAATACAAAGAAAATATGACACGGCCAGTGCTAGCTGCATCATAGCACTTTTTTTCACAGACTTGCCTTTGTATGTGTTGCCCCACACTCGTCTTCCTTTCCTCAGTGTTTTCTCCTACACCGCCCTCCCTCTGGCCCGCCAGCAATAAATAACAAGCATTGGCATAGCCAATAGGTCTCGCCTTTGGGACCTTATAAGTGTTTAACCATGCAAAAGTTAATGTTGCACCAAGGATATTATGCTGCATAACTAAATACTTAGAAGGTCCCAAAAGCGAGACCTATTGGCTATGCCAATGCTTGTTTCTCTTTTTTGCTGTGACATGAGCTCAGGTATACAGCTAAAGCTGTCTGGAACCCGACCTTGAAAATGGCAGGAAATGAATTCATTATCTTGAAACATTTCAACGTTGTGACTGTCATTCGTTTCCCAAGCACCCCTTAGTTTTGGTAAATGTTTGCTTTGGTAGGAAAACATGAAGCTTCGAGTCTGCTTTTCAGTAACCCGCAGACACAAGGGGAAATTTCTGATGTCACCTCTTATTTTTAGGTCTGGCTTAGAGTAAGCTTGGGTAATTAGAATAGAAGATACGCCTGGAAGCAATGTCAGGCGAGAAGTGACATCATTATGTCAACACAACATACTAGCCTGATACCACAGTGTCATCGCTGCTGACCTCTCCTGCTGAAGGCGGGACAGTTATTTTTGTATGTACTTCAGACTACATGGCACAGGCACACACAGCGTTGCGCATGACACACAATACACAGCCCGGATTCTTTCCACTGAGGGTGTCTGTCAGAAAAAGGCCGTGAGAGGAAGACTTGAGGTGTCACCGGTAAACACTGAACCCAAAGATTTAAAAAGCCAGTCAAGGATGCTGAAACATTTACACAAATGTGACTCCTTCATCCTATTCCTGTGTCTCAACTACCCAATACGCCTCTATGTTGTACCAATCTGTAAGAACATACACATAATAATAGCTGGCACCATCCAATACTTCCATCATCCGTTTCTACTATTCACAAGAAAAATGAAACCTACTGTCCTGCTACACTCCTCCAGCCCCCTACCAACCATTGACAAGCCCCTAATGAAACAAGCATTTGCAATGCAATAGGTCTCGCATTTGCAAGAGTTTAAGCTATTGGCATTCTAAATGACAATGCCTTTTATTTAGCTGTTTTGATAATTAACACATAAATAAAAGGCATTGTCATTTATAATGGAAATAGCTCAAACTCTTGTAAATGCGAAACCTCGGCCGCCATTTTCCCGGGCTGCTTGGAAAGTGAAAGCGCTCATGGAACGCTGCATGTTGCAGGAAAGCATGTTGCGCCTGCAGTAAACTCATTAAAGAAAATAGTGCTTACAGTCACAGACTAAATAAGACGTACCATGTAACAACCGAAGTAAAAGGGCCAGTTCTCATTGGAAGTTACAAATGAAGACAAGGCGGTACTAAGGAGGGACTAACAAGCCTATTAACGAATCAGAAGGCAGCATTTACGAAGGACAATGACACAAGCCAATGACAAATATGGGCGGAGAGTGGGAGGGGCTTCAAGTCCATACTCGAATACAGCATGCCTCGCAGAGCAGTGCATGCGCTGCCCAGGCTTGACCTAAAAAACGCACGGTGTCCTCTTGACCCCTACCCCGTTTTCCTCTTATTTTCCAAAAACAACTTAAAACCTGCTGTCTTGCCACCCTCCCTGTTTTTCTCAAAACGTCTAATTTCCACCACACAAATAGACAACGCCCCTGACCCTTTTCTCCATGCCCAAGATAAAGGAGAAAGATGTGACCTAGCGGATTGAGCGACGGACCAAAAAATTGGGGAACCAGGTTCATGTGGGGAGCTGGGTTCAAACTCTGGCTTCAGCTCAATTCCTTGTCATTCTGGGCAAGTCACTTATCCTCCTCCTGCCTTAAAATTGTAAAAGTAGAGCCCTCTAATGCCTAAAGTGTTAATTCTCTAAACCTAATACCAGTTGCACAGAAGCAATTTGACGACAGCAGTGATCCTTTCATTGGGTGTACAAAAGCGTATGGCTGTGACATAGCTTCCAGCCTTGCACCCATACCTCCTTAATAGCTCCCTCTCTTCCCAAGTAATATAGTATCGGAGGCCAGGTCAACCTTTCCTACCACCACAGCACCAGCCATCCAAATCCATGGCCACAAGACTGATACTTGAAATTCCTGAACATCAATCAGTCTCAGCAGGGATCTCCAAATTGCATTGGCTACCAGTGAACAACGCATTACCTCTACGGCTTTATGCATTGTTCATAAGGCGGTGCAAAATATCGGGCCCAGAGGACTGACAAAGATGTTCCAGAGATATATCCCCACTAGACATCTTCGGTCTGCCAGCTAAAATCTTGTAGTCGTTCCCAAATTTAGGAAGACTGGGTGGGGGGTTTGATTGAAGGCTTTTTCTGTGCCCAAAGCAAAATTGTGGAATTCTCTCCCATGAGCCATTAGTGATTTGCAGGAACACAATTGTTTTCGGAAAGCGTTGAAGACCTGGCTCATTCTTTAATTTATAGCTAGCAATTTTTCCTTGTGTTAGGAGTTTTTTCTTCTGTCTTTTTCCTTTGGAGCTCTCCTTTCTTTAGTGCGTTGAAGTCCTGTGGTAATTGTGCTCTTTATAAATCTATGTCATTTCATTTATTTCTCGTACTCGAGGACGTGACAGACTGATCTAGTTACGGCTGCACTACGGCGCGTAGCGGGGTGCTTTTACTGAAAATTACGGATTTACCCACTTCGAAGCAAGGATACTAGACTCACCCGCAGTCTAAAGCATGTGGGATGGAATTATCACCACATGGAAAGTTGCTACCAATGATATTGAAGCCTTGAGAAAGTCGCAGGACAATTTCCCAGTTTGTGCGACGAAACACGTGTTGGCTGATCAGAAAGAAAAGAATAAAAGAAAGAGAAGATTTCTGAAACTGTGTTTATAATTTGTGTATACTTGCATTGATATTTAATATCACTCTACAGACGTGTGCTGAGGAGTTTGTGAATTTCTATGTTGGCTTTGGCCACAACTTTTGGGGAGGTTGGTGGTTCTCCTCACCTTACAGCACCGTAACTCAATACTATCCTGAACTGATATATGTGCGATTGTTCCTAAGGCGCCGTATAACCTATAACTATACCACTGTCTATTAAATTTAGCTATAATCTTGTAGTTGTACCCAAATTTAGGAAGACTGAGTGGGGGGTGGGGGTGTTTGATTGAAGGCATTTTTCTGTGCCCAAAGCAAAATTGTGGAATTCTCTCCCATGAGCCATTAGTAATTTGCAGGAACAAAATAGTTTTCGGAAAGCGTTGAAGACCTGGCTCATTCTTTAATTTATGGCTAGCAATTTTTCCTTGTGTTAGGAGTTTTTTCTTCTGTCTTTTTCCTTCGGAGCTCTCCTTTCTTTAGCGCCTTGAAGTCCTGTGGTAATTGTGCTCTTTATAAATCTATGTCATTCCATTTAATTTCACAAAGAGCACCCTGCTGCCCACTTCCATTAGTGGAAATCTAGGACCAGTCATGCATAATAGAGGCTCACCAGTGGCGACTCACCCTGACAGCATAGCAGCAGGCACTGGACTTCAGTTTTCAGTGCCGCCTCCTGCTGTAAGGAAGAAGGACCAAATACATTAGTGCAATATTTAGACAGCACATTGATATTTTGGAAATGCCCTACTGCTTTCCTTCATCTCATTTTTTTAACTCTCTTTTATTAAGCATGTTTGTGTGTAAAGTACATTGTATCATAGTACTCAAACATTATAGACAATATACCCTGATGACGTTGAGCATATGGCAACTGATGTAAATCAATAACAATATAACTCTTCGTGATGTCATTCGTTCTGTTGATTAACTTCTCAACATTACTGGGTATCCAGTGTGAACACAGTCAGTGCAGATTTATTGGCACATGTTAAGAGGTAAATTATTTTTTTTCCTTAAAAACATTAATAGAACTGGTCTGCACCTGTCTGTAAGGGTCAGGGGATAGCGTCGCAGTATCCTGCATTGTGCAACAGTGTGAGATACATGACCGTGTGGTGCCTGCCATGTTGTGTGCTCCGTGCAATTACAAGGGAGAGCTAGCGGGTGCCCCGGGTTCTGATGCAGGTGGTGGTCTCCATCGTGTGCAGCATCTTGAAAGTCTCCCAGAATGGCATCCCAGACAGCCGCTATAGTATATTTGCGTTGCTCCTTAGCATTCTCCCGATGTAAGTCCCTGCGTTCGGCTTGCGCCCATGCATTCATGGAGAGCATCCAGCCCTCTGGGGTTGGGGGTGTCGGGTGATCTCTATTTGCGTGTGATCTGACGTTTAGCTAGCAGCATAGCCAGCAGTGGCGGCTCCTCCTCTAAGGAGGTGGAGCGTCGCCTCACTACTCTGCAGCAGTAAAAGAAAGGAAAAAATAAAATGATAATAACGTAATGTTATTATCATTTTATTTTGTCCTCCTGCTGCAGCAGCTTTGTGTGCGGGGGCAGGGCTGCAGAGCAGGGGAGAAGTGGTAGAACCCTCCTAAGTGCGCAATGACTGGCCGGCCCTCTCGGGCCAGCCAAAATAGTCATGCGCACTTTCCCTGTTCTCCATGCAGGCTGCATTACAGCATGCGTGGAGAACATGCCCACCCCTCCAGCCCCTGGCCGAGCACCGTGTCACGGCACTCAGACCAATCACAACGCTGCATTGCAGCATGTGATTGGTCAGGGGAGCCTGGCTGTGCTTCCTGTTCCTGAACGCGGACGCAGGAGAGGGGGAGCAGAGATGCAAGACCCGGCGGCAAAGTAAGTGTTAATTTTATTTTATTTTTATTTTTTCATTGCGACCCGCTCCTCATCTCCTCCCACGCGCCCGCTCCGCCACCCGCGAGCCGTGCCGGCCGCCACTGATAGTCAGGTCAATAAACCGAGTAGAAGCCCCGTTATTTTTGGTGCAGCGCAACTGGCCCAGCAGGTGCCCCCCAAATTGTCTAACGTTGCGTGTCCTCTGCATCTGGTTAGGTGGGCTGTGACTGCGTGCCAGTACTGAGAGAGCGTTGTGCACACCTAGAACATGTAGAGGAAGTCCGGATCTATCGTATGACAGCGTGGAACCGCTTTCTATCATCTCATGTAGCCTAATTACATAATAGGCCTATTACCTCCCCAACCCTTCCTCGTCCCAGGCCTTAAGTGAGGTGAATCCAACCCCCTTCAGGCACCACATGACCCAGTTATGCCAGACATAAACCTCCTTTCTTCCTCATGGGTGCTGGAACAATTTTCAGAGTGGGTGCGCTGCCATCAATGTTACATCACCAAAGCAAAAGGACAGTGAAAAATCCAAGTGTTTTACAAGAATGAGCCATGGCCATTCAGCAGTAGAGTGGTAAACGCCGACAAGCTCGCACCCCTCCGCCACCCCGTCAAACAACGCCCCCTGAAGGCCGCCTGGTTCACCACCGAACTCCAAGAAGCCAGGCGCTCCTGCAGATGACTCGAGAAAGTCTGGCGAAACCGGAAAACCACAGAAGACCTGAACAGCTACAGGAGCGCCCTGAAGGAATACCACCAGCACATAAGAGACAACAAGCGGACTTTCATCAAAAACAAAATCCACACCAAAGCTACCAACGGCAAAGAAATTTTCAACGTCATACAGCAATTCACCAAACCCCCCAGCGAAGCCACGGACGTCACACCATCCCAGGAACTCTGCGACAAGCTCAGCTCCTACTTCCATCTGAAAATCAAGGCCCTCTACAACAACTTCAGCGAACAGACGCCGGACAGCATCCCCCTCCCACCACCGACAACGAGCCAACCATCACGACCTGGAATCCCACCACCGTGGAACTCACCACCGCGACTATGAAGAACACCCACTCAGGAGCCCCAACGGACCCCTGCCCACCGCACATCTACCACAGGGCCCCCGCCATCATCGCACCCGAACTAGGACGGACCATCAACGCCTCCTTCAAATCCGGCATCTTCCCAGACGACTGGAAACGGGCGGAGGTCAAACCCCTCCTCAAGAAACCCACCGCTGATCCAACGGACCTGAAAAACTACCGGCCCATCTCCCTCCTCCCCTTCGCGGCCAAAGTCACCGAGAGACTCGTAAACGCTCAGCTGACCGCGTACATCGAAGAGAACTCCATCCTAGACTCCTCCCAGTCCGGATTCCGCAGCAACCACAGCACCGAGACCGCCCTCCTCGCCGCCACGGACGACATACGCATGCTACTCGACCAGGGCCACACTGCGGCCCTCATCCTACTAGACCTCTCCGCAGCTTTCGACACGTCTCACATCGCACGCTCGCAGCCAGACTTCACGATGCGGGGATACGAGGAACCGCCCTTAACTGGATCCAATCCTTTCTCTCTGGCAGAACCCAGAGGATCAGACTCCCCCCGTTCCTCTCCGAACCCACAGAGACCAACTGCGGAGTACCCCAAGGATCGTCACTCAGACCCACGCTCTTCAACATCTACATGGCCCCCCTCGCCGCCATCGTCAGACAGCACGGGCTCAGCATAGTATCATACGCCGACGACACCCAGCTCATCCTCTCCCTCACAAAGAACCCCGAGGACACCAGACTCTGCTTCCAGGAAGGAATGAGGGACGTCGCAGCCTGGATGAAAAGTAGCTGCCTAAAGCTCAACTCGGAGAAGACCGAGGTCCTCGTCCTCGGACCCTCCACCTCCGCATGGGACAACACCTGGTTGCCCTCCGCCCTCGGAAGCCCACCCTCCCCCACCGACCACGCACGGAACCTCGGCATCATCCTCGACTCCTCCCTCACCATGACCCGCCAGATCAACTCCGTCGCCTCCACCAGCTTCAACTGCCTTCGCATCCTCCGCAAGACCTTCAAATGGATACCCCCCAATTGCAGGAAGACCGTCACCCACGCACTCATAACCAGCCGACTAGACTACGGCAACGCCCTCTATGCCGGAATCAACAGAACTCTCCTACACAAGCTCCAAACCATCCAGAACGCCGCAGCCAGACTTGTCCTCGGGACCCCGCGCACGAACACATGACCCAACACCTACGAAATCTCCACTGGCTCCCCGTCGAGAAGAGAGTAACCTTCAAACTGCTCACCCACGCCTACAAATCCCTCCACAACATCGGACCCAAGTACCTCAAAGAGAGAGTCTCCTTCACGTCCCCAAAAGGAACCTCCGCTCCGCCGACCTTGCCCTTGCAGTGACCATCCACAGAAGCAGAGCAGGCGGAAGAGCCTTCTCCTACATCGCAGCCAAGGCCTAGAACGAGCTCCCAATCAACATCAGACGCTCCCCTACCCTGCACTCCTTCAGGAAGAACCTCAAGACCTGGCTCTTCGACTGAACCGGAGCTGCACCCCCCCCTCTCCCCCACCCCAGCGCCTTGAGACCCTCACGGGTGAGTAGCGCGCTTCATAAAAACCCTGATTGATTGATTGATTGAACGTGTCACGTAGCTAGTAGTGCATTTTGGAGTACAAATACATCACTAAAGCATGGTGTGGTAGCACATGGTCATTTACAGATAGCACATTTTCCATTGGAATGGCCAAAACATTTCACACTGACATGCTGTTTTACTTATAAAACTATACAGGACACAAACGATAATGTGTGGAACACGGGTTGCAGCAAACATGTATTTTTTGCACATCATCAAGCAAAGTGTCTTGATTTGTTTTGATCTTATACATTTTTTTGTTTCCATCAGAATTGCATAAAAATGGACATCGTTTGTGCTTTTCTAACTGCTGATGTTTTGAAATATTTGAGCAGTTTATTTACAGGTATTTCCCCCAAAAATTGACATCCTGCAGCCTTTCTTTTCACACTCTCTGTGCCCTAGAAAGATTGTCAGATGATTCACTTTTCAAAATCCTCTAACTTTGCAGTCAGAGAAAGAAAACATAATCTTAATGTTAAAAGAATAAGTAAGTAATTTGTCAGGGACTAAATCAGTGCATTGTGTTAAATATATCCAGTCTCTGCAAACTTCATAAGGATTGGTGGTGGAAGTGTTTGGAGAGGGGGATGCTTCAATGTGGAAGGTAAAATGAAAACCAGAGCACCCACCCTTGGTCAGTGCGTTGAGACCATTAACTCAACATAGCTAAACGTCTTTTGTCATTGTCATTGATTCTTGATTTACTTCATCCACCCCTCCTCACCATCTAACTATTTAACTATTCATTCGTTGAGCCATGCAACCCAGTCTCTAATCTCCATCCCTCCAGTCAATAATTGGATAGGTTTGATAATGAAAATGTTGTTGTAAAACAACCATATTTACATTTTCTTTCAAAGATTTCTTGTGAGAGATCCCCCCAGGCACCTCTTGTAGTGGTCAGGCTCGGTCGCTGAGCTCACTCACACTATATGCAGTGTGGGGTCAGGTCTGGCAAAATTTGCCAGGGCTACTTTTGTTTTCTAGTCCGGCTCATGCTACACCTTGTCTCTGGGCATTGTGGGTGCATCTTGTGTGCCTATGCTGAATTGGCTTGGCAGTCGGCTTTGGTGCCATTTCTCTTGACAGCCTTATTTGTACATGGCTGGTTGGTGAACACATTTCGTCTCATCTGGTGCCTTGTGTGGATCTTTCAGTCCTGATCGGATTCCTGCCTGTGGTGTGGTGAGGTTGGTATGCTCCTTCTCTGCCTGGCTTTAGTGATTTCTATCTGGGGGCTAGTTGGCCTTGTTGGGCTGCTACTGCTTTTTGAGTCCAGCTTTTGTGAGATGTGAGTTGCTTGGTGATCTCTGGACTGTTGATTGACATGCATACGGCCTTGGACCCCCCACAATGTTCCCTCCGGTGCTACGTTGTGCCTTCGGGAGGCATCTCGAGTCACTTGGGGATTTCAAGTGGTTGGTTGTGGACTGGGTCATTAACTTACTACTTTGGTACATCGCGACTTATGTAAAGACGTGGATGAGGAAATATTGAGCTGGTAATGCACTTATTACTTACTGGTAATATTAATTACTTTGATTACATTTCCTCCATGAAGTACTTGTGACCCTCTCAACACATTGCCATGACTCAAGCCCCAATGTATAGGGATGTCAGGAAATTCTGTTGTCAGGGATTTCCTCCTTTATGTACCCTTGTGAGGGCGGAGAGAGGCCTGAAGGGGCATCAGAGGGGCAGGAGGCCACAGAGACTTCTGTTTGGTTTGGATTAGTCATGTGGTGCCTGCGTCGAGGTGGACTCTTCTCAGTTTTGTAAGTACTGGGAGGAGGAAGGGTAATTGGAGTAATGAAGATTATCAGTAAGTAATCAGTGCTTCTGTCCAAAGGTGATGCTCATGGCCTGACCTCCAAATGTCTCTCCAACTGATGATGAAATGTGGCACCGTTATTCCGCCCTGTCGCTCACTATGCACTGGCACATGTGGCAGTTGGTGATATGTGACACAAAAGTCTAAGTAAGGCTGCTGGATCGTAACTCCCCTTCTGCTCTTCACCACAACTTTATCTGCTGTACTGCAGTCTTTCAGTTGTACCATCCTATATTTTGCCACGTGACCACCATAACATTCAGCACCTCACCCCCACCCCAGTCTAGAGCTTTAATGAGGAATGAGAGAGCATGGAATAAACACCCACCTTCTACCAGTGGGCAGTCTGAGTCTGAAAGACTTCCATATCCAGTGCTTTTATGGTGACACTGTTTTCAGGTGACAAATTGACACCCGAAATTCTTCTCAGTGCCTAGAGGCGATTTAGTGGATAGTGTGGGCGCTACTTGAAAGCTTTTAACTCACACATCTCATAGTGATGCAGGTCAGAAGGCTACAGGTATAAGTACAATGCATGAAGGCTTAGGGATGTACCTTTGCTTAGCACCACTCGTAGAGAAGCATGATTTGATAATCGTTAAAGTATCTGTAGTTTCACTGGGGCCCCTGAGTGTGAGATGCTCATTGCACCTTCGTTGTATAGCTGTCTTTTACTACCCAACTGAGGTTCATGGGAGCCCATTGTCATTGCTTGCATTTAGGGTCCTCAACACCCTGGCTGCACCACTGCCACCTAAGAACAGCAGTTAAAACTTGGGCAGTATTAGTATTCTTCCTCTTACCTGCACATACCACAGCGCCATTTTATTTGGCCTAGACCGCAAATCATCAGATTTCGGAGCAAAAGTGTCTCATCGACTGACAGCCACCTGGGCATGGCATAAAATCCAACCAGAGCCTTTTTTTTCGACCCTACCGAAGTCAGTAGTGGAAGAATCACAGAATATAGATATAGCAGTAGTCAATTATACAGGTTGATTAGAAGGAGCTGTTAATCTATTAGCCCAAATCAGAGTGTCTAAATCCAGGAGGAGCAATCCCTCGGCCTCCTGGCTTTCAGAGGATCTAAAAACTCAAAAACAAAGATGAAGGAGACAAGAAAAAAGATGGCAGAAAGATTACAAGTTAGAAAAAATTCAATACAAAAGATCTTTGTTGGACTGCAAGATCATGATTAAGAAAGGAAAAACACCCTATTTTACACGAACGATAGAAGCTGCAAAAAATTCTGCTAAAGAATTATGCCAGACTATAAAAAAACTGACAGCAGAAACAGCTAACAAACTGGTTAACACAATTCAAGTGTTCTGATAACACTCTAACTGACTTCTTTCAGCATAAAATAGAGGAGGTGTACAACAGATTCTCAGAGTCTGTTCCCTCTTCCTCTACCAATCTTACCCCTTCTTCAAACGATTTGGTCTACTTTCCATGTCACACACAGTGCGCGTCACTCTTGAGAGAATTTACCCCTCCTGCCTTTGAGGAAGTAATGACTCTGATCAACACTGCTAAGTCTGGCTCCCCTTACGATCCTTGTCCCCCCCAAAGGTGACTAAACTGGCACCAGATATTATTGCCTCCAAATTAATTGAAATCTTTCAATTTATGTTTAGGACAGGGATCTTTCCTACCACCTGGAAGAGAGCATTGCTGCTTAAATTAATTAAAAAGCTCTCACTTAACCCTTTGGACCTGAATAGTTACAGTCTCATATCGCGGCTATCTCTACCAGCCAAAATGGTACAAAAAATCATGAACAAACAACTGTCTAACCCCATTCTGCATAACAACTCTTGATCTTGATCTTCTTAGCTCTATCAGCAGCCTTTGATACCGTTAACCATGGGCTTCTGATAGATCGGTTGGTCGCGATTGGCTTTACCGGGGCAGCCCGGTACTTACTAAGATCGTTTCTTCAGGATAGAGAACAGTCAGTGGCATTAGGTGAGTTCATTTCCCAGCCCTTCTCACTTCCTTGCGGGGTCCCCCAGGGGGTTCTCGCTTAGACCTACTCTGGTCAATGTCTATGTCACCCCCTTAGCAGAGGTAGTTAGATTACATGGCTTCTCTCTCACATCTTATACAGACAACACTCAAATCATCGTCTTTTTGGCCAGGGGCAAAAATGACACAGGATCCAGATTTCATGATTGCATGGTGGCTGTAAGCACCTGGATGAATAGGAACTTTTTGAAATTAAACTCCGGAAAAACAGAGGTTTTGCTATTTGGCTCTCATTCTTCCTTTTGGACCCCTAATTGGTGGCCACAGGATTTAGGTGTACTGCCATCACCGGTCACTAAGGCACAGAATTTAGGTGTAGTAATTGATAACAAACTCACTTTTACTGATCAAGTCAATCAGTGACATCCTCTTCATTTCATTCTTTAAGGAACATCAAAAGAATTCTACCTTTTATCCCTTCAGATCGCAAAAATACGGTAGTCAGTTCACTAGTACTTACTAAAATAGACTACTTTAATGGACTGTATCTAAATCTGCATTGATACCTACTGGACAGGCTGCAAATTCTTCAAAACTCTGCAGCACAACTATTGTTGAAGATCACAAAATATCAGTCCGTGTCTAAATCGATCAGAAAGTTGCACTGGCTGCGAGTAAGACAGAGAATTACTTTCAAGGCTCTATGTTCTGCCTATAAAGCATTACACAACCAAGGTCCAGTTTTTCTTAAAAATAGTTTCAACTGCTACGTCCCAGGTAGAACACTATGGTCCACAACAGCCAAATGTGCAGTAGTCCCCAACTTTAAAAGATCTTCCTGGGGTGGAAAAAGTTTTGTAATTGGAGCAACAAAGGCTTGGAACTCTCTTCCCCCGCAAATGAAAGCCATGCCCTATCTACTGATGTTTAGGAAGGCTCTGAAAACCTGGTTGTTCAATGCAGAATGAGCTTCGTTCCCCCTTCTTGGATCATCTTGACAGTGTCAAAGCTAGCCCCAAGACGCCTCTGGGCAATTGAGCGTACTTATAAATTCTACTAACATAACATAACATAACATAAAACATAACATAGCATGACATAACATAACAAAATTGAGCTGAGTGCACTAATGAACACATTTAGTGACGTCAAATTTGCTTTCAACAAGTCTACCCACTAGGTAAAGTGCACCATGAGCGGCACAAACCACGTAAGCACCAGTTCTTCTGTGATTAAACAGACCTGTCAGATGGTTCTAAAATACAGCAAACTATAAATGTGGAGCATAAACTCTAACTGAAGCCCTGAGCGTTCCTGCAATAGGTAGTGAGTTTAACAGAAAAGAATGATTACATAACGGATAGGAGAGAAACACAGACATCAAAAAGTCACGTCACATGGTCTGTGAACACTCACTAGTGTCAACGCATGGACAAACTGATGGATCTCTGAACTTGCATCACAAGCTATCGGCCTGCTGATAGGATGCAGAGAAGTGGACAAGTCACATCTAGCTCCCATTATACAGAGTTAGGCCAAGGAGCATCCTTCTTGGGATGTGGAAAAGTCTACAAAAATACCATCTGTCTACTTTATCCTCTTAGGTCCTGGTTACAAGTCTGTGGGGGTATTTCAACCCTTGTGTAAACCCCTTTTTACAAATGGGTCAGAATGACGAGTTAGAAAGTAGTTAACTCATCCAATAATTATCGGATGCTTTAATATCTTAACCTAAGTTAAATTTTAGGAAGTCAAACCTGGCGAAATTTGACAGGGAAAAAGCATACACTATTTACCGTATCATGCAGATTTTCATGTGTTAAACACCAAAATCCACATGTTATTTCCCGAAAATCGTAAAAGGTGCTATTTATCACACCCGATAATTAATATACCCTGTGGTATCATTATTTATCAAGCGTGGTAAATAGCACCTATACTTATAATCAGGGGCATAGTCTTTGACCATAAGATGACCACCAGGTCCAAGGATAAGAGCCTCGGTTTCTACCAGGATACCACATTAAGGTTAAACACCCATCACGTTTCAACTTGCACTTTTTAGAAAAACAATTGACCTGGTTTCCTAGTATCTGAGGCAATATGGATAGACATTATTCTTAACTCACTTTGGATATGGGAATACATATTTAGGCCCTGGCTCGAAGTCAGTCGGAGCAAAATTACTGCATGGAATTACTTTCCACCTGATGCAGAATGGGTATGTTTTACTACACTCATGTTTTCTGGGTGTGGGAGAACCAAGGCCCAAAAAAATCACATGAGGCTTTGGCAGCCTAATTTCCAGATTTTCTTTGACAGGGCAAAGCATACAATGTCAGAATAAAACCCTTCTATTTCCCTCCCCTACCCCCTTCCTACCTTGGCCCCCACCCTACCACAAGTCCTCACATACATTTACCACCTGCACAGAGTAGGAGATAAATGTTTACATTAAAACTCCACAGAATGGGGAATTCTCCTTGTTTTGAGACTGAAAAAATCAGTCCCAAAAGGTAATTCACCCTTCCATGGGGTTTACTCGTAATTGCAAGAAGCTGGTGTGGATTTACCACATGGTAACAGTAAAATTAAATATCTCAGGTCAATGCAATTTGTAATCAAGCATCTGTGTATGTATTTCCAAAGAAAACATGGCACAAGCTCAGAAGATACAAAATATTGTCTTGTACCTGGGCTTTGCAAGAGAGAGCACAGCTCAGAAGCCAAATGTGCATGGCTCCCAGTTGATGGAAAATCACATTGTACGTGTCCGAGGCCCAGATTTACTACCATTCACACAACAGAACGCTGCGTGACAATCTAGAGTTCTGTGCTGCTGGAGTAGGTGAAAATAGCAGAGCTCCAAAATTAGGAAGAGCCGTGTGCCAAAAATGTCATAGGATGCACTGTTTTTAGGTCTCGCCTAGGCAGCGCTTGCGCTGGCTCTTTGAGACATGCTGTATTCAGGGTATGGGCATGAAGCTCCACCCATCTTTTTAATTGGCTCCTGTCACTGTCCTTTGTAAATGGTGGCTTTTCATTGGTCAATAGGCTTCGTAGTCCCTCCTTAGTACCGCCTTTTTTCTTCATGAGGACACCCCCTGTTACATGTGTTGTAATTCTGTATGTTTTTATGTCAGCCTCGCAGCACTATTTTCTTAAATGGCTTTCTCCTGCCTGCTGTTACAGGCAGGACACTCTCTCCCACAACGCTTATTTTTTTAATGTACCCAGCATGGCAGGCCTCGGCTGGAATAATGGCGGGCGTGCCTTTCTTTTGTTATTTGCGGCGCCGAATGCGGCCGCATGCCATTTTTTCTGTTTATTTATTTTTTTATGTACCCAGCACGGCACACCTCAGCTGGAACAATGGTGGCCGCACTTTCTGTTGTTATTTGCGACGCCGAACGCAGCTGCATGCCTTTTTTTCTGTTTATTTACTTTTGTTACAATGGCAGCACCCGTGCTTTAGCTTTAAACATCTTAAGCTAAAGCACGGGTGCCGCAATTGCTTCAAAAGTAAAGAAATAGAAACATTTTTTTTGTATTTCTTTACTTTTAAATTAATCGAGGCACCCACGCTTTAGCTTAAGATGTTTAAAGCTAAAGCGCGAGTGCCATGATTGCCTTGCAGTGCAATAGCCCTCGCATTACTGAAAGTTTGAGCTATTGGCGTTGCATTATTATTAGCAACGCCAATAGCTCAAACTTACAGTAATGCGAGACCTATTGCATTGCAAATGCTTGTTTTTAATGATGCTGAGCATTGCGCTACATCATTAAATAGGCCTAGCACTATGTTGCATGACATTTGTGATCGAGGTACATCCTTTAGTCCAAATTTCAATGTGTGGGCAACTGTCCAGGAGCAAGGTGCTTAAAAAGTAATTTCACAGAAAATGCACACCTTACATGCAGCAGTCTAGTGCAATATTCAACTTCTCCCTTGTTGGCAACTGTTTTCATTTGGCACTAGGATATCACGCTGGTGATGCTATTTTAGATGATCTGCCTTGTGTGAAAACCTATGGGAGCTTGTGCTGTCCATACACTGTTTTACCCTCTTTGCATAGATTATAAGCAGGTTGGACAGTGCTTAATTTGTAAAGGAATGGTGCCCAGAACTCCGCTCAGAAGTCCACGGCAGTGCAATTAAATGTCAGCCCATAGAACTCCAAAGCTGGGTAGTCTTCAATTCCCCTCATTCCTCTTTAATCCACTACTAGACACTCCCTGACCCTCTATCTCACTATTGTAGGTTCCTTCTTTCTCCCTTTGTTACAGTTTTCCTGTCTTTCTCTTTCTTCTTCTTTACCCTGTGTTTGTTTTTTCCTCTCTTGTTCTCGGAATATGTCTGATATGAAAAATAAGAGCAGCTGGTCCCCAAAAATAAGTGCCTGTGGCTCCCACCAGCAACCACTGGCTCAAATTTAGAAATGGGTGTGGAGCTCGTTGACACAAAGACATTTTTGCAGTTATGTCACCCTTTCTGCGCAAAATACATTTTGCACCGTAAAGTTGGTCGATGCTGTTTTGAACTGCTTAGCACCCATGTGAATGCATAGTAAAGTCTACTACAGTGTCCTCTTTCAATACAGATATGGATATGGAACAGGCCGCTTTTATTTACAAAACAAGATCAGTGTGTACTGATCTGTTTTAAATCTTAACTCTGCTGAGAAAAGTCTATTAGTTCAGATAATTTACCAACTTCATACCAAGGGATGCCCTTAGTAGTGCTCACCTGGGCATGTCTTTAGAAGAACTCTAACTTTTGAACTGCGGCAATTTAACAAATCAGATTTTAACAAGTTCAATTGGAAGCTAAAAACGAATATCTTTGTTTGAGTCATTTCAATCCTACAGGCAATGTTCCTCTGCAACCAGCAGTGGAGAGTGCCTCTGTTGTGGTGTACACTATAGAAAGGCCATATCTAATTATCTATCCATAGAGATCAACTCTCCATGCAGTAACAAGGGCAAAGCACCATGCACATCCCAAGAAAACCCACTCAAGAAGAGATAGCTTCAGGTACGCTTAGGAGAGTGATGGAACCCTGGGGTATCCAAGTGGGTGAGACATGACATGTAATGCCAATGTATGCCCACGACGCCTTGGTATATCTCCGGCAGACGGAGTATTTGGTACCCACACAGCTGGGGGCAATGTGCGAATTTAGGGATATCTTGGGGCTCCATGTAAATCATGACAAGTCCTCCCTCTTCCCCTTGAGGGAGTTGAGGAGAAAGGCATTGGACCAACTACCAGCGTCAGGTCTCCCTTGGGAGACTGTACGTGTGTGGTATCTTGGAATTAGAGTTACGCAGACCGAATCGGACTCGACAGCCCTGAACATGGGGAGAGTAGTAGATGGCCTGGGCCCGACTATTCGGTTTTGGAAGACATTGCCCTTGTCCCTGATGGGCAGAGTGGCCCTGATTAAAATGGTGCTACTGCCGCAGTACCTCTACACATTGCAGGGCTCGCTGCATGAGACCCTGCATCATTACTTCACCAATTATTTAACTGCTGTTGTCTAGGAAGCGGGCCAGGATTGGGCTTAGTACCCTTAAATTGACTTGGAATATGAAGGGTCTTGAGTTGCCGGATTTGGAGGTCACTATTTGGCGGCGCACTTGGAACATGTGCACTGGATGGATCCAGATGACAAATGGGAGAAACAGTTGCTGAGGGGCTCCTGTGATTTGGAGTCACCCCCCATGTTGTTGATGAAGGGCGCTGGGGTGCCGGCCGAGGTGCCGTATATGGTAAGGATGAACCGGTGGATCATGACTCTACTACAGATGAGGCTAGCCGTACATCTGCTATTATTTGCAGAACTCAAAGCTGGATTCTGCACCATGGACGCCCGATTTGATACCCAGGTCAGCCGCATAGATAGGTTGGGGGAGCGCCTTGATCGGCAGGGCGTACGGATTGATGGCGTGGCAGAGCGGATATCGAGCTTGGAGGATGGGGCTGCCACCACATCGAAGCACATTGATAAAATAGAGCGTATCCTTAAACAGATCGCCATCAAGAACGAGGATTTAGAAGCTAGGTCCCGTAGAAATAACATTCATATCTCGGGCATTACAGAGACCACAAACATGGGGAGGTCAGATGTGTTTGTAGAGCAGCTCCTTGTTGAACTTTTTGAATGTGTCAGTTTCTCATCTACCTTTACAGTTGAGCACGGTCACCGCTCCCTAGGCCTGCGACTGCCTGAGTGTGCCCCACCACGCTTTCTTATAGCGTGTCTCCTCAACTACAAGGACAGGTACACTGCCCTTCGACTGACTCAGGAGCATGGTCCTCTCCATTACCAGGGCGCAACTATCTCACTCTATCCTAAATTCACAGTTCCTGTACAGGAGGCGCGTCGGAAATTCAATGATGTCAAGAACTCTCTTCGGAAACTCGGACTCAAATATGTCATGCTCTATCCTGAGAGCCTATGAGTCAAACAAAATGGTAAATCACACATTTTTGACACCCCGGCAGAACTGACTGTCTTCTGTAAACAGTTATACTCCAAGCCTTCTATACCTCAACAAGCATTACCCGACCATGCCAGGACATCCACCTCACCACGGACAACTCCCCTGGATTGAACTGGCTGGACACATTGGACCTACCTTGTACCTCTGGAGTCCTCCTTGTAGTGTATATGCTATGCATTTGAAGTTATGTACAGTTCACAATTTTTTCAGCAGTTATCTGCACATGCACCAAGTGTATACATACGGATGATTCCTTTTTTACCTTTCAGAGTTCTGTCTACCAACAGGACACGCCATGCTGAGTCGTCGCCTATCCCCCATGGTGAACACCGCTTTCACTTTGTTGGGATTTTTCTGTTTTCTGGTTTTGTTTTCTTGGGATACACTGGATATGCTTTAATCTAGTTTGGGTGGGGGTTTTGTAGTTATCCCTTTGTTGGTTTTCCACTGTTTTCCATGTTTGTTTTTCATCGCACTTCATTTACATATTTCACCATCTTTAGACACTCTGTCACATACCATACACTTCGCCATTACATGACAACTCATTCTGGGCCGAAGACGGCAGTAGTTACCTCCCTTATCACGTGGAATATCCAAGGGATTGACAATCCCCATAAGGGTAAACAGGTCTTATCCTACTTGAATAGACATGGAATCAAAATAGCCTTTCTTCTGGAGACACATCTCTCGCCCACCAATGACCACTCATATGCACGGGCCTGGGGGACGCATCGATATTTCTCTAGTCATAGTTCATATTACCGTGGCGTCTGCATTCTCATCCACAGAGGTATCCCTTTCTCCCTTCATAACCATTATTCTGGCCTGAATGGCCATTATATTTTCTTACAGGGCATCCTAGCCGACAAGCAAATTTTATTGGACAGTGTATATGCCCCAAACATTAACGACCGGGAGTTCTTCCATGAGCTTTATGCACACATGGGACTTCTGGATATCGATTACATGATATTGGGTGGTGACCTTAATATGACACATTGCCCACACCATGACTCTACCAGCAGCTTGTCCAGTAGCAAATTCTGAGCGAGAGATGTATTTCGACATATCATTGACACTAACACCTTACAGGAATGCCTGGCGTGCTCATTACCACGTCTATCCCTGGTTTCACTTTTTATTCTGCCCCCACGCTGTCTGGACGAGGCTAGATTATTGGTTCCTCTCCGCTAATGCCTTGCTATTGACCACTGGGGTCACATTGTTGCCGTGGACGCTATCTGACCATAGTCCTGTTTTTCTTCATGATCCTGTATTTTGTAGCGAGATACTTGCCTCTATAACTGAATATTTTGCATTGAATATGGGAACGGTTTCAACACAGGCTACCCTATGGGAGGCTTTCAAAGTGTATATACGCGGGTGGTGCATTTCTAAACATGTTGGAATCCTCTGTGACATCGGCTCTCAACTCCGAGTGGAAATGAAACTGCAGGATATATATCGAGACGCCGCTTCTGGCCTAGACCCTTGATTGCACCAACGCTTGGTCTTATTGACCGAGTTTCGCAACCTCGCTGACATGGAGAGGGCATATATGGGGAAGCACTCCAGGGCGCAGCGCGAGGGAGAGTGCTCAGACCGTACACTTGCATGCCCATTGTGTCCCAACCGATCAAAAGGTTACGTTACTGAATTACATGAGGACTCTGGAGCTCCAATATTGGGCGGTGAGAATGTAATCGCTGAGTTCCAGCAGTATTATGAACATCTTTATGCCTCCTGTGGGTCAGATGAAACATAAATGATCTTGTTGTACCTGGAGGAAGTAGCAATGATTTGGCTTATGGATGGTCAGAGACAATCGCCTAGTGAACCGATCACGCTAGAAGAGATCATCCAGGCGATTGATGCCCTGGATGGTTTCAAAGCCCCTGGCCTTGATGGCCTCACAGCGGTTTTTTATAAGGCCTTTAAACAACAACTTGCTCCTCATCTTTTACCGCTGGGCCCAAATGCAAGCAAGAAAACTGGGCCCCCATATCTTGCTTTGGTTGTGAAAAAATAGAGGTACTAATTTGGTGATGTGGGCCCCTCACACTTCTGGGCCCTGGGGTCACTACACTTGCTGAACTATTAATAGCTATGTTCCTGGTTTCAGTAGCCCACACAGGAAGATATGAAGTGTTCAGAATCTTCTTTTCATGGTATAAAGTTTTTGAAAAACACAACTTGGGACTAAACTGATGTGAGAAGTCATGTTCATTTTCATGTCGATTTTGATTCTGAGACTTTTAGGTCGGGAGTTAACCAAGACCTTTTGATTTTATTAAAATTATACACATGACTAACTGACTGATAGGGTCTTTTAGCCAGCTCTCTTCACCCATTGGTTAGTTATTGTGCCTTTCACATATTTTTCTGCTCCCTATGGTATATAACATGGGGCAGTGAGTCAGTCCACTTCAGTCATTGGCTAACTTCACTGTGAGTGACGGAATTCTTCCCTTTCACAAGGAGCATATCCACACACAAAGTAGTTCCCTTTAGTGTCAGGGACTACTTTGGCAATGTGTGCTTTACAAGACCAAAAATATTGTTGTTTTTAGCCACTTTTATTTAGAGTGAGGTTTGCCTAGAAGCTTCTCGAACAACCAGGTTTTGCAAAAACCATGACAAAACAAAACAAGCATTGACGAAGCCAAAAGGCTGGCAGTTAACACCAGACCCTTTGGCCTTGCCAATGCTTGCTTATTGAGGTGACAGGGCTAAGCAGGTTGCACTGAGCTGAGGCCACAATAAAATATTGATCAAAGGAAGCAGTATTTCTGTTTGGTTTCCATTCATTTTCACCTGGTTGCAGCTCATCCAGAAGTCTATCGTCGACAGAAAGAAATTGTAATTTTACTTGTGAAAGAGAAATTCATGTGCTTTTAGATGGTCTTTTTTGTGCAGTGTAAAACCGCACAAAAAGGGTGTTTGCCCCGATTTTCCAACTCTGCTTTTGAAAAAATTGTACCCAGTGCCAATTATCTGATGCACAATTTCTCCCAGGCAATAATGTGAGTAAACAGCGTGCGCAAAAAAGCATGGCATGGGGAATACCCTGCAGTAAAACTGTTTGCAAAGACCATTTCCACTTGTTATTCCCCACTGTAAGTCAGAATAAGGTGCAAAAGCCGACCTGATATCTGACCTGATGTCCTGGGCTAATGGTATTTCACTGGGCAGTTTTTGCTCCTGAATTCCCCCTGGCACTTCAAATTCTTCACCGCGGCACTTTGAACTCTTTAAATGCGCTACTTTTTGAATGCATTTTTTTTTAAGCAGGGTCATTTTTTAAAGGTAAGGTGCATAATGTTTTATCTGTTTTTGTTTTATTACTTGTGTTTTTTAAGGGTATAGACTCTGGCTTTGTTTACATCTTGCAACAGTTCGACAGCATCACCACCACTTGAACAAAAGTTGCAGAAGCAGTACTGCCTGCATGAGATGCACAGAAAGAGTGTGGTGGAAGGTACTCTCCGGCCACAATTTATAAGAAGACAGTTAAATAGAAGGATTCCTACCGAATGATATTTACAGAATCAACAGGACGCCTCAGTACACATCTCTGCTTTGCCTCCACTTTCAAAAATTACAAAACTATTTAATGGATTTCAGCCCACCATACACCCAAAGAGTCCAACAACTACACATATGCTACATGCATGCTACACTCATGCTACACCTGCACATACACTGGATATACTCACATTTCACATAGCATGCTAACGTTACACAAGAGGGGCCAGTAGGCCACACTCTCACTGACAAAGATATGAAGCCTAGTCGACTGTGTGAGATCACAAAACACTGTATGCTGTCACCACCACCGTACGCGCTCAACCCAAGACAGGGATGGTAGTCCTCTGTCTACTATGAGGGTACACTTGGTATACCCCTTCAGGTCACATGACAGGTCCAGGACCTCACATTGTTAGCACAGACCTAGGCCTCTGCCCACACGCTAGATTAGTGTATCACAAAAATAAAAGTCAGGATGTCAGATACATACACAGTCTGGCTCTCTGGGTCGAGCTACACCCTCACATATCACGCAGGGGACATTCCTGTCCCAACAAGTACTTAGTGCTCTATGAAAACATGCTTCGGCAGAAGTAGTACTTACTACCTGCAAGAACTGTACAAAAGTGCGTCACTGACAGCACTGAAAACACTGGGTGTATGCATACATTGGGTGATAGTAGGCATACAGATAACAAGATTATGGCTTAGTAGCAACTACCACAAGACTAGGAATAGAAATTGAGGAATTTATTTGCACAACAGCTCGGGCATGGTCTCCTCTGGTCAGTCAGCCACTCAAAGTGACCAGAGTAGACTTCCCACTCCACAGTATAGCTGCATAGAACCCAAAACACTGCATAATTCCATGCAAAATACACCATGTCTTCTTCTCTTACAACAACAATTAAATGAACATGGTACATAAAATAATCAATAATATAAGAACTAGCAGGAGATATAACAATAAGGATGACAGAAGCAAGGGAAACATCAATGGTAGTATGACTCCTGCGATTACTCACTGATATGATGCTTCATCCATGCAGGAGAAGACCTTTTACACCTACTGTGACATTCACTTACAGCACTTCCTCTTACAGTACCCATACCATCTCATCCACCTTTCTGTACATATTCATCTCCTTCACATCTCTGTCTCTTGATTCCTACGGGGCCGATTGACAGAACTAATCTGAGACAAAATCCTAAACTTACTACTTTTGGTATTCACAGAAGGCATTTAGTAGTAGTAAAGTTAGGACTACTAACTTTACTACTACAAACTTGAGACAAAATCCTAAACTTACTACTTTTGGTATTCACAGAAGGCATTTAGTAGTAGTAAAGTTAGGACTACTAACTTTACTACTTCTAACTTGAGACAAAATCCTAAACTTACTACTTTTGGCATTCACAGAAGGCATTTAGTAATAGTAAAGTTAGGACTACTAACTTTACTACTACTAACTTGAGACAAAATCCTAAACTCACTACTTTTGGCATTCACAGAAGGCATTTAGTAATAGTAAAGTTAGGACTACTAACTTTACTACTACTAACTTGAGACAAAATCCTAAACTCACTACTTTTGGTATTCACAGAAGGCATTTAGTAGTAGTAAAGTTTGGACTACTAACTTTACTGCTACTAACTTGAGACAAAATCCTAAACTTACTACTTTTGGTATTCACAGAAGGCATTTAGTAGTAGTAAAGTTAGGACTACTAACTTTACTACTACTAAATGCCTTCTGTGAATACCAAAAGTAGTAAGTTTAGGATTTGGTCTCAAGTTAGTAGTAGTAAAGTTAGTAGGCCTAACTTTTCTACTACTAAATGCCTTCTGTGAATACCAAAAGTAGTAAGTTTAGGATTTTGTCTCAAGTTAGTAGTAGTAAAGTTAGTAGTCCTAACTTTACTACTACTAAATGCCTTCTGTGAATATCAAAAGAAGTAAGTTTAGGATTTTGTCTCAAGTTAGTAGTAGTAAAGTTAGTAGTCCTAACTTTACTACTACTAAATGCCTTCTGTGAATACCAAAAGTAGTAAGTTTAGGATTTTGTCTCAGATTAGTTCTGTGAATCGGCCCCTACATCTCTACATTGCCCCATCATCATGAACTCACTACAGTGCTCTTCCTTTCTCTCCACTCCCTTTTGCATTTGCTGCGTCTCTGGTTCACAGATACTCCCATGTGGTTCGAATTTTGCAGTGGTGGCTCCTCCGCAATGGCGCCCCATTGCCTGGTTCAGAGCCAGCAAATGTAAAATAAAACAATGCTCTTGCATTGTTTTATTTTACATTTGTCTGCTCTTAGCCAGCGGTGTTGGGAGGGGCGGGGCTGAGGCATGGGAGGGGGTGGGAGGAGTGCTACGAGCACTCCACTCCCTAAGTGCACTTAGGTTTTCTCCAGCCCAGCTGCATTGAGCAGCAGGGCTGGAGAAACCCCACAGACTCCCTGGTCTGAGTAGGGTGTCTTTCCTGCCTGCTCAGACCAATCCCCATGCTGCTCTGCAGCACAGGGATTGGTTGGGAGTCTGGGTCCCAGGGGCTGCTGGGACCCAGGAAGAGGAGAGGCGGTGAACGTGATGCAATGCAACACTGGAGGCAGCCGGCTGCAAAAGGTACGTTTAAAAAAAATATTGTATTCCCCCCAGTGCGATGCCTCCCGTGCGACCCCACCCCGCCCCAATTCCCTTTGTTTATGGCGGCCGCCGCTGGAATTTTCATTATTCAGGACCAGTGGTGGCCACTCTTTTAGAGCAAAGGAGCGTCACCCCTTCTGCCTGCGCCGCAAAGGAGAAACATAACATTTATTACCATTTTATTTTTCCCTTTCCCCAGCCCGAGATGACTGGCAGGGGAGTGGTGCTCACTCTAACAGTTTACACTGAGCATGTCACTTTGGCCGGCTATCGTGCAATGGCCAGCCTGACATGCGCAGTGTAAACCTCTCCACCCAGCTGGGTGGAGAGCAGGCATAGGCACACAGTGCCTGTAGAAGCGTCAAGCCAGCCTGCTGCAGCCAATCCTGGTGCTGCTCTCTTGCTGCTGCTGAACATTATCAGCAGCATGAGAACAGCATCTGAATTGGTGCGGAGAATTCAACTGCTTCTAGCTTCCAGCACCGAGGGACTGAAAGCAGAGGACTGGAGGAGGCGAGCCAGCGGAGTGGGTAAGTACTTATTTTGCCTCTTTCTGCTCGTTTCTGACCTTTATTTTTGCCTCTTCCTTCTTGTTTCTGACCTTTATTTTTACTCTTTCTGCTGATTAATATTTCTCCTCTTCCTGTTCGTTTCTGACCTTTATTTTGCCTCTTTCTGCCCATTATTTGTCCTCTTTCTGCTCATTTCTGACCTTTATCTTTTCTCTTTCTGCTCGTTTCTGACCATTTTTCCTCTTTCTGCTTGTTTCTCACCTTTGTTTTTCCTCTTTCTGCTCGTTTCTGTCCTGGCTTCTCGATGGAAACGTCGCATCCACAGCGCCCAGATACCCCTAGGGGAAATAGTGCTTCTCTATACAAATGCTTATTGATTGATTGACCGTGCGTGATTGCTCCCACCCATCACCCATTTGCCTGACCCACCACTCTTGGGGGTTGCTAGCCGCCGCTGTTCAGGACAACAAAGTAGTCTAACTCCTTTACTACACTTGCTATGTTAATTGCATCTTTCAAAGATGGGCTCCTGGCTGCCCGTAGCCTCTCCAGCATTCTTTTATTTCTATACTGTCCAAGTTTGTCGATTCAGAGCAATGACAAATCAGAGATCAGCAATTAGATAATATATGATAAGCTCATCCATATTTGCTCTGAATTGACACTTCATTGAAAGCTAATGTTGGTTTGCCCACAAACTCATTGATGAATTTTCCAGGTCTCTGTGGTTGTGTGTAATGCTTGTGTCTGGTCATAGCTATATTGATATCTTAAGCAAGTCTTGTCTCTAACCTTTTCTTTTCTTCCATATATACATTGCAATAGGTTGATTATTTCCATTGAGAGCTAGAGGCAGGTACTTGCAAATATGTTGACCTTCCTTGCCTAATGCTGTTAACAGCAGTGCTTTGATTCTTGCCAACCTAAACTCTTGGCCAGCTAATGCTTCGAATTTGTTTTTTTTTAAAACCCACCTTTCACTGAATTGATCAGCTTCTGATCAGAAACCTGGAAGGGTATAACCCTACTGGTCTCCATGATGCCAAATAACACCTTGTTTGACAATGTTTGACCTTAAACTTCCTTTTTTTAAGAGGGTAGTTGTAGTTTTTCCAAAGTTTATGTAAATGCTACCTAAATACTTCCTAACGTTACAAATTATTAATTGTGTATTTTTCATGTGCAGAACAATTCTTTTTTTGACTTTTGACAAAATCATTTTAAACCTGTTGGACCTGGCCCGTTTTGCAGGTTTATCCCTAGACTGTTTGCCTTTTGCCTCCTATTATTCTGACACCTTTTTGTTTGCTTTAGGACTCTGGGCACTTTACCACTGCTAATCAGTGCTAAAGTGCATATGCTCTCTGTGTAAATTGGAATTCTGATTGGTTATCCATGATTGGCACATTTGATTTACTGGTAAGTCCCAAGTAAAGTTGCACTATGTGTGCCCAGGGTCTGTAAATCAAATGCTAGTAGTGTGCCTGCATCACTAATTGTGCCACCCACATAAGTAGCCCTGTAAACGTGTCTCAGGAATGCCATTGCAGTGTCTGTGAGTGCAGTTTCGAACTCCCATGTCGACCTGGCAAGTGCACCCACTTGCCAGGCCCTAACCCTACCTTTTACTACATTAGGCTCAAGGTACCCCCATGGGCAGGGCGCAGTGTATGTGAAAGGTAGGGCATGTACTGGTGCGTTTTGCATGTTCTGATAGTGAAATACTTACAATTTCGTTTTTCACTATTGTAATGCCTAGCTCTCCCTTAGGTTATCATTGGAGCTGTGTTGTAACATTTTACAAGTGTTACTTTCAGTTGGGAACAGCTAGAGATTTGGAGTTTGAGCTCCCTCAGCTCGGGATTTAAAAGTACATCTTTTAGTGAAGGTGGTTTTTAGATGGTGTGGTTGAAAATGCCACTTTTAGAAATTTTCTTGCTTTACCATTTTGTGCCTCTGCCTGCCTGTCAAATCAACGCCTGGTTTAGACTGACATGAGCTGTTTTGTCCATTCACTCTAGACAGTCACACATAAGGGAGCTGAGGTGTGCCCTGCATATCCTGATCGCCCATCACCAGGCTGATGGGTCTTCCTGAGCTAAAGTGGTGGGAGGAGCTGTCACCTGCACCTGAATAGGGCTGTGTCTGCCTTTGACAATTCTGTCTCCACCACCTGTAGTGTGACTGGACAGGGAGGACAGAACTGCTTCTACTAAGCAAGAGAGACTTTCTTCGAAGCCTGCATACTTCAAAGGCTAAAAGGTAGTATAAGTAATGGGGCTCTGACCCCAGGACTATAGAACACTTCTGGACTAAGAAGACCCTGCCAAAAAGAAGCACTGAAGAGCTGACAGGAGGTGTACTACCTCTTTGGCTGTGTGTTGCTGTGCTGGGGTTGGCCTGCAGTTGCTGCTTCTGTCTGTGAGCAGTGGAGAGGACTGGACTTTTACTTTGCTGTATCCTGCTTAAGAAGATTCTCCAAGGGCTTGATGTAGAGCTTGCCTCCTGTTAAGAAGTCTCAGGGACGCAAAGCCTTCACCTGCAGCATCCCTGAACTACCCAGCTGGGAGTTCTGACCTGCCTTGTGGTGCCTATTCCAGTTCTGGGCCCTTGGAGGTAGTTTTGCTGTTCCTGTCGCTGAAAATCCACTCATCGCTCGCCCAGCACCGTTTTTCCCACCGCATAGTGCCATGCGGCTGAAAAATACATGCATTGCTGCAGTGTCGCTGAAAACATTGACGCAGCGTGTGTTCGTGGCCCGAAGAATAGCCGGAGCCAGAGTCCCGAGCACCGAGTCTCCGAAGTCCGAGACCCCTGCTCTGACTCCGATGCAGGCCCTGTTGTGCACCTGGAACAATCAACGCATCACCTGTCTGCGGCTGCAGAAATCGACGGAGTGCCTGAATTGCCGACGCATCGACTCGCAGCGCCTGCATTTTCTCACGCATCGCACATGTGTGGCAAATCTTCATCAACAAAGCCCCGCAGTAAGGAACTGAGGTCGCGTGGCCAGATTTCGACGATCACTTCCCCTGCCAGTAAGAAACCAACACATCACCTCCACTCACAGTAAGGAGGCAATGCATCACCTCCCCTGCCTAGCAGTAAGGAACTGACTCATCACCTACCCTGCGAGTAAGAAACTGATGTATCAATGTGTTTCTGGCGCCTCACCTTCCCAGCGCCTGTTTTTCATCAGTAATTTTGACGCATCCCAGGTACATTGCACCAAAAGTAACGCATCATAGTTTTCTATGAACTGAAATGATTTAAACCTATCTAATATTTTGATGTCGATATTTTGGATTTTTATCGTTTTGGTCATGTTTTGATTAGATAAATATTTGCTATTTTAACTAAACTGGTGTGGAGTCTTTTTGTGGTGTATGTATGCACAACTGCTTTACATGTTGCCTCTGTAGTTTAGCATGGCTGCTCTGTGCCAAGCTACCAGAGGGTGAGCACAGGCTAATTTAGGTGTGTACTTTACTCATCCTGACTAGAAGGAAGGGTACCTACTTGGACAGGGTGTATACCACTGCCAACTAGAGACCTCCAATTCTAACAAAACTCTACTTAGTCTTTCTTCTCCTTTACAGAACCTGTAGTACCATATTCGCAAATCGCTTTTTGTAGCACATTCAGTAGTACTACATTAGTACTAGGAAAGTACTACAAAATGTAATGCACAAACCTTTGAGTTTAAATCTCCACCTCTACCTCTCCTATCTTTTTTATAGGAAGATCCTCACACATATAAATGTACTAATTAGTAGTAAATGTGGGAAAGCTTGGGGGAGTGGTTGAAAAATGGGGCTTAAGGAAGAGTTAAGGAGGAGTTAAGGATGGGTTTAGGGAGTGATAGGCACACACCCACAAAAGAGTAAGCCCACTGCTATTCACAGACTGCACTTCTAAAGTTACTACAGCCAAAAAGGGACCCTAAACAGTTGCGAATTACTCCAGCTCAGAGCTGAAGTAAGTCCAGCACTACGCATGGCCAACCACTAGTACTGCAACATTTTCCCATAGTTGAGACATAGACTCAAAATAAAACACCTTAGAAAACAATGTTAAATTAAAATAAAATAGTAAAAATAGTAAAAAAATATAACCAAATATAATTTAATGATAAAGAAATATAGACATAGCTAACAATGATTATGTATTTATATAATATTTTAATCACCTTTTTTAAATTGAGAAATTAATGTAAGATTCAATTTTAATAAAATATAATTATATTACTTTAAATAAGTTGTTTACTTTAGGTGGAAATTTAGAAAAATAATGTAAATTTAATGTCATATATATATATATATACATTAAACATTTAATCCAAATTTATATTGAGCGTGGTGTAGCATTTTTTCTTCTGTTCTACATTTAAAATAAATATCTAAAATTAATTTACAATAATATTTAACATAAAATGTTTTTCGCGTTAAAAGATAGCTGTTACTTTTCCCTATACGTTAAACTGAGACTCTGCAGTTGTGGTGGAGATCTTCCTACTGTCTCTTTTTGACTGTGTTAACATACATTTGTAAATTTGGCCCCACCCCATTTTTCAGGGGGTGGAGATATGTAAGTCTACACTTTTGAGTAACTTTACACTCGGATTTTGTGAATAGCCAAAAGTAGTAAAGTTGCTCAAAAATGTAAGAGTAAACTTACCCGTGTAAATTGCCTTTTGTCTTTTCCGCCATATTACGCCTGGCTGTTGTCATGGTTTATTTCTCTGATTTATCAGCCACTTGCTTTCCACACGCATGATTGGTGATGGTATATACCCTGACATGCTCTCCAACAGGTGTTGCTGCACAAGTAATTTTTTCCCAGCAATGCATGGTGAGAAGGCCTGTTGTTCACCGCAGAGTGTGATTGATGTCATGTCTGAGATGCAAGTACATGTGCTAAGGTTCTGAACAAGTGGAGCACGTGGGCCTTCTGCACACACCTGAAGGCACAGGCAACTGTACCAACAAGAGACATGTCCTTTTCTCCTTAGACTATCTTTTCCTTCGTTGCATGGAAAATGTGCATTTCTCAACAATGTCAGTAGAGCGACTCATCTTACAAGGTTCAGCAGGGGGGTTCAACAACACAGACTCTCCCAGGCCATGATGTACTGTGAGTCCATGAACTAATTTACCACCTCCTGGGCCTTTGTGCTGGGCTGCTGGCCAACTCGTTGATAATGTGTAGCAGCAACCTCCACAAGTCCAGAAACAGTAATTTAGGAGTTTATTTGGACAATTTCACGAGTGTGGCCCCCTCTGGCAGAATCCACACTTCACAAAAAAGCTGCATAGTTCACAAACTCCCATTAAGATATAATGGGGTAACCCATAGAAGTCAATGGACCTGGGTAATAATTGGTATAGAAAAACAATGGTCCTAGACTTATGTTAAATTTTAGTTGTCTGAAACAATCATAAACAGCATGAGGTACATATATAGTTTAAATCAATAATGTACCATTAACTTATTTAAAGAGCATTCAAATATATCCTCAAAATTCAAAGAAGGCACACACTATTGCTTTTTTGGTGACTCGTATTTTATTCGGTCACTTTTCATAACATATTATCATATTCAATGTTCAAGATAAAGGGGTGGTTGCTCCAAGGAAAAATGTGAAGAAAGAAAGTGCTCGTGAAGTAAGATAGAATAAACAAGAGGGGGATCCAATCAAGCAAAACAATGATTCATCATTATTTACATTACAATCTCATAAGCAAAACTGGTCGTGATTCATGATTGCACCAGTTCTACATTAGGGCCTGTCCAATGGTTAATTCATAGTTATTCTTTATGTTCTTTCTCAAAAGTTAGCAAACAAAGTTCGTCTGTAAGCAAGTAGGGCTGGGATAGTATACAGTACAGGCCCCGAACAGGGGAGAGTGTCGACGTTTCGACCCTAGTGCAATGAGGGCAGTTTGTATCCTCTGCGAACGGGTCTTCCTCAAGACAGAAAGGAGGGATGGGGGGAGCAACTGATCATGGGTGATGCACAGTAAAAGTGCCGCCCCTAGTTATGGATTTAAAGGTCCGCAATAGAATTGCGGCTTGGTAACAGCAGTTTACCTTCAATCAATGGGTGAGAAAAATCGCCCACAGCGTCTCAATGAATCATCTTCGCACAGCCCGGGGGAATCCAGCTGGTCTGCTCGAGTAGGGATAAGTTAATGGTACATTATTGATTTAAACTATATATGTACCTCATGCTGTTTATGATTGTTTCCGACAACTAAAATTTAACATAAGTCTAGGACCATTGTTTTTCTATACTAGTTCACAAACTCAGTATCATTTCATGCTACAGCACTGCCTGCACAGGGCGTTCAGAAACAGTGTGACAGCACGAGTACAACCGGTCTACGAACATTATAAATAGTGAGTGTAACATCAGAAGAACATCAGACATTCGACATGTAGGAACAATGTTTCAGTCTCAGTTCTGGAGGATGCACATGCCACTTTGAAAATGTGCTTGTTTATTGCATTTTGGGTGTAATTCATAAATTGAGGTACGGATCTTTTCAGTTTTTGCAATATTGTGTTTACGCTACACCTATTTCGACTTAAAGAAAATGAAAAAGTACAATGTTTCAAGTGCAAATCACTTAGCTGATTTGGGAAGAAATAATGTGGCAGTTTTGTGCTAGCTAGATGTGACTCAGAGGTTATGATGGCAGCTGGTGGAAAAGAAAGTAAACAAGGGCTTTGCAAGTCTTGTTTACTTTCTGTCATTTCTACTCCTTGACTCTCATCAGCTACTGAGCAGATAATAGTAGGGTTGTTGAGGGAAAGAGTGGACTAAATGATCTGTCTGTGATGTAAATTAGGGTAAAATAGTGTGTAATGTTACTCTTGAGTCCCCTGGCATTTTGTTGGAACGGCATCCAAGAAGATGTTTAAGACCAGACACTTCTGCACGCTGCAACTTAATTCCTGTGTTTTTAATATCCAATATGTGTGAAGGTGGCCAGAACCTGCCCCCTAGGTCAGCCATTATCTTTGATGGGTTTGACGAAAAATATCCATATTCAAAATGTATGTCCAATTGCTTACATCAAGATTCTTGGAAGAAATTGACCGCACAATTACTTCTGACTTTTTTCAAATGATCATCATCAACCTTTGTTCAGAGGCATGCAATATTACACAAATCAGCCTAAAGCGAGCTTTAATCTGTGGGCACCAGTAAGATACCGATAAAGCTTTTGATGTATAAGGAGGCAATTTTTTAAGTACAATTCCGCACAAATACAGTTACCCAGCTCCCTAAATATGACAAATTGAACTCGCCTACATTATTAAAGCATCTCCCACTTCAGATTAATTTCCTTCCTGTTGAGTCACAATCACAAGCAAACTCGTCATCTTAAGACTCATCAGGATGAAGCTGAAGCTGTCGATTGGGGCATTCATCTTAATTCAATGCCTGTACCAGAGACCCTGCCGGACTGGCCGTAGCGGGCATCGGGCATTTCCCTGATGGGCCGACAGGATGGGGTCCAGTTTAAGATCCCTGGGGGGGCATTTTTGTTACCATGGGCCAGTTTTGCAGCGTAGCTGCTATATTGGGCCCCAGCAACAAAAGCAGCACAAAGCTTTCCACCGCTAGCAACTCCCCCCCTCGGGCCGGCAGAGCTCTCTGCCAGGGCTGGTTTTGGTTCCTAGTCCCGCCCTGTCCTTCACCTCTCCTCTTTCAGTGCTTTTTAGTTTGACACAACTTCCATATGGGAAAATGTGAGTAGAGCGTTTCCCTTGTTATCATATTAAAATAACTCACTTGGTCTTCTGTACAGGACACCACATCAAGCTCCATTGATTGAATGCTCTAATGATTTGTAATTAAGTGGCAGAAGTGCAGCACATTAGCCCATTTCTAAAAGTACACAGGATCCCAACCTCATCCAAGCTTACATTTATTAATAAATACATGTTTTTCAAAACCAGAAGAAGGTTTTTGCCTGAGAGGACATAAAAAGCCTGATCAATTGACTTTGTGGAATAGTGATGCTTTAAGAGCCTTAATCTTCCTATCTTCCAAGTTCTGCATGCCCATGGTTTCGGAAAGTTTTGACCTATCCTTAATAATTTTTCACTAGCTTGTCGGATTTATTTTGTTTCTCTAAATCAGTTACAATAGTATGTATTTTCCGGTGTTTGACACCAGACTCTGATTACGTTCTCTAGACTTCATGCTGCTACGGAATACTCATAGTGATTCCTATATGTTGTATACAGTGCTTTCTTGTTTTTAAGGTCTCGGTCCCTCCCCCTAATTTGTTAAGCGAGGTATGGTCTCTGAGAGAAATCACAACTAATGACAGCCTTTCCTTTAGGAAGGTTATTCACCCTATAAAGACCCCCAGGAGAAAGATACTGCCTGACTGCCCCTGAAACTTCCTACTCCAACTTGTTAGGTTTCTGGAATTTTCTGTAATACCTGGGATCAATCGCTAAACACAAAACTGAAGTACTTGACTTCAGAATCACCTGGATTTATTTTTCACTCCAGCAAAATTGATGGAACAAAACTCTGACCTGACACTGAAGTCGGATGAGAATTGACCACCTACTTCATAAAGGGTGGAAGTCTCATGATAATTGCGCAATGTTGCTTCCATAGGTACTCTATGTGAAGTTAGCTTTGTTCTTGTCCTACCTTCTGCTAATACGTAAAATCCAATATGTAAATCCAATATGCCTTTTATTATTTTTTCTGATAAATAAAATATTCAAAAATAGACTAAGCGGTTCAAAGGACGGGCTGGTTTACATTACGGTGGTTTAGAAGTGATTAGAACACTTATGCTAAAAGGTCCAAAATTTTAATATTTCAACAGTTGTAGGTATTCAGAGAATGTCGATTCTACAATTACCTTGCGGAGAGAATCTTGATATCATTAAAGACAACGGAGGCTAACATTATGCAATAACCTTTTATTACTGCCTCCAACATGCAGCACTTTAAGGAATATTCAATAAATCATAAGTAAAACATTCCAACATAGAATGTCGCAACATCATATTGCTCCATGACAACTGTGGCTCTTCCTCTTCAAGCTGCACCGAAAACCACGCCATATTTAATTTTCGTCTGGAACTAATTGCAGAGAGTTATCTGAAATAAAATGGATACCAAGTGATACCGAATGGAAATAAAATTTCATGTTGCAAATCTAGTCATAACAGAGATAGAAAGCTGTTAAAACACTACAAGTTGTAAACAATATCGTTAATCTATTAACGTTTAGATTCAATAATACTGTAATAAATATTCGTAAACATCTACGCATAGAAATGTTCAGAACTTAACCATATAGAAAAATAGGGCGTGGCGCGAGGGATAATGTTAACCTCCGTTGTCTTTAATGAAATCAAGATTCTCTCCGCAAGGTAATTGGAGAATCGCCATTTCATTACAAGACTGGAGGCTACCATTATGCATGCTAAAGCTTTTCAGTGCCACATTGCTCATGTGTTCTACTGGTCTATGGTAAAAATTAGCAAAAGTGCTAGCGTTTGACCAGTCTGCGACTTTAAGTATATCTGCGAGTGTACCTCCTGCCCAAAAGACCTTACTGGCCATTGCTGTTCTTGATGAGTGTGCTCCGAATCTACTTAAGTCTATTCCTGCCTCGGACATCACTGTCCTTACCCATCTAGAAATTGTAGCTGATGTTACTGCTCTGAACGGTTTAAGGTATGAAATTAGTAATTGTTCTTCGCCACCTGGTTTGAATTCTAACATCGTTTGTTCATAAACTTTCATACAACTTACCACACATAACGTTTGACAGCCCTCAAAGGTTGGGCAAAATATGTTTTCTGACATTGTTTTTGTTCTTTTCCATATCTCAAAATGAACCCCATCTGGAGTGTAGTACCTATTACAAGTTTCTAGGGCTTTTACTTCTGATACCCTTCTAAATGAAATTAAGCATAGTAAGGTTGCCAGTTTGAATGATATTTGTCGTCTAGAGAGAAAGCGATTATCTGGCCAAGATACAAATAGATCATATATTAAGTTAAAATCTAAATAAATCTAAATACGGTATTTGTAAAGCTCAAACTACTCACCCCTAAGGGTCTCATGGCGCTTGGGGCCATCGGGGAGATTAAGTGAGCTATTGCCCAGTGTCACATGGTGCTGAGCTGAGCTGCTGCCGGTGATCGAACCGTGAGCCCTGCACTCCGAAGTCAGCTGCCCTGGCCGCTGCACCACACCTATGTGTAAGGAAAGTTCCTCTCTGGACCATTTCCCACTGTCTCTATCTCTCCCAGCTTCGTACCCCAGACCAGGTTGCTAGCGTCTGATTCCATGGTAAACTCTGGGATATTTAAAAAAATTGCTTTCCCATTCAAGCTGTCCAGATTGCTCAGCCGCCATTGGAGGTCCTCTCCAGCCTCCTGGGATAATGGGACTGAATCTGAATACCAAAGACCCTTCCTTAGACCCAAGGTCTTTAGTCTCTGAAGAGCCCTTTAGTGTAAGGGCCCCAGGGAGACAGCTTGTATTGAGGAGGACAGTAATCCGACTACTCTCGCCAAACGTTTTAGATTCACCACATCTTTCGAAAGAACATAAGCTACTTCTTTCTTTATTTTTGCTAGCTTCTTTTGAGGTAGAAGAAACTGAGACTTGATGGTATCTACCTAAAAACCCAAGAATTCCAAATTATGCGTTGGGACTAGAATAGATTTTTCTATATTGATAATGAAGCCCAACTCCTCTAAGAGTGTCATTGACCATTTCATATGTGTCAGTAATTCTTCTCGATGTTGAAACATTACCAGTTTGTCGTCTAAATATATTATTAGTCTTACTCCCCTTCTTCTCAGGGAAGCCACAACTGGTCGTAGAACCTTGGTAAAAAACCAGGGGGCTTAGGAACGACCAAAAGGAAGACAACAGAACTGTAATTGGGTACCCTCTCAACTGTAACATAAAAACGTCTGACTGTGTGGGTCCATCGGTATTGTGAAGTAAGCATCTTTGAGATCTAACTTCACAAGCCAGTCTCCCTCTTGCAAGAAGTCCCTTAGAAGGTGGATTTGTTCCATCTTGAAGTGTCTGTAAACCAAAAATTTGTTTAAATCTTTCAAATTTATGACTGGTCGCCAGCCCTTGTCTTTCTTTTGCACTAGAAAACCCGTATTTAAAAAACCTCCCTTTGAATTGGTCACTTTGTGGATTGCTCCTTTGAGTAACATTTGTGTTACCTTTGAATCTATTAGAGTAGAATGCTCCTGGTCTATGAAAAAGTTCTCTTGGTTTCTTCGGTTGGTAAGGCATTTTGCAAAAGTCTATTTTAAACCCCTGCACGGTTCGTAAGACCCATGAATCTTTTGTTATGTTTGACCATGCATGGAAATAGCGTACTCTTTACCCTACCTTTGAGTGGGAAGAACCAATCTGAGGAGAAACTCTTACCTTTGTCGTCAGATCCCTATTATCTGCCCCTGTTGTTGCGTGAGCGGGGATTTCGACCTCTTTGTGGGCAGAAGTTGTTGCTTCCACGGTAGCCTCTTCCATAAACCCGTTGGTCGTTGCTTCAGTAGAATTGGGACCTTTGTTGACCACGGCCAACTGCCAGTCCACTCCTGTTGGCCCTGCTGAAAACTGTATTGTTAAACATGCGTCGCATGTTGCTCTGGGCTTTGCTAAAAGCGGAGAATGTAGAGACATATTTCCCTGGTGTTTTGATAAAATTTTCTCCAAAAAGAAGGCCGTTAGTGTCTCCTTGGGAATCCTTGTTTGCCGGGTCACCCAATTTGGGGTTTATTCTAATCAGAAGAGCTCTTCCCCTTTCTGAGATTAACCCAGCATTGGCATTCCCTAGTAAACATAGAGCTCGTTGGCTCCATCCTTGGAGCAGTTCGACATTCACTGGTATTTCTTTGCACAATGCTTCCTCGGCCAAGTCCAATATTTTGCAAGTGGGCCTAAAATATCAAGAACTTTATCTTCACACTGTTTAAAACAGCGTTCCAGACCCTTTCTAGGGTCCCTTCCTGTTTTGAATAGGAAGGTCATCAGCTAAGTGTGGAGTCATTCGAGCCTTGTTATCTAGAAAGGGTCTTGGGCATTCTGCCCACATTAGATTACGTGTTTCTTTGTCAAGTGGATTACGGATCCAGTGCTTGATAAAGGCTGTGACGTGGTCCATAGATCACCATTTGGACCCTCTAGGATGTGTGATGCGGGTGGGGTTAAACATTTAGACACCAGAAGGGTCTCTTATGGCCTTTGAGGTGGACGCTTGTTGTAGGTCGTCGTCCAGGAAATCATTATCAAACATTTCCAATGGGTCAAATATATATTCATCAACCTCTTCACCCGTATCCGTGTCAAAGGGGTATTCCTCATCAGTTACAAGACTGTATTCTCTTGTTCCATGAAGGCTATGTGTTCCTTTTGTGCCACGAGGGCTACCCATGCTCTTTGCACCAAGAAGGCTGCTCTTCCTTATTGTGTCGCTATGGACACCCTGGTCACTGTAGCGCTCTGGCTACCCAATGAATGATCTAGACCACTTGCAGTGCTCAGGCTGCCCATGGTGTTTGCCCCATCTGAGAGGTGTTTGGATTTTTTTGAGGCCTTACCTCGCCTTTTAGGCAGAGGTGCATTGTCCTGAGGACATACCAGGGGGTCTTCTTCAGTTATATTGTCCCTTGGTCGTTTACCAAGTACAGCCTCTACCGCCTCCTTTACAATAGACTTAAATTTCCTCACATTTTTAAAAAAAACATATCTTGATTAAGGGGTGTATTCATTGTGTCTTGTATGTCACTGTCTGACATCCTTACCTGGTTAGGGTACCAGTACAGTCTTAAAATATATTAATATATAAATATTTCTCCCTTATTCTTAAAAACCTTAGTAGGTAAATAAGGATTTGATTTTCCAAAATGCTTTCCCCTTTTTGACCTCTTATTATTATTTAAAAAAAAAAAAAAAATGTTTGGGGAGAAAGCTTATGACTTTAGCCCAAAATCAGTAATTATTTAAAACGTATGAGCAGCTGACGAGCCGGTTGCCGAGTGCTGGTTCGTCCTGCCCATTGCCAAGCAACAATCTATGTTTGAGGACAACGGTTCCAACCCCGTTGTCCTACTTTTGTTTCATTTGCTGCTTATTTGGGATGTTTTGTCCCTTATCGCTTACTGTTCCCTCCCGCTGCCTCGTATGTGAGGTCAGCAGGAGGGCACTTCCATACGCGGCTTGCTGCGCTCTGTCTCAGAGGCCCACTGGCATGTAATCACTGGTCGGGTCTTGCGCAGAGTGTGCCTCTTCGAGGCCCGCAGGCACCTAATTGCTGGTCGGGTCTCGGCGGAGTATTTAGGCAGACACTTTTCCTCCTGTTTTGGGAGGGTGCGGTTATGTTTTATCGAGTAAGCAGCGGGGCGCGGCTTGCTGCAGTGTCAATGCGAGCTCCTGAAGCGACGCTCAAACTTGATATTTAATGGAAAATGAAGAAGCTCAAAGGCATTAGTATCCAACCATAAATTGGAAGGGAAATACAACGCATGCTCAAAACTTACCTCGTAAGTATCTTCCTGTTGAATTAAATATATTAAGGCATTGTTATATTTAGAGAGAAAAGAAAAGGTTCTCAGCTGTTTGAGGAGCAGCAAATAAAAGAGGAAGAGCCACAGTTGTCATGGAGCTATATGATGTTGCGACATTCTATGTTGGAATGTTTTACTTATGATGTATTGAATATTCTTTAAACTGCTGCATGTTGGGGCAGCAATAAAAGGTTAGGACATAATGGTAGCCTCCGGTCTTGTAATGAAATCAGACCTGTCAACTCAAACGGTGCTACAGTGTGACACATGATAGCTGAAAACCACTATAAACAGTGAATTTCAGCTCGTTTTCTTAGGCTTTGAACTGCAGACGTATATTAAGAGGTGTGAAAACACCCCAGGACATCGCCACCAGCCTCAGCAAGATTTTTTTCTTTTTCTTTGGAGGAGGGGGTTTGGGGCGGGGCTGGAGCAAAAGTGCCTTGTAAGTACTTCTCGGTATGAGGCCCCACTCTCTCCAATGCAATGCCCCTTCCTCATACACTAAATATTTTGTTTGCAGTTGGCAGGTCTGGAGTATGGTCAGCAGTTTTTTTATCATTCTTTTCATTGAAATCAGTGTAGAATCACCAAACAGGTTAGGTCCTACATCGACATATATAAAACAATTGTAGCATCTCAGCTTAAATTACCAAACAATATTCCCTTGTCTCCCACTTGTTGCGTGGATAAAGGCAAATTAAATCCTGGGTGGTGGGATCCTGATATAACATTATAAGAGAAAAAACACGTAATAGGTCTAATCACGCATTGAGATATGTAGATACAGTATCAACAGTTCCGCATTTGTTGTTAAGAATCAGTCCCACCTCCCTCACCCGCAGCATGAACAATAGGTAAGTCAAAACCCACGGTATCAGACATTGACCTTTCCTCAGTGCTTGTACTGATCTGATCACAGATATAACCCCAATATGCATTCCAGCGACCCCAAACCTTAGTCCATTTCTAGGGACATCTGCAACTTTTGTACTCCACCTTCTCTGCTAGCATGCACCAGTTCATATATTTTTTTCCAATCTGACAATTGTGGTACTTGTTCTGCCTCTCATAGGCATGCAATGTTCCTTTTGGCCACTCCCAGCCCCAGTGTTCCATACGATTCAGGTCGGTTTCTCCCCAAATATTGAGCAGACACCAATTAGCAGAGATGGCCAAACTCTGGATACATATGGAGCCCATACAGCGTATTACTGAGTCCCAAAAACATTGCAATAACAGGCAGTCCAACAATTTATGATAGAAGGTCCCAGGTTGCCCACATCCATGTCCACAACTTTCATCTACAGCTCTACCCATTTTGAACATAGTGTGTTGTGTGTAGTAGGAACGATGTAAAATGTTTATTTGTTCGAGACGATGGTTAGCAGTCTTTGGCTTGTCAGTAGTAGATGCTTCATGATGCCCTATTTGACTGACAATTCAAGATTGTGCACAAATGTTATTTAATGAATGCTTAATTGTGTGTCATTTCAATCTGAATGCTGTAATCTTGATATTTTGGCTATGGCATTTAACGTATTGAGGAAAAAGAGTGCCACTATTGTTTCATTATTTATTTGACCTCAATAATCAGACAACAGGTATAGATGCACTCATAATGACAACATCGTCTTGGGTCTGAAATTATCTGCCACCTCCATATTGCAGCCCAGTCCACTAAAGCAACTGTCGTGTGCAACCCTCTTTGCATTTGTTTTATAATATAGTGATTGTGGAGAAAGGAAAGGTCAGAGAGGAGTGCAATAACAGTGTGAGTTAACAGGTCAATTGTTACAGAGAAAGGGACAGGTAGATACCAGAGAATTTATGAAGGTGAGAGATGTTGGACAATCTGAGGTGTGAGGACAGTCCAATGATTAACTGTTGCATGATGGGTAAGATAGTTGTGTGTTTGATTGGTACTGGGGCAGAAAATCTTTTCTGACTTTTGCTGTATGAAAGAAGAGAAGATGTGGTGGGAGGTCCGTGGAGTGCTGCCCACAGTCCTATATTAGGAAGAGAAGCTGCGGTCGGTGACTCGCCAGCCATTCAACACTGGCTTGACCATTGGATGATGGCTGAAGAGCATGAAATATCCCAAAACATCCAGTCAGGATCAAACTGCCATTGGTGGTTGAATTCTCAATACTGGCCCTGTGATCTGATTTGAAAGGCTGGGACTGTGTGCAATACACATTGCAGAATTAAACTCAATAATAAAGGAAGTGAGGGCGTGGTCAATGCATGAGCACCTAATTATACAAATAGTTTTAGCCAAATAAAAGATGTTCACCTCTCTTAAGGTGGCCTTTGGGCGGTTAGAGGGTATGGATAAATTGATAGAGCTAAGGAAATCCAAGGCAGTTTGGCCCTATCCATTGCCCCCACTGAGCATCCATTGCAGCAATGGATGCTTAGAGATTTACCAAGATCGGTTGTCATAAAGTGGGCTAACCATGGGCAGATTGTATGCTTGTGAATGGGTTGTGGTGATTAAGACAACTACAGTGATGGTTTAGCGGTAGAGGCTGAAGTAACGATGTGACACTTGATGAATGACAACAGAGAACTGAACAACACACACACACAGACACACAAAACCACCTACCTTTACAAGACCAACAAGAAGCCTTCTAGTTCCACACATCCATTCCTGTACCACTTACAGTAAATACAATCTGATTTTAGAGGAGGTGGAATATTAAAATTAAGAAAATAATATAACAAATCAGAACAAACAGCATGGCATCAGTTGAAGATCTCCTTGTTGTCTCCTGCACCAACCCTGAGATTCAATAAATAACATTTTAATATTCAACCTGCATGCATTTCTCTCTTACTATGGATAGCATCAAATGGTAGTTTTTGCTCTTTACTATTCTTATGTATCTCAACGCTTAGTAGTTTATATGTGACGTCTTTTACGTAATGAGATTGCTGCTCAGTAACGACCTTTTGCAGAATTCTACTAAGGTTCTTTTACAGTCTGTGATACTGCACAGCCTTTATGGAGGACACTAATATGCTGAAGATCTCACACATTTGTAAATGCATAAAAAGTAAACACAGAGAAATGCGGTCTAGAAGAATCCAACATTGTGGACTGTACTTAAGATACATTCATTCCACTTTGTAACTGACTATCAATTAATACTACTTCACTTTACACTGAAGATTTTTTATAAAGTACTTGTGCTTTGCGCTCTCTGTGCTCTGCGCTCTCTCTCTCTCTCTGTCCGTTTTCAAATTGGGGATTGTGGAATTATACACAGTCTCGTGTCAGTGATTCAATAATCTTTATTCCAATGGAGAGGAAGCAGTTCTCAGTGCAGAGGAAGAGGAGGAGCAAGGCAAGGCGCATCAAGACGAGGTGGCATGGAGGTGAGGAGCAGTTGTGAAACATCGAGCAGTGAAGCTGCTGCTAGGAAGGTACCTACTGGCAGCCTCACTACCACCACCGCCACTGCTCGCTGCTCCTGCTACCCTGAGGGTGAGTGCATGGAGCACCGAGCCCTGAATGCTCAGCTCTGAGGTGCTCTGAGACACAGGGAGCACTGAACAACCTAAAAAGGTAGGGGCCGCTGCTCAAATCACAGCAGAGAAAGCCGGGCTGGCAGCACCTTAGAAGCTCGCCCTCCACCCCAGCCCCGCCGCCTCAGGCTGAGGCAGAGGAGAGGGGCCAGGCAACGAGGAAGGAGGGAGGCAACAGGGAAGCAGTGTGGGCTAGGTCCCACCGCTTTGGGCAAGCCCCGAGGTCTGCGGAAGCGGCCCATCCAGGTCGGTGTGGCTTGCGGCCCGGGCGCCCTCCCCTGTGTTCCTGCACGCACCTTCCTCCCGCACTTTTCCATCTTGTTCCTCAAGTGCCCCTTGCCGCTAAATCAGAATTAGCTAACCAGTCAGATCAGCAAACCAGCACCTAGACCATTTGGAGGTCCAGCGCTTGTACATGCTAAGCTCGGCCAAGCCCAAGTCCAAACCACCTGGCACTGCAAGGCCACGAAGGCCAGAAGGGTAAAGACTAATCTATAGCCCCAAAAGCACACAGAAGCCCAGCAAGCCAAACTAGGTACTCGATTGTCAATCTCTTTGTCACAATAAATTAGCGTCACAATCCAAAGCCCCTGGGAATTCAAATTGAGCGTGCTCGTGCCCCTCTCCTGCAACCTGCAGGTATCCATTACTAAGGGGAGGCAATGCAGCGCTCAACTGAGGAGACAGGGGCCAAAGCACATGAGGAGTCAAGAGCCTGGAGACTTGGAGCGCACGCCCCAGATATAACCTAGAAACAGGCTTGGTTGTAGCAGACCCCGGGGGAGCAGATCTGATCAATGAGTTTGATATCACCTGCTATAACTAATCAGATGATATGCAGATACTTCTGAACCAGAAAGCACAAAGGACAGTACAACATCAAATACGCTTCGATTGCCTCTGTACCGTTGACCAATGCATGACATGGAGCCACCTCAAATTAAATGCCTCCAAAACCAAGATGCTCACCTGTTGTGATTGGAAAACCTATAACCCTCTCTGCACCTGGCATGACAATCTAGGACCATCTCAAAAAATATCTATAAGGTAAAAAACCTTGGAATTACCATGGCCGCCAAACTGTCAATGAATCCAGGAGTGGATAAGGTCGATAAATCAAGCTTTATCACAATGAAAACACTGCGATGCATCTTCCCACACCTAGGACTCCCACACAAGGTTCAAGCTTCTATCTCTTTTGTCCTATCAAAATTCGACTACGCTAATGGTCTGTATCATGGCTCAACCTGTCAACTATGAGAAGACTACAAATAATGCAAACACTGTCACCAGACTCCTCCTACATGTAAAGCCACAAGCACACATCTCTTCTGCCTTGAGGGCACTACATTGGTTACCAGTTGCCAGAAGATCCTCCTTCAAGCTACTTTGTTTCACACACAAAGCAATACATGGCAAAGGACCACTCTTCATCAGGAGAAAAATCAACAAATACATACAACAGAGGAACCTATGCACAAGAATGTCTCCCCTCCTCACAGTTCCTACATACAAGAAAAAATACATGGGTGTAACATCTTTCTCTGTTCAAACAGCCAAACAATGGAATTCCCTACCTGCAAACATAAGATCCACAGACAACCATCTCCACTTCTGAAGATTAGTCAAGAGCCGCCTCTTCCTCACATGACAACTATACTCACAACTCAAGAATGTACCACAATGGCATACTCAGAGATGACAAACTATACCTGTCACGCTATGGAAAAGAGCTTCTGGTATAAAAGAACACGTCATTGTACTTTGAACTATGCCTCCTGCTATAAACACATACATTTATATAAGAGGTAAATTATATATTACACCACGATATATATGTGTTTATCAGACCATGCCAAAATTGATGTTTGTATTACATGTAGGTGCATATATACAGGATTACACCTGCTACTAATAAGTATGATAAGTCCCATGAGTATATTTATGTATATATAAGTTAATTACAGTTATTTGAAACCATAAACAATGTACCATATGATAAATGTGGACAGAAGACCATGTAAATATTGCCACTTCAATGTACATATGGGTGTTTAATCAAGCAAAGAAAACTTTACCAAGCATCATGTGTATATATATGTATGTATACATTATTTACATTTTGCTATTATAAAAAAACTCTTACGTCCCTCCCACCCCCTACTTCCTCTGACTCATCCCAAACCTTCTGACTACATTCCCAAAATTCTCCTCAGTCTTTCACCCCTCCTTTAGCCATGCCACCCAACTAACAGGCACACAAGACCATCACATAACAAAACAACTCACTACTTCCCCTTTTCAAATCCACTCCTATCATTCTATCCCTACCCGAAACCCTACTAAAGACACAAGAAATCAATAGCATAATCCTAACACAACTAATGCACAAGAAAAAACAAAACAAAAAATTGTACTAACCTACTAATTGCTAATCTTGGGCTCCGGAGTGGCATGCAACTCGTTGCGGAAAGCACTTCAGTGCCTTGTTAGGGGTCGTAAATGCTATATAAATACACACACAATTTACAATTTGCAGGTGAGCTGATGGGGCATGAATCAAAAGAAATATCTCCCCAGATTGGACTTTTTTGGATGCAGAGTAGCACAGAATGAGCAGGCAAAATACTGTTACTCAGACTACCTGACATACCAAAGACCAGCAGGTTATCTACTAGGCAAGCCAAACATTGGCAACAAAGCCAGTGGCTGAAGAGGGCGGATCCACTGCCCAATTATGTGTACGCTGTTCTGAAGGGCTGAACTAGTATGCGAATGACACTCTGATGAATAACTGAAGTGGGCTTATCCAAATCCCATTTTCTCTAATCAAGATTATGTACATTTTTTTTAAAAACACAAGGCTTCTTAGATAGCTAAAACAGTCTTTTGGCCCGACCTAAAACACACAGAAATAAATAGAGCACAGGGAGCAGGAGCGCAGGGGGTCTTACACACATAAGACATTTAGCACTAGACAAGAGCATCACAATCTTCCTTGAAAGCCATGTAACAAGTGTGGTACTGCAGTTTCAGCCAGTGCAAGATTCCTTCAAAGACGCAGAACAAGTATGCTACTGAAGGACAAATCAGTGCAAGCTTCCTTCAAAGACACAGAACAAATGTGGCACTGCAGGGCTAGTGCAAGTTTCCTTCAAAGACATCGGAAAAGTGTGGCACTGAGAAGCACCATTTAACACCTCACTTAGAAACAACGAACAAGCAGCATTTCAGATATGGTACAATCGAAAGTAACAGCACTGGTGAGCATGAGTGCAAGCTTAACACATACGCATAGCAAGATTGCGACACACAAAACAGGAAGAGCACTAGGCAGGAGTACACACTTCAGTCAGACTCACAGAACACATACTGAACTGGTCAGAAACAATTCAAGCTTCCCTCGCATGCACAGAACATGGTCAGCATTTGCAGAAGCACACATTCAATGTGCAGCATTTGCCAACAGTGTAAATTCCCCTCACACACAGCAAAGGTACAAGATGGCCACCAGCAGTGCAAGGTAAGATATCTTCACATAAAAAACTAGTATCACGCTGGCAGCAGCATCTAAGCTTATTTCAAGCACAGAATACCCATTATAAGGTATAGAGGTGGATGAGCCACTGAAGGCTCGAACCAGATGCTAGGCTTTGGTTCAGTTCGAGGTCCTCTTGAGCCCTCAAGCCCAAAATGAGCTGAGCTGTTTTGTGGCTTCTGCCTGCCACCCACACTCTAACCTCATGCACCAAGAATGAAAGACAAAGCACTAAACTCTGCTGACAAACAGGATGGAGAAAGGGATACCAGTCTAGTGGCTAATTACACAATGTGAGACCCGAAAACCTGGGATCAATTCCGGCTTCACCTCTTGACCAAATTGTGTGATCCTAGACAATTATTCTATTTTATTATGCCTCCTATTTTTTCATTAATGTATATGAGAAAAACTTTGAAATACATGAGGATGTGTGGTGTACACAAATCTCTCTTATGTTTGACTTAATGGACGATAACTCAGAATTTTGTAAAGTGAGCATGTGCACTGCTTGGCCATTCAGTGCGCGTGAATGAGGCCTTCTTCGCATTGCCCCTGTAGGGTCTTCAGTAGATTCTACTGCTTGAAATCTGCTGAGGGAATCAGACAGAACTGACAGCAAGCTCGCAGTGTTGTAAGAGCTCCTGTTGCCCTAGTAGGCAGTGGTCCTAGAACAATTTTCAGACTGGTGGTGCGGCCATCAATGTTACACCACTAAACTCATTGGTATACTGAAAAATCCAAGCATTGCACAAAGAACAAGTGTTGCAAATGAGGAACACCCATTCAGCATGAGAGTAATAAGGGTGTAGTATGTAGCTGATGAGCATTTAGGTGCACACTGTCACAAATATACTACTAAAGCATGGTGTTATAGTCACTGTCATTTACAGATAGCACATTTTCCATTGAAATGACCACTACATTTGTACAGACACAATTTGACTGATAAAGCTATATAGAACACAGACAATAATGTGTGGAAATTGGGTTTCAGTGAATAGTTGTCATTTGTACATCACCAAATAAAGTGTCTTGATTTGTTATACCCTGTTATTTTTTGTTTCCATCACACTTTAAACTTAGAAAAAAATTATGTAATTTGTGATTTCCTGTTTATTTATTTAGAAATATTTGTAGAGTTTATTTGTAGGTATTTAAAGTTGCTGTATGTTAGAAGAAAACGACATCCTGCTGTCTTTCCTTTCACACCAACAACATTGTCACATAGTTCACTTTCCAAAATCCTCACACTTTGCCCTAAGCAAAAAAAAAGTGAATACCAGTTTCGATGCTAAAAGAATAAGCAAGACTAGACTGACATTTGGCCTCTGTCTTTGAACACATAGCCAATGTGACATGATAAAAACATAGGGCCTTATTTACAAGGAATTAACGCAGTGTGGTGCTGCAAGCCATTTGGCTGCGCCGCGGTGCGTTAATTCCGAAGCACAGGGATGCGTCATATCTACAACGATATGACGGATCCCTTTGTTTACCCCTGCGATGGCGCATAATTAGCTGCCATTGCACTGACGCAGGCACCCTTGCACCATGGTGCAAGGGTGCCTGCGTTGAGGGGAGTGATTGTTTATGTGCAGGAAGGTGTCCCTTCTTGCACATAAACAATCTGAAATGGCGTTTTGAAACTTCTATGTGTGATGCTTAATGCAGCACACATAGAAGTTGCAAAACGTCATTTTTTTAATGATTGTTTATGTGCAGGAAGGGACAAGTTCCTGCACATAAACAATCACAAGAGGTGATTTGCTATTTGCATATGTGCTGCAGAATGCAGCACGCATAGAAAGAGGAAAAAAACGAGGAAAAAGAAAACATTTCTCCTCGTTGCGCCTCTCTATGCCTCCCCTGGGGAGGCGTAGCATTCTCACGCATGTCAGATTGTTTATGTGCAGGAAGGGACACCTTCCTGCACATAAACAATCACTCCCCTCAACGCAGGCATCCTTGCACTATGGTGCAAGGGTGCCGGCGTCAGCACATGGCAGCTAATTGTGCACCAGCGCTGGGGAGAGCAAAGGGATCGTCATATCGTTGTAGATATGACGCATCCCTGTGCTTCGGAATTAACGCAGCGCGGAGCAGCCAAATGGCACCACGTTGCATTAATTCCTTGTAAATAAGGCCCTAAATTTAAAGCCATCTTTAATGCTTGCTCACCTTCGGAACTCCAGGATGGTTATCTAGGTGCCCTCTCATGCTCAAGGTGCTGTTGTAGCTGCTCCCCCTTACACATCTTGGCCCCAGTACATTGCACCGGCTGCACCACTAGTAGTTACGTCCCTGCTAGGGAGACTTGCAAATGTTAATATACCACTGAATATAAGCAGCAGTAGTGATCTGGGAATTTTGAACATACCATTGACATATTCCAAGATACTTCATGAATATAATTTCCATCCATTTCAAAGTAGTTAGCAAAGGCAGTCAGGAATGAACAATATTTCAAGTTATCATCTCTGAAATTTTAGGATACTAATATTTCAGTCAGTCATGTACCGCCTCCACACCTGATGCTAGGTCTTTTTGACCAGGCAGAAGGTAATGAAATGAAATCTATTTTAGCATGCACCTGTAGAGTTGGTCTTACCTTGTTGCGTTCCGAGACTAGCCATTTCCATTCCATTCTGGTACTGCTGTCCATTGTAAACCAAGAGTTATCAATGGAAGTTTTGCATGGCCCTGTAAGGCAATCTGTGTTTTTTGGCTTTAGTTATAGGACTTTCATTGAAGATGACCTTGTGTCTGTCTTATCAATGGGTTTGGAGTAATTGTATTTTGCTCTTTCCATCTGTTCTTACTTTTTTGGTTCTTATGTATGCCATGTGACCCATCCTGAATGTAATTACTTTCTGTAAACTCTCTAGTAGTGCGAAAGTGGCTCTTGAGAGTGTAAAATGTCTGTAGTAAATCTCAAAGTGTTTTCATTCTTCAAGGCCTGTGCTGTTTTTTCTGTTATCTTAATTGCTAATGGACCTCAATCTCTACCGCTTTAGCATACAGACCACCCAGGGGCCTTTCTTGATTTCATAAATGCCTTGCACTTTGCAGGTTGTCATAATGCCAAACTATAGACAGTACCAATCGCTTTCATGATAAGTAATAAAGATGCCCAGTTTGTATTATGGTCAGTATTACACAATACCAGTTGCCATAACACCCATTAGAATAGGCTTCCAGTTTACATAATGCTGAGTAATTCCAATACTTGCAGTGCCCAGTAGTGGACTTGAGTAATTTTTATGTTTTGCCTGCACAGCACTTGCGCTGTGCTTGAGAAATCTGTTGTTTTTAATATAAACTTAAAAGGAACTTACATCCCGCCTCCTCTCTTTCCTGGCTTCTTATTGGTTCCTGTGCATGACACTTACCTTTCCTCCATTTCTATTGGCTGTAGTATATTTTCCTGCATTTACCAATGCTTGTTCCTCATCTGCTTCTCTTATCAGTTTCCCGCCGCCGAAATACTGTTAACATCCGCTTTGGTGGAACTATATTTTTATAAAGTTTTGCCTTTAACTATTGCAGCATATTTATAGAACAATATATCACCGGGAGACATTAAGTGATTTGCTTAAAATCACAGGATGTTGCGCTGCGCCGGTGAGACTCGAACCGGGATCCTCAGCTCTAGAGTCAGCAGCTCTGGCCACTGCGCCTCATCCTCTCCACTCCCGTGTTATCTGTCAGGGAGCTCTTTCCTTCTCCCTGACAATGATTGATGAAAACAGCAGTTTATTCATTACATAGGTGAAATCGTTGCACAATGCTTGTTACAATTCCTAGCACAGTAGAGTGACAATTTCTAGAATGGGCAAAATTATTCATTGCCAGTTATCACAGTGCCCAAGAATTCAAAATGCTAATTGCTATAATGTCCACTAATGTACGATCTAGGGTTTCTACCTGTGCCTCAGGTGGGGATGGTTAACTAAAGCACTGACGATGCACGAAGAGTTTCTGGGCAATGAGCATATAGGCCAGACACAAACTAGTATCTGTACTATAATTCATTCTATTGCACTGGCACAAACTTTGGATTGCAAGCAACTAGAATGAAAATGACGCACCGGGAAGGAATCTTCAGACAGAGCTACCTTCAAGATGGCCCTCAACCACTACCACCAGCTGCTGAAGAAGATGAAAAAAAATGCCCTGGCGGACCGCACCTAAGCCTGCTCCAACCGCAGCAAAGAACTCTTCAACACCGTCAGAGAGTTCTCCAACCCCTCAGCCTCAGAAAACATCATCACCCCTTCCTGAGAACTTTGCGACACCCTAGCGGACTTCTTCCACAACAAGATCTGCACCAACTACAAGAATTTTGAATCCCAGCACACCCCCTCTGACCTCTTTGGCCATTTCGCTCCCACTGAAGCAAGACCCTACCGCACACACTCACCACCTGGAACCAGATTACCACACAAAAAACCACAGAGAAGATGAACAACTCCATCCACTCAGGAGCCCCCACAGACCCCTGTTCTCACCACATCGTCAACCTCGGGAGCAAGAAGATCAGATGAAAGTTCACCTCTTCAACGCCTCCATCACCACTGCCCCTTTCCCGAAGAATGGAAGCATGCAGAAGTCAAACTCCTTCTCAAGAAACCATCCACGACCCCAGTGAACTCAAAAACTACAGTCCCATCTCTGTACTCTTCTTCCTTGCCAAAGTACTTGAAAAAGACATCAACTGCCAATTAACTGAACACCTGAAGAACAACCGTCTTCTTTACACCTCCCAATCCAGATTCCGCACAACCACAGCACTGAAACCACCCTAATCGCTGCCACCGATGACATCTAAACCCTCCTCAACCAAGGAGAGACGGCGGCCCTGATCCTCTCGACCTTTCAGCAGCGTTCAACCCCGTGTCCCACCACACCCTCAAAAGACTTCACCACATCGGAATCCAAGGAGATGCCCTCAAGAGGATCGCCTCCTTCCTCACCAGAAGAACCCCGAGAATCCGGCAACCTCCGTTTTACCTCAGAACACAAGAACATCGTCCCTCAGCACCACTCTGTTCAACACCTACATGACCCCCTTGGCCAACATCGTCAGAACACATGGATTAAACTATGGGTGGACGGTAAACTCCGATAGGCTGGCAGAGCTTGGGAAGTTTTTTTTTACTCCGCGCTCCGCTTGGAACGCAGAGTTTGGGAAAAAAACTCCACCTCCCACTTAGTGTAGCAGAGTTTACCGGCGCCAGCCCACCCCTAGTTTTCTCACAGGATGTAACTGGGTTAAATCTGCTGGAACTTGTAAATATTCATGAACGTGTTTTGACTGCATGAACTACATGCCTTTGCTAATTACTGCATGCGTTCACTCAAAACACACAATATGGTCTACACTAGCCAGGGAATAGCTAGAGAAAGCTTTAAACTTTCTTTTGACTTTTTGGCAAGCAAAATCACATTTTGTAGCCCCATACAACAAGTTCTTTGGACATTTTGAAGCAAGCCAATGCGGTGCTCAGAAGTACCAACTAACATTGAGCCTTTGTACAGGGCTAGTGTTACAGAAGAATATTGAAGGCAGCTGCCTCACGGTACCACCACAATCGGCTTCATGCGAACACGATGTTGCAACAGTACACCCTGTTAAATGGATTAGTTGCTGGTGAATGTGGAAAACCCAAAGAATAAAATATGTCTTTGCATGGTACTTTGAAAATCAGTGCACCAGAGCTGCTTATGTGCGTTAGCTGGAGACAAAGTCAGTCACAAGTAGTAGACAGATTGAGCTGCTGAAATCCAAACTCGGCCTGCAGCCCTGCTATCTGACTGGATTTCGTTCATTGATTCATGACCTGGACAGCTGGTCTCTGTAATTGTGGGCCTGGTTCTGGGTGTCGCAGGCCAGCCAGGCTTGATTTCCTTATTGAAATCTCACATCGGTTTACAAAGTCACCCCCAGACTACTGAATGTAAAGAGACGTCATACAGATGGCAGAGTGTGAGCTATGTTGTCTAAATACATACTTTATTATACAATTTTGCCTGCGCCTCTGTTTTTTGTCGATGGTGGAGTGGCCACCTCTCTTGATTTCCATTTTCCTCCAAAGCGTCTAGTGCTTGTTGTGCTTTCAAGGTTTAGCCTGACCTCAGGGCAGTTCATCTGCAGCTGACTGCTGAGGTAAAACTGGTCACCTCTTCACACGACTCGAGCTCTGTCTCTGTGCCCACGCCTTGTGTAGGTGCCAGAGATCTGAAGCTAGGAAGCCACAAGCAGCACATGTACAAGACAGGTCTGGAAAGTTTCTAAGTGAATACACTGCAGTTTGGATTTTTTACAGAGAAAAATGACATTACTGTTATTGGTAAGCGAGTTGATGGAGGTGTTGGTGGTAGAAATGCTTTGAGTGAGAGAAAAGGGACAATGCAACAAAGAAACCGCGAAGCAAAAAAAAATAGTTTTAGTGACTGACAGAACCTGATTGAACCTGAGTCAATGCAACCTTTGCTGACATTGTTTTGATGCATATACTCCCTCTGTATATTTTCAGAGGAGAACAGAATTCCTGCATCAAATGACCCAGATGGTCCAGCGGGGGGGGGCGGGGGTTGAGGGTCCTGCTGACGTTTTTATAATCCGGCTGCTCAGGGACTTAGCGCAGTGCACACAGAGCGCAGGAGCCATCATGGAGCTGGACCCTGCAGCAGTGGAAGACTCACTAGGAGGATGCCTTCTGGGAGCTCGAGCCCCGCCTTCAAAGGATCAGCAATCTAAAAACTGAGAATGTTGGCACTGTTGGTGTTCGATTGCTGATCCTTTGAAGGACGGGCTCAAGCTACAGGCGTCCTCCTAGTGAGGTTTCCACTGTACAGGGTCGAGCTTCATGATGTCTCTGCACGCACGGCTCCCACGCTTTGGGTGCGCTGTGGTAAGTCCCTGAGCAGCCACATTATAACGTCAGCAGGAGTGAGCCATTCAGTGATGCGGCGGCTGTTGTTTATGGTGCTCGTAGGGCGGAGCAGAACTCCACGGAATTCCACTGAGTTTTTATGCTACTCCGCGGAATTCCGCATAGTGCAACTCTGCAAACTCTGCCCACCTCTAAATTAAACATCATATACTACGCAGATTTCACCCAGCTCATCCTCTCGCTCTCAGGAGACCCCACCACCATGAGAGCAAACTTCTGCAAGTGCATGATGAGCGTCACCGACTGGATGAAAGACAGCTGCCTGAAACTCAACACAGACAAGACGGAAGTGCTGGTCTTCGGCAACAACACCTCCTTGTGGAACGACTCCTGGTGGCCTATGGACCTAGGACCCTCTCCCATTCCAACAGACCATGCACAGCATTTTGGTGTCATCCCGGGAAGCAGACTCACTATAAAAACCCAGATCAATACAGTCTCATCCGCCTGCTTCCTCACTCTTAGCATGCTCCGGAAAATCTTCAAATTGCTCCCCATCAACACCAGATGCACCAACACTTAAGCCCTAGTCACCAGCAACTTGGACTACAATAAAGCACTCTACACAGGAATCACCACTAACTTCCTGAAGAGACTACACACCATACAGAACTCCGCAGCCAGACTCATCCTCGACCTCCCCAAATGGACCCACACCACCCCTCACCTCAAGAAACTCCACTGGCTCCCCATACAGAAGAGATGTGAATTCCAAGATGCTGATCAACACCTACAAGGCCCTGCACAACCTAAGACCAGCCTACATCAACTACTGTCTGAACTTCCACTAACTCTCCAGACACCTACATTCCCCTCCCTCTCCCTCGCGCACACCCCCCGCATTCGCCGAAGCAACAGTGGAGGACGCTCCTTCTCCTACTTCGCAGCAAAATCCTGAAACGACCTCCCACTGCACCTCTGGACCTCCGCCTCTCTCCTGAAATTCCAAAAGGCACTCAAGACCTGGCTGTTCAACGGAACCCACCTAACGCAGCAATAACCTCAGCGCATGGATACCCTCACGTGTGATTAGCCATGCTTTTGATTGATTGATATGTGTGTAATAACAGGTTATTCTGCCTTGCAGGCCAATAACATGCAAGTTTATATTACACAAATTTGACATAGCAGTCTCCCTTGCATCACTCTTCCCCACCTAAACCAAAATAGAAGACTATATAATAAATACAAAAGCTGGCAGTTCTGTTTTGTACTTCCTTTACAAAACTCATTATTGAAAGGATTCTCCTCGTTCTCCAAACAAATACAAGCATTGGCAAAGCCAACAGGTGTGGGCTCTAATATTCTTGCAATGCATGTAAACAGCATTTTGTCAATGCTGTGTTGACATACTTTAGCATTTAAGCACAGATGTTTACATGCCGCACGTGATAAAAAATGCTGTTTATTGCGTTAAAGCCTGCCCTCTTGATTTTGCCATTGCTAGGGGAAAAGTAGCAAAAAGAAGTTACCTTCTGTATATAATACATATAGGAAATAAAGTAAATATAAAAAATAGTCACTCCTGAATTCCAATGGAATCACTTCCTAGAAGGTGTAATGATACAGGAAATAGCCAATAGCATAAGGTAAGAGGGTAGCACTCCTCGTGGTGCAGCTAAAGCGGACTCTTTGTATATTTCAAAGAATTTGTAACAATACGTCTTGCGGGCAGCTTCTCTACAAGTCAGACACATAAAAAGAACCCGAATGTAAGAAGGAGAAGAGAGGGTACTGAACGTGGGAGCATTGCAAATTCTTCTTAGAAAAAAAGTATGCAGCTTGACAATATAGGAACCACCCTCCCTCCACAAACAAACTCTACATTTAGTTCCAAAGAACCCGCTCACCTACATTCCTGATTTCTTTAGATGTGTTTTAAGTTCCCGGCACTTGCACTTTGCTGAGCTCAGCAAGCAGCATTCGACTGCTGAAACAGGAACTCTAAAAACAGATCATCTGACATAAAGGGCAGCATGGAGGCTGTGTGATGAGACGAGGCATAGCCCCTGCACACTCATTTAACACTCATTTCAGGCTTCTGCTTGCTAGCTAGCTGAGGAAAGAAATAAATTCCCACCAGGGCATAAAGGCCGAAGAACTGTGCAGCTGTCACTTTCAAACTGTGAAACAGTAGCAGTAGTATGTAATGCAAGGTGCTCAGAAACATATCCGTGGCAGCTTCAGAGGTCTCACCCTGGCAAATTGACATATACAATGTAACAGGAGCAATAGTTCTTTCACAGGGTAAAAACAGCTTGAGAGGAAGGTGGAACGGTCATCAAAGAACTGCATGCAAACTGCAAGGTATACGTTAGAACATTTTGGGCCTCATATACAAGCCCCTTGAGCTGCGTGTGCGTCACTTTTTTTGACACACCGGCGGCGCATTGCGCCTACCCATATTTACAAGGCCACGTAAAGTCACCCTACCTGACTTTTCATGGCTTTGTAAAATATGGGCCCCTTTCACACATTACTCTGCGTGAAAGGGGTGTTCCATGGGTGTTGCTGTGGATGTTCCCACGCAACATCCATGGAACCTGACACATTCCCAGATTTACAAAGTGTTGTAAACCTGGGAATGCCCCCGGGGCCCCAGGGGAGGCGTAGTAGTGGGGCAACGAGGAGAAATACTTTTTTATTTCTCCTCGTTTTTCCCACTTTCTTATGCGTGCTGCATTTGGCAGAACACATAGAAAGTGAAAAATGCCACCTATTGTTTTTGTGCAGGAAGGAGTACATTCCTGCACAAAAACAATCATCCACGCAACGCAGGCACCCTTGCACCATGACGCAAGGGTATCTGCGTTGGCGCATGGCTGCTGTTTGTGCACCGCCGCAGGGGAGATGGACATGAATACACCGTATCTTGTAGATACGGCGCATTCCTGCCTTTTATTTGGACGCATGGCAGCGCAGCAGGAAGGTTTGCTGCGCTGCTGTGCATCAAAATATAGTAAATAAGGCCCTTTGTTTTTTCCACCAGGGCTAGTTTTGTTGGAAATACATTTTTGTTAGTAACGCCAACCACCAAACTCTGTGTTACGTTTTTAATTGTGAGTTTGTACTTCTCCAGACCAAGCACTCCTAAAATATACTGTTTAACAGTTATGATGAGATGTGACTCCTGCACCTTGTAGTCCTCATTGCGTTATGTAAGGTTTCCTATACACTGACCTATGCATGTATGATTAATTGTCTCTGTATAATGTGTGCGTAATGTAAAGTGCTCTGATACCCTGCACTGGTATGAGTAGTGATATGAAACAAATGAAATATATGTGAAAAAGCGGCTGTGGAGAGATGAGAGGCACTGTTGGAGGGTGGTAGTGAGGGAATGCAGGGAGTAGGAGGTAATTGAGGGGGCACCAAAAAAGACTGTCGCACAAGGCGCCATCTTCTACTTAGTAGTGGGCACTATACCATCTGCGGAGTGGCACATCAATGCCTGTGTGTCTTCAACCTTATCAAAGAAGAACATGATATATGTTGTTCTTGTCTTTTACAGAAAGGATGACCTGCAGTGGATTTAGAGAAACACTAGGCAAGGCATAAAATATGCTTTATTACATCGCTGCCAATCCCTATAAATCTGTCATTCCTATTTCTCATAATGCTTATTTGGGTCACATGCACCCTATGTCCATGGTATCGGTAGAAGAGTGCAGATGGCCATACATGTCCATTCTTATCTAGGTTTTGTGAAAGATTTGTGTACCTGGTATATTTACTCTTTCAAAAAACCATGATCACATAATCGCACTATCCATGTTAGACGGACATACATGGTCAAGCAGCCAAAGTTGTCCATAGTTGTCCATGATTAGCCACCTTTGTTGAGGGTCTGTTCATGATTGACAAGCAAGGCAAATTGGTTTTGGTTATGTCTTTTAATGTCAGTATGGTGTCTAGTGGAGGGGTTGTTTATAGTTTTTTGACATTTTGTTTGCTTTCTGGCCACCGCCACGCACAAAGTCTTATTGCTTTACGGATCCAACTTCTTATGTGGTAATCCATAACTCTGAGATCCTAAATTCTGCTTCCCCCAGGTACACCACCGATGTACTCAGCGTCTTCCCTGTCCTGCAACTGAGGTTGAAGGTATACATTAAAGAATAATTTAACTGAATAGATTGGGGTGTATGAGCAGAGTAGATGAAGATATCATGAATTCGTAATGCAAACGGAGGAAAACGTATGAAGGCAAATATATGACTATAACGAGAGAATAATGTATGGGATAGTTAAGGGTTGAGACTGCAGAGGCATTATAATGGAAGAAACAATGTACGGGAGAATAGAGAAAGGGATTAACTAGAAAGGAAAAAGTATGAGTGAATGAAAAATATTAAAGAAGTCAACAAAATGTATGGCGAGATGTAAAAGGATAAAGAATTGTTTAAGAATAAATGCAAGAAGATGGATTGAGCAGAAGAGGAACGTGTTGTGTAAAATGAGAGAAAAACAAATAGAAGTTATAGAATAAGTTAGGGCGGACGAAATGAAAACACAAACATGAGAGAAAATAAGGAATACAAGAAAAGCTGTGAGAGAAAAGAGGATGTAAGAGAGGAAATAACAGAAAAATATGAGTGCAAAGAAAAAGATCTTAAAGGGAAGGCTTGAGAGGAGAAAGATGAAATGATAAGAGAAGATAATGAAGAAAAACTAAGGGGCATATTACCAAGGGCCAGCGATACAATTATCGACGCTTTAGCGTCCGTTTTTCGGGCGCAAAGCGACGATAATTATATCGCATTATTTACAAGGACACGCTAGCGCGTGTTTCCTTGACTTAGCTCCCGTTTTTCACACGCCTCGCCTCGCATCGATAATGAGATGCAAAGTAGGCGTGGCTGTGAAAACAACATGGGAAAATATCACGATATTAACAACGGGGCGTAGCGATAATTTAAATCGCGCTAACTCTGCCTTAACTCAGGAATTTAACGTCTGTTAAATTCCTGACTAAGGCATACCTAACATGGGAGGTGGATTGTGGGGCTAAGGCCACAGGGCCTATCATCAAGCTTATCGCTGTTTTCCATGGAACATCGCTGGAAAACCAGCGATGTTCCATGGAAAACCCCGCTATTGCTGGAATATTTACCGCCATAGCGCTAAGCGTTGATAATACAGCGCTAGCTTGGCGATATATTCCAGCGATAGCCGGCGATAATTAAAAGCGCGCTAAGCGCGCTCAGCGATAATTATCGCTGGGGCTTGATAATATGTCCCTAAGATGGAGACAAGAAGAAGAAGAAATGAATATGCGAGCGAAGAAAACAAGTAATGCAAGTATAGAGAAATGAAATTTCTCTTCTGACCCTTGTCCTCTATGTGCTCAGGCCTCTAATCACTCACAGTTCTTAATGTGCAATATAGGAGAGGAGGGGGGGATGGAGCAGAAGTGGAAGAAGAAAGAAGGACTTAATTGCTTGATTCAACGCAGTAAAACGCTTAAATCAAACACGTATAGAAAATACGCCTCTCCATGAAAGTTTGGCTGTATGTCAATAAATCCTAGCATAAATACCTTGTTTTGGGACAATAATTGTGATATAATAGTTTTGCTGCAATTAATCTTATCATAACCACCCTTTTGGAGGTGAATGCTGTAATAGCTTAGGTGATGATAAATTGTGAATCCTACATAATAGCTATGTTTTTCTGCAAAAGATCCTAAAGTAATTTTGCACAATATTAGTACTGTGTCAACAATTTCAGCCTTGTAGGAAAAGTGAAGGAGTCACCTGCAGATTGGCAGAAAAGAAGTAGCTTGTTAGCTAATGCAGCCTCACAGACAGGTGCAGGCTCGATGATGTAGGCGTGAACAGCTTTGGAAGCCATGCCTTTCCAATGCAGCTGTTTCAATCTGTAAACAAAATGGCTACGAGAACTTAACATTTCCGTATCTCATTGTTTGTGTTAATAAATTGGGATTTCCTTTGCATATCTTCTTAAAGTGACCTAAAAACTTAGCATCATTGCACATTTGCCTGTACTTTAAATGCACTGCCATTATGCTATTCTGCGTTACAATGCAGGTTTTAGCTCAAGCTCAACTGTCTCAAGTAAGGGAGCCGTGCTCTGAAATTGCCACAATGAAGCGAGCACTGCAGTAATTAGTGAACTCGCCCTTTTACTAGAGAAAATTATAACTAACTCTTAAGGTCTGCTCGCATTCTTACCATAAGACGTGCATGGCACCTTCTCATTAGCACCTATCTGTAGTCTCTTTGAATCACATGTTCCTGCTTCCATGCGTTTGCATTGAGAAAAAGTGTATAAATGTAACATCGGAAAGTGTGGATGTAGCATGACATGCTCCAACTGACTAGGTCTTCAAGCTCTGGTGGGGGATACAGCATTTTGCCCTTTGAATATTGTTGATGCTGGCTGGCTATTTTGCATTAAACATATGTAACACTTTTCTGACCTATCTTGCTATGATTTGTCCTGAGTGCAGACCTTCATTTGTGCTGGTGGTTTCCAGTGCTCAGCACCGGCACTTAATTGTCAACACCAGCGCTTGTGACAGTCTGCCACAAGATGGCACTGCCTGGCTAAATTAGAGATGACCACAACAAAAGTCAATTATTAATTCAGTATACACTAAGAGGCTCATTTATGAGCCCTGGTGATACTTTTGCGCTGCTGGTGCATCCCTTTTTGTGACGCACCGGCGGCATAAAAATTGCACCATGTTCCGGCCTATTTACAAAGTGATGCATCTAGGCAAATGCGTCACTTTGTAAACCCCTGCACTACATTATACCTGCGTCAGGTATAATGTATGCAGGGTCAGCGTTCCCCCGCTTCCAAGCCTTGTAGAAGATTTCAGTGCGCCACTTCTAGGACGTCATTGCGTCAAATCCTTACGCCTGCCTTAGGCGTAAGGGTGACGCAGTGCTATATTCATAGCCCTCCCCCCTGCATTGTTGGAGTTGCATCACGCTTCCGACACAACTCCAGCAATGCGTCCGTTTTGCGCCGACAGATATGTCAGTAATACTGACGTATCTGTCATTCCTTGCCACCTGATGCGTCATACAGTAAATATGACGCATCCATCATGTCGCAAGGAGGGCGCACTGAGAAGTGACGCATCGCTGTTTTCACGCAGCGATGTGTCACTTCTCATAAATAAGGCCCTAAATTTGACTATTACCTGCCGCCCATGCCATTCTTATAGCTTCGGGGGCCTGTAATAGTCAGAATTGTCACACTTGTAGGAGTGTGATGGTTATTAGTTGTGTTGTTACTATCACTGGCCGCATGGCAGGGGTAATGTGTGGTGCAAGCTGCAGTGGCCTCCTGACGAGAGCCCTGGCACTTATTTTTTTACAAATTAAGCACTGCCTGAGTGTCTGTTTTCTTTTACTGAACCTGGTGCGTTGTGTGCTGGGAAACATCTTAATTCGGAGAGGAAAAGGCATGCGCTGGACCAGGATCCACACGACGCCCATGGTGCCAGAGGTAAGAGAGGCATTTCTACAGGGAGAATGGGGTGTTAAGGAAGTGACCCGATTAGGGCCACCCGGGTCACTCGCGACCTCCTCTTAGCCTTCCAAGAAATGAAGAGTCGGTGACGCAGAAGAGAATACAAACCAAGTTATTTTATTGTAAATGCGCTGCAGCGGAGTCCAGTCTGACTAGCCTCCTTAGATGCTACCGAGGGGACTGACTTCCAAACATTTGGTAACACAAAATAAGCCTTCCAACACCTCTCAAAACCCCACCCCTGATGGAAAAATACTGCTTGGGCAGAAGGACTGAACAAAGGAGGCACTGAGGGATGAGCTACCACCTGCAGAATGGGTACACGTTATCAAGCTCCCAAGGCCATCTTACTCGGTCTCAGCTCTCTCTGGTGTGGGAGCATAGCTATGTCCAAGGATAGGAATGCAGAGCTGAATAAACTATTCTCTTAGTGCATCTGGGTTCCAACCTTGGATGAGATATGGGAACTTTTCAGAACAGCAGCTTCTGCTGATTCAAGCAGAGAGCGGGGGCACAGAGGCTGGGGATTGCTCACAGCGTAACATGGAAACTACAGTAGTAAAATGGCGACTCAGATGCTAACTTAAGCCTGCACCATTTTAGGAAAGCTGGACACACACACGCATTTGCAATCGCGATTATATGACATAGCTACATGAATGCTAACATAACACAGTATACATCATGGAGGACGGGGTAATGGGACATTTCGATTCTAACAGACCCTCCCTTTAGCATTCATTGCTAAGTCTTTATTGGTGCTATCAGGTTAGGGTCTTTACAATTCTAATGGATGGGGAGATGTTAGAACTGGGGGTCTCTAGTTGGCAGAGGTAGGTACCTTTGTCCAAATAGGGACCCTTGCTTCTAGTCAGGGTAAGGGGGATACACTACTAAAATAACCCCTGCTCACCCCCTTGGTAGCTTGGCACGAGCAGGCAGGCTTATCTCAGAGGCAGTGTGTAAAGCATTTGTGAACACATACAGTAATATAGTGACGGCACTACAGATGGACACCACACAGGTTGTATATCAAAAATAAGTATTTTTTATATAGACTTAACACAAGACCACAAACGACAAAAATCCACAATACTGTGCTTAAAAATGGTAGAAATAGCTTAGTTCTCTTTAGATGGTAAATGCGACACTTATTGTTCAATGTACCTTTGGATGCGTAACGCTATACAACGAAAGTGTTGCAGGGAAGGTGATGCGTTGGTTCCTTACACGCAAGAACGGTGATGCGTCGGTTCCCTACTGCTGCGCAGGGGACAGTGATGCGTCGGTTCTTCTCGGCGTGGTGAGGTGACGCGTCGGTTTCTTACTGCGCTTCCGTGGCGATGCGACCAGCAGCGCCGTGATGCGATGACGATCCGATGCAATGCAACAAAAATGGCGTCTTCTCCTTGATGCGACAACTACGAGGCGATGCGTGCACGCCCGACGGCTGTGCGGCGACTCTGCGAATCTTCTGAGCCGCGACAGGCCCTGCGACACGCTTCTCCGGTGATGCGACGTCGTCTGCTGCGACGGCGACACTCTTCTCCGGTGATGCGAGGCGCTTCGGTGATGCGATGCGACAGCGGCGGCACCCTTACTCAGTGATGCGACGACAGCGGCTGCGGCGGCGTCACGCTTCTTCTCCGTGAGTCGCGCTTCCAGCTCCCTGCGACACGCAGTCCTTCAGAAGGCCCAGCACAACAGCAGGCACTTCAAATTCCCAGCAAGGGAATTCAGGGGAGCTGGTTGGTGAAGTCTGTTGTCCCTGAGACTTCAGCAGGAGGCAAGCTCAATCTTCAAGCCCTTGGAGATCCTTTACAAGTTGATGAAAGTAGCACAAAGTTCCTTTCTCCTTTCTTTGGCAGTCAGGCAACCACTGCAGGCCAATCCCCCAAACAGCACTCAGCTTAGGGATAGTCTCCTCCTTCAGTCTCTCTCTGGTTCCTCTCCTCAGCAAAGGTTCTTCTTGTTTCCCAAAAGTGATCTAAAGTCTTGGGGTCAGGGCCCCAGTATTTATACACCAAAATCCTTTGTCTCTGAAGGCAGAGAGTGTCTGTACCTAGTCCAAACCAGTTCTGGTCAGTCCTGGAGCACTTTGTTTACAGGACTCCTTCTTTCCTTTGACAGTGTGGGCCAGGGACATCAGACGCACCACAGGAGGTGGAGCCAGCATTGTGGAGGGAAGGCACAGCCCTATTCAGGTCCCAGGTGCAACTCCTCCCACCACTCTACATGTAGATCTCTCTATTCAGCCCTGTGCTGACTCACCCTGTCTCCTGGAATCCCCCAGCCCCTGTCACTCACAAACCAGACATGGAATACACAACCTAGCAGAGGCAGGCTTGGACAGTTAGGAAAGAAAATACCTACTTTCTAAAAGTGGTATTTTCTAACACAGAATGTTAAAACCAACTTCACTAAAAGATGTATTTTATCATTCTGAGTTCAGGCATACTAAATTTGTTTTTCTACCACGTTCCCTGGGTCAGTTAGGATTATAAGATGTTATAATCAAACTGCCCATTCTGGCCTGTGGGGAACAGGTAGCCTTGCAATAGTGAAAAACGAAAATGGCTGTAATTCACTATTAGGACATGCCACACACACCAGGGCATGTCCTACCTTATACTTACAATGCACCCTGCCCTTGGGCCTAATTTAGGGGTGACTAACATGCAGAAAAGGGAAGGTTTGGGGACTGGTAAGTGGGTGCACTTACCAAGTTGACATGGCAGTACCAGACTGCACACAGGCTCTGCAATGGCAGGCCTGAGACATGCTTTCCACGCTGCTCCGGTGGGTGGCACAACCAGTGCTGCAAGCCCACCAGCAGCATTTGATTTACAGGCCCTGGGCACACGCGGTGAACTGTACTAGGGTCTGACAGTAAATCAAATAAGCCAATCATGGAGTCACTAATCCATAAGTCAATTTATAACAGAGAGCATATGCACTTTAGCACTGATCAGCAGTGGTATAGTGCCCAGAGTCATACAACCAACAAAAAGATGTCAGAAAGAGTACAGGAGGAAGGCAAAAAGTTCAGGGATGACCCTGCAAAAAGGGCCAAGTCCAACAGGAGACATGATGTTACATATAAAACTGTTAACCATTGGGGCAATCATCAGCAATGTTAGACAGGTACACATATCAATATTCAAAAATGCCCTCACCGATGGACATCAAATCATGAACAGCCTGTACAATCATGACGGAATTTTTAGCTGTTTGTTCTTGAACTCTGGGCTTTGGAGTTAACTTTTGCATGCAATAAGAACAACAGGCGGGAAGGCAATTGATGCACAGACAACACGTGAATGCCACACCTGCAATAGCTACTAAGAATAAGAGTATTTTCCAGCCCCATTGTGAGAAGTTGGCCTGGTATATGCTGTTCACTAATTAAAGTGGACACCTTGCACCAGGGCAAATCGACTCTTATGGTAGATAGGTTTAAGACAACCTTTTAAAGAAAGCTATCCTAGTGGTAGCTGTGGAGAGCAGCCTTCAGGCTAAGTCTCGGAGGAATGTAAAGCAGCTTGTTTTACCATATAATCTCTTGAATCACCAAATGAAAAGACACCACACAGGTATATATATCAAATATATATGTATTTATTTCTAAATAACTCTCTACTAATCTCTTTATGAGATTAGAAGACAAACATATGCACAAATCAACGTTTCACAATAAGTTAAGCACAAAATATGGCTGGGGCCCTAGGGGCGTACCAGACCATATACTAAGTAAGAGACCTTCAGAAGTGCAGGGGCCTCACGAAACCACCCAAGGCAGGTAAGTAAAGGACCCACGGGGGACGCGTGCAGTGTGGATACACAGGCGCGGATCGCCGTTAACTTCAATGGGGCAAGTCGCGGTTGGAAATAAAGAGTTTTAGGATACTTCGGGAGAACCTACAAGCAAGTCACTTACAGGGTAAGTAGTTCTAGGGCCCACACCCACAGGAGCACCGTAGTGCTGGAGTTACCTCACCCAGGGAAGCCGGGTGCACAGGTGTCCTTTGGTGTCGGGTCGCGGTGTCGTTTTCAATGGCGACCAAAGAAGACTTGCTGCTTGCGGGAGCTGAAGAAGTGTCCGGTGGAATCCAAGCCTGGATTCTGAAGAAGGATGACCTGAAAGCAGAGGGGACAGTGTTCAAAGTCACTTGGCAGTGACCCGGGGCAAGGAAGCTGGATGCCCACCGTCGTCGGTCGCTTCAGGTCGGTTGCGGGTGCCTTGACTCTTCAGCCACGTGGTCCAGGAGGCGTCGACGACGACCAGGAGCTGGATTCAGTGTGTCCCTCGACGTCTGCAGCTGACTGCGGTGTCGGCAACTCGATCGGAGCCAACAAGCCTTGGCAGCCGCAAGTCTCGGGGAGATGAAGAAAAGTCGATGGCGCAGACCAGCAAGGTCTGTGGAACTCACCCAGCGAGGGTAAGTCAGGGCAGGCCTGGAGCAACCAGGGGAGCCCTTTGGTTTGGTTAAGAAGTCTTCTGGGGACCCACAAGCCAGCGGGCAAGGGATAGCGAAGACACCTCGGGCGGAATCACTCAACAGGGGCCCACGGTCACTCGGGACGGTGTAGGCCTCTGATCTTCGGAGGGATTCCTGTTAGAGGTCGGGGCCACACGTGGTCCAAAGCACAAGTTCGTAGAACGTTGTGAAGGGGTTGCACTCGACAATAGTGCACGGTACCCAGGGGTCGCGGTTCCTCGTCACTCGTGGGGTCCACTTGCCTCAGCTTCGCTGGGGACTCACGATGGCCTGGGAGAGGTCAGGAAATCTACTTCTTGGGCTGCAGGGACTTCGGACTCCGGCGGGAGCGGCGTAGTTTGCGACCGTCGTTGTCGTTTTTGGTGCCTGCCAAGCAGGGGAGTCACTCCTTGACTCCAAGGGAGATTCTTCTGTCTTCCAAAGGTAGTGGAACGTCGAAGGGCCAGGATTCTTCTGTAGAGCGTCGTCCAGGGGTTATCTGCTTTGCAATGGCAAGGTTCCCCCTCTTATACTAAAAGAGGGGATGGACTAGCTCTATGACCCCACCTATGGGAGGGTCAAGGGAGGGGTGGCTACACCCACTTCCCTTTGTCCAGTTTCGCCCCAGAGCAGGGGCAGGTAGCCCCTGAGCTGGTTTGAACTGGTATATGCACAGAGGAGCCTTCTGCTCCCCCAGTGCAGGACTTCAAAGCACTCTAAGAGTGCACCCACCCAGCCCCAATACACTAAACCCTGTCTGGAAGGTGGTTACACCTCCCTGTGACAGGATGCCTATTGTTGGGCTTCCTCCACTGCGAGTTTCGGTCATCAGCAGGAGGGCAGCCCAGTGTCTGTGACTGGTGGCATCCATTTTGTGATGCCAGGGCTCTTTAGGATTCTACCGCGTTTCCACAGCAGGTACATGTCTTATCCCTCTAGAAGGGTGGAATGCTACCCCTGCCGCCAAGATTGGCGGGGGGGGTAGTATTCCAAGATGTTTGACACCAAACACGACATGTTTTGATGCAGCCATTCCAAAGTTAGCATTTACCGCGAGGATATAATGCACTTAAATAGTATATGGTTATACCGCATCCACAAACAGCACCAGAGAATAGACTCTGAGAGCTGCAGAGGGGCCCTGCTCAGGCAGAGGCACCCCCTCACATAGAAGCCAAGCACCCTGCCCTCAGGATTGATAGGGCCTGCCTTAGGGGTGACTGATAGGTTTATATGTGTGTGCAGGAGAGATATAGGAAACCTATATCTCAGTGAGGGGTGCTAGCACCACCTCACCCAGGCTGCAGTAGCAGGCCTGTGGTGTCAGATTTAGTCTGCTTCCCAGGGGTGGCATAATACATGCTGCAGCCCCTGGTAGGCCTGTGAAGTACCTATGCCCTTGGTACCTAAGGTACCATATACTAGGGACTCATAAGGCACCACAGTATCCAATCACTAGTGCACCTAGAGTGCACTCCATGTCATTTAGAGAGAGCAGATAGACTGGGGCCCTGAATAGCAGGATCCCAGTCCAACTAAGTCATAAACCAGCAAAACACCATAAAAAAAGTGGGGGCAACCATATAGTCAGATTCCACCTTCCTACATAACCCCCCAAACGAAAGGAGATAAGGCTAACCTTGGCCAGTTGAGCCTTTATTGACTCAGTGGCCATATAAGGAAGCACCTGCACTAGCATGGTTGCCCCCTGTCTGATGGTCCACTAAGCAATCCCTCACCCTAAGGGTGTGAGAGGGTCTCCACCATGGGGAATCACTACCTCTGGTGTGCTCTGGTAAAGTGCAAGGCTGGTGAGGTGTCTGAGTAGGAAGTGAGGCCCTAGGAATGTTGGCCTCAGCTTCCTCAGATCACTGGTCACCATGTATGCCTGTCTTTCCATGACTGAGTTGCATTTTGCTCTAAGGGTCAACCTTTGGCTGCCTACAGCTGGGGGTTGGGTCCCTTTGAATGGACTACTGGAGGGGCATGGCAGGTTTGGAACCTTTTGGTCCCAGGTTTGCCCTTGCCTAACAGAGTCCTTCTGGGGGAGGTCCCTACATAAAGGTATGGGGGATCCCTCAGTGGGTTGAGGAATTTTCACCTGGCTAGGGCTACTAGACTGGGTGCCCCTTATCTGCTGATGGGGGGATTCCTCTGGACAGGGGGCCCTGGGGGGTCCACTGACCTCCCTGACCTCTGCAGCCCTGGGCTGACTGAGGCAGGGTAGAGAGGGGCAGTTTACCTGCTCTAGACTGGGTACCACCTTGGAAGGGTCCTCTGCCATCAGGGGTGTGGCCAGGACAGGCCTGACTACCTCTGGGGCAGTTCCTTCACTAGGGGTAGGGTCAGTTCCCTGAGGAGGCTGACCCTTACCTACTGTCTGGGGGGAAGAAGACTTTTCTTCAACCCTTGTGCTCTCTTTTGGGGGAGAGTGGGCCATTCTTCCAGGCTCCATCTCTCCATAATCTTGGGCTGGGGCTGTGGCCATCACAGCCCCCTAACCTTACAGGGACACCCAACATCTTCAGATGGGTTTGGTGTTCAATTTCAGCCCAGGCTGAAATTTCCAGATCATTGCCCATCAGGCAATCTACAGGTAAGGTTGGGGACACTGCCACTCTCTTTGGGCCTGTGACCCCCTCCCAGCTGAGATTGACTATGGCCATGGGGTGATCTGTTCTGACACCATCAATGTTGGTCACCTGGTATTTAAACTCAGGTAAAAGCTGGTGAGGGGGGACTAGTTTCCCTGCCACCATGGTGACACTAGCCCCTGTGTCCCTAAATGCCACAGCTTTCTGACCATTAATTATTGGCTCCAGTCTGTACCTGCCCAATGCTATGGGACCCATGGTAAAGGTGGCATATCCTACACCACCATCAGAATCTGAGGAGTCTGTTGAGGGGGTCCTGTCTAAACTAGGGCCCACCTCTGTTCCTCTTGCAAAAGCACCTAACTTTTGGGTGCACTACTCCCAACTGGAGGATTACTACTGGTAGTACCAGGAGGGGTGGTAGTAGTTGTTGGAGGAACATTTTCTTTATTGCCATTCCTGGGACAACTGGGATCAGATTTCCAGTGCCCAGGCTTTTTACAGACATGGCAATAGGGTTTCTTTTCAGGAGAGGAAGGAGTTTGGGACCCACCCCCAGAAGAGGAATTTTGGGGCCCTGTAGTGGACTTATCCTTGGATTTATCCCCACCTTTCTCTTGGGACTTGGTAGAATCTTTCTTGTGGTCACCACCCTGATTCTTAGGCCTTACTCTGGTTCTGACCCATTTGTCTGCCTTCTTTCCCAATTCTTGGGGAGAGGTCAGATCAGAGTCCACCAGGTACTGGTGTAAAAGCTGGTTTTGACAATTATTAAGGATCTGTTCTCTCATCATTAGATTATAAAATCCTTTGAAATCAGTAACCCTACTGCCAACCAGCCAACCCTCCAGAGCCTTGGATGCACAATCTACAAAGTCTGTCCAGTCCTGAGTCTGTGCCTTCTGGGTATCTCTGAACTTCAACCTGTACTCTTCAGTGGTTAAGCCAAACCCATCTATCAGTGCACTCTTCAGGACCTCATAATCATCAGCATCCTCCTCTCTAACAGTGAGGAGCTTGTCTCTTCCTTTATCTGAAAAGGAGAGCCACAAGATTGCTGCCCACTGCTTTTGGGGGACCTGCTGTACTCTACAGGCCCTCTCCATAGCAGTTATCCACTTGTGGATATCATCCCCACTCTGGTAGGGAGGAACAACCTTGCTCAGGTTCCTATGGTCAGGAATATATTCTCTGCCTCTAGGGACACTGTTGCTGCCACCAGGGGGTTCTAACCCCTCTTTTCTAGAAGCTCTCTGGATCTCCAGGGCTTCCCTATCCAGTGCCAACTGCTTGGTTCTGAGGGCCACTTTGGCTTCCTCATACTGGAGCAGTTTGCACCTTCTCTCAGAGGAGGTCTCTCTTAAGGAAAAGTATGAGCTCCTCTGCTGGACAAATTCTCTGCCAGAGTGATAAGAGTGGTCAGATTCCCTGGAAGGGGATCTGTGCCTCTCCTCCTCTCTGTCAGTTCTCTTAGGGAGAATTCCTCTGTCCTTTTCAGGCCCCTTTGAGCCTGGCCCTTCAATCACAGAGTCTTGGTCATTCTGATTTTCATCATCTGACCCAGATACTATGACTGACCCACCCACTGATTCAGACCCTTTAGCTCCTAGAGCCAATCTAAGGTCATCTGCTGTCAGCAGATCTATCAGGTGTAGTGTTGAGGGACTCTGTCCTAGCCTCAGGTGTCTGTCAACACACATGGCTCTCAAGTCAGAGAAAGCCATGTCCTTATACTGAGGCTGAGTGGATCCACTGGGTCCACCCCTTAAGGACATTCTAGTGTTGTGCAGTGTTGTACTACCTACACTAGTTTGTGGCCTACTGATCCTAGCTTGAGCTGTGGAAAGGGTGTGCTATCCCTTGGCACACAGCTCTAAGTTCAGTAGAACTTATTGATACTAAGCTTGACTTTATATGTACCTTGAGTACCTATAATGGTTTTCAGTTAGTAATTCAAATAGAGATTTTCTGGTAAAACAATGGCAAGCTGGAATCCCACACGCTGCCCACCAATGTGAGAAGTTGGCCTGGTATATGCTGTTCACTAATTAAAGTGGACACCTTGCACCAGGGCAAATCGACTCTTATGGTAGATAGGTTTAAGACAACCTTTTAAAGAAAGCTATCCTAGTGGTAGCTGTGGAGAGCAGCCTTCAGGCTAAGTCTCGGAGGAATGTAAAGCAGCTTGTTTTACCATATAATCTCTTGAATCACCAAATGAAAAGACACCACACAGGTATATATATCAAATATATATGTATTTATTTCTAAATAACTCTCTACTAATCTCTTTATGAGATTAGAAGACAAACATATGCACAAATCAACGTTTCACAATAAGTTAAGCACAAAATATGGCTGGGGCCCTAGGGGCGTACCAGACCATATACTAAGTAAGAGACTTAGGGACAACGACTTGCAGGGAGACAAGGCCTAGGGCCTTCAGAAGTGCAGGGGCCTCACGAAACCACCCAAGGCAGGTAAGTAAAGGACCCACGGGGGACGCGTGCAGTGTGGATACACAGGCGCGGATCGCCGTTAACTTCAATGGGGCAAGTCGCGGTTGGAAATAAAGAGTTTTAGGATACTTCGGGAGAACCTACAAGCAAGTCACTTACAGGGTAAGTAGTTCTAGGGCCCACACCCACAGGAGCACCGTAGTGCTGGAGTTACCTCACCCAGGGAAGCCGGGTGCACAGGTGTCCTTTGGTGTCGGGTCGCGGCGTCGTTTTCAATGGCGACCAAAGAAGACTTGCTGCTTGCGGGAGCTGAAGAAGTGTCCGGTGGAATCCAAGCCTGGATTCTGAAGAAGGATGACCTGAAAGCAGAGGGGACAGTGTTCAAAGTCACTTGGCAGTGACCCGGGGCAAGGAAGCTGGATGCCCACCGTCGTCGGTCGCTTCAGGTCGGTTGCGGGTGCCTTGACTCTTCAGCCACGTGGTCCAGGAGGCGTCGACGACGACCAGGAGCTGGATTCAGTGTGTCCCTCGACGTCTGCAGCTGACTGCGGTGTCGGCAACTCGATCGGAGCCAACAAGCCTTGGCAGCTGCAAGTCTCGGGGAGATGAAGAAAAGTCGATGGCGCAGACCAGCAAGGTCTGTGGAACTCACCCAGCGAGGGTAAGTCAGGGCAGGCCTGGAGCAACCAGGGGAGCCCTTTGGTTTGGTTAAGAAGTCTTCTGGGGACCCACAAGCCAGCGGGCAAGGGATTGCGAAGACACCTTGGGCGGAATCACTCAACAGGGGCCCACGGTCACTCGGGACGGTGTAGGCCTCTGATCTTCGGAGGGATTCCTATTGGAGGTCGGGGCCACACGTGGTCCAAAGTACAAGTTCGTAGAACGTTGTGAAGGGGTCGCACTCGACAATAGTGCACGGTACCCAGGGGTCGCGGTTCCTCGTCACTCGTGGGGTCCACTTGCCTCAGCTTCGCTGGGGACTCACGATGGCCTGGGAGAGGTCAGGAAATCCACTTCTTGGGCTGCAGGGACTTCGGACTCCGGCGGCAGTGGCGTAGTTTGCGACCGTCGTTGTCGTTTTTGGTGCCTGCCAAGCAGGGGAGTCACTCCTTGACTCCAAGGGAGATTCTTCTGTCTTCCAAAGGTAGTGGAACGTCGAAGGGCCAGGATTCTTCTGTAGAGCGTCGTCCAGGGGTTATCTGCTTTGCAATGGCAAGGTTCCCCCTCTTATACTAAAAGAGGGGATGGACTAGCTCTATGACCCCACCTATGGGAGGGTCAAGGGAGGGGTGGCTACACCCACTTCCCTTTGTCCAGTTTCGCGCCAGAGCAGGGGCAGGTAGCCCCTGAGCTGGTTTGAACTGGCATATGCACAGAGGAGCCTTCTGCTCCTCCAGTGCAGGACTTCAAAGCACTCTAAGAGTGCACCCACCCAGCCCCAATACACTAAACCCTGTCTGGAAGGTGGTTACACCTCCCTGTGACAGGATGCCTATTGTTGGGCTTCCTCCACTGCGAGTTTCGGTCATCAGCAGGAGGGCAGCCCAGTGTCTGTGACTGGTGGCATCCATTTTGTGATGCCAGGGCTCTTTAGGATTCTACCGCGTTTCCACAGCAGGTACATGTCTTATCCCTCTAGAAGGGTGGAATGCTACCCCCGCCGCCAAGATTGGCGGGGGGTAGTATTCCAAGATGTTTGACACCAAACACGACATGTTTTGATGCAGCCATTCCAAAGTTAGCATTTACCGCGAGGATATAATGCACTTAAATAGTATATGGTTTAACCGCATCCACAAACAGCACCAGAGAATAGACTCTGAGAGCTGCAGAGGGGCCCTGCTCAGGCAGAGGCACCCCCTCACATAGAAGCCAAGCACCCTGCCCTCAGGATTGATAGGGCCTGCCTTAGGGGTGACTGATAGGTTTATATGTGTGTGCAGGAGAGATATAGGAAACCTATATCTCAGTGAGGAGTGCTAGCACCACCTCACCCAGGCTGCAGTAGCAGGCCTGTGGTGTCAGATTTAGTCTGCTTCCCAGGGGTGGCATAATACATGCTGCAGCCCCTGGTAGGCCTGTGAAGTACCTATGCCCTTGGTACCTAAGGTACCATATACTAGGGACTCATAAGGCACCACAGTATCCAATCACTAGTGCACCTAGAGTGCACTCCATGTCATTTAGAGAGAGCAGATAGACTGGGGCCCTGAATAGCAGGATCCCAGTCCAACTAAGTCATAAACCAGCAAAACACCATAAAAAAAAGTGGGGGCAACCATATAGTCAGATTCCACCTTCCTACACCCATGTTGCTAACAGTCCCCAAAACCACCCAGACAGGGACCACGTGCCATTCTCCTGGTGGATGTCAGATGCTAATCTGTGTAACTTTTGTATGGCTGCATATACATTCGGGGCGTGATCTGGTATGTACACACAGCAACTACTGCCGATGACGCGACAGGCCCCACCCCGATCAGCAAGGATGACGTCCAACACCATCCTGTTTTGAAGGGCAACAAGTCTCGTGGCCTGAAGCTCAGCTGTGATGTTGGTCAGTATTCTCGCTGTGGTGTTAATGACTCCCTCTACAACCCTTGTGAGTCGGCGTATACTACGGCTGTTATACATAGGGCCCCAAAATGGCAAAATACCCTTCATGGCATCCGTAAATTGCTGCAAGGTAGTGTCAGTCTGATCGATATCATTTGTGTCAAGAACCCTTCTTACTCGAGACAGATACACACTCCTGCGCCGTAATCTGTGGTCTCTGTGATAATTGGATGGAGCAATATACACAGGGGGCAAGAGAAAGGACACGTAGCACACACCAGACCACCCCCTAGGAAGCCATATGTAAGCCTGGGACCCACAGACGAAGTACACATTGTGGGGCGGAAGCAATGGTGGACTACTTGTGGTGTTCAAGTCATAAGTGTAATTACAAATACTCTCTCCTACCGGAACCTTTCCAAAGCCTCGGACACAAAAACTAGTGGTGGTGTTAATCACCGGTACCGGCATTGCCTTATCCTGAGTAATATTATGTAACTGAAAGGACCTGAAATATTCAGTGACGTTAAAGTCTTGGAAATCTGTCATCTCATCTAAAAGCCATGTTACATTTTTCTTCCTTTCATACTCATTCATGCAGGCATCGGGATGTAGAGTGTCAGCAGCCCCATTCCTCCCCGGAGTAAATCCTTGGTGTGTTGCTATATAACCCAGTACAGCCTCATAATCAAGGTATGTCATATTCATTGCATCTGAATGATAATGGATATATACCATGGTGAACAACTGAAACCAGGCTTCGCAGCTGGCCAAACAAGAGAGGGGAAGGGACAGCAACAAGTCATTTTTATGCATCACTGAGGGGAGTAAACCACAAACCCAACAATCGGTGACATTCGTGGAATGGTGGGCCTGATGGAGCATCTGCAGGAAGGCGTTATCTACATAAGTCTGCCTATGTCTTTCCTTATGCGGAGCCAGGGTGACGAAGACATGCTCGGGGGGGGCGTAGTGGTTGCAATCAGGGAGTGTACAGGATGTCTTTCTTCTAAGAACCATAGGATCCCTAACACTGCTACCAATGCTACAAAAACTATTACAAGGAACACTATCTTAGTCTTGGTGGGCCAGCTTGACCAAGTGGGGCTATGTTGGTCAAGACGGCGTCCCTCTAATGGCTGTTCTTCTTCCATAACAATACAACCAAAGGGATACATTTTCATCTATCAAACTACCAGAGGGGAGTCCGTGCTATGGAGCCAGGGATACAGAAAGGGGGAAAAAAGAGAAAAAATAGTCTCTTAGGGGTCGATTCCGATTCGGGCCGGAAATTTCTCCGACCGAGCCGGACCCGGAGAGATTTCCGACCGAATCGGACCCGTGCAGTCCGACCGAACGAGTACGATGCGTCCGTATGTTATCGGACTCGAGTCGGTCGGACTCCCATTGAAGTCAATGGGAGCCGGTCGTACAACGCGTACGCGGGCTCCCATTGACTCAATGGGTGCGAGTCGGACAAGTGCGCCCCCTACAGCGGGTACGCGGCGAAGCGATTCGCGCCGTACACGCACAGGTAGGGGGACCCATGGGTCCCCCTGTGTGCGACTCGCATGGCTACGCATACAGGGGGGTCCGACACGGACCCCCAAAGTACGGCTCCGACAGCTCTTTCGAGCCGGAGTGCGCGGCTCGGTCGGACTGCTCGCGGCGCGCATCGTGCTTACCCGGCCGGGGAACGTCTCCATTGCGCGGTGCGAGTCGAGTCCGAGCGAGTCGGTCGGAGCGGTTCGAGCCGGGAGCGAGTCGGTCAGAGCGGTCGGGACGCCAGGACGAGTCGGTCGGCGAATTCGCATCGTACTCGCTCGGCCGGACCCGCGTACGGTTCGGTCGGGAAACAGGGCTCTGAATCGGATCCGGTAAAGCCGAATCCGATTCGGAGCCCTACCGGCTGAGATCGGAATCGGCCCCATAGTGTCTATAAACGGTGGTGCTAACGAGCACTTCAAAAGAAAAAGGAAAAACAAAAGTCTCTTAGTGTCTCTCAACGGTGGTGCTAACGAGCACTTCACAGTGGGGGTACATGACCACAACCCTTTCTGTCTCTTCACTCAGGATAGGACAGCTTCCCTCCTTGGAAAGCACCCCCCACTTATCCTGTCCAGTGTCTCAGACAATGCACCAATCTCCCTTTCCCTAAACTATTGTTGGTACCATAGGCAGGGTACGTGGGCCCTATTCTTTATCCAGAAGTCCATCCCTACTAACCTGACAGTCCCTTGGGTGCACTGTCCCTCCGCCAGGGACGCAGATTGTACCGAACCACTCCAGGCACTGCCTCGTCTCGAAAAAGAACCTTAAACTCAGGGGAGGCAGTGGACTGAGACTCCTGTTCCTGTGAACCAGATGGAGGAGAAACCTGGGCAGCCCTTATTTCTGGAGGCACTGCCTCGTTCAGAACAGCATCGTTCTCCTCTTCCGTCTGTGCCCAGCTCAGTCGGGCATCAGAAAAAGGGACAAAGCAAGGGACCTTCTCTGTCTCGTGGTCCCCAATTCCCTCACTGACCCACTTGTCATAAGGGAGAGGGAGCGGGACTTGCTTGCAGTGGGATGAATGGATTCAGTTCTTCGGTCCCTCCACTTTCACAGCAGTCCTCGTGGTGAGTGAAACAAGGAGGGGCCCCCTCCACCTCGGCTCCAAGCACCCTCGTCTCTGGTAGTTTTGTACTAGGACATATTCCCCGGGCTGGATACTGTGCCCTGGCCCCTCAGGTATTGGCGGCAGTGCCTCGTGAATCTGTTGATGAATAGAACACAAATTTTTAGTTAACTCATATAGGTAATCCACAAGCAACAGGTATTCAATATCAGAGAAATGGCGTGGGCGGGGGAACACCCCACACATTTGCGGGGAGCCCGAAAACCACCTCGTATGGGGATAACCCTGTTCTAGAATGTGCTGTCACTCTGGTGGATAATAGGGCAAGGGGTAGTGCGTCCGGCCATTGCAACCCTGTGCTCTCCCTGATCTTTGCCAGCTTCAACTTGAGAGTACCATTGTACTTCTTAACCAAACCGGCCGACTGGGGGTGGTTTGCTGCGTGAAACTTCTGCTTGATATGCAGACCGTCGCATACCAACTGAATCACCTTTGCATTAAAGTGACTCCCGTTGTCACTCCAAATCAAACGGGGCAAGCCGAAGCGCGGGAAGAACTCCTTCAAAAGAGCCTTCGCCGTCGCCATGGCTGTGTTCTCTTTAGTGGGGTAAGCCTCAATCCATTTACTGAATGCACAAACGACCACCAGCACGTACTTCAAGTTGTTAACTCGTTCCATTTCGATGTAATCCATCTGGAGAACCTCGAAAGGGAAAGAGGGGGGTGCAAAATTACCGGGAGGTGTAGGGGTACCTTTTCCAGGATTATGTATCAGGCAAACCATGCAATTCTTCAATGCAAATTGGAAGGGGATTGAGGCAGAACAGATTGCACCTATCTTTTAGTGGAGTGTTTTATATCAAGATGTGCAAGGTGCTAGGGGCCGGAGACTCAATACCCCTAAGCCTCCAAAGATACACAAAATCTCCTAATTTCAAGACAACACAGTGGTCCAGCACACTTAATTCAGATTTGCAAATTAATTGACAATAGTTTTACAGAAGTGATCCTTGTTATAGCTTAAACATTCATTTCACACGGTCAGATCTCATAATTAAACAAAAAGGCAATTCAGCAGAGTTGTTCTTTAAATTCTTTATTGAAGACTTCTTTTTTCTGACAGGGTAAAAACCGTAGCCAACGCGTTTCATCCTCACGGACTTCTTCAGGGCTACAAACAACATACATATATACAAAAATTACTTCCCATGAATTATTCCATCTTTACTTTATAAACATTAAAATAAATTAGTAATCCATTTTAATCTAAAGACCAACTCATTAGGAATACATATCATGTAACATTTTCTATGAACATGAGTAATCATAGGAAAGACTATTTAAAGCATAAATCTCATGACCAAACTACATTCAGAAATTTTCTGCTGACTTTTCACTACTTTCTAACAGTCTTTCGTGTCTCTGGTGGGAAAGGGCACTCGCACCATTGTCCTATATGTATGTTGTTTGTAGCCCTGAAGAAGTCCGCGAGGACGAAACACGTTGGCTAAAGGGAGGGGTAGTAACTTGGCTGGGTTCAGAGTGGCGCATCTATTTATTGTAATGTGTGGCGCAAACAAAGTCAATTCATAACCAGTCAGACGAGCATTGGTAAGGTGCTGCGTCTTTGTCTTGTTCAAAAGTGTGTCCACAGCATGGGGTACTATTACTGTGAGATCAGTATTAAGGACGAACCCTGCCGATTGTCGAATAGAGACAGCCACAGCCGCGGCAGCTCTTAAACAGCTCGGGAGGGCTCTGGCGACAGTGTCAAGAAGAGCAGAGAAATAAGCACACGGCCTCTGCTTACCTCCAAAGGCTTGTGTTAACACAGAAAGCGCACATCCAGCCGTTTCATGTACGTACAGCATGAAAGGCTTCTGATAATCTGGCGTACCTAGCACAGGCGCAGAGCAAAGCGCAACATTTAATTGCTCAAAAGCTTGCTGACATTCATGCGTCCAGGGTAAAGGCTCATGCACATCTTTAATGGTTAAATAGAGCAGAGGCTTTGTTAGTAAGGAGTAACCGGGTATCCAGTGGCGACAATACGAGGTGATGCCTATGAAAGCACGCACGTCCCTCTGAGTCTTGGGGACGGGCATCTTAACCATGGCATCAACTCGTTCAGGTGTTAGCCTCCTTCCTCCTTCGACAGTAGGTGACCTAAATAGGTGACCTCCTGTCGACAATATTGAAATTTTGAAAGGGACACTTTATGTCCATGCTGTGCCAAATGTAGCAGCAATTTGACTGTGGCATCTTTGCAACCCTCTTCAGTATCGGAGGCTACCAACAGGTCGTCCACATACTGCAATAATACGTTACCTGAAGGAAGAGAGAGGGAATCCAACTGACCTTTCAGGGCTTGACTATATATACTAGAACTTTCAGTATACCCCTGAGGAGCACGACAGAATTGGAAACTCCGGCCCGCTAGGGTAAAACCAAAAAGGTGCCGGCTATTCGGGTGAATTGGAATGCTAAAGAAAGCATTTTTCAAATCAATCACGGAAAAGAATTTGTCTGTGGAAGGAATCATTGTCAAAAGAGCAGTAATGTCGGGTACCACCGGGAACTGAGGGACCACTATTTTGTTAACCTCCCGCAAATCAATCACAAAACGATAAACATTAGGGTGAGCATCAGCAGAGTCTGAGGGTGTCTTTTTGAGGATGGGAAAAATAGGGCTGTTACACACATTGGCAACTGTCTCCTCAACCACCCCCGATTTGATCAAATCCTGTATAATCTGCAACAAATCCCGTTCCCCCGCCTGCGGTATTTTGTACTGGGGAATACGAGGCAGCACGGCATTGTCTTTAATCTTCATAGAGACCGGTGGTATCTGCAATAACCCCACATCCGTGTCTCCTGTTGCCCACAACGTGGGCGGCACATCCTTAAATTCAGCAGGAAGCGGTGCGTCTTTCGAAAAACACTGTTTGGTACTGGCCACCTATTGTCATATAAACGCCATCTGGAGAACAGGAAATCTTAGCATGCAGCTTTTTCAACAGATCTAATCCCATTACATTTTCTCCACAATTCGCTGTCAACAAGAAGGGCGAGTCCACAGTAAACGGGCCAATAGTTAAAGCAAGGGGTTCAGAAATGGGGCTCACAACCGGTATGCCTGAAAACCCTACTGAAACATTGTTATGGCCAGACAGAGCTGCCCCGGGGACCAGTGAACGAGAAACAGAGCTATTCATTGCACCTGTATCCACCAGAAACATCTTAGCCAAACCATGCAAATCCGCCCTGACATAAGGACCACGCTGATCTACAGGTATTTGAACTGGTCCCTCACCCTGTCCCTGGCTGTCCTAGTTATAGGACATCCCTGACGCCTCGTCCAGATCATAATCATCGTGATAGTACTGCCTTCCCCGGGGGTCATCAAAATAGTTCTGGTCAGAGCGACCCCCCAAGGATGCCCCACCCTGAATCTCATCGCGACCGCCTTCACCCCCGTCCACCGGCACCCCGACCTCTGGGGGCTGCAACCTTCTGCAACAAGTCCGGACACTCACACCGCCAGTGCCCCTCCCTCTTACAATACGCGCACTGGTTCGGCCCCGCGGACTGCCTCCTCTGCCTGCGCCACGCGACCAATGAGCCGGACCAGTGCCACGTCCTCTGGCAGTCCCCCTTGCTGCCTGTTGCATTAGTACCTTAGTCTTCAACTCCTTATTCTTCTTCTCCACCTTCTCTTTCTCCTCATTCTCCCTATGCTCATAGTTCTGTGCCATACTCAATATCACTGAAGGGGAGGCGGTAGTCCAGGTGCTCTCAGAAGCATGCAACCGAGCAGCTATCTCGGGGAGCAGGTTCGTTACAAATCTATTAACGAACAACCGGACACCGCCTTCCACCGACAAATTCTGTCCACTAAAATCCAGAAACACCCCTTCAAACCGGGTAAAAAAATCTGACACACTTTCATCCTTCTTCTGACGACATGCTGCTAACTTATCGAAATCTACTCGTCTGGGTGGGATGAGAGAATTCATGTAAGTAATGATACGACCCGGCAAAGCCAGTATCTCAGCCCTAGGCTTTTCGCCAGGCTTTGGCTCATTATCCCATGCCCTATTCGCATTCCAAGTGCCACCCAACTCCACAACATGGTCCTGCGTATGCACCTGCCTCCATATGTCCACCGGTACCAACAACCCGAAAAACATCTCAACATCGGCCAGTGTCATCACCGTCGATGAAGCGGCCTCCGTTAATTCTTTATAATATGATGTTGGATTTTTCCTAGGGTCTGGCAGCTGGCTTTTGAGGGCAAGCACCTCACTCCGTTTCCATGGAGTGTAAACCCATTGCTCCTGAAAACGAGCTTCCACCCGTTGCTGAACTATAACATCCTGCGCATTACGCCATTCTGGGATTTCAGGATGAAAAATAGGATGCACCTCCCTCATTGGGAATTGGGACACTGTTGTCGGCGTTTTCTGGTGCAGCGTACCCCGATACCCAATCATCTTTGCCACATTACTAAAGACGTAGTTAGGGGCCATATCAGCAGTATATACATGGTCTCGAATGTCATAAATTATCTGGAGTGCTACACCACCAAAACACTGCTCCCACAACCCTATCAATGTAGCCGACATGTGCTTGAGAGCATGCTGCTGCACAAACGGCTCGAAATCCTTCAAGACACTCCACACATCCTCTACACTGTAGATCAGACTGCGTGCCCACTGCGCAGCCTGGTTGGCGACCATTTGTTTTTCTTCATTCCCCACATCAGATCGAATCAGCACCCGCCCCATTCGTTCCCGTGCCGCAGCCCAATTCCCCTCATCCATTCCACGCACCGGTGTCCCAGCACCCAACGATGCTGGGTATGAAATGTCTGGGAAAGACACAATAGATGAAGGAACGGGCACCAATGTGAGTAATGACTGCGTTGAAGGTGTGAGAGAAGGGGGAGAAACAGGAGCGGGGCAGCAGATACAGCAGAAGGACCCGAAGCTACTGCACTCGCAGCTTGCGAAGCTAGGGGGGAAACAGGCGGGGCCGTAGCAGAAGCAGCCGGATCAGAGGTAGCAGGGCCAGATATAGAAAGAGGAGAAGCGGCAGACTGAGAAGTCGAAGCAACAGGTTATACCCTCTGCGGGGCATAGGGAGGTGGGGGCCTAGTGTCTAATGTTCATCCACAAATGCGTCACCTTCCTCCCGGGCAACATAGGACTTATCGCATTGTAATCAAAACTTCCTATCAGCACACTCTATACCTTTTTCTACTTTCTCCCTATCATAGGCTACTGCTTTCTGAGTTAACGTTTGAATTTTTCCCCTCCGGGTCTCCTTCTCTGCCCGCATGCGCCGTTGCCTAGCTTCCTTTTGCCATACCTGAAGGGAATCAAACATCGACTGCCTACTTCTTCTGGCAAATAATTTATCTTGCAGATAATTCAATTTCTGTTCATCAAAGGTACCTGTCGGTGGCCACTGAAGCTCGGCATTGTCCCTCGTATATTTGTGCTATAATGTACTAAACATAATAGGGCCAAGGCTGTGCTTCACGTACATGTCAAAATTTGGGGTGCCTTCCGGAGGCACAGGTTGCCTCTCCTCCAACCGAGCTTCGGCAGAGCAACAGCGGCACCCCACACACCACAATTTACTTAAACAAGGCATCTCAATAGCAGACACATACACCACTCACACGAACTAGACAACACACCAAACAAAGGGAATCCAAAACAAAACAGTCCGAAGACTGTGCCAAAACAAGACAGTCCGAAGACTGCACCAAAACAAGACAGTCCGAAGACTGTACCAAAACAAGACGGTCCGAAGACTGTACCAAAACAAGACAGTCCGAAGACTGTACCAAAACAAGAAGGCAGGCTCTAGCCCCAGGCCTTTTCAAGAGTAAACCAAATTCAGTAGGTGGCCTGGTAGAGCGTTCGCAACACTCTGCACCTCAAGGGTCCACAGACCCACCAAGTTCAAACAAGCTAAGAATGGTCCTCGGACCATGTTCAAGACTATTCAAGACGGCGCCATATTTACCAAGAGACAAGACAAACTCACCTGGTGCACACAGGTCAAACAAAGTTATTCTCCACTGCCGACTCTTCGGACCAAGCGGTCAGATCCAAGGGTTTTGCCTTTTCAGGACCCCAGCCAGGATGACCACTGGGCGAGGCACCGCCCGATCAGACTGGTGGGGCAGCTGCGAGAACTGAGCTCGGTCGTGTGGGGTACCCCGATCCGCCCATCCGACCGGACGCAACCCCGACCTCCACACCCGGTCGCGGGCGAGGATGGGTCACCTGGTGGAGTCCCTGTTCGGGCGCCAACTGAAGGAAGTGACCCGATTAGGGCCACCCTGGTCACTCACGACCTCCTCTTAGCCTTCCAAGAAATGAAGAGTCAGTGACGCAGTAGAGAATACAAACCAAGTTATTTTATTGTAAATGCGCTGCAGCGGAGTCCAGTCTGACTAGCCTCCTTAGATGCTACCGAGGGGACTGACTTCCAAACATTTGGTAACACAAAATAAGCCTTCCAACACCTCTCAAAACCCCGCCCCTGATGGAAAAATACTGCTTGGGCATAAGGACTGAACAAAGGAGGCACTGAGGGATGAGCTACCACCTGCAGAATGGGTACACGTTATCAAGCTCCCAAGGCCATCTTACTCGGTCTCAGCTCTCTCTGGTGTGGGAGCATAGCTATGTCCAAGGATAGGAATGCAGAGCTGAATAAACTATTCTCTTAGTGCATCTGGGTTCCAACCTTGGATGAGATATGGGAACTTTTCAGAACAGCAGCTTCTGCTGATTCAAGCAGAGAGCGGGGGCACAGAGGCTGGGGATTGCTCACAGCGTAACATGGAAACTACAGTAGTAAAATGGCGTCTCAGATGCTAACTTAAGCCGGCACCATTTTAGGAAAGCTGGACACACACACGCATTTGCAATCGTGATTATATGACATAGCTACATGAATGCTAACATAACACAGTATACATCATTGAGGACGGGGTAATGGGACATTTCGATTTTAACAGGTGGCATGCGCTGGACCTGGTGATTTGGCTAGACAGCGTAGCCACACTCAACTAAATTGTGAATTATCTATTGTTTGCTTTGCTTGGAATATATTGACTAATATTGTCTTGCAGCATGAATGTGTATGAGACAGAGGCCTTCAGATCTAGCCGCCCCAGTTCCTTCACTACGTCCTCCTGGTGCACAAATAAACTCTGGTTGAATGCAAGGTGATCTTTAGGTGTGAGTATATGTTAGACCTTTGCTTCCATTCAATGAGACCAGTTAGAGAAATAACTGTGGAACCCCTTACCCTACGTTCTGTTCCCTTCACACCCCACCTCCATGGGATGAGTTATTGGCACAAAGCTGGTAGCTCCATTCTTGCTTACCATTTGTTAATTAGAGAGCAGTGATGGGGCAAGAAAATCAAAGCAGCGAACCCTCACCGAAAGGGACTGCTGCCCATGCTGTGTACCACTAGTAAGGTAAAATTACAAGTACATTTCTGAAACAGTGGGTGGAACGCACTAATGAGAAAGGAACAAAATCCTTTCTTGCACATGATGCCTTTGATCTAAAGATATTAGTGAACTTATTGAAGAAGTTGAAAGATTCTACAAACAAGACAGAGGTCGAACAATGACTAGTCTTTCTACAATGGCATAAGGAGGTCAACAACTGCAGAGAAACTGGAATATCAAGTAAGCTAACTTAGGGACATAATTAGTGCTTCTGCTCATATTCTTCCACCTCCTCCTTCTCTTAAATCACTGAACCACAAGATAAAGAGAAGGAGACCAAGGACCCAAGGGAGGAGGATTTGCTGGATGTTTTCCTCATGCCCTCCGATGGGGCAGTGTTGCATTTTTGGATGCACCTTGAAACAGAGCAGGGCCGGCAGGATTGCAGCTGGATGGAGCACAAGGAGTAAACACACAAGAGAGTCCTGCGATGCGAGCAGTTGACAGTAGACAGAAGTGCCCGAATAACTAGAAAAAATATAGACTACACTCTTGTAGAAAGATCTAGACCGAGAAAGCATCCAATTCTAGCTGGGCATAGAGATCTCTGGGAACTCAGCCCACCATTAACTGAGAAAGTCTAGGAAGGACTGCAGACTGAATGGTTAGAAGCCAGATTCACACAGAAAGGGAAGACACCTCCTCTTACTCTAGTGATGCAGACGATAAAGCCCAACCCCTCCCTTTCCCAACACCGTTCTTTCCTTGAGAGACAACCCTGCCCCTGTCCCGTGATCCTCTTCAGAATTAATGAGCATTAAAGAGCAATTTCCAAAAATGAGAGAAAACCACAACCAGTTCTGCAAGAACTGCAAAGTATATTTGAAGTGTACAGACTGAACTGGGCTCATGTGAGTCAATTGTTGCATTTGGTGATGCCAAGTGAAGTGAGAGCGCAATTGGTTGGAAAGTCCATTTGGCCGAGACAGGACCCTGTTAATAATGGGGCCCTGAATACAACAAGCGATAGGTTGTTAAACGCTGTTACGGATATGTGCCCAGTAAAAACAGATAGGAATAAAATTTGGAATTGCAAACAAAATATAGGTAAATTGTCAGCAGATTATCTAGACAGGCTAAAGGTGTGTCTGAGAGATGTCTGAGCAATGCCAAGCCAACGGAGATGGCACAGGAAGCTGCAGGTGCTACCTTTGCGTAGGGATTGTTACTGAATTTGAGAAGTCAATGCCAGAACCTCTTTCAGAGGGCCATGTGGCACGCATGGGTTACTGGGCCCAACTCTGGGGGTTGAGGCCTCTTATTCCTAATGTCCCGGGCCCAACCTACTATGAATCCTGAGCAACTGGGCCAAATACCCCTTCTGCACTTGACTCTCAGTGGTACCTATGGTTGAGCTGCCCAAGGCTACCGCGGGGGGTTGATTAGTGTGAATCAGGGCAGTGAACCCGGCTCATAACTCAAAAAGCACACAGCAGTATCAATAAATCAATGTCGGGCCAAATACCTATTTTTATAATGAAAAGAGGTATTTTATTTCTAAATCTAAGCATTCAAAGCAATGTTACAACATACATGAAGAATAACATATCTCCTCTTGAGGTTGAGCTCTAGTGATTTGCTAGCAAATCCCTGTCCCACCTGCTTTTTGTCTCCTGGGGCCCAACAGGCCTGTAACCAGTCTTACCTGCTCAAGCAGCAAGGAAGCTTGCAATGTTTTAGTGAGTGCCCGGACTGCAGTCACTTACAATTCTATTGTCCTGTTCAGAGAGTCGGCTGCAAGCGGGCTCTTTTTCGGGCATATGCGTGTGGAGGTGCTCCGCTACTCCTTCTGCAGGTAAACCTTTCGCGCCCCACAAGCTTTGGCCCTTAGTATCCGGTGATACCCTACACTGTGGCCCCTCCTGGCATATGGATCGCTGCAATCTGCATCACATAGGTTTCACTCACCCTGCACTGCACTCCTCTCATGGCTAGCTTCACAACGGCGGCTCTCTTTTGACATACGGGGGTCACTGGAATCTGCACACCGGTAATGACGCGATTGGTGCAGCTGCCTTCTCCTCATACCTCACACCAGAAGTCCGAGCAGCTGGGCTCCCAAACGGACCTTTATTTCTCCAGTGCTCACCTCTCCCTCAGAGGGCACACTTGTCTTTGTAAGCAGGCAGGCGCTGGTGCTCCAGGCTCCAGAGCAGGTGGTCTTTGTTTCCCTGGGTGATGTCCCCTCAACCAGCAGGGAGATTAGCTGTCCTTGGCCCCCAATCCTGGTCAGAGGCAGAAGTCTTGCAGAGCTTCCCCTCCTCACACAGCCCATCTGGAGCTTTGCAGATGACTAATCTCCCCTTCTTATAGTCCTTATCCATACACCAAATGTTATACAGCATCTAGGTCTTCGACGTTTTGTGTTTGGGTTCTGCTTCTTTTGAACTACACCCTTCTCCTCTGCCTCTTCTTCTTGAAAGGCTGTCTGTCACAACAGGAGAGACTACGAAGCTGATAGTCGCACAACACAGGCCATGGGATCGACTAGAGTTCACACCTGGATGTCAGCCACAGTGATATGTGCATCAAAAGGTTAATCCCGGACTCCCAGCCCTACTCTTTATGATTCTCTTATTAGCGTCACCCCCCCTGCTAGCAAAGGCAAACGAAAAATAAAATGATAATAACAGTTTTATTATCATTTTATTTTTCGTCAGAAGCTGGGTCTTGGGGGTGGGGTCATATGAAGAATGGTGGAGAAGTGGTAGACACTGCTGTCAGAGTGCATGTCGGATTGGCTGGCTTTCTTAGGACGGCAAAACCGACATGCACGCTGACAGCAGGCACAGGCCGCCAGTCCCCGATGGAGCGCAAAACCAGCCCGCTCTGCCCAATCCCGACGCTGCTCTCATGGGTATTACCAGCATGAGAGCAGCGTTTAGATTGGCCGTAGGGGAGCCTGGGATCCTAAGCCTGTGTACAGCAGAAGAGCAGTGAATGGCAGTTAAGTTCTTTTTTGTTGTTTGCTTTCTTGTTTTATTATTGGACCCCGCGCTGCCCCACTACATTTTCCTGACACCAGCCACTACTGGCTCGATCTCCTTCCTGAGATGATGTGTCCAGGCTCTTTTCTTATGATCTCTCACTGAATCAAAGAGCACCCTTAGAATTGTGCAAGGGGTGTTTCTTTCTTCCCTCTCCAGTAAGTGTTTCACCCAGCTCACAGGAATGCTCACAGGAATGCAGCAATGCACAAATCTGCCCGGGTGGATTGATCTACCTGCACTCCATGTTTCACCATGTAGGCCTTGGCCTCAAAAAATTGAGCCCATGGTCGTCTATGTAATGTATAATTGCAGGCACACTTCCACTCTGTGTATATACACAGCACACACACTATCCAGTACTGTTACCTCCATGTATTGCTCTGTCACAGACACACATACATTCAGCGCGCACATTCACTCTGCACGCACTGCTCAGTACTGTACCCTTTCTGTGTTGTGCCACTTTCAGGCACACACACAGCCAGCACCCACATTCACTATGCGAGCACTGTACCACGCTGTACCCTTTTGTATTGTGCTTGTTGCAAGCACACATAAGTTCAGCACATACACTTAACATGAACGCACTGTTCAACATTTCTCCTTCTGCGCCACTCACCGGCACGCATTCACCCAGCAGATGCATTCACCATGCACTCACTGTCTAGCACTACATCCTTCCTGTACTGCACCACTCACAGGTACACATACACTCAGCACATGCACTCACCATGCACGTGCTGCACAGCACTGCCCTGCCCTTGGATTATTGCCTCCCCAGGCACACATACATCTAGCAGAGAGTCACTACTCCTGAGCTGCGCAGCAACTCACATCCAACCGATGTAGGCTAAGTGGTGAGTTAATCACACAGCAGCAGAACTTTAAAAGATGAGTCAGCCTATTGGCCTCACTCCAGTGACACAGGCAGAAAGACCGTCACCCACGTGCTCATAACCAGCAGACTGGACTACGGCAACGCCCTCTACGCCGGAATCAACAGAACCCTGCTACACAAGCTTCAAACCATCCAGAACACCGCAGCCAGACTCATCCTCGGAACCCCACGACACGAGCACATGACCCAGCACCTACGAGACCTCCACTGGCTCCCCGTCGACAAGAGAGTAACCTTCAAGCTACTCACCCATGCCTACAAATCACTCCACAACATCGGACACAAATACCTCAACGAGAGAGTATCTTTCCACGTACCCAAAAGGAACCTCCGCTCTGCCGACCTCGCCCTGGCAGAGACCCCACGCATCCGCAGAACCAGAGCAGGCAGAAGAGCCTTCTCCTACGTCGCAGCAAAGGCCTGGAATGAGCTCCCAGTCAACATCAGACGCTCCCCTACTCTGCACACCTTCAGGAAGAGCCTGAAGACCTGGCTCTTTGACTGATCCGGAGCTGCACCTCCCCCCCCTCACCCCCCTCACCAGCACCTTGAGACCCTCACGGGTGAGCAGCGCGCTCTATAAATCCCTGATTGATTGATTGACAGGTTAACAAGGACCTGTTCACTCCTGCTGATCACTACACGGTATGCTGCTTAAATGCTGGCGAAGGCAGTAGCCTTCTGCCACTATGAGGGTAGCTCCTTCAGGGAGGACACATTAGGGCTTCGACAATACCCGGTGGTGCAAAGCTAGGATGCCATCCTTGTGGATTTTCAACATACAACCCAAGCCCCTGAGAAGGAAACACATACCTGAGACGAGGGCTAAGGTTAAAGGGACACATACACTGCCTAACAACTATATAAGCACTGGGAACTGGTACTAATGTGACATGGACGGAGTGGGTGTGGCTGCGCGGCATCACTTAAACAGTTATGATCCAAAGTAAACATCTGGGTCCCTTGTGGTGGGAGGCGGGAGTGATGGGACTGGGACTCGTCACTGCTGTAGATTCAAACCGAGCACATTAGCAATGTTGAAGATTTATTCCTTTTATAAATTAAGAACCTAGCAATATGTATTGACCCAAGCTGTTGTCATTGACATCTGTATGACCAGACAGTGAAATGCAGAAATAACCCAGGTACCAAATGGGCAACAGCCTCCAGTGATTTCGGCTCTATGCTGTATATGTCATTGGTTAATACTCATACAGGAAATGTATACGTTGGTACAATGAAACAGATGACTGCTAACTATGTATTGTCTTGAGAGTTGTCAATGTATGAGATAAACATAAAAATGCAATAAAGAGATTCAAACAAAAAAATGAGCGTAGCTCCTTGATCGCTGTTCTGGTCCAACAAGACTGCAATTCGTGAGAGAGGCCTAAGTCCTGGTGCACACACATGGTCCGTGTTTGCCTTTGACAGCAAAACTCAGTATTAGTGATCCAGACAACAGTACAGTTGGGCAACTCAGGGCAGGGCTACACGTCCATTACCAAGCAGAAGACTTTTCTGTCCCAACAGTTAGTTAATGACAATCTGGACTGGATGGCAAACAAAGAAGCCAGCTGAATTGTTAACTTTGCGAACCATTGCATACCATTACAAGAGAGAAAGAAAGAATGTTGAATCTAAACTGATGGCTTTGAAGTTGTAATTTATGCAATAGAATGTGAAAGGGAATGACGAGGGGACCACACTAGATGGGAACAAATGAGGGAGCTAGAGGGAAGGACAGTGGGGAGGGGAAATGAAACCGGTAGAAGAGACGCCCCAGGATCAGGAGGGTCTTGCTTTGCCTGCTGACATTTGGGGCATTGGAAAAGGGACTGCCCAAATACTGTTTAAAATGTGCCTGGTCTCTCTGAACTAGCACAATTTATTTGGATCACACAGAACTCTTATCATGAATACAAGGGCAGCCCGAGAGGTGCCAACTGTGCCCTCAATATGGTGATTCCTGCAGATTAGAAAAGTTTATATGTCAATGGTATAATAAATTATATTATACTGACTCTTTTCTGATTCATGTACATCAGAAAGATTCCTATGTATATTGTGTGATAAATACTAACTCTCTACATGTCTTATTAATACCAGACCTAGCAGCTCTACCCTGAAAACGTCTGAATTCCCTTCATTACCTCTCTCAGGCTTGTCCATAGATGCAGTTGGTGTTTCAAACCAGTGTGTTCTCCACCATATTTCTGACCCATTTCCATCACCCTTGGTCCCATTACAGACAAGCATGCTTTCTTGTTAAGACTTACCCCCAAGTCAATTTATTGGGTCGGACATTTTGTGTAAACTCAATTTCACTGTATTCCCTTTGATGCAGTACTGTGATGATTTATAGGTGTCCTCTGTTAATTTAGATCACTTCAAAGTTAAGTCCATCTAGCTACTCACTGAATTGGCAAAGAAGGGGCATAAGACTTCAAGGGAAATATTTCAATTCTGCCTCCCTCGGGTATGTTATATCAGCCATGAAATCTCTGCTGAAGAGCGTCACTTGTCCTCAGAATGGATTGAAGCCATTTGTAAGTTGCCATCCAGTGACCGTTTCCTAGGTATGAATTTACTTGGGTATGGCAAGGTACTCTAGCCAACGGATGCTTGGTTATGCAATAATGTCAGAAAGGACAGTCCTAGACCTTTTCAGTGGTCTAGGGAAGCCACACATGCATTTCTAGAAATAAAACAAGCCCTTGCCTTGATGTCCACTTTGACTCCCTGATTATGCCAAAACGTTTATACTGTGCTGTCATGAACAAAATGGGATTTCCCTTGAGGTGTGGTTCAAGATCATGGGGATGAGGAAAAGTGTGTGGCGTGCTACTCTTCTGTTCTACACCCCATCATGACAGGGCTCCTTCCACGTCTCTGATAGGTAGTCGCTGCTTCTCTTCTTGCTGAAAGCAAAAAGAACATATGATGGACAGAATTCTGAACAATGCAAACATTCACTCCAGTCACAAAGATCTGGGTTTAATCCATTGATTCTTTGCTCTCCACACCACCCCAGTTTGGAATCAGTCATTGAAAGATTTGTCTCTATTGCAGAAGCAAGTCTCAGAAAATAAGAAACAGTACTGGATCAAACAGAAGTGCCCTGAAAAAGTGTGGAGAGACAAGTCAGGGCGCGTGGTCTCACTGAAATTTCTACTCCCCAACCTTGCCTGGTTATATCATGAAGCTGTCCATGTCAGTAGGGATGTCATGACTCGTGCCACTGAAACTCACTGGTATAAGCCCTTTATTTCCTTTGTTGCCCAATTATTGCCATTTCTGTGTCACCAGTCAGTCCTATAATGCTGGGAAAGAGATAAAGACCACCCCTCTCTTCACTCTATTCCATGTGGCCCCTTTGTGCATCTTCAGTTAGACAACATACAGGTGCCGAAATGTGCCACTTATTCTTATGTGCCCTTAGTTGTTTGGATGTTTTCAGGGTGGAAGCTTATCCTTGTGCAAGAGCAAATGACATTACTGTAGCTAAGTGATTACTTAGGCACTTTATTCCTTGTTTCAGGATCCCGTGTCACCTTTCCCGTGACTGAGAAACACACTTATGTTGGAATGAAAATGTTTTCGTTATTTTGCCTGTGCATTGTTCTATGTAAGTTAGCATTCGCGGCACCATTTTATGTTTAGCCGCCATTTTGAACAATGCTCGAAACTGCTTCTTGCCTCTTTGAGAAAATGCGTTGTGGAAAGTTTCGTTTCTCCAAGGTTGGGCCTTGCTTTGCTAATGAATACACTGTTCTTATTAGCGCATACCTTTCCCACTAGATAGTGGCGGGCCCGGGCAGACTGACCTTGGCATGGAGATAGTGTGTGCCCGGCCTCACAATCGAAACCTATCCTTCTGTACTTCTTTGTTTAGCTGCATCTGCTCGGAAAATTCCATTATGGGCGTGCCTTCATTGGTTCTGAATTGTACATAATGTATCTCCATGTTTGTTGATGTCCCTCTCTGCAGCACTCCTAAGAGACTGGGCAGACCGGGCTCCGCTCGAGCGTATCTGAATAAACATATATTGGTTTGTATTCTCTCCTGTCTGATCGACTCTTCATTTGGTATGGAAGGCTGAGAGGTGGTCGTGAGTGACCCGGGTGACCCTAAACGAGCCACTTCCTTCAGTTGGCGCCCGAACAGGGACTTCTTCTGGTGAGTGACCCATCCCCTTCCGCGGAAGGGTGGGGAGGTCAAGGCTATCGTCGGGTCGGACGGACGGACGGATCAGGGATCCCTGCATGAGAGAGTTCCTGTACTCGCAGCTGCTCCTTCTGTCCCGCCGGACGGTGCCTCGCCCAGTGGTCATCCCGACTGGAGTCCTGAACGGCAAAACCCTTGGATCTGACTGTTTGGTCTGAAGAGTCGGCAGTGGAGAATAGATTCGTTTTGACCTGCATACATCAGGTGAGTTTGTTTTGGTTCTTTGTGGATATGGTACCATTTTGGCTTGTATTTGGTATGGTCTAAGGGCCGTCTTTTGGATAAAACGTTTGCAAATGTTTTTCCAGGCATAGAATAGTGAATATGTTTTCTTTGAGAATGCCTGGAATAAGTAAATTGGTTTCTTTGTGCTGTCGCTGTTGTTCTGCAGATGCTAGATTAGAAGAAGCTCAGCCAGCGCCTCCGGAAGGCACTCCTAATTTATGTTTGTATGTAAAACATGGTTTTGGCCCTATTATGTTTAGTACATTATGGCACAAATATACGAGGGACAATGCCGAGTTGCAGTGGCCGTTGACGGGCACTTTTGATGAACAAAAAATTGGGTTTTTACAGGAAAATTGTTTGCGAAGCGAAGTAGGCAGTCTATTTTTCATTCTCTTCGAACGTGGCAAAAGGAGGCTAAACAGAGACGATTAAAGATGGAAAAGGAGGCACGAAAGGGGAGAATGCAAACATTGACTCAGAAAGCTGTAGCACATGATAGAGAGAAACAAGAGATAGGGATTGAACGTGAAGATAGGAGGTTTCGATTACATATTGGTAAATCTTATGTAGCACAAGAAGAAAATTATACGTTTGTGGAGGAATTATTAGATAGTCAACCCCCACCTCCGTACGCCCCACAAAAGATATATCCCACTGTTCCCTTGCCCTCATAGCCGCCTGTTACTGTTGCTTCTACTGTCTCTGTTCCTACATCTACTGCTGCTTTCTCGATGGCCGTGGCATCGGCTCCTTCTCCTCTTTCTCTTCCTCCTGCTTCCTTACCGTCCGCAGCAACTGTGACTGTTAGCACCCCTCTCACGCCCATTGTTTCAGCATCTTTCTCGCCAGCTTTTTCTCCTGTGACGCAGCCCTCAGCATCGTTGATACCCGTCACTCCAGTTGCCTCTCCTTCCCTGGAGACGGGGATTGGACAAAGTTTAAGGAGCGCATGGGTCCGTATGTGCGATCTGAAGTGGGTGATGCAGAGAAAAAGGTAGTGGCTAACCAGGCTGCGCAGTGGGCCAGAAACCCCATTTACAGTGTGGAAGATGTGTGGAATGTGATGAAAGATTATGAGCCTTTTGTACAACAGCATGCCCTTAAGCATATGTCTGCTACTCTGATCGGTCGCTGGCAGTAGTGTTTCAAAGATGTAGCACCACAGATTTTATATGATATTAAAGATCATGTATATGTTACTAATATGGAGCCTGGTCAAGTTTTTGGTAGTATTACGACATTGATTGCCTACCGGGGTAGACTACTTGAGAAGAGCCCCACCCCAGTATCTCAGTTTCCAATGCGGGAGGTTCATCCTATATATCACCCCGAAATACCAGAGTTAACGGATCAGCACAGTATTGTCACTAGACCAGGTGTGGCGGCCCGTTTCCAAGAACAATGGTTTTATACTCCGTGGAAAAGGAGTGAAGTTTTGTCTCTTAAGACTCAGTTACCTGATTCTAGGAAAAATTCTACTGCATATTATAAGGAATTGACTGAAGCTACCTCTTCAACAGTAATGACGCTTGCAGATATTGAAATGTTCTTTGGGTTACTGGTTCAGGTTGATATTTGGAGGCAAGTGCACACACAGGATAATGTTGTGGAATTGGGTGGTACATGGGATCAAATTAAAGTATGAAATTAGGAAAGGAAGCCAGGTGATAAGCCTAAGGCAGAGATACTTGCTTTGCCAGGCCGCATTATCATGTATATGCATTCTCTTATCCCACCGAGAAAGGTTGATTGGGACAAGTTATCGGCTTGTCACCAGAAGAAAGATGAGAGTGTGTCTGATTTTTTCACTCGGTTTGAAGATGTGTTTCTGGATTATAGTGGCCAGGATTTGTCTATTGAGGGAGGTGTTCGGTTGTTTGTCAATAGATTTGTTTCTAATTTGCTTCCTGAAATAGCGACTCGATTGCAGGCTTCCGAGAACACTTGGTCCACCTCTTCCCCTTCTGTTATTTTGAATATGGCGCAGTATTATGAGCACAGGGAAAATGAGGATAAGGAGAGGACGGAGAAGAAGCACAAGGATTTGAAGACAAAGGTGTTGTTGCAGTAGGCTTCTAGAGGAAATGGCAGAGGACGTGGTGGTTTGGCCCGACAGCTTTCACGCACTAGCAGGCAGCCTAATACTACGCCTTCAGGGCTGAATCAGTGTGCGTATTGTAAGGAGGAGGGACACTGGCGTAGTGAGTGTCCCGTGTTGTTGCTGAATGTGGCGGTCCCCAGAGGACGAGGTTCTCGTGGACGGGGACGTGGAGCTGGTGGAGCAGACAGGGCTCAGCACGTTGCAGCCTCACAGGGTCGTTCCAATAATAATTACTTTGATGACCCTCGGGCAGACAGTATTATCATGATGATTATGACATAGATAAGGTGACAGGAATGTCTTAAAGCTAGGAAGCCAGGGACAGAGTGAGGGACCAGTACCGATACCTGTAGATCAACGCGGTCCTTATGTTACTGCAAACTTGCATGGTTCGGCTAAGGAATTTTGGGTGGATACAGGTGCAACGAACAGTTCTATTTCTCGCTCTATGGTCCCTGGGGGGGCTCTGTCTGGCCATAATAATGTTTCGGTAGGTTTTTCTGGTGTGCCGGTTGTAAGCCCCATTTTGAGGCCTCTTGCATTGACTATTGGTCCTTTCACTGTGGATTCGCCATTCTTATTGACATCTAATTGTGGTGAAAATTTGATGGGTTTGGATTTGTTGAAAAAATTGCATGCTACGATTTATTGCTCCCCGGCAGGCGTTTACATGACAATGGGTCCGGATGTGGTACGCGCTAAGCAGTGTCTGTCCAAAGACGTGCCTCTTCCTGCTGAGTTTAAAGATGTGCCGCCCACTTTGTGGGCAACAGGTGACACTGATGTGGGACTGTTACATATACCGCCGGTTTCGATCCAAGTTAAAGACAATGCTATTTTGCCTCGTATCCCTCAGTATAAAATACCGCAGGCAGGTGAGCGAGCTACATTGCAAATTGTACAGGATTTGATTGAGAAAGGTGTGGTCGAGGAGACGACTGCTAATATTTGTAATAGCCCCATCATTTTCATTCTAAAATGGACACCTTCGGGTTCCTCTGATGATCATGCAGATGTTTATCGTTTTGTGATTGATTTGCGCAAAGTTAACAAAATAGTAGTCCCCCAGTTTCTTGTGGTCCCTGACATTATCACTCTTTTGACAATGATTCCTTCTACTGCTAAATTCTTCTCTGTCATTGACTTAAAAAATGCATTCTTCAGTGTTCCTATCCATCCAGATAGCAGGTATTTGTTCGGTTTTACACTAGCTGGCAGACGTTTTAGATTCTGTCGAGCTCCTCAGGGCTATACTGAGAGTCCAAGTATCTATAGTCAAGCTTTAAAGAGCCAATTGGATTCCCTTTCGCTTCCTACAGGTAATGTATTGGTTCAGTACGTTGACAATCTCCTCATCGCTTCTGACACAGAAAAAGGTTGCAGGGATAGTACGGTTAAATTATTGTTGCATTTGGCACAGCATGGACATAAGGTGTCCCTTTCCAAATTTCAGTATTGTCGACAGGAGGTCACCTATTTAGGTCACCTACTGTCAAAGGAGGGTAGGAGATTGACTCCTGAGCGCATCAGTACCATTGTTAAAATGCCCGTTCCACAAACTCAGAAAGAAGTGCACGCTTTCATAGGTATCACTTCCTATTGTCGCCAGTGGATACCTAACTATTCCTTACTAACCAATCCCTTGCTCGCACTAACCACTAAAGATGTGCATGAGCCCCTGCCTTGGACGCCTGAATGTTAGCAGTCTTTTGAGCAACTAAAGAGTGCGCTTTGCTCGGCTCCGGTGATTGGCACGCCTAACTACAACAAGTCAATTCAATTTCAATCTTTATTCGATCAAGTTAAAATGATCATAAAAGCACAGATAAATACATAATCATAAAATTTAAAAAACAGCAAATAATTCATCATTGATTCTAGAATAAAGAGCTTAATACAATAAAATCGTTTCATGTACTAAAACTATACAGTTGTATTATCGTGTGACAAGCTCACTGCTTTTAGCACCGCCCCCTTCCTATTTCTCATACAGGCCCATAAGAATGTCGCTACCGAATAGCAAACCAGGGGATCAGATAATGATTTAAAAAAATATAGTGCCACCCGGCACTGGTTAAAATTCCCTTGCTTTAAAATGGGTTTAAGGTAGTCATTCCTTTCTTTCTCATAGAGCCTGCAGAATAGGACTAAGTGCAATTCAGTTTGAGGTGAGAGATTATCACATGGACACACACTTAAATCCGAGTGGTTATATGTTTTTTCCAGATAACCTAACATCAGAGGGATCATGTTCGTGCGGAACCTCAGTAATATAAATCTGTGTTGCGGCCTGGTGACATTCACTAGATAAGAGTACCCCCCTCTATTAGTGGAGGGTTTTGGCGGTATATACAGACCACGTGTTTCTCTTTATAGTATTCCTTTCGCTTATACTCAGACATCAGTAAGAACATGTTGGTGACCTTTTGTTTAGAGACCATTTTACAAGCCAGTGGGTCCTTAAAAAGTTCAGCAGACCAATCTCCTTTAGTACTGACTCCACATAGCTAAGCCACCTAGACATCTTCCACTTGTCCATGCTTAAGCAACTCTTTATTATTGTTTGTGTGAGTGTCACTATGTCTCTCCGCCAGATCGAATGCCAAGGAAGAATTGGGGCTAGCTGTATTGAGTCTGAAATGTAGGGCAAGCCCAATTCCAAGTATAGGATGAAATTTGAGAAGGAAAGAGGGAGACCCACTATAGATTTAAAAAAATTATTCTCAGTGGTTTGCAGTGATGTTGACGCTACCACTCCCCACACCCCAGCCCCATAAGTCGCTGCTGCCTTTACTTTAGCCTGGTAGATATTTTTTATTGGTAGTAAGGGTTTTGCGCCCAGTTTTCAAGCAAAGGATTTAACAGCAGTGATGCCCCTCTCCATTGCCATCTTCCTTCCTTCCACCAACTTTGACCATGATAGGTCTTTATCAAAAAGAACCCCCAAATAGGGGAAGGAGTCCACCACCTCTATTCTTTCAGCATCCGCATGTAGGTAAGGCATTTTATCTCTTTTTGTTGCCCCAGCTACTATTACAAAAGACTTAGGAGGTCATTACGATGACGGGCGGACAAAGTCCGCCCGCCACCGTAGCGGTGAATGGGACTGTCCGCCATAGGAGCGGCGGTCCCGCCGCGAGTATTAGGATGCCACCGCCACGGTGGCGGTGGTATCACCTATTCCCAACATTGTGGCGGGCGGTGTTCACAGCACCGCCCGCCACAATGCTGGGAATGCACGTCGTGCATTGGCATGCACAAGGTGACAGGCACCGCGCGGTGCCTGCCACCTTGCCCATGCAGCAGGGGGGTACCATAGGTACCCCCCATGTGCAGCCCCCACCCCCCCAATATCCTGGGGGCCCGCTACAGCCCCAAACTGCGAAGACCGTATGCCTTTCCATGGCGGCGTTACCGCCATGGAAATGCAGCTCTCCGCCAGCATCCTAATATGGATGGCGGTGTCTTGCAGACACCGCCACCATATTATTGCCCTTTTCCGCCCGGTCCCCTGTTTGACCGGCGGAAAACCGGCGGACGGTCTTTCCGTCCTCCGGGCTCCCTCCCGCCATCGTAATGTGGTGGGGGGAAATGGCATGCAGGCGGAGGGGAATGGCGGGCGGATCGCCACCGCCATACGGGCGGTGGCGATCCGCCAGTCATCGTAATGACCCCCTTAGTTTGATTTACTTTCAATTGTAATGAATCCATAAAAGAGACATATGCGGTTATCAGACGTTGTAAGCCAAGCCCTGTTCTGGCAATTAACACCGCGTCGTCCGCGTAAGCCAGTATTGGTAGCGGTTGGGAGTCAAAGACAGGGACATCCCGGGAGGCCACTGAAAGTGCTTTCTCGACTCCATTTGTATTTATGGAGAAGAGAAATGGGGCAAGGACACAGCCCTGCCTTACTCCCCTGGCAATTTTAAAAGGGCGCGTACAGTCTCCATTTTTAGTATAGCGGACTGATGCCGCAGCGTTTAGATACAGTTGTCTAATGAAGTTTAATATGGCTTAGTCAACCCCCATCGTCTCCATTATATTCCATAGCTTAGCATGGACCATGCAGTCGAACGCAGCGCTCAGGTCCATGAATGCCACGTAAATCTTTTCGTCCTTCATTCTGGTATATTTTTCTATGGTCAGTGCTAAATTCAAGCACTGATCCACAGTACCCCTTCCCTGCTGGAATCCATACTGGGCCTGGATTAAGATGTTATTATCCTTAGCCCACCCCTCTAGCCTAGAGAGGAGGAGTCGGCCCATGAGCTTTGATGTTGTGTCCAGCAGGGAAATCGGTCTGTAATTCTTTGGGTTGGCCCTGTCTCCTTTTTTATAGATTGGGACAATGACACCCGTTGACCATGAGGGGGGGGGACCTACCAGAGCTATACTATTCAGGACGTTCGTTAAAAACGGTACCCTTAAGTTTGGATTATCTTGAAAGAAATCGATTGGGACGCCGTCCGGTCCTGGGGCCTTTCCCTTACTGCATGAATCTAGCCCTACTTTGACTTCAGTAAGTGAGAAGGATAGAGGGGCATGGCACTTTTGCTCTGAAGGCACGGAGGAGATTGTGGTGTGAGAATTTAGGGCAAAAATGTTCTCAAAATGGGAAACCCATGCCTCCTCATCAACATTTGTGTCTGTTGTGGGATCGCTAGAGTTTTTAAAATATGGTGCATTTACTAGCTTTCAAAAATCACGGCTGTTTCCCATACTGGCTGCCTTGTCAAGGTCCACCCATAAGTCCTCCTTGATGACTTTTTCTCTATTTTTCCGTGCCAGTTTGTATGAGGCCCGCAATATTTTTATTTGTTCCGGGATTCTGGGCCTAATTTTCAGAGCATGCATCAGAGCCTTCCTCGCTTTTGTACACGGTGAATCAAACCAGCCCCTACCTTTTGCTTTATTTGTTCGTGTGAGGGCCGATTTTACTTTTTCTAGAATGTCACAAAAAGCAAACACAACTTCCCCTGCCTCGGCTTCTGGATCTAAACACAATAGTATATTGTCTTGTGTATTTAGTATAATTTCTGGGATCATCTTAATTTTATCGGTGTGGGCCCATTTCAATTGAACTCCGTTTTTCCTTGCCACAATTGGGGTTTCAACATGCTTGTGGTTTTGTGTGTCCCATATAGTACCTTCAGCTCTATGGATAGAATAGCTTGGTCACTAAAAATCAAAAAGGAGTTTCCTACCTTGGAGGCCCTTGTACTAAGGGGAATTGTTAAAAGTATATAATCGATCGTTGACTCCACCCCGTTTCGGTGGAAAGTTCCCACTGGAATGTCTATTGCGGGATCTGGATTGCAAATTATTTCCATGTTTAGGGAGGCTAATGACCTATTTAGGCAGTTGCCGTACTCACTGTGTGTGAAGTGATATATTGGGTTTCCCCCCATGTCCTCTAGTCCACAGACAGGGAGTGTGTTGTGGTTGCAAGGATGTATATTGAAATCACCCATCCATATAACATTGACATTCACGTTCTTAATGTTGCGTACAATGTTATCTATTGCTTTGTCAACCTCTCCCACAATTGAGTGCATATTTGGGCCAAATCTATTATTATAGAAGTTTATTAATAACAATATCCCTTCCTGTTGTACCTCCATCGTAAGGATGTGGAAGTTTAGATTTGATTGGTCATTCTTTTTTACTTTTACAGGTAAATCATTCCGAATTAAGGTCAGGATGCTCCCCTTGGCCCTCCCCGAGGTAGACGGTTTCGCTTGGGTCTGAAAGGAGTGGTATCCATTTATGAACACTGGCCCCATAGCCCATGTTTCCTGGAAACATACTATTTCATGCTCTTGCCATACATTTAGCCAATTGTTATCGCTCAGTTTGGGAACGATGCCGGCCACATTCCATGAGGCTATTTTCAGAACCGTTTTTTGTGCCCCCTGATGTATTATAGGTGACTGTGGGCTCTCACCAATAACAGGGGCCGAGATGGGCTGACTTTCACAGTTCGCTTGAGAGTTTGATTTCACTGACTGTAGTCAGTCGCAGGCTTCAAGATCGGATAAAGGTGCAAATCTATTCTCAAGCCTCAAATCTGTTAACCTGGAGTTTCCCCATGAAGGCCCCCCTATCTGTCCCTCCCTGTGCTGTAGATAGCCCCCTGTTGTCAGTGGGAAAGGAGGTCTATAGAAAAATCCCAATGGTAACACAGTAATGTGCGAACTTCTAAAAGAACCATTACCTAAATGTTCTAGGAGGAATCTGGCAACAAATTCATTTTTGAAATTTAGGACCACACAGTCTCCCCACATTTCTTTCCTTGCAGGGCCTACCCAAGGTACTCTTCTAGCCATGATCATTTGACTTGATGGGTTCCTGCCTATACCCCCCACCTCATTCAAGTTTTGGGTTATCCAGTGCAGGGCCTTAGACATTAATTGGGCTGTCGATTCTGCCTGTCCCTCCCGCAGTGGTGGTACATTACCCAGCACCAGAACCAGGGGAGCGGCCACTGGGGGGAGATGTAAAGTCTGAATTACAGTCGTCAGTGGCCCAGAAACCGATCTTGCTTCCCTCTGGTAATCACCTTGGCTGCCCCTCCCTGTCGGGATTCTATCTTGACCTGTAGGTGCTGTATTCGAATTATCAATTTGTCGGTTTATTTTGTCCCCCACTTCGTTGAAGTCATTAGAGCTGGGTTGACTTAGATGGCTATGGGCAGTTTTACTAAATGTGCCAGCTGTTGTAGTAAGGGTTGCGCCGTCACGAATATCAGGGTTGTTACATAGGGGGTGTGCCAGATTCGGGGGAGCAGACGTCGTCTTTGTGGCCATTGTGGTCGAATCTGTTCTGTGTGTCTCTTGATGAATTTGGGGGTCTGGGCCAATCATTAATCCAGTCTTTACTAATAATGCCTCCAATGCACGAAAGTTATTGTTAGCCTGGGATTCTAGGCCAGTTAGTTTCTCCTCAATCTGGCTTAGTTTTAATGAAATAGGATTAAGCATGGTAGAAACCAAAGTTTCTAGTCTCTGCCACATAACCTCATTCATCAAAGGGCATGGGGTAGAGGTTAGTGTTTCCGTGCGACTTGGGCCACATTGTGCTGGTTCTATTGTGTCATCGCCCCCGTTTTTGATTGATCTCGGGGCTTTCGCTGATTTTGGTCTCTGTGGGCCCCCACCACTCTTTCTCTTTACAGCAGTATCAGGAATGTTTCCCGAAAGTTTTTTCGCAGCTGCAGCCCTAGTGGTTGCTCTTTGTGTGGTGCCAGTCAATACTGGTTCGTGGGGTATAAATCCCGTAAATGTTTCTGTTTCCGTTACCCTGTCTGTTAGCAGAGGTTGGTCAGGGGTGATGTAAGAAGACGTCCCCCCCAGAGAGGATCTTTTTTGGAGAAAAGGCTCCAATGATAGGCGGCATTCCGTCCTTTCAATCTCATGTGCTAGAACTGAGGTCGCCCTAGTTAAAAATGAGTCGAGTGTCCCCACAATGCTTCCGCCCATTTGGGCACTCTGTCCCGCTCGTTTGCTCATCCTAGTAAAGAACCATGATACTGTCTATAGTGCAAAAGAGTAATACCAATGACGTGGAGCTGGTAATGACGGTAGCAAATAAACACAGGACACTATACCTTAGGTAGTCATAGATCTCAGAGGGGGGGCCCAGCCTCTTCCGGGCTCCGACGGGCATGGACGGGCCCGCCCTTGGCCCGGGCGCATCCCCGCGCGCGTCCCGTGCGTCAGCGTCTCTCCTTTAGCACGTTCGTACAGCGCTAGGACTTCTGGGCACTGTAGTCCTCCTGCCCCAGCCTGGACTGGGAAACGGCGTCCAAGAATCACTCCACGGGCTCACAGGGCTCACAGGGGTGCCCCAATAGCGGCTACGAGGCGCCGTGGGTCAGCGTCCCTCCTTTAGCGCGTTCGTACAGCGCTAGGACTTCTGGGCACTGTAGTCCTCCTGCACCAGCCTGGACTGGGAAACGGCATCCAAGCATCACTCCACGGGCTCACAGGGCTTACAGGGGTGTCCCAATAGCGGCTACGAGGCGCCGCGGGTCAGCGTCCCTCCTTTAGCGCGTTCGTACAGCGATAGGACTTCTGGGCACTGTAGTCCTCCTGCCCCAGCCTGGACTGGGAAACGGCGTCCAAGAATCACTCCACGGGCTCACAGGGGTGTCCCAATAGCGGCTACAACAAGTCATTTGCATTAAATGTCCATGATACTGCTGGTTGTGCACTTTCTGTTTTAACACAAAACTTTGGAGATAAGAAACGGCCGTGTGCTTAATTCTCCGCTGTTCTTGACCCTGTCGCAAGAGCCCTCCCAAGCTGTCTAAGAGCGGTCGCGGCTATGGCTGTCTCCATAAGACAATCGGCTTTACTCGTACTTGATACTGACCTCACAGTTATGGTACCCCATGCTGTGGATACACTTTTGAATAAGAACAAGACACAGCACCTCACCAGTGCACGTCTGACAGGTTATGAATTGACCCTGTTCGCAAAACACATCACGATCAAAAGATGTGCCACTCTGAACCCAGCCACGTTACTGCCCCTCCCTTCTGAAAATGATGGAAATGTGAAACATGATTGTATCTTCCGGACGGAAGAAGAGACGAAAGGACGGGTAGACTTGACTGATGTCCCCTTATCTGACCCACATGGGGTACTATATGTCGTTGGCTCTTGTTTTAAATTACCAGATGGCACTACAACTGCTGCTTATGCTATCACCACATTGCGTACAGTCGTAGAGACATCGCAAGTCCCTTATCAGTCAGCCCAAGCAGCTGAGTTAGCCGCCCTTATTCGAGCTTGTGAATTGAATGAGGGACTGGTTGTCAATATTTATACTGACAGCCAGTATGCCTTCGGAGTCCCGCAATATTTTGGGCGACTTGGGCTGAGAGAGGGTTCCTTACTGCCCATGGTACAAAGATCCAACATGGTCACCTTATATAGAGGCTTTTGTCTGCTTTGACACTCCCTAAGAAGTTGGCAATAGTGAAGTGTAGCGCCCATAAGAAAATTACTGATGATGTAGGTAAGGGGAATGCTTTTGCTGACCAGGCAGCTAAGGAAACGGCACGGACTAAAATGAAGAAAATGTTTGTAGCAGGTCTCACTAGGTGGGTCCCTGAAGTCACTATGTTTGAAGATACGCTTGAGAATGTGAAAGAAATGCAAAGCGAGGCTACAATAGAAGAATTAGCAATATTGCAAGAAAGCACGGCACAATTGAACGATGAGGGATGTTGGATTGACAAGTCAGGGAAACAGAGATGGATGTTGCCAGATGCATATGTTCTCCCTGTGGTCACGATGGCCCATGGCCCTGCCCATATCAGCGCTAAAAGGTATTTGCAAGTTGTTAGACCCTGTATGGCAGAATGACAACATCCCCAAAACAGCTGCACATTTAGTGAAATACTGCATGGTGTGTATGATGCACAATTCTGAAAAGGGTACCACTACACCACCTGGTAATTTTGCACCACCTACTTTCCCCTTTGAGGTCCTCCAGATGGACTACATAGAGCTAGACAGGTGTAATAATTTGTACTATGTGTTGGTGGTTGTCTGTGGATTTAGTAAATGGGTTGAGGCTTACCCCACTAAAGACAATACAGCTGTTACGACTGCAAGGAGTTCTTTCCTCGTTTCGGCTTGACCCGTCTGATTTGAAGTGATAACGGAAGTCATTTTAATGCCAAGGTCCTTCAGATAATTTGTGATGGTTTGCACATAAAACAGAAGTTTCATGCTGTAAATCACCCACAGTCAGGTTTGGTTGAGAAGTACAATGGTACTCTCAAAATGAAATTGGCAAAGATTCAGGAGACAACAGGGTTACAGTGGCCTGATGCTTTGCCATTAGCTCTTTTGTCGACAAGAACAACAGCACATTCTAGAACAGGATTGTCACAGTACAAGGTCGTGTTTGGACGCCCGGCAAATGTATGGGGCGTCCTGAGACCTTGTCGGTTCTCTGATATTGAGTACCCCTTGTTAATTGACTACCTGTCACACAGGAAAAGAGCCACGGGTCCAAATTAGAAGGAGGTTAGTTAACTGTTTAGATGTGATATGCCATGCAGACCGTGGGGGATTCCCTTTTCAGGACGGGACCCAGTCTGATTGTCAATCTGAGTAAGCGGGTTCTTACACCAGAAGAAACGACAGTACTCAACCGAGGTTTGGGCTTTGTACCCACAAATAATGGTGACCCCTTCCAAATACAACAAGAGGTACACCAATTTTTTAGAAAAGTGAGATTACACTTTTTCTTTGCAGATAAAGATCCACAGATTGAGAGTCAACAGACTACCAACACGAATCTACGTACAAAGTCTAAATTCAATCCCCCGATTGGGATGGTCCCATCTGAGGTAGCAACTTTTGAGAAGGCTGTCCTCAAAGACTTGACCACTGGACTGGCCACACCTGTGAGGACCTTCAATAACATCTCGAAAGGAGAATTAACAGCACTACGTTCCCTGACTATGGACAAAACTATTACCATCAAAGCTGCCGACAAGGGTGGAGCAACTGTAATACTGGACACAGACATCTATAGGGCTGAATGCCTGAGACAACTCAACGACAACACTGCGTACAGACGATTAGATCATGACCCTACAGAGAGGAACATGGACACCATCTCTACTCTAATCAATGAAGCACATGATAATGGCTGGATTACGCAGAAAGAGGCGGAATTCCTCTGCATTAAGGCACCTACAACACCTTATTTTTATATATTACCAAAAATACACAAGCCACAAAAGCCTCCACCAGGGAGACCAATTATCTCTGGGATAGGGTCTGTCCTTGAGCCTTTATCACAGTTCGTTGACTTTTTTCTCCGTCCGCTGGTCAGCCAAATGCCTACGTATCTCAAGGATATAGGCTCTTTTCTTGTGTGACATTAGTTTGGTGGGGAGTAAGCTCACGCAGGTCCTTAAAACTCCTCAGGCCCTCAAGTGTATTAATTGACTACCTGTGGCAGTTTTTTTTTTTTGGAAGTATTTTTATTGCCATTTTCAAATGTTCTACATGTATATCATCAATGGCACCATATCAATATAACGATCAATTTACTCAGTGACCACGGTAGGGTAAGGCTATGACACACCCCATAACGTCCATAGGGCAAACCCAACAATAATATCAGCGGATATCGTACAGTCCAGAAACACAGAAGGCGTCATGCCAGCCAATACCCATCCCGTACCTGCCACCCCAAGGTTCTGTCCGTGTTCCCTAGTACATGTTTCACCAGAGTTTGTACTCAATAATTGACATATGAGAGTGTCCACCAACAGGTCGAGGTATACGTAGGAGAGTCGTAATTGTCAAAATGCTACTTCATTTGTTTAAGAACAACCATACAAACCAAAAAGGAAAACAAAAACTGAAGAAAAAGCATTTCAATGTAAATAATAACTAAGCAAAAGGGTCGTGTGCAGAGGGGCGAAGCATATCACAGTGTACATAACTTGCGTGAAGGGGGGGCATAGCATAATGTAGTTCCCCAGGGGAAGGCTAGGAACGCAAGGGATGCCGGGGGGTGGGGGGAAGGGGGCCTCCAAATGCAGTCGATACCGCCCCACCATAATAGCAAACGTTCGGGGTACAACCCCCCATACAGTATTCAATAGTATACGGGTCGGCTCCCAGCGCCACCCAAAAGGATCAGCGGGCATTGCAGTTTAAATCTCTTCAGGGCAAGGCCCCTGCCCAGAGTCCGAACCCGTCCCGCCAGTCGCTGGCCCCTCCGGGTTCTCCCAAGTCGCCATCACCTCCCTCCATTGGCCGGCAATCGGGTGCTTTCTAATGCCCTTGGATTCCTCCCAACCGAGTGCCCTACCTTCTGCTCCAGCCCACATGATGGCGTCCCTATTCCAGGTCTCAAACACTGGTCCCCTCTGGGATTTCCATTCCATCGCAATGCGACGTTTCACCAGTCCCAGCGCAAGATCCACTAACCTGTTCCCAACTTTACGCTTTGGTGGCCTGGGGAAGAGACCCAAGATGCACGTCTGCACTGTGGAGGGCAACACTCTGCCCAGCACCGCAGCAAGTTTACCGAGCACCGCCCCCCAAAAAGGTCGCAGGCCCGGACAATCCCATGTCATGTGGCCGAAATCCGCATCAGGGTATAAGCACCGGGGGCAGCCACGAACCTCTTCCCCATAGGTCACATTAAGGCGGTGAGGTGTCATGTAAGCCATGTGCATGTAATTGAACTGTATATATTTAAGGCGTGAGTTACGGGAGATCTTCTTGGGGTACTGCAAAACCCTCCGCCATTCCGCATCCGTGAGTGCTCTATCTCCGATCCTATCCCACTTTGCCCGAAGCCTGTTTAAGGGACGTATGGACGCTGATTGCAGGGCCACATAAAACATTTCACCAGATGCCCCGCCGTCCCGACCGTGAACAGGGCATGCAGCACTGGATGAGTCTCCGGCTCGTCTCTCCCCTTATGCCACAGCTGGGCAAACGTACACACCAAAGCCACGTAACACAGGAATTGACCCGGGGGTAAACCACAGTCTTCCCTCAACCCGTCAAATGGGAGCAGGGCTTTATCCAGGAAGCAATCCCCAACGTTATCAAGCGCAGCTTCCGTCCAGGGGGCCAATTGCTCAGTTGTAAAGACAGACTGCGGATCACCATGTGGCAAGCCCACAATGGGCAACTTAGGGGTGTACTTAACAAGACGCCGGTCTCTGCCCTGGCAGCGCCTCCAGGCCTGAAAGGCAGTGCGCTGAATCAAGGAGCAGTACGGGGTGGGCGTCGATGGTATCAGCAATTTCGCCACTATTAAGTTAGGGAGAGAATCTGGATACGACAGGAACGTGCCATCCTCGTTCACACCCTCTATCCATTGTGCCAGCCATTGCAATTGACCAGCCAACATATAATGTTCAAAATTCGGTACTCCCAGGCCACCCTCAGAAGGGGGGCGATGCAACGTTGTAAGAGACACCCTAGGGCGCCCGTCACCCCACACCAGGTCACGTAGCAAAGTATTCAGGGGGCGAAACCAACTGATGGGCATGAGTACCGGCAGATTGACAAAGAAGTACAATAAGCGCGGGAGCATGACCATTTTAGACAGGGGGACCCGGGACATCACAGGCAACTGCAACGTATGCCAAAAGTGGACACACGCACGTAACGAGCGCAACGCTCTACCCAGGTTGCCCTCCTTTAAGTCATCGAGCGAATGGAATACATTTATGCCCAGGTACTTAAACGTATTCTGAGCCCACAGTATGCCGACCCCCAACGTGTCCGGCCTAGAGATAGGGCCCGCAACTGGGAACAGATGCATCTTTGCTTTGTTGACCCGTAGTCCAGAGAGGCCTACGAAGTCGTCCAAAATACGCAGAGCCGAGGATGTGCCCTCGACTGCGTCCGACAGATATAGTAAAAGGTCGTCCGCATAAAGTGAAACCTGGTGCATCCGCCCTCCGACATCTAGTCCTATCCCGTCACCTCCCTGGCGAAGCCTCTCAGCGAGAGGTTCAATTGCCAAGGCGAATAGAAGGGGAGAAAGGGGGCACCCCTGTCTAGTACCCCGGGAGACCTTATACTCTCTGGAAACTGTCCTGCCCATTCTGACCCTTGCAGTAGGCGCCGCGTACAGAAGACGCACCCACCGCACCCAAGCTTCTCCCAAACCAATGCGCATCATAACTTCGAACAGGTAGTCCCACCCTACCGTGTCAAAAGCTTTTTCCAGGTCAACCGAGAGCACTGCGGCCAGGAATTTGGACGGGGTCTCGGTGTGGTAGAGAACCGAGTAAAGTCTGCGCAGATTATATGAGGTGTTGCGGGATGGGATAAACTCATTCTGATCAGGGTGTATTAACGTCTTCATGTGCGGTATCATCCTACCGGCCAGCACTTTACTTAAAATCTTAAAATCCATGTTGAGCATGGAAAGGGGCCTATACTCTTTGACCCCTGCTGTCTTAGATTTCGGAAGGGGGATCACCAAGGCTGCCCGTGTGGAACTAGGCAACTCCCCAGCTTCATACGAGTCTGCATACAGCCGAACCATGTGCGGCGCGAGCAAGTCAGCAAAACGTTGGTAGAATTCGGCCGGAAGGCCATCCGACCCCGTGGTCTTGCCATGCGCCAACGCATGGATGGCGGCTTTAATCTCCTGCAGGTTTATGGGTTCCCCCAGTTCATCCTGGTCCTCCTCCTCCAATACACGCAGGGGCAGAGGCTCCAGGAACTCCCTTACCAGTGATCGAGGGGCCATAGTCGGGGCCGCATATAGCTGTTCATAAAATGCGAGGAAGGCATCATTGATCGCATCCGGGTCATACACCACCCCACCGGCGTCGAAGCCGATTTGTGTGATGGGGGATCCCCCTAGATCTGGCTTAATTAACCGCGCCAGCAGACGGCCCGCCTTACCCTGACTACCTGTGCCAGTTAACTGAAAATCTGCGTTCTATTCACCAACAGGTCCGGGGAAACCCTGCCAGATATACCAGAGGGGCCCGGACACGATATCCAGCCTGGTGATTGGGTCCTTGTGCGCAACTTCCAGCAGTAGAAGAGTTTGGAGCCGCGGTGGAGGGACCGGAACAGGTCCTCCTATCCACGCGCACTGCTGTGAAGGTTGCCGGCCGAAAGAACTGGGTGCACGCTACCCACTGCCGCAGGATCCCTTTGCCCTTGCCCTATGACCAATGGGTGAGGGAAGGCATTGGGGACTCTGAGTGCGAGAAGGTGCCTCAGTTAGTCCCCTTCAGTGATGCAAAGCTAACTTGGACCCAAACGGATTTGGAGAATGATGAAGTGCTGAATGCAGCAGTTCCACCGGAGATACAAGCTATTAAAGAGCTGCTGTTTGTTGATCCAACGGTGCCTGGGGCTGCCAGGTACAATCTGCATCCTCGGTTGAGGGACGGTGCACAGAAGGAGAAGTCAGATTAGATAGGGATGGACTGTGTAAGTCAGGTGTACTTTGTGATAGTCATAAACACCCATAGACCTGATTATGCGGGGCATAATCCACTTTCTTTTGTAGGACTGGTAGTGGGGGTAACTACCTCTACCCAACTGCTGGTCTAAATAATTTAACCAGTCTTATCCAGTCCTAAATGCCCACAAAAAGTTTTTAAACTTTTTTTTTTTTATATAAACATCAGTTTGTCAGTCACCTCCTTACACATTTACCCCCTACTGAAAAGGTGTATAAAAAACAACAAAAAATTGTGTGAAGGTGAGAAAGTCTCTCACGTGCGCTACACCAGAGGAGCTACTGGTAGGTTCTCACCAGTTTTGCCCACGTTTCTCATCATTGGTAACTTTCTCACCTATAGAGAAGAAAAAGAAAAAGAAAAAGTGCCCAGTACAGAGATTAGAGGTGAAAATAATATGTGTATCAACAAAGAGAAAAAGACCCCGTAATGTGTATGAGATAAAATATATCTCCAATTAAAATTGAGTTAAAACTCACATATACGACGTGCCAATTTTATTCAAGATCGTCAACTTACTCAAGGTTTAAAAACAGCTGCATGTTGCAGACCAATTCAAGATGGGCCAACATATTTCATTGCCTATCCTCTGTTACGGCAATATCGTCAGGACTCGAGGTCAGAATTCACCTCACTGGACTTCAAATTTTGTACACGGAGTGACTGACAAACTCAAAAAACACCAATTAAAAACTACCAACCAGTTAGGACATCCTCTATAACACCTACTGGCTTATCAGGTCCGAAAATTGACCTGAATAACATTGATTTCAATGTATATTTACCAGGTGGTAGCCAAGGCCCCTCATACCAGCTTTCTACCATGTCAAGGGGTATTTCCTTCTATCGTAAACCCCCTTACAACACCATCCGTTGTCGTGAATATACCTGCGAAAACATATATCCAATATTCATTCCATTCTCACAGATACCAAATGCTTGTTAGTTCAAATCATGGCAATACTCCCAACCCCGCCGTATTTACCACAGGTTTCGTTCAAGCTGCCAAAGTTCATTACAAACTCGCTGTTCCCCTGGCTCATTCAAATTGGGCTTTATAACTTGCACCGTGAGCTTTATTTATTAAAATCTTTCAGGCATGTCACCCCTCTTTGTTAACATCCATGAAGGGGTCGAGTGTCACTGCTAACTCACCGCTCATAAAAACCACACACATACTCTTACCGCGTACACCCGTGTACCGAGCTTCGTCTCGTTCCAGCGTGTTACTGCGGTCCTCGCGCTTCGCTTTCAAATGCACGTCCCGGAACGATGAAGTCATGTGACTTCACCACCGGTCCCCGCGCATCCAGATGGAAAGACTAAGCGCCATCTTTGAATATTGATCTCCAGTGTGCTTCATCAATTAAAAAATGCAACGGGTATTGCAGTTATATAGTTCATATACGATATCAATGTATATGTCAAGGACATTGCTTCTATAAAAATGGTTAATTTTATAAACTTACTTTTGCCCATATTACGCCTGCAGTGCCAGGCACTCAACATTGCCATATGACTTTTGTATATCAATACCCATGTATGCACAATCACATTGCATGGCAAATTATCAAATTTAAAAAGCCACAGCAAAGCAGTTTACTTATAGGCCATGTATCTTCGGCTCTAGTCACAACACATCACATTGAAAAGAGTAGGAGCCATCTTTAACTAGTATTCTCCGTTATGCGTAATCAATTCGAGAACTATACCAAGCATTACAATGTTGTAGCTCACACTCATGTGTCAGCAATGCCAAAGCCTCAACATTGCTAGATAGCCTTTATCTATTACTGCTAGTATAAGGGCAGTTAGGTTCCAGAAACAACTGCAAGGATCAAGACTCTTCACCTTCCGGCCCCAATGGCATGGATACCTTACATTCATGAATCCCATGTTAGTGCAAACAGAGGGGTCTATTTCTGTCATATTGCTCATAACACATAGGGGTCGATTCCGATCCCAGTCGGAGGCGCACCTAACACCATTCGCCCGGCAAAAAAACCAGGCGAATGCGTGTTTCCCGACCGATTCGTACATACGTCCGAACGAGCAAGTACGATGCGCATAACAGCCCAGATCCCGACCCAGTCGCACTCACCCAATCCAGCTCCTGTTCTCCGACCGATGCGGATCCGGAAACGCAGAATCGAGTCGTACGGAAGCCAAAATACAGCCCCGTCCGGCCGGACTAGTACGATGCACCTTCCGTACGCGCCGAACCCTTCGCTACGCACGGCACGTCAAAGCATCCGGGAGAGGCGCACATAAGCTCTGATTCGCGCCACAAGACGATCCAGGGCTACGAGACGAACACGCCAGCCACGAGGACGAGGCGAAGCAACGAAAAAGACAAACGAGACGAACCAACCATGAATCCCATCGCGCCGATCCTACCAATACTCTACATCTATTACCGGAACTGGTACGGACGCATACGGCGCAGAAGGTAAGTCAGACACCCACCACACAAACAAACCACACGTACCCGACAAATAACACACACACATAGGGATGCAGAAATTACTTACACCAGCAACAGCAGCACCATAGGGGCGGGATGGCTATCACCAATGCCACATACACACATAGGGGCCTGGATGCCAACCACTAATACCACCCCTACCCAGGGGGTGCTAGATGCCTACCACTACTACCACCCCTACCCATGGGGGGCTGGATACCTGTCACTACTACCACCCCTACTCAGGGGGTGCCAGATGCCTAACACTACTACCACCCCTACCCATGGGGGGCTGGATGCCTACCACTACTACCACCCCTACTCAGGGGGTGCCAGATGCCTACCACCACCACCACCCCTACCCATGGGGGGCTGGATGCCCTCCACTACTACCACCCCTACTAATGGGGGGCTGGATGCCTACCACTACTACCACCCCTACTCAGGGGGGGCTGGATGCCTACCACTACTACCACCCCTACTCAGGGGATGCTAGATGCCTACCACTACCACCATCCCTACCCATGGGGGGCTGGATGCCTACCACTACTACCACCCCTACTCAGGGGGTGCTAGATGCCTACCACTACCACCACCCCTACCCATGGGGGGCTGGATGCCTGTCACTACTACCACCCCTACCCATGGGGGGCTGGATGCCTACCACTACTAGCACCCCTACACATGGGGGGCTGGATGCCTACCACTACTACCACCCATACTCAGGGGGTGCTAGATGCCTACCACTACTACCACCCCTACTAATGGGGGGCTGGATGCCTACCACTACTACCACCCCTACTAATGGGGGGCTGGATGCCTACCACTACTACCACCCCTACTCAGGGGGGGCTGGATGCCAACCAATACTACCACCCCTACCCAGGGGGTGCTAGATGCCTACCACTACCACCACCCCTACCCATGGGGGGCTGGATGCCTGTCACTACTACCAACCCTACTCAGGTGGGGCTGGATGCCTACCACTACCACCACCCCTACTCAGGGGGGCTGGATGCCTACCACTACCACCACCCCTACCCATGGGGGCTGGATGCCTGTCACTACTACCACCCCTACTCAGGGGGCTGGATGCCTACCACTACCACCACCCCTACCCATGGGGGCTGGATGCCTACCACTACTACCACCCCTACTCAGGGGGGCTGGATGCCTACCACTACCACCACCCCTACGGGGCTGGATGCCTGTCACTACTACCACCCCTACCCATGGGGGGCTGGATGCCTACCACTACTACCACCCCTACCCATGGGGGGCTGGATGCCTACCACTACTACCACCCCTACTCAGGGGGTGCTAGATGCCTACCACTACTACCACCCCTACCCATGGGGGGCTGGATGCCTACCACTACTACCACCCCTACTCAGGGGGTGCTAGATGCCTACCACTACCACCACCCCTACCCATGGGGGGCTGGATGCCTACCACTACTACCACCCCTACTCAGGGGGTGCTAGATGCCTACCACTACTACCACCCCTATTAATGAGGGGCTGGATGCCTACCACTACTACCACCCCTACTCAGGGGGGGCTGGATGCCTACCATCACTACCACCCCTACCCAGGGGGTGCTAGATGCCTACCACTACCACCACCCCTACCCATGGGGGCTGGATGCTCACCACTACCACCACCCCTACTCAGGGGGCTGGATGCCTACCACTACTACCACCCCTACTCAGGGGGCTGGATGCCTACCATCACTACCACCCCTACCCAGGGGTGCTAGATGCCTACCACTACCACCACCCCTACCCATGGGGGCTGGATGCCTACCACTACCACCACCCCTACCCATGGGGGCTGGATGCCTACCACTACTACCACCCCTACTCAGGGGTGCTAGATGCCTACCACCCCTACTAATGGGGGCTGGATGCCTACCACTACTACCACCCCTACTCAGGGGGCTGGATGCCTACCATTACTACCACCCCTACCCAGGGGGTGCTAGATGCCTACCACTACCACCACCCCTACCCATGGGGGGCTAGATGCCTGTCACTACTACCACCCCTACTCAGGGGGTGCTAGATGTCTACCACTACTACCACCCCTACTAATGGGGGGCTGGATGCCTACCACTACTACCACCCCTACTAATGGGGGCTGGATGCCCACCACTACTACCACCCCTACTCAGGGGGCTGGATGCCTACCATTACTACCACCCCTACCCAGGGGTGCTAGATGCCTACCACTACCACCACCCCTACCCATGGGGGCTAGATGCCTGTCACTACTACCACCCCTACTCAGGGGTGCTAGATGTCTACCACTACTACCACCCCTACTAATGGGGGCTGGATGCCCACCACTACTACCACCCCTACTCAGGGGGGGCTGGATGCCTACCATTACTACCACCCCTACCCAGGGGGGGCTAGATGCCTACCACTACCACCACCCCTACCCATGGGGGGCTAGATGCCTGTCACTACTACCACCCCTACCCAGGGGCTGCTAGATGCCTACCACTACCACCACCCCTACCCATGGGGGGCTGGATGCCTACCACCAACACCACCCCCACTCATAGGATGGGCAATGCATGACACAACCAGCACACTACAACCTAAGGAATGCAAGAAAAAGACATACCCCAACACCATGACAAGCGTGTGTAGACTGTGTCAAATGCCTACAACACTGAACATGACTTTGAACATACAATGTGACCCCCTATCACTTGTGTCACACATAAATGTGTGTGGCCTCCACAATGCAAGCAGACCATGACCACTGTGGCAATGGGGTCCAACCCCCATCATCACAGTGACCAAAATGTGAGTGTAGGGTCCATAGCTGAAGCACATCTTGAACATTGTGGCAATGGGGTCTAAACCCCCATCATCACAGTGACCAAAATGTAAGTGTGGGGTCCATAGCTGAAGCACATCTTGAACATTGTGGCAATGGGGTCCAAACACCCATCATCACAGTGACTATAAGGTAAGTGTGGCCATGGAAAAAGCTGCAACTGCCAAACAGCATGGCTGAATCCTGGTCACAGAACAACAAACACATCAGTGGCAAAGTAGTGTTTGTGTCCCATAGCAAGATATATTGGGTGAGGCAAACAGTGCAGTGCAAATAAGACATACCTTTGGCCATGTGCAGACAAACATCACCCATGGGGGATGACACTGTCAACATTCATCAATAACACAATGACAGAAGTGACCATCATAATGCAGAACACATTTCTGCTCCAATGGGCACACAAATGTAGACATCCTGTGGAGACTGTAGATGTGAGGTGAACAGATACCATACCATGGCAGCAATGGGACACACAAACCATGGTCATCGTGCTGACTGATGACCTATGAGTCCCAGGGACAGCAGGTCAAACCCACCAAACAACATACAGCCAATGGCACACTAAAGTCATGCCAATGCAGTGGTGCAGATGCACAAACACAAACAGGGAGCCCCACACTGCACATCAAACACAACAGGTGAGGGGGGTGCCAGTGTCCCCAGGCAACCACACAACACATGATGAGGCCTGAATACCAATTACACAGATGCGCATACAGTGCCACACAAAATTAACTCATGGATCCAAATCCCCTATGTGGGCAATCAGGCATTGTTAGATGAGAGGGAGCACAAATCACACATGTCACACAAGCATGTAGGAACAGCAACTGACACAGCAAGACACAGACACACCACAGCACTACCCCCAGGGTCCCCACAATGTGGTGACCCTGGGCTGCTTGACAATCCCACTGTGATGACAAAGCTAGATGTCGTTCACACTGTGAACCACAGTCATGTGTCCTGAGCAACAAACTACCATCACACCTACACAAGCACAAATCAATCAGCACAGCCAGTAAGCCAAGGCCAACATGGAGGCAGGGGACTAGCCGGGCAACAACTCTCATCTGCACCCACTCAACACCACACACCTCGACCTCCAACAATGTGCAGCAGTGAAGCTCACATGCACTGGTGACATTGCACATGCACCCATGACAATCCCAGGGGTGGTGGTGGGAACTAAGGTGCAGAAACACATCACACATGGCCAGTCACACTGCACACTACGCTGTACATGGACATGATGGCAATACCACACCAACCAATGGGATCCCAACCACAGTCCCACACCAATGAAGAAGCCAAGGTCACCCACAAAGAACACACATAGACAACTACCAACATTGCAGCCCTGACCCTGAGGAGTGCCAGCAGTCACACACACAATGTGTCACAATCACTGAAAGCTAACACAAACTGGAAATTACATGACAGGTCTAAACAACAAGTGCCAAGGGGAATCCTGACTGTGTCCCATCTGCATTTGCCCACAAACTCAGCCCTGACAGCAAACACACCTATGGGTTACACCCTGATGACCAGTAATGTGCCATGCACCCACATCACATAGAACCCAGGGCGGAGACTGTGGTGGAACATAGGTCAACTCAGCAAGCATCACAAACAGGAACATCACTAGGGATCCCAGCACGCCCAGCAAAATGGAAGTGAACACACACAGACATGCTCACACAACACACACCTTGGGCTCAGGCCATGTCACAGGATTACACACTGCCATGAGGGGACTCCACTCCTGCGTGAGGAAAGCTGTGCCATATGTTGCCTCAGTAGGGCTCCATCATGTCAGCAGAACACTTGGTCACACAGTCAACAATTAGCACTAAATGAAGGCTCCCGTCATATCAGCCTGGTCATGGGAGTGTCAACGAAATCATCAACACAGATCCAACACACATGTATAGCAAGTTGCACTGACAACACAGATGAGTCCTTCCCCATTGATGCCCAAACTTGCATGTCCAGTGGAGATGGCCACACGGTCAGGGAAGTAGACTAATTGAACAATGGCAAGCACAACAGATGTGCAGGGGTGTAAGCCACAGATGTGATATTGCAAATGTATGTAGGAAATCCCATTGCCAAATATTGAAAACATGACACCCTCATATGCTGCTAAGGATGACATGGATACACTACAGGATAGGACACATTACCCGTGGACCACATGGGTTCCTGCACAGTAACACTTCATTTCCATGAGACCAAAAATCACCATCACTGCAGCAAGGGCACGGTTAGCATCATCAACATCATGTACATCAGAAGCAAAACCACTAGAGAACAGAAAGTTGCTTTATTCAGCATTTGGGTGATAGAAGTGAAAAAAAAATATAACAAAGGCCAATGGCCAGTCCATAATAAGAGTCCAAACAGGGTGCCAGTGCCAGATGTCACCCTACGCATGCCTGCACTGCTACACACCAGGGACAATCCCCTCGGAGGGGCATACGGGGGGGCAGGCCAGGCACCGCAGGGACAGGATCAGTGCTCACCAGAAGGAGGCAGGGAAGGGGTGGTGGGTGCTGGAGAGCCACTGACAACTGCAGTGGAGGTGTCTGACATGGTGTGTGCCGGCACAACTGGGGGGCATGACTCAGATGGTGTGGGTGCCGGCACGACTGCAGTGGGCTGGGCAGATGGAGTGGACAGGTTCCCCACTGCAGTGCCCAAGTCAGACGGGGTGGTAGTGGACTCCGCTGCAGTGCCTACCTCCAGGGGAGGAGAATGGGGTTCAGGTAAGGTGGGCAGGACAGAGGGGGAGGACCCCGTCTCCACACCAGTGGCACAGACATGCGCAGCGGGGTGTGGTGCCGGAAGAGCAAGTGGCAGGGGGAGTAGGCCGGATCATTTTGGGGATGGTGTATCTGTGGGTGGTGGAACCTGGGGCAGGGTGTGGTGGGGGCACCTGTGGAGTGGGGGCCTGAGGGATGGAGGAAGGAGACTTGGTGCTTGAGCTGCAGGGCGGCGGAGGGGTCTTGCTCTTCCGGGTCCGGGGGGACTTGCGGGTGGGGGCGCCAGTTGGTTTGCGCCTGGGGGAGGGTGTCCGGGGGCGAGGGGCACTCCCCTCCGTGTGGGTGGGCTTCTTCTTCCCCCTGAATGCTGTATCAGCTGTATTGGAGGGGAAGAGGCCGAGGTCACTGAGGAAGACCCGCTGTGTCTGTGGGGTTGCAGGTGAGGCAAGGGAAGGGGCCTTGGAGGGAGAGGTATCTGAGGACTGCGCAGTGCTCGTGGATGCGTGTGTGTGTGCCTGGGCCCCATCCCCTGTGAGTGTGGTTTCAGTCCCCTGACTGTGCGTGCGTGTGCGTCTGGATTTTGGCTTGTGTGTCTGTGTGCTGCTTGTGTCTGTGCAGGTGTGTGCCTGTGCCGGTGTGTGTGTGCTTGGGACAGGTAAGGTGCTGGGGAGTGTGGATGGGGCAGAGGTAGGAGGGTTGAGGGACTGTCGGAGGAGGGACACTGCTGCCGTCAGGGAGGAGTCCATGGACCTATTGCCCCTCTGTAGGGCAGATATGCCCGATGAGATGCCCTCCATGAACGACACCAGCTGAGTCAACAGAGTGGTGTGGGCATGGAGGACACTCAGCATCGCTGTCTGCCCTACATGGAGCTGGCGAAGGAGGTACACAGCCACCTCACTCAGGGCAGCAGGGGACACAGGGCAGGGGGTGCGGTGCCTGGCACGAAGGAAACACACTCCCGAACATGGGAGCCTCCACGGATCTTGGGAATGGGAGCCGATGGGAGGGCGGTGGTGGTGGTGGTGGTGGCGGGAACAGCAACACTAGCTGGGGTGTGGTGGCTGCTGACACCCGCCTCCACAAGGGAGTCATCCTCCGAGCTGCTGTGGTCCTCAGCTGAGGTGGATGCTGCTGAGGACTCCTCGGTGTGGCTCCCCTCGCCCTCCGTGCCACTGGGTCCCTCCAACCACTCCTCGGCTGCTGACCCAGTCTGGCTCTGCGGCTCCTCCTGGTCCGTGGAGCTGTCCCCTCCTGTGGCCGTGGATGTATCTGCAAACAATAGGGAAACAGACAAACATCAGTCACCTGCACCGAACGCACACACCACAGTAAGTACAGCACATTACAGAGCAAGCCCTGGCATCCTTAGTTGAACATTGCCAAAAGTGCCCAAACAGAGTAGGAGAAGCCAATTGTCAGTCTGATGGTCAACCATGGCACTCACATCCCTCCTGGCCTTGCACCCATCTGTCTGGTGTCTGTTGGATGGCAATACCCCAGTGTGGACACATGCACCACCTACACAGTAGTTGGACAGTGCAGAGAACACGGTGAAGCATGTGAACATGCATACATCACAACTCTTGCCACTGCGTCAGTACAGGGGTCCGGATGAAGGGCTGCCCAGAGTCAATTTTGAAATGCATGTGATGCATACCAGCGACAGACACCATGATGCACCCATGTCCTGATAGTCATTGCCACAATGGTGTGCATGTAGCACATGTCACTCCCCTGCAGGATCACTCATTGGAAGTTTCATGCCATGGCACAGGCATGCCTGCTAAGTCATACATCACTGTCTCCAGTCACATGGGCAGGGCAGCCAGACAACAACAGTCTGCACTGTGTCACAATCGTAGGTCATGGGGAATGCAAGTCCTGGAGCTGAACAAGTGCACATGTACATCCCCCACACACCACATCATCTGAACCCTTATCTGTCCACGTCATACCAATTGGACATATGGGAGACCTGTAACACAACCCTCTGAACCTGAGCACCTCACAATCTGCTGTGAATGGGAAACAGCTGCCTGAACTTCACATTCGCATACCCCAGTCTGCACGGTCAGGTGATCAAACACCTATGTGTCACACAAGTATCGTCTCCTATGGTCACATCTCCGGTGGCATGCTGAGCCCCAACCGAGAAACACCCCAGTAGTCCTGACAACGAAGCCACAGCACACTGACACAGAGGCAGACACCTGAGGGGACATATCACTGAGCACAACGTGTCAGCTGATACACGGGAGTGGGAGTACAGAGTGTATTGTATGGCCTGGAGTAGGCATGACTGTCCTGCCCCACGTGAATGAGGGATGAGCCCTGGACAGTAGGCAGGTGGCTAAGTATGTGTGACACACGTAATATACACACTCCTGGGGCCCAAACATTGTTCACACACGCAGCATGGGTGTGTGCCAGATACCCCAGGCACATGTGGTGGATCAGCTCAGCAATTGGACCACATATCAAAGTGACATGCAGATTACATGTCAGAACACAGGCATTGTGTAAGCAATGGACCCACCCATGATGCCCACCACAGAGTTAGGGGAACAAATGCTGTCCCCCACCTTGAGCTAAGCAAAATGCAAGGACACAGTAGCCAAGTGACACAATTCCCTGACTGTAAGGGCCACACCTGGGTATCAGATGAGGAGTGGGCAGTGCACAATTGGGGGACATGGGTCCTGGACCACATGACTGATGTACTGTGGAAGTTTAACCAGGCCGGAGGAGGGCACATAGCATGGCAGACAAAGTTCACAATGCAGTCATGTACTCACCCCCTCCTTGCTGCTCTCTGGCCTTCAGCTGCCCATCCAGATCAGGGAAGACCACCGCCAGGATCCTGAGCATGTGGGGGTCAGGGTCCGGTGTCCGCCCCTCCTGCGAGGAGGCGACAGCTTCAGCTGGACCCGTGCGATCCTCCGGGTCCAGCCCCGAAGGTCCTGCCACCTCTTCTGGCAGTTGCGGATCTGGCGCTTGAAGACCCCCACGGATCTCACTGCCCGGACGATGGTCAGCCATATCTGCTGCTTCTGGTGGGCATCAACCTGTGAGGATGACAAAGTGAAAATGCCATTACTACACATTCAACATATCCGTGCATTACACAGTTGGATATACATGTCTCAATCACAGGGGCACATGATGTACACAGGCAGTGCAACGATGGCTATGGACAGTTTGCCAGCAGTTACCACATGGTATCATTGCCTGGGAAGTCAAGCCTTGTTTAAATGCACTGTCACTGCACTATACCTGTTCAGTGCATGTAACTACACACTATGGGGGGTGACAACTACTCAGTGAGCCTGCTAGCCAGTGGCGTGCACACTGTAAGTCTTGCTAGTCAGACAACATGCACATTTAGTAAGGCAGTGGACAGCACACTCACCTGCTCCCCTGCTTTCCCATACAGCTTGCTGTACTGTGGAAGGAGGCTGTCCAGCAGGGCCTGGTTCTCCTCAGTGCTGAAGGCTGGGGCTCTCTCCACAGTACGTGCCATTGCAGGATCCAGAGGGTGCAGATACAGCAGCAGTGGTGGTGGCAGATGTCGTCCTGGAGCATGTAGTGCAGGCAAGTGAGCTCTCAGGGGAACAGCCAGCATTATATGTGTGCTGCAGAGGCAGATACTGTCCCATGTGTCCAAAGTGATAGGTCCAAGTCGTTTGCATCTTCTGAATCTGGCCAATCCATGGATTTGCACCACTTACACACACCCACAGCATCCTTCAAAAGTTCAACTTCATGACACCCATGAATTTGCAACATTGTTGTGGGTGACCAACTGAATTCACAGCATCAGACTCGTTAAAGATTTGAAAACGTGTCCGTTGCCAGGCCAGGCCATAGCCAATGCGTGCGCACCGATCGGTCCATTGCTGTACAACGCGTATTGCGAATACAACACGTAACCGCTCACATTGTATGCAATGGCCAATGCATGCGCACCGATCGGTCCATTGCTGTACAACGCGCATTGCGAATACTACGCGTACCCGCTCACATTGTATGCAATGGCCAATGCGTGCGCACCGATCGGTCCATTGCTGTACAACGCGTACCCGCTCACATTGTATGCAATGGCCAATGGGTGCGCACCGATCTGTCCATTGCTGTACAACGCGTCCCTGTACATGTCACTGGCATATGTCACCATGCCTGTCACAGGTGAACGTATGCCAGCCACATTTACTTCCCAGGGAGTGAGGGGCACACCTACAACACCACAGCCTGTCCACACTGTATCCTAAGGCATGTAAGGCTGCATCACCTGTTCCGTGTATGGGGGTCAACATGTGGTTTTGTGGGTGGCACTTGGGGGCAGCCACTCCCAGGCTGTGCACGTGTTCATGGGGACAGTATCCTTGGTGTGTTGTGCACATGAACACTGTGGTGTGCAACTGTTCATTTCAGAGCATGTGGCATGGTCACATTTCACGGTTGTGTATGTGTATGTCATGTCACATACCCCCTGAGTCCCATGTGGGACGGTATGTACGTCACAAGGTAACCCATTGCCAGAATTGTGATGGCCCTCCACAGTCTGTGTGCATGTTGTGTTTACAATGTCTCTGATTCCATGTGCACAATGGGAGACAGTCTCCACATCCACGTTGTTTGTGCATGGACTTTGATGTTGTGCGTGTGTGTGTCACAGACGTCCATGTCTGTCCTGCCGAGGAAACAGGGACCACTACCTGTGGGGGTCATGGTTGTTTAGCTGTGGTGTATTCATGATGCACCATGTCATGCTAGTGTCCATGTGGCAATACAGGGTCCCTGGGAATCTACCTGCCGATGAGCTATGATGCCTGGGGCACATCTGTCCTCACATGTCACTGTGGTGTGTGTTTGGAACGTGGGAGCAGTGCATGGGTACTGTGACACAGCCTAATGATATCCCATAGCACAAGCTGGGACTTGTTGAGGACATATGTTGAACTGTGATGTTAGTTGTTAGCCATGTAGGTGACATACATGTCCTTACGGAACGGCACACGCATCATGTACTTGTGTTTTGTAATGATGTATCATGTGATATTGAGTATGGTCTATGCCACATATGTGGGGTGACTGACAATCTTTCTTCCTTCACCTATGCACTGCAGGGCACCAGCTGTCCATCGGCCATTCCCTGACCTTGCAACAGTGGTTGAACGGGACTGCATCCGACGGTACCGCTTCACCAGGCCACTTATTGAGGAATTGACGGTGCGGTTGGCCCCACATTTGCAACCTGGCCGGACATACCCTACAGCGCTGACCCCCAAGGTGAAAGTGATGGCAGCCCTACACTTCTTTGCCACCGGTACCTTTCAACACACTGTGGCGTCTGCTGGTGGGATGTCACAGACCATGTTCAGCCGTGTGCTCCACGATGTTTTGGAGGCGATGTTGGGATACCTGAACCAGTACATCTATTTCCCTAAACGTCAACAACTCACTGACATCAAGAGTGACTTCTATGCCCTGGGGAGGATGCCGCATGTCATTGGCTCCATTGATGGGACACATGTGGCTTTGATACTACCACAGGCACATGAGCAGGCATACAGGAACCGCAAACATTACCATTCGGTCAATGCACTGGTGGTATGTCTTGCAGATATGAGCATCTCACACGTGTGTGCCCGTTTCCCCGGTTCTGCGCACGATGCCTACGTGATGAGGAGTAGTCGCATCCTGAGGATGATGTCACAGATGCGGAACCAGCGTGCCTGGCTTGTTGGTGTGTACTGACTTTGTACCATTGTGTGTGTTCTGCAATGTAGTATTCCACCCTCTTTTCCAACTCAGCTAATGTGCAATTGTCCGTATGTAGGTGACTCCGGATACCCCAACATGCCGTGGTTGCTGACGCCCCTCAGGAACCCTGTGACACCAGCCCAGATGCGCTACAATGAGGCACATGGTCGGACCAGGAGAGTGATTTAGCGGACATTTGGTCTCCTGAAGAGCCGCTTCCGCTGCCTGGACAAGACAGGAGGGGCCCTCCCATATGCCCCAGCAAAGGTGTGCAGGATTGTCATCGTCTGCTGCATGCTACACAACCTGGCAGTGCGGAAGGAGTTGCCTCTCATCCTGGATGACGATGACCAACATCCGCCACCTGTGGAGGATCCTGGCCTGGACCACGATGCCAGTGATGATGATGATGATGAGGGTGATGTCCGCACACAGCTCATCACCAACTTCTTCAGCTGAATGTGAGTATCCGGAGATGTCATGTCAATGTTGTGAGTTTGCATGATATGTGTTGGTGGTGCTCTGGTGCTGTTTGAGTGTGTCCATGTGCTACATGACTGTATGCGTGCAGCGATGTGTCCTCACAGGTAGTCTGTACTCCCCAACAGTGTTGACATGCTAACTTGGTTCTGGGTGGGTATCTTGTGACATGTATTGGGCATGAGTATTGCAGTTCTGTCCTGTTCTTCAGTGCTTTTGACTGTGTGTCATTTCTGTCCTTCACCGTGTACTTTCAGGGTTGTTTGGTTAACTGTGATCCCCCGACACCGTAAATCAACTTCCAGGGTGGTAGCTGTCGTTTCCCTACAGGTGATGTGCGCCACACCCATGGACTTCCTCTCTTCTACACTTGTTGACTGTGTGCCCACTGCCAGGTGGGATTACCTTGCATCTGTAGTGGTTACAACATGTTGCAAATGTGTAATAAACCTGTGCTTCACTTTGTGATGTGCGTTGTCTGTGGTCACACATCTGACTGACATTTGCTTACTGCACCAGTGGGCTAGTTAACACAGACTGTGAATAGGTGTTGTGTCTGTGCATTGCACCGTATTTCCTGGCAACATCAGTGTAGGCGATGAGTCAGATGGCCCTGGTGTGTATGTGTTGTGTAGCCCTGGTGGTGTGTCTCCCTCATATGTGTCACGTGGCCATGACTCACATGCCGGTGTTGTACTTGCTGTAGCAGTTAGCATGCACAGTGTCATTTCGCAGATCATCATCTCCATGACAGAAACAACGTTGGAATCACAACAGAGGCAATTATGGTGTATTAGTGAGTTTACATGTGTGAGGATAGTGCACAGGATGGTGGGTGCTGTACATTGGGATTGGAATCCAAAGTTCCCAGATGAGTTGGAAGTGTTGGTAGCAGAAATGTCCTGAGTAAAGTCCACAGTCATCTGATACATTGGTCCAACTTAAACACCCCATGTCATGTGGGAGAGTTGGGTTGCATTCGACAGGGTGAACAGTTTGCACACAAAGGTGGATTTCCAGAACAGGTGTTGGGTTCCTGGGGGATGTACATGGCCATCGGCCTCTCAGTTCTCCTTCATCGGATGACCCCTCTTCTTTGGGGGGGGACCCTCACGTGCAGGCTGCTGCGGTGCAGGGGACTCTCCGCCAGAGTCATCCTCCCTCCCTGTGGCAGTTGCAGTTGTTGCAGCACCAGATGTTGTGGGCACACAGGGAGGTGTTGACATGTTGTTGCAAATCTGGTGGAGGCATTGTAATATGTACCTATGCACCGCCGTAAGTTCTTGCAATGTGTCCCACTTGGACTCCATGCGGGACATGTGTAAGTCCAAGCGGGCATGATGGGCAGCCTGCTGCTGTTGAATGTCCCTGAGGATCCCCACTACCTGGCTGAACTCTCCGGTGCTAGTCTGGTACGCATCAGCTATGCGTACCAGTTGTGGGTCATCATGCAGTCCAGACCCCTCTGCAAGCAGCGACCTATGTCTACCACCCCTCCCACCACCCCAGGTGACACGTGCAGGACCTGCAGTGGCACGCACAGGTGACCCTGGGCCCCCTTGGGGGTTGTTGCTGGTGTTGGTGTCCGTAGCTCCACGTTGGGCCGGGGTCCATGTGCTGGTGGTAGTGGTGGTCCTTGGTCTGTCCGTGTCGGCAGGGGTGGTCTGTGTGTTGGCAGTTGTTGGAGGGGTGGGTGCAGGGGGTGCAGCTGGTGGTCCTGCTGGTGCTGCATGATGACTCACTCCGGAGGTGCCAGGTAGGTCTTCGTCATCCTAGGTGGGCAGAGGCTGTTCCACACCAGTGAGCTCAGTGTCCCCCGGAGCCTGGGACAGGGACTCCTCAGCATCTGCTGCTGTGTCCCCATCATCACCTGTATTTGGAAGAGACACACAATGTATGTAATGTTTCTACAGGCATCAATGGTTCAAACACCTGACAGTTGTGACTGTACCTCTGGATGCGGGCCTGTACATTGCATTGTCCTAAGTTGTCACAGTCAGATGTTGATATTGGTGTAGCGCATTGTCCTGCCAACCTGAAGCATTTCAATGTGAATGTTGAGGTGTGTACATGGCCAGCATTGGTGGTATTTGGTTGACATCCGGACATCCTTCTCCCTCCAGCCCAGTTATCCCACCATGAAGCATGCCACCCTTGCAGTGGGTGCAGGTTGACTCTCAGGATGTCAGTCAGTGGTGTCCTGCTGTTGGTTGGTGGCCAGTTCCCAGCATGGCCTTGTGCTCCCCACAACAGAGCACCAGTGTCAGACATCTTTGAAGTGGCTTTTGACTCCCTGTGAGGTGTGCATGCTTCAGTGTGAGCTTGCAGGGCCATGTGGGTGGGGGATGTTCAGCTGTGACTACCACTGCCATCATACTATTGCCTCCACCCCCCTTCCCAGCATGCCCATACTTCCTTCCTTTTGAGTGTACTTCACTGTGTGTGGGTGTGACAGCAATGGCAAGATGGCTGACAGTGGTGTCCTGCTGTTGGTTGGTGGCCAGTTCCCAGCATGGCCTTGTGCTACCCACAACAGAGCACCTGTGTCAACATCTTTGATGGGGCTTTCCACTCTCTGTGAGGTGTGCATGCTTCAGTGTGAGCTTGCTGGGCCATGTGGGTGGGGGATGTTGAGCTGTGACTACCACTCCCATCATGCTATTGCCTCCACCCCCCTTCCCAGCATGCCCATACTTCCTTCCTTTTGAGTGTACTTCACTGTGTGTGGGTGTGACAGCAATGGCAAGATGGCTGACAGTGGTGTCCTGCTGTTGGTTGGTGGCCAGTTCCCAGCATGGCCTTGTGCTACCCACAACAGAGCACCTGTGTCAGACATCTTTGATGGGGCTTTCCACTTGTGTGTGGGTGTGACAGCAATGGCAAGATGAATGACAGTGGTGTCCTGCTGTTGGTTTGTGGCCAGTTCCCAGCATGGCCTTGTGCTCCCCACAACAGAGCACCAGTGTCAGACATCTTTGATGTGGCTTTTGACTCCCTGTGAGGTGTGCATGCTTCAGTGTGAGCTTGCTGGGCCATGTGGGTGGGGGATGTTGAGCTGTGACTACCACTCCCATCATGCTATTGCCTCCATCCCCATCATGCTATTGCCTCCACCCCCCTTCCCAGCTTGCCCATACTTCCTTCCTTCTGACTCTGCTTCCCTGTGGGGTAGTGTGCCTGTGCTGAATGGATGGCTGACTGTGTTGTCCTGGCGTTTGTTTGGCTACAAGTCCCATGTGTGTCACTGTGCTTCCCACAGCATGACCCAGGGTGGTGGTTCTTTGTGGGATAATTAATTTTAGTGTGAGACAATGCATTTTCCCAGGTGAGTTGTGTGTAGTTTGTGTTAGGGGTGTGTGTGAGAAGAGCTGCTGGTAACTATGGTCATAGCTGTCAGTCCTCCTTCCCACCCAGCCAGATATCCCACCATGGAACGTGCTTCCATTGCAGGGAGTGCAAGTTGGCTTTCAGGATGTCAGTCAGTGGTGTCCTGCTGTTTGTTGGTGCCCAGTTCCCAGCAGGGCCTTGTGCTCCCCACAGCAGTAGCCAGTGTCAGCCATCTTGTCAGTTGTTTTCCACTCCCTGTGATGTGAGCATGGTTCAGAGTGGTGTTGATGGGCGTATTGTGAGGGTGGGCAATATCTGTGACTACAACTCCCATGATGCTATTGGCTACACTGACTTGACCAGCATACACAGAATTCCTTCCTTTCTGTGGGATTCCCTGTGTGGTGGTGTTGTAGTGGTGGCTACATATCTGACAGTGTTTGTTGGTTAGATTTGTGCCACTGCCTAGCTTTATTTGTTGTCAGGTTTGTACATGTCATGACACAGTTACATATCACTATGAGATGGCATGTATTGTGTTTATCTGACTGACATACACATCTTGGGATTATTCTGGTTTTGTTGCTGTGGATTTGCTAAGGGTGCATGGTTTGACTATCCCCTTGACAGTGATGTGTGTGTATTGTCACACAATATTGGGTATATTGGTTGTGTACTCACCAGGCTCTGGGATGTTTTCTAGTCCATATACGCTCACTGGTGGTAGGATGGCCCGCACCTTCTCCTCCCAGGGCCTGAGGTATACTGGTTTGGCAGGAGGGCCACTGCCGGTGTGTTGGCTCAAGATGTAATCCTTCTTCAGTAGGTCCCTGACCCTCCTGCGCACGTCATACCACCTGTTCTGGATGTCTTCCTTTGTGCGCAAACATGGTGATTGTGCGTTGACCCTGTCGACGATCCTCTCCCACATCTTGGTTTTCTGCGACATGGGTGTCTGTTGGACCAGTGTACCAAACAGCTGTGGCTCTACCCTGAGGATCTCATCTACCAGGACTTCCAATTCACTATCTAGGAACTTTGGATTCTTCTTTGGGGGCATGGTGATGGGTGGTGGTGGTGAGTGATGTGTGTGTTGGTGTGCAAGTGAGGGTGTGTGAGTGTGTGTTTTGCTGGGTGTATGTGAGGGTGCTATTTGTTGAGGTGCTGATGGTGTGTGGCTTGTGTGATGGATGAGCTGTGAGTGTGTGTGTGGTTGCTGTCTGTTGGTGTTCTGTGCTGGCAGGTAATTTGAATTTGCAAAGGATCATGGTAGGGATTTGTGTCCTTTATATGGGTGGAGTTGTGGGTGTGTCTTTTTTCCCTGTTTCCCCCCCCCAGTATTTATTGGCTTTGTAATTGCTTGTTTGGCCTTTTTTTTGTGTTTTTCCCTTTGTACTTTTTGTGCATGTAGGAGACGTTCTTCTGACCGAGTCGGACCCTGCAGTTGTCTCGTGCGAGCTTCTCCGAGTCGTTCACGCTGTGTTTGTGCTGTTTCATGTGCGGCGTACGCGTCGGTCGCGGAGTATTGGGTTGCTTCGTACGGCTTGTACTCCGTGCGACTCGGTCGGGTTTTACACGCGTTACATCGTACTGCGCGGGTCGGAGTTCGCGGGTACGTTTCGTTCGGGTTCCTTCCTGGTGCGTGTCGGTCGGTTCGATTCGCGTGGTTTTCCGGCCGGATAGCTGTTTTCCGCGCGGTTCGGTCGTTCGGCTTGTGTTCCATACGAGTCGGTCGGATTTTGCACGCATTTCATCGTACATTGCGGGTCGGGCTGCACCGGTACGTGTCGGTCGGAATAAATTCCAGATCCGAGTCGGTCGGTACGTTTTCTGGCCCAAATCGGAATCGGCCCCATATTGTCCATAATCAATTAGGCACCATCACCGATATCAAAGTTGCAATCATCATTCCCCTCAAAGGGGTTTAGAATAATGTGTTAGGTCAGATCTCACACCCCAACTGTTTATCTACTGATCTTATCCCATTCTATAGAATCATTGAGGCCGAGTTGATCAGCCTTTTCAGAAAAAATCCATTGGGCCTCTTTTTTAGCGAGCGTTTTCTCAATGTTGCATTCCTCACCCACTACTCTTTCCAACACAAGCCATTTCAACGCCCTATAGTCATGATGTTGCTCCTTGAAATGTTGCACCAACCGTGTGGTTAGTTTTCCTGATTTTATTGTACTCAGATGTTCTTAAATACGTACTTTAATCTTTCGTGATGTTAGACCTATATAGTGTAACCCACACTGGCAGGTAAGTCGGTATATCACGTTAACAGTATTGAAATTGCTGAATTTGTTCATATACCATGTCCTCCCATTCAGCAACTGCACACTGCCAATCTTCTCCGTCAGGTCACACACTGAACAACTACCGCAAGGGTAATGTCCGGGCGGAATCGATGAATTTTTAGTGCGCTGAACAGGCCGTGTATGCACCAGTTTGTCCTTTAAGTTACATGCTCGCCTGAAAGCAAATCTGGGCTGTGGCATCTTGAATTCAGTTGTGGATAATAATGACCAATGTTTCCTGATAGCTTGGCGAATTTTAGTCGACAAGGGGTCAAAGGTCATGACCACTGGTACGAGGGGCCTTGGCTACCACCTGGTAAATATTCATTGAAATCAATGTTATTCAGGTCAATTTTCGGACCTGATAAGCCAGTAGATGTTATAGAGGATGTCCTAACTGGTTGGTAGTTTTTAATTGGTGTTTTTTGTGTTTGTCAATCACTCCGTGTACAAAATTTGAAGTCCAGTGAGGTGAATTCTGACCTCGAGCCCTGATGAAATTGCCGTAACAGAGGATAGGCTATGAAACATGTTGGCCCATCTTGAATTGGTCTGCAACATGCAGCTGTTTTTAAACCTTGAGTAAGCTCACGATCTTGAATAAAATTGGCACGTCGTATATGTGAGTCTTAACTCAATTTTAATTGGAGATATATTTTATCTCATACACATTACGGGGTCTTTTTCTCTTTGTTGATACACATATTATTTTCACCTCTAATCTCTGTACTGGACACTTTTTCTTTTTCTTCTCTATAGGTGAGAAAGTTACCAATGATGAGAAACGTGGGCAAAACTAGTGAGAACCTATCAGTAGCTCCTCTGGTGTAGCGCACGTGAGGGACTTTCTCACCTTCACACAATTTTTTGTTGTTTTTTATACACCTTTTCAGTAGGGGGTATATGTGTAAGGAGGTGACTGACAAACTGATGTTTATATAAATATTTCTTTTAAAAACCAACTTTTTGTGGGCATTTAGGACTGGATAAGACTGGTTAAATTATTTAGACTAGCAGTTGGGTAGAGGTAGTTACCCCCCACTACCAGTCCTACAAAAGAAAGTGGATTATGCCCCTCATAATCAGGTCTATGGGTGTTTATGGTTATTTGTGAGTGGAGGGCGACCTGATTAATAATTTATTTCCCTCTAAAGCTCCCTATTGTGATGTACTTTGTGATAGTACCAACGGAATTAGTTCAGGGTGATGTGAGACTTGTGCACTGTTTGTTTTCGAACATTGGACAGGATAGTTCAAAGGGTATCCCTTTGGGGGTACATTATCCTGATCGACGTGGGATACATCAAGAGCTTAGGACTGAGCAAGCTCCACCGCCGGTGCTCAAGAGCGCCAACGTATTGATGAACAATAGGAGCCTGTACCAGTGAGGCTCTGACGGACACTGGGAACACTTACCTTTACTATCATTTTTGTTGCACCTTCATTTTTTTGGCACTTCTCTCCTTGTTTAATTATGCATCACTTTGGACGGCCCATTGATGAGGAGGAACAGCCATTTGCACCGCCGTGCTCAATGAGGGGTAGGTCGACAAAGAGTAAAATAATTGGCATATTAATTGTTGTGATTGCACTAGCAACAATACTTGGAATATCCTGGTTTTTAGAGGAGAAATTTCCTGTAAATGCTTGGTTGGTCCAACTGGTAAGTAGTCACAATATCGAATTTTTAATATCGATATACAATAATATCGAGTTTAGTATATCGATAATACTAAAATATCGATGTTATATATATCGATGTTAAAAAAATCGATTTTGTTTTAAGTAAAATATTGAAGTATCAAATATCGAATTAAAAATATCGTCATTAAAAAATATCGTTTGTTAGTGTTGTCAAAAATATCGGGAAAAAATATAGAATGTATAAAATATCGTTTTTTTAAAATATCGCTATAGTATTATTTTATATTAAAATATTGCTGTTTTTAATGTAATAATAGTTGTAGTATATTGTTAAATAAAATAAATGTAATATACATTTTAGGAGCGGGATGTTGGGTTTTAGGGGATAAGGGTGGGGAGTGTTTTAAAATAATTGTAATTTTTTTTAATAATTAAAATATTTAAAATTTTAAAATATGAAATGTTTTTTAGGAGCGGGATGTTGGGTTTTTAGGGGATAAGGGTGGGGAGTGTTTTAAAAACATTGTAATTTTTTTTAATAATTAAAATATTTAAAATTTTTAAATATGAAATGTTTTTTTAGGAGCGGGATGTTGGGTTTTTAGGGGATAAGGGTGGGGAGTGTTTTAAAATAATTGTAATTTTTTTTTTAATAATTAAAATATTTTAAATTTTTAAATATGAAATGTTGTTTTAGGAGCGGGATGTTGGGTTTTTAGGGGATAAGGGTGGGTAGTGTTTTAAAAATATTTTTTAAAAATTTTAATTTTTTTAAATTTGATAATTTCAATTATGAAATGTCGTTTTAGGAGCGGGATTTAGGGTTTTTATGGGATAAGGTTGGGGAGTGTTTTAATATAATTTTTTAAAAATTTATAATTAAAATATTTGCAAATTAAAAATATTAAATGTTGTTATAGGAGCGGGATGTTGGCTTTTTAGTGGTTAAGGGTTGAGAGTGTTTTTTTAAAAAAATGTAATTTTTTTATTTTTTATTAAAAATTAATATTTTCAATTATGAAATGTTGTTTTAGGAGCGGGATGTTGGGTTTTTAGGGGGTAAGGGTGGGGAGTGTTTTAAAATAATTGTAAATTCTTTTTTTTACAATTAAATATTTTAAATTTTAAATTATGAAATGTTTTTTTATGACCGTGATGGATAAAGGTGAGGAGTGTTTTTTAAAAATTTGGAAATTAAATTTAGAAATTTGAAAATGAATTTATGGACAAAAAGACATTTCTTTTGATTAGGATTTTTTTGTTTTTAGAGCTTAATGGTGGGGAGTTACTTTAAAAATTTTTTTTTAAAAACAATATTTTTAATTTAATAATAAAAATTAAAATATAGAGTTATTTGCAATGGGATGTTGGGATTATAGTGGATGATGTTGGTTAGAAAAGAATTTTTATAGAAAATTAAAATTTTAAATTGTAATTAAAATATATTTTAACAAATTATTAAATTTATAATTGCAAATTTATGTTTATAGGGATGAGAGTGTTTAGAAATATAATGCAATATTTTATTTAATTTAAATTGTTTTAAATATGTATCAAAGAATAAAAATATTATTTCTAATTAATAATTTTACTTTTTATACATTTATTTGATTTTTATTTTAATATGTTAAAATTTTAAAATGGTTAAGTACTAAAAATGTAATAACTATTGGTTAAAAATACTTTTTACATGTGGATTAATGCATTATATTTAGGGGCCAATTCCGATTCGGGCCGGAAAGCGTACCGACCGACTCGGAGCCGGAATTCATTCCGACCGACACGTACCGGTGCAGCCCGACCCGCAAAGTACGATGAAAAGCGTGCAAAATCCGACCGACTCGTACGGAACACAAGCCGAACGACCGAACCGCGCGGAAAACAGCTATCCGGCCGGAAAAGCACGCGAATCGAACCGACCGACACACACCAGGAAGAATCCCGAACGAAACGTACCCGCGAACTCCGACCCGCCAAGTACGATTCAACGCGTGGAAAACACGACCGAGTCGCACGGAGCCCAAGCCGTACGACCGACACGCATACAAAACTGCGAGCCGAAGCAACCCAATACACCGCGACCGACGCGTACGCAGCACAGAAAACAGCACAAACACAGCGTGAACGAATCGGAGAAGCTCGCACGAGACAACTGCAGGGTCCGACTGGGTCAGAAGAACGTCTCCTACATGCACAAAAAGTAAAATACACAAAAAAAGGCCAAACAAGCAATTACAAAGCCAATAAATACTGGGGGGGGGGGAACAGGGAACAAAGACACACCGACTCGGTCAGAAGAACGTCTCCTACATGCCCCAAAACTACAAAGGAAAAAATACAAAAAAAAGGGCCAAACAAGCAATGACAAAGTCAATAAATACTGGGGGGAAAAACATGGAACAAAGACACACCCACAACTCCACCCATATAAAGGCCACAAATCCCTACCATGATCCTTTGCAAATTCAAATTACCTGCCAGCACTCAACACCAACAGACAGCAACCACACACACACTCACAGCTCATCCATCACACAAGCCACACACCAGCAGCACCTCAACAAATAGCACCCTCACATACACCCAGCAAAACACACACTCACACACCCTCACTTGCACACCCCCACACACATCACACACCACCACCACCCATCACCATGCCCCCAAAGAAGAATCAAAAGTTCCTAGATAGTGAATTGGAAGTCCTGGTAGATGAGATCCTCAGGGTAGAGCCACAGCTGTTTGGTACACTGGACCAACAGACCCCCATGTCGCAGAAAACCTAGATGTGGGAGAGGATTGTCGACAGGGTGAACGCACAATCACCATGTTTGCGCACAAAGGGAGACATCCAGAACAGGTGGTATGACGTGCGCAGGAGGGTCAGGGACCTGTTGAAGAAGGACTACCTCTTGAGCCAACACACCGGCAGTGGCCCTCCTGCCAAACCAGTATACCTCAGGCCCTGGGAGGAGAAGGTGCGGGCCATCCTACCACCAGTGAGCGTATATGGACTAGAAAACATCCCAGAGCCTGGTGAGTACACAACAAATGTACACAATATTGTGCGACAATACACACACATCACTGTCAAGGGAGAGTCAAACCATGCACCCTTAGCAAATCCACAGCAACCAAAACAGAATCATCCCAAAATGTGTATGTCAGTCAGATAAACACAACACATGCCATCTCATAGTGATATGTAACTGTGTCATCACATGTACAAACACAACTACAACTACAGCTAGGCAGTGGCACAAATATAACTAACAAACACATCCAGACATGTAGCCACCACTGCAACACCACCTCACAGTGAAGCCCACTGAAAGGAAGGAATCCTGTGTATGCTGGGCAAGTCAGTGTAGCCAATAGCATCATGGGAGTCGTAGTCACAGATATTGCCCACCCTCACAATGCGCACATCAACACCACCATGAACCATGCTCACATCACAGGGAGTGGAAAACAACTGACAAGATGGCTGACACTGGCTACTGCTGTGGGGAGCACAAGGCCCTGCTGGCAATTGGGCACCAACCAACAGCAGGACACCACTGACTGACATCCTGAAAGCCAACTTGCATTCCCTGCAACGGAAGCACATTCCATGGTGGGAAATCTGGCTGGGTGGGAAGGAGGACTGACAGCACTGACCAGTTACCAGCAGCTCCACTCACACACACCCCTAACACAAACTCCACACAACTCACCTGGGAGAATGTATTGCCTCACACTTTAATCAAATATCCCACAAAGAACCACAACCCTGGGTCATGCTGTGTGAAGCACAGGGACACACATGGGACTTGTAGCCAAACTAACCCCAGGATAACACTGTCAGCCATCTTGTCAGCACAGGCACACAACCCCACAGGGAAGCAGAGTCAAAAGGAAGGAAGCATGGGCATGCTGGGAAGGGGGGTGGAGGCAATAGCATTATGGGAGTGGTAGTCACAGCCCAACATCCCCCACCCACATGGCCCAGCAAGATCACACCCAAGCATGCACACCTCACAGGGAGTCAGAAGCCACATCAAAGATGGCTGACACTGGTGCTCAGTCGTGGGGAGCACAAGGCCCTGCTGGGAACTGGGCACCAACCAACAGCAGGACACCACTGTCAGCCATCTTGCCATTGCTGTCACACTCACACACAGTGAAGTCCACTCAAAAGGAAGGAAGTATGGGCATGCTGGGAAGGGCGGTGGAGGCAATAGCATGATGGGAGTGGTAGTCACAGCTCAACATCCCCCACCCGCATGTCCCAGCAAGCTCACACTAAAGCATGCACACCTACCAGGTAGTGAAAAGCCACATCAAAGATGTCTGACACTGGTGCTATGTTGTGGGAGCACAAGGCCCTGCTGGGAACTGGGCACCAACCAACAGCAGGACACCACTGTCAGCCATCTTGCCATTGCTGTCACACTCACACACAGTGAAGTACACTCAAAAGGAAGGAAGTATGGGCATGCTGGGAAGGGGGTGGAGGCAATAGCATGATGGGAGTGGTAGTCACAGCTCAACATCCCTCACCCGCATGGCCCAGCAAGCTCACACTAAAGCATGCACACCTACCAGGTAGTGAAAAGCCACATCAAAGATGTCTGACACTGGTGCTATGTTGTGGGGAGCACAAGGCCCTGCTGGGAACTGGGCACCAACCAACAGCAGGGCACCACTGTCAGCCATCTTGCCATTGCTGTCACACTCACACACAGTGAAGTCCACTCAAAAGGAAGGAAGTATGGGCATGCTGGGAAGGGGGGTGGAGGCAATAGCATGATGGGAGTGATAGTCACAGATATTGTTTATCCTCACAACTGTCCCATCAACACCACCCTGAACCATGCGCACATCACAGGGAGTGGCAAAGAACTGACTAGATGGCTGACACTGGGTACTGCTGTGGGGAGCACAAGGCCCTGCTGGGAACTGTGCACCAACCAACAGCAGGACACCACTGACTGACATCCGGAAAGACAACTTGCACTCCCTGCAATGGAAGCATCGTTCCATGGTGGGATATCTGGCTGGGTGGGAAGGAGGACTGACAGCACTGACCATAGTTACCAGCAGCTCCACTCACACACCCCTAACACAAACTCCACACAACTCACCTGGGAGAATGCATTGCCTCACACTCTAATCAAATATCCCACAAATAACCACAACCCTGGGTCATGCTGTGTGAAGCACAGGGACACACATGGGACTTGTAGCAAAACTAACCCCAGGATAACACTGTCTAGCCATCTTGTCAGCACAGGCACACAACCCCACAGGGAAGCAGAGTCAAAAGGAAGGAAGCATGGGCATGCTGGGAAGGGGGGTGGAGGCAATAGCATGATGGGATTGGCAGACACAGATATTGGTCACCCCCACAACTGTCCCATCAACACCACCCTGAACCATGCGCACATCACAGGGAGTGGAAAAGAACTGACAAGATGGCTGACAGTGGGTACTGCTGTGGGGAGCACAAGGCCCTGCTGGGAACTGGGCACCAACCAACAGCAGGACACCACTCACTGACATCCTGAGAGTCAACCTGAACCCACTGCAAGGGTGGCATGCTTCATGGTGGGATAACTGGGCTGGGGGGAGAAGGAGGGCCGGATGTCAACCAAATACAACCAAATACAACCAATGCAGACCATGTACACACCGCAACATTCAAATTGAAATGCTCAAAGTATGCAGGACAATGTGCTACACCAATATCAACCTCTGACTGTGACAACTTAGGACAATGCAATGTACAGGCCCGCATCCAGAGGTACAGTCACAACTGTCAGGTGTGTCAACCATTGATGCCTGCAGAAACATAACATACATTGTGTGTGTCTCCCAAAAACAGGTGATGATGGGGACACAGCAGCAGAAGCTGAGGAGTCCCTGTCCCAGGATCCAGGGGAAACGGAGCTCACTGGTGTGGAACAGCCTCTGCCCTCCTCGGATGACGAAGACCTACCTGGCACCTCCGGAGCGAGTCATCATGCAGCACCAGCAGGACCACCAGCTGCACCCCTGCACCCACCCCTCCAAGGACTGACAACACACAAACCACCCCTGCCGACACGGACAGACCAAGGACCACCACCACCACCAGCACACAAACCCTTGTCCAACGTGGGGCTATGGACACCAACACCACCAACAACCCCAAGGGGGCCCAGGGTCACCTGTGCGTGCTACCTCAGGTACTGCACGTGTCGCCAGGGGTGGTGGGAGGGGTGGTAGACATAGGTCGCTGCTCGCAGAGGGGTCTGGACTGCATGATGACCCACAACTGGTACGCATAGCCGATGTGTACCAGACCAGCACCGGAGAGCTCAGCCAGGTAGTGGGGATCCTCAGGGACATACGACAGCAGCAGGCTGCCCATCATGCCCGCTTGGACTTACACATGTCCCGCATGGAGTCCAAGTGGGACACACTGCAAGAGATGACGGCGGTGCATAGGGACATATTACAATGCCTCCGCCAGATGAGCAGCAACATGTCAACACCTCCCTGTGTGCCCACAAAATCTGGTGCTGAAACAACTGCAACTGCCACAGGGAGGGAGGATGACTCTGGCGGAGAGTCCCCTGCACTGCAGCAGCCTGCACTTGAGGGTCCCCCCAAAGAAGAGGGGTCGTCCGAGGAAGGGCAACTGAGAGGCCGATGGCCATGCGCAACCCCAGGAAGCCAAAACCTGTTCTGGATAATCACCTTTGTGCGCAAATTGTTCACCCTGTTGAATGCAACACAACTCCCCCACATGACATGGGGAGTACAAGTTGGACCAATGTATCAGATGACTGTGGACTTTACTCAGGACATTTCTGCTACCAGGACTTCCAAATCATCTAGGAACTTTGGATTACAATCACAATGTACAGCACCCACCATCCTGTGCACTATACTCACACATGTATGACAATAAACACACTAATACACCATACCTGCCTCTGTTGTGATTCCAACGTGGTTTCTGTCATGGAGATGATGACCTGCGAAATTACACTGTGCATGCTAACTGCTACAGCAAGTTCTACACAGGCATGTGAGTCATGGCAACGTGACACATATGAGGGAGACACACCACCAGGGCTACACAACATATACACACCAAGGCCACCTGACTCATCACCTACACTGATGTTGCCAGGAAATACGGTGCAATGCACAGACACAACACCTATTCACAGTCTTTGTCAACTAGCCCACTGGTGCAGTAAGCAAATGTCAGTCAGATGTGTGACCACAGACAACGCACATCACAAAGTGAAGCACAGGTTTATTACACATTTGCAATATGTTGTAACCACTACAGATGCAAGGTAATCCCACCTGGCAGTGGGCACACAGTCAACAAGTGTAGAAGGAAGGAAGTCCATGGGTGTGGCGCACATCACCTGTAGGGACACGACAGCTACCACCCTGGAAGTTTAATCACGGTGTTGGGGGATCACAGTTGACCAAACAACTCTGAAAGTACCCTGTGAAGGACAGAAATGACACACAGTCAAAAGCACTGAAGAACAGGACAGAACTGCAATACTCATGCCCAATACATGTCACAAGATACCCACCCAGAACCAAGTTAGCATGTCAACACTGTTGGGGAGTACAGACTACCTGTAAGGACACATCGCTACACGCATACAGTCATGTAGCACATGGCCACACTCAAACAGCACCAGAGCACCACCAACACATATCATGCATACTCACATCATTGACATGACATCTCTGGATACTCACATTCAGCTGAAGAAGTTGGTGATGAGCTGTGTGCGGACATCACCATCATCATCATCATCATCACTGGCATCGTGGTCCAGGCCAGGATCCTCCACAGGTGGCGGATGTTGATCATCGTCATCCAGGATGAGAGGCAACTCCTTCTCCACAGCCAGGTTGTGTAGCATGCAGCAGACGATGACAATCTTGCACACCTTTGCTGGGGCATATGGGAGGGCCCCTCCTGTCTTGTCCAGGCAGCGGAAGCGGCTCTTCAGGAGACCAAATGTCCGCTCAATGACTCTCCTGGTCCGACCATGTGCCTCATTGTAGCGCATCTGGGCTGGTGTCACAGGGTTCCTGAGGGGCGTCAGCAACCACGGCATGTTGGGGTATCCGGAGTCACCTACATATGGACAATTGCACATTAGCTGATTTGGAAAAGAGGGTGGAATACTACATCGCAGAACACACACAATGGTACAAAGTCAGTACACACCGACAAGCCAGGCACGCTGGTTCCGCATCTGTGACATCATCCTCGGGATGCGACTACTCCTCATCACGTAGGCATCGTGTGCAGAACCGGGGAAACGGGCACACACGTGTGAGATGCTCATATCAGCAAGACATACCACCACTGCATTGACCGAAGGGTAATGTTTGCGGTTCCTGTATGCCTGCTCATGTGCCTGTGGTGGTATCAAAGCCACATGTGTCCCATCAATGGAGCCAATGACATGCGGCATCCTCCCCAGGGCATAGAAGTCACTCTTCACGTCAGTGAGTTGTTGAGGTCTAGGGAAATAGATGTACTGGTTCAGGTATCTCAACATAGCCTCCAAAACATCGCGGAGCACACGGCTGAACATGGTCTGTGACATCCCACCAGCAGACGCCACAGTGTGTTGAAAGGTACCAGTGGCAAAGAAGTGTAGGGCTGCCATCACCTTCACCTTGGGGGTCAGCGCTGTGGGGTATGTCCGGCCAGGTTGCAAATGTGGGGCCAAGCGCACCGTCAATTCCTCAATCAGCGGCCTGGTGAAGCGGTACCGTCGGATGCAGTCCCGTTCCACCATGGATGCAAGGTCAGGGAATGGTCTATGGACAGCTGGTGCCCTGCAGTGCATAGGTGAAGAAAGAAAGATTGTCAGTCACCCCACATATGTGGCATTGACCATACACAATATCACATGATACATCATTATGAGACACAAGTACATGATGTGTGCAGTTCCGTAAGGACATGTATGGCACCTACATGGCCAACATCTAACATCACAGTTCAACAAGTGGCATCAACAAGTGCCATGGGATATCATGAGGCCGTGTCACAGTTCCCATCTACTGCTACCACGTTCCAAACACACCCCACAGTGACATGTGTGGACAGATGTGCCCCAGGCATCACAGCTCATCGACAGGTAGATTCCCAGGACCCTGCATTGCCACATGGACACTGGCATGACATGGTGCATCATGAATACACCACAGCAAAACAACCATGACCCCCACAGGTAGTGGTCCCTGTTGCCTCGTCAGGACAGACATGGACGTCTGTGACACACACATGCACAACATCAAAGTTCATGCACAAACAACGTGGATGTGGAGACTTTCTCACATTGTGCACATGGAATCAGAGACATTGTAAACACAACATGCACACAGACTGTGGAGGACCATCACTATTCTGCCAATGGGTCACCCTGGGATGTACATACCGTCCCACATGGGACTCAGGGGGTATGTGACATGACATACACATACACCACCGTGAAATGTGACCATGCCACATGCTCAGGAATGAACAGTTGCACATCACAGTGGGCATGTGCACGACACACCAAGGATCCTGTCCCCATGAACACGTGCACAGCCTGGGAGTGGCTGCCCTGAAGTGACACCCACAGAACAACATGTTCACCCCCATACACGGAACAGGTAATGCAGCCTTACATGCCTTAGGATACAGTGTGGACAGGCTGTGGTGTTGTAGGTGTGCCCCTCACTCCCTGGGAAGTATATGTGGCTGGCATATGTTCACCTGTGACAGGCATGGTGACATATGCCAGTGACTTGTCCAGGGACGCGTTGTACAGCAATGGACCGATCGGTGCGCACACATTGGCCATTGCATACAATGTGAGCGGGTACGCGTTGTATTCGCAATACGCGTTGTACAGCAATGGACCGATCGGTGTGCCTGGCCGGCCCATTGCATTCAATGTGAGCGGGTACGCGTTGTATCGCGGGTACGCGTTGTATTCGCAATACGCGATGTACAGCAATGGACCGATCGGTGTGCCCGGCCGGCCCATTGCATTCAATGTGAGCGGGTACGCGTTGAACAGCAATGGACCGATCGGTGTGCCCGGCCGGCCCATTGCTTTCAATGTGAGCGGGTACGCGTTGTATCGCGGGTACGCGTTGAACAGCAATGGACCGATCGATGTGCCCGGCCGGCCCATTGCATTCAATGTGAGCGGGTACGCATTGAACAGCAATGGACCGATCGGTGTGCCCGGCCGGCCCATTGCATTCAATGTGAGCGGGTACGCGTTGTACAGCAATGGACCGATCGGTGCGCACACATTGGCTGGGGCCTGGCATGGCAACGGACGCGTTTTCAAAGCTCCAACGAGTCTGATGCAGTGAATTCAGTTGGCCAGCCACAACAATGTTGCAAAATCAGGGGTGTCATGAAGTTGAAGATTTGAAGGATGCTGTGGGCGTGTATTAGTGCTGCTATACCATGGATTGGTCAGATTTAGAAGATGCAAACGACTTGGACCTATCACTTTGGACACATGGGACAGTATCTGCCTCTGCAGCACACATATAATGCTGGCTGTTCCCCTGAGAGCTCACTTGCCTGCACTACATGCTCCAGGACAACATCTGCCACCAACACTGCTGCTGTTTATGGATCCTCTGGCTACTGCAATGGCACGTACTGTGGAGAGCCCCAGCCTTCAGCCTTGAGGAGAACCAGGCCCTGCTGGACAGCCTCCTTCCACAGTACAGCAAGCTGTATGGGAAACCAGGGGAGCAGGTGAGTGTGCTGTCCACTGCATCACTAATTGTGCATGTTGTCTGACTAGCAGGACATTCACTGTGCACACCACTGGCTAGCATGCCCACTGAGTAGTTGTCACATCCCAAAGTGTGTAGTTACATGCACTGAACTGGTACAGTGCAGTAACAGTGCATTCCAACTAGGTTTACTTCCCATGCAATGATACCATGTAGTGAATGCTGGCAAACTGTTCATAGCCATTGTTGCACTGCCTGTGTACATCATATGCCCCTGTAATTGAGACATGTATATCCAACTTTGTGATGCACGGATATGTTGCATGTGTAGTAATGGCCTTTTCACTTTGTCATCCTCACAGGTTGATGCCCACCAGAAGCAGGAAATCTGGCTGACCATCGCCCGGAAAGTAAGATCCGTGGGGGTCTACAGGCGCAGGATCCGCAACTGCCAAAAGAGGTGGCAGGACCTTCGTGGCTGGACCCGGAGGATCGCAAGGGTCCAGCTGAAGCTGTCGCCTCCTCGCAGGAGGGGCGGACACCGGACCATGACCCCCAACATGCTCCGGATCCTGGTGGTGGTCTTCCCTGACCTGGATGGGCAGCTGAGGGACAGACAGCAGCAAGGAGGGGGTGAGTCCATGACTGCACTGTGCACTTTGTCTGACATGCTATGTGCCCTCCTCTGGCCTGGTTAAACTTCCACAATACATCAGTCATGTGGTCCAGGACCCATGTCCCTCATTTGTTACATGCCCACTTCTCCTCTGATACGCATATGTGTGGCCCTTATAGTCAGGAAACTGTGTCATTTGGGGACTGTGTCATTGCATTTTGCTTTGCTCAAGGTGGGGGACAGCATTTGTTCCCGTGACTATGTTGTGCGATTCATGGGTGGGTCAATTGCCTACACAGTGCCTAAGTTCTGACATGTGATCTGCGTGTAACTTTGATATGTGGTCCGCTTGCTGCTCTGACTCACTACATGTCCCTGGGGAATGTGGCACACACCCATGCTGCTGGTGGGAACAATATTTGGGCCTCAGGAGTATGTGTATCCAGTGTGTCACACATGCTTAGCCACCTGCCTACTGTCCAGGACTCATCCCTCTTACAGGTGGAGCTGGACAGTCATGCCTACTCCAGTGCATACAATATACTCTGTACTCCCACTCCCGTGTATCATCTGGCATGTTGTGATCAGTGAAATGTACCCTCAGGTGTCTGCCTCTGTCTCATTGTGCTGTGTCTTCGTTGTCAGGACTACTGGTATGTTCATCGTTTGGGGCTCAGCATGCCATCTGAGATGTGACCATGATAGACGATACTTCTTTGACTTATAGGTGTCTGATCACTTGACTGTGCACACATGTGTTTGCGTCTGTGACTTTCAGGAAGCTGTATTTTCATTCACAGCACACTGTGAGGTGCTCATGTTCAGGGAGTTGTGTTTCATGTCCCCCATATGTCCAGTTGGTATGACGTGGACAAATAGTAGTAGTACAGATGATGTGGTTTTTGGGGGATGGACATGTGCACTTGTCAGTCACATAACTTGCATTCCCCATGCCCTCGGATTGTGACACAGTGCAGACTGTTGTTGTCTGGCTGCCATGGCCATGTGACTTGAGACAGTAATGTATGACTTTGCACGCATTCATGTGTCATGGCATTCAACTTCCTGGGACTGATCCTGCAGGGGAGTGACATGTGCAACATGCACCCCATTGTGGCATTGACTATCCGGACATGGGTGCATCATGGTGTCTGGTGCTGGTATGCATCACATGCATTTCTAATTAGAATCTGGCCATCCCTTTATCCGGACACCTGCACTGACTCAGTGGCAAGAGATGTGATGTGTGCATGTTCACATGCTTCACCGTGTTCCCTGCATTGTCCAACAACTGTGTAGGTGGTGCATGTGTCCACACTGGGGTCTTACCATCAGACAGGCACCAGACAGATGGGTGCAAGGGCAGGAGGGGTGTGAGTCCCATGGTTGACCATCAGACTGACAATTGGCTTCCCCGAATCTGTGCGAGGACTTTAGGCAATGTTCAACTAAGGATGCCAGGGCTTGCTCTGTAATGTGCTGTACTTACTGTGGTGTGTGAGGTCAGTGCAGGTGACTGATGTTTGTCTGTTTCCCTAATTGTTTGCAGATACATCCACAGCCACAGGAGGGGACAGCTCCACGGACCAGGAGGAGCAGCGGAGCCAGACTGGGTCAGCATCGGACGAGTGGTCAGAGGGACCCAGTGGCACGGAGGGTGAGGGGAGCCACACCGAGGAGTCCTCAGCACCATCCACCTCAGCTGGGGACCACAGCAGCTCGGAGGATGACTCCCTTGTGGAGGCGGGTCTCGGCAGCCACCACAGGCCAGCTAGTCTGTCTGGCCCCGCCACCACCACCACCACCACCGCCCTCCCATCGGCTCCCATTCCTGAGGTCCGTGGAGGCTCCCGTGCTCGGGAGCGTGTCTCCTTCGTGCCAGGCACCGCAGCCCCTGCCCCTGTGTCCCCTGCTGCCCTGAGTGAGGAGTCTGTGTACCTCCTTCGGCAGCTCCATGTAGGGCAGACAGCAATGCTGAGTGTCCTCCATGCACACACCACTCTGTTGACACAGCTGGTGTCGTTCATGGAGGGCATCTCATCGGGCATGTCTGCCCTACAGAGGAGCAATAGGTCCATGGACTCCTCCCTGACGGCAGCAGTGCCCCTCCTCCAACAGTCCCTCACCCCTCCCACCTCTGCCCCATCCACACTTCCTGCCCCCCTACCTGTCCAAAGCACATGCACACCTGCACAGTCATCCATACACACAGACACAAGCAGCACAGACACACCCAAGAGTAAGGCAAGACGTGCACACAAGCATCCTCAGGGGACTGATACCACAGACACAGGTGATGGGGAACACACACACACCCACACGCATCCACATTCACTCCGCAGTCCTCCAAATCCTCTCCCTCCAAGACCCCTTCCCTTGCCTCGCCTGCTACCACAAATACACAGAAGGTCTTCCTGTGTGACCTCGGCCTCTTCCCCACCATTCCTGCTGACCCAGCACACCAGGGGAAGAGGAAGTCCACCCACACAGAGAGGAGTGCCCCTCGCCCCCGGACACCCTCCCCCAGGCGCAGGCAGACACAGGAGCCCATTCGGAAGTCCCCCGGAGCAGGAAGAGCAAGACCCCATCACCACCACCACGCAGCTCCAGTGCCCAGTCTCTCTCCTCCATCCCCCAGGCCACCACTGCACAGGTTCCCCCGCCACACCCTGCCCCAGGTTCCCCCACACACCGATACCGCATCCCCAAACTGCTTAGGCCCTCCCCCTGCCACTTGCTCTTCCACCCCTAACCCAGACGCTCTGCCTGTTAGTGGCACTGTTGTGGGACCAGGTCCCCCTCTGTCCTGCCCACCTCATCTGCCCACCCTTCCACTTCCTTGGAGTCATGCACTGCAGTGGAGTCCACAACCACCACGTCTGACTCGGGCACTGCAGTGGGTACCCAGTCCACTACATCAGTCCAGCCCACTGCAGTGGTTGCGGCACCCACACCAACTGACTTGTGTACCACGGTGCTGCCGCCCCCCCCTGAGTCAGACACCTCCACTGCAGTTGCCGGTGACACTCCTGCACCCACCACCCCTTCACTGCCTCACTCTGCCATCCCCATCCCCTGATCCTGTCCCTGCGGTGCCTGGCCTGCCCCTTGTATGCCCCTCCAAGGGGGATGTCCCCCAACCGTACCAGTGCAGGCAAGCAATGTGTGACCAGTTGTCACTTCTCACCCCGTTGGTACTGTTATTTTGGACTGGCCATTGGCCTTAGTTTCTTTTGGACTTCCGTTTTTACCCTGACATTTGCTGAATAAAGCCTCTTTTTGGGTTTTCTTTTGATGTACATGATGTGGATGAGTAGCATCCTGCATTTGCAGTTGTAATAGTGTTCACATCAGGACGATGAAGTGTTGCAGTGATGGACTCCATGTGGACCATGGGATATGTGTCCTGTTGTATTCTGGATCTATGGCATCCTTTGCTACAGTCTGAGGGTGTAATGTTCAGCATTTGACACAGGGATGTCCTTTTTGCATTTGTAAATGGACATCTTTGTCTTACACTGATGCACATCTGGTGGGCTTAGCACTGTTCAATGTTCCTATTTCCCTGACTGTGTGCCCAGCTCCACTGGACATGCAGTTTTGCACATCAATGTCGAAGGACTCATCTGTGTATACAGTGCAACCTGCTTGACACGTGTTTGGTGTGTGTGCAGATGACTGACGTGACACCCCCGTACCCAGGCTGATGTGAGCAGAGCCTTCTGTGTGTTGTGGTTGTTGACTCACTGACGGAGTGTTCTGCTGACATGTTTGGGTCGTGCACAGACAAGGTTTGGCACAGCGGACCTTCCACAGGAGTGGTGTGCCCTCATGGCAGTGTGTAATCTGGTGACATTGCGTGGGCCTGTGTTGTGTAAGCATGTCTGTGCGTGTTCCCTTCCCTTTTCCTACACAGGCTGGGATCCCTAGGGATGTTCCTGTTTGTGATGCTTGCTGAGTTGCTCTGTGTTCATCCAGCATCTTGGACCTGGTTTCTCTGTGATGTGGGTGCATGGCAAACTAATGTTCATGAGGTTGTCATCCCAGGTTGTCCTTGTTGTCAGTGCTGGGGATGTGGGCAAACGCAGATGGGACACATTCAGGATTCCCCTTGGCACTTGTTGTTTACACGAGTAATGTGATTTACAGTTTGTGTTAGCTTACAGTGATTGTGACACGTTGTGTGTGTGACTGCTGCCACTCCTCAGGGTCAGAGCTGCAATGTTGGTAGTTGTGTACGTGTGTTCTTCGTGTGTCACCTTGGCTTCTTCATTGGTGTGTAACTATGGCCAGGATCCCATTGATTGTGGTGGATTTCACATCATGCCCATGTACAGCATACTGTGCTGTGTGTCAGACATTGACAAGTCTTGTTGACTGGCCATGTGTGATGGGTTTCTGCACCTTGGTTCCCACAACCACCCCTGGTATTGTCATGGGTGCATGTGCAATGTCACCAGTCCATGTGAGCTTCACTGCTGCACATTGGTGGAGATCAGGGTGTGTGGTGTTGAGTGTGTGCAAAAGTGAGTTGTTGCACGGCCAGACCCCTACCTCCATATTGGCCTTGGCTGGCAGGCCGTGCTGATTGATTGGAGCTTGTGTAGGTGTGATGGTAGTTAGTTGCTCAGGACACATGGCTGGGTTTCACAGTGTGAACGACATCTGCCATTGTCATCACAGTGGGATTATCATGCAGGCTAGTGTCAGCACAATATGGGGTCCCTGGGGGTAGTGCTGTGGTGGGTCTGTCTCTTGCTGTGTTAGTTGCAGTTCCTACAAGCTTGTGTGACATGTGTAATTTGTGCTCCCTCTCATCTAACAATGCCTGATTGCCCACATAGGGGATTTGGATCCATGAGTTACTTTTGTGTGGCACTGTATGTGCATCTGTGTAATTGGTATTCAGGCCTCATCATGTGTTGTGTGGTTGCCTGGGGACACTGGCACCCCCTCACCTGTTGTGTTTGTTGTGCAGTGTGGGTCTGCCTGTTTGTGCATCTGCACCACTGCATTGGCATATCTTTAGTGTGCTATTGGCTGTATGTTGTTTGGTGGGTTTCACCTGCTGTCCCTGGGACTCCTAGGTCATCAGTCAGCACAATGATCATTGTTTGTGTGTCCCATTGCTGCCATGGTATGTTATTTGTTCACCTCACATCTACAGTCTCCACAGGGTATCTACATTTGTGTGCCCATTGGTGCGAATATGTGGGTCTGCATTATGATGGTCACTTCTGTCATTGTGTCATTGATGGATGTTGACAGTGTCAGCCCCCATGGGTGATGTTTGTCTGCACATGGCCAAAGGTATGTCTTATTTGCACTGCACTGTTTGCCTCACCCAATCTATGTTGCTATGGGACACAGGCACTACTTTGCCACTGATGTGTTTGTTGTTCTGTGACCAGGAATCATCCATGCAGTTTGGCAGTTGCAGCTTTTTCTATGTCAACACTTACCTTTTGGTCAATGTGATGATGGGGGCTTAGACCCCATTGCCACAATGTGCAAAATGTGCTTCAGCTATGGACCCCACACTTACCTTTTGGTCACTGTGATGATGGGGGCTTAGACCCCATTGCCACAATGTGCAAAATGGGCTTCAGCTATGGACCCCACACTTACCTTTTGGCCACTGTGATGATGGGGGCTTAGACCCCATTGCCACAATGTGCAAAATGTGCTTCAGCTATGGACCCCACACTTACCTTTTGGTCACTGTGATGATGGGGGCTTAGACCCCATTGCCACAATGTGCAAAATGTGCTTCAGCTATGGACCCCACACTTACCTTTTGGTCACTGTGATGATGGGGGTTTAGACCCCATTGCCACAGTGGTCATGGTCTGCTTGCATTGTGGGGGCCACACACATTTATGTGTGACACATGTGATAGGGGGTCACATTGCATGTTCAAAGTCATGTTCAGTGTTGTAGGCATTTGACACAGTCTACACACGCTTGTCATGGTGTTGTGGGGGATGTCTTTTTGTTGCATTCCTTGTGTTGGTGTGTGCTTGTTGTGTCATGCATTAGCCATCCTGTGAGTGGGGGTGTTGTTGGTGGTAGGCATCCTGCCCCCCATGGGTAGAGGTGGTAGTAGTGACAGGCATCCAGGCCCCCCTGAGTAGGGGTGGTAGTGGTGGTGGGCATCCAGCCCCCCATGGGTAGAGGTGGTAGTAGTGACAGGCATCCAGCCCCCCATGGGTAGAGGTGGTAGTAGTGGTAGGCATCTGGCACCCCTGAGTAGGGGTGGTAGTGGTGGTGGGCATCCAGCCCCCATGGGTAGAGGTGGTAGTAGTGACAGGCATCCAGCCCCCCATGGGTAGAGGTGGTAGTAGTGGTAGGCATCTGGCACCCCCTGAGTAGGGGTGGTAGTGGTGGTGGGCATCCAGCCCCCATGGGTAGAGGTGGTAGTAGTGACAGGCATCCAGCCCCCCATGGGAAGAGGTGGTAGTGGTGGTAGGCATCTGGCAACCCCTGAGTAGGGGTGGTAGTGGTGGTGGGCATCCAGCCCCCATGGGTAGAGGTGGTCGTAGTGACAGGCATCCAGCCCCCATGGGTAGAGGTGGTAGTGGTGGTAGGCATCTGGCACCCCTGAGTAGGGGTGGTAGTGGTGGTGGGCATCCAGCCCCCCATGGGTAGAGGTGGTAGTAGTGACAGGCATCCAGCCCCCATGGGTAGAGGTGGTAGTAGTGGTAGGCATCTGGCACCCCTGAGTAGGGGTGGTAGTGGTGGTGGGCATCCAGCCCCCATGGGTAGAGGTGGTAGTATTGACAGGCATCCAGCCCCCATGGGTAGAGGTGGTAGTAGTGGCAGGCATCTGGCACCCCTGAGTAGGGGTGGTAGTGGTGGTGGGCATCCAGCCCCCCATGGGTAGAGGTGGTAGTAGTGACAGGCATCCAGCCCCCATGGGTAGAGGTGGTAGTAGTGGCAGGCATCTGGCACCCCCTGAGTAGGGGTGGTAGTGGTGGTGGGCATCCAGCCCCCATGGGTAGAGGTGGTAGTAGTGACAGGCATCCAGCCCCCATGGGTAGAGGTGGTAGTAGTGGTAGGCATCTGGCACCCCTGAGTAGGGGTGGTAGTGGTGGTGGGCATCCAGCCCCCATGGGTAGAGGTGGTAGTAGTGACAGGCATCCAGCCCCCATGGGTAGAGGTGGTAGTGGTGGTAGGCATCTGGCACCCCCTGAGTAGGGGTGGTAGTGGTGGTGGGCATCCAGCCCCCCATGGGTAGAGGTGGTCGTAGTGACAGGCATCCAGCCCCCATGGGTAGAGGTGGTAATAGTGGTAGGCATCTGGCACCCCTGAGTAGGGGTGGTAGTGGTGGTGGGCATCCAGCCCCCAGGGGTAGAGGTGGTAGTAGTGACAGGCATCCAGCCCCCATGGGTAGAGGTGGTATTAGTGGTAGGCATCTGGCACCCCCTGAGTAGGGGTGGTAGTGGTGGTGGGCATCCAGCCCCCCATGGGTAGAGGTGGTAGTAGTGACAGGCATCCAGCCCCCATGGGTAGAGGTGGTAGTAGTGGTAGGCATCTGGCACCCCTGAGTAGGGGTGGTAGTGGTGGTGGGCATCCAGCCCCCCATGGGTAGAGGTGGTAGTAGTGGTAGGCATCTGGCACCCCTGAGTAGGGGTGGTAGTGGTGGTGGGCATCCAGCCCCCAGGGTAGAGGTGGTAGTAGTGACAGGCATCCAGCCCCCCATGGGTAGAGGTGGTAGTAGTGGTAGGCATCTGGCACCCCCTTAGTAAGGGTGGTAGTGGTGGTGGGCATCCAGCCCCCATGGGTAGAGGTGGTAGTAGTGACAGGCATCCAGCCCCCCATTGGGTAGAGGTGGTAGTAGTGGTAGGCATCTGGCACCCCTGAGTAGGGGTGGTAGTGGTGGTGGGCATCCAGCCCCCCATGGGTAGAGGTGGTAGTAGTGGTAGGCATCTGGCACCCCTGAGTAGGGGTGGTAGTGGTGGTGGGCATCCAGCCCCCATGGGTAGAGGTGGTAGTAGTGACAGGCATCCAGCCCCCCATGGGTAGAGGTGGTAGTGGTGGTAGGCATCTGGCACCCCCTGAGTAGGGGTGGTAGTGGTGGTGGGCATCCAGCCCCCATGGGTAGAGGTGGTCGTAGTGACAGGCATCCAGCCCCCCATGGGTAGAGGTGGTAGTAGTGGTAGGCATCTGGCACCCCTGAGTAGGGGTGGTAGTGGTGGTGGGCATCCAGCCCCCAGGGGTAGAGGTGGTAGTAGTGACAGGCATCCAGCCCCCCATGGGTAGAGGTGGTAGTAGTGGTAGGCATCTGGCACCCCTGAGTAGGGGTGGTAGTGGTGGTGGGCATCCAGCCCCCCATGGGTAGAGGTGGTAGTAGTGACAGGCATCCAGCCCCCATGGGTAGAGGTGGTAGTGGTGGTAGGCATCTGGCACCCCTGAGTAGGGGTGGTAGTGGTGGTGGGCATCCAGCCCCCATGGGTAGAGGTGGTAGTAGTGACAGGCATCCAGCCCCCCATGGGTAGAGGTGGTAGTAGTGGTAGGCATCTGGCACCCCCTGAGTAGGGGTGGTAGTGGTGGTGGGCATCCAGCCCCCATGGGTAGAGGTGGTAGTAGTGACAGGCATCCAGCCCCCATGGGTAGAGGTGGTAGTAGTGGTAGGCATCTGGCACCCCTGAGTAGGGGTGGTAGTGGTGGTGGGCATCCAGCCCCCATGGGTAGAGGTGGTAGTAGTGACAGGCATCCAGCCCCCATGGGTAGAGGGTGGTAGTAGTGGTAGGCATCTGGCACCCCTGAGTAGGGGTGGTAGTGGTGGTGGGCATCCAGCCCCCATGGGTAGAGGTGGTAGTAGTGGTAGGCATCTGGCAGCCCCTGAGTAGGGGTGGTAGTGGTGGTGGGCATCCAGCTCCCCATGGGTAGAGGTGGTAGTAGTGACAGGCATCCAGCCCCCCCATGGGTAGAGGTGGTAGTAGTGGTAGGCATCTAGCACCCCCTGGGTAGGGGGTGTTAGTTGTTGGCATCCAGGCCCCTATGTGTATATGTGGCATTGGTGATGGCCATCCCGCCCCTATGGTGCTGCTGTTGCAAGTAATTTCTGCATCCCTCTGTGTGTGTGTGATATGTCGGGTACGTGTAGTTTGTTTTTGTGGTTGGTGTCTGACTTACCTTCTGCGCCGTACGCGTCCGTGCCTGTTCCGGTAATAGATGTAGAATATTGGTAGGATCGGCACGATGGGATTCATGGTTGGTTCGTCTCGTTCGTCTTTCTCTTTGCTTCGCCCGCGTCGCTGGTGTTTTCGTCTCGTAGCCGTTGATCGTCTTGTGGCGCGAATAGGAGCTTATGTGCGCCTCTCCCGGATGCTTTGATGTGCCGTGCGTAGCGACGGGTTCGGCGCATACGGAAAGCGCATCGTACTTGTCCGGCCGGACGGGGCTGCATTTTTGCTTCCGTGCGACTCGATTCTGCGTTTCCGGATCCGCCTCGTTCGGAGAACAGGACCTGTATTGGGTGAGTACGACTGGGTCGGGATTTGGGCAGTTGTGCGCATCGTACTTGCTCGTTTGGACGTATGTGCGAATCGGTCGGGAAACAGGCATTCGCCTGGCTTTTTTCCCGGCTGAATGGTATTAGGTGCGCCTCCGACCGGGATCGGAATCGACCCCTTAGTCTATGAATTTGAGTTTAATAATATATAAAAATATTAATTTATATAATATAAAGTTTAATGTCCAGCACCTTCCCTGAGTTAATAGTAACTGGAGTGGGAATAGTAAATTATATAGGTTTAGCGTCCAGTACCTTCCCTGAATTAATACTAACTGGAGTGGAAATAGTTAATTATATATATTTAATGTCCAGCACCTTCCCTGAATTAATAATAATTGGAGTGGGAATAGTAAATTATATAGGTTTAGTGTCCAGCACCTTCTCTGAATTAATACTAACTGGAGTGGGAATAGTTAATTATATCTCTTTAATGTCCAGCATTTTCCTTGAATTAATAGTAACTGGAGTGGGAATAGTACAATATATTTTTTTAGTGTCCAGCACCTTCCCTGACATAATACTAACTGGAGTGGGAATAGTAAATTATATAAGTTTAGTGTCCAGCACATTCCCTGATTTAATACTAACTGGAGTGGGAATAGTAAGTTATATATGTTTAGTGTACAGCATCTTATTTGAATTAATATTAACTGGAGTTGGAATACTACATTATATAGGTTTAGTGTCCAGCACCTTCCCTGATATAATACTAATTGGAGTGGGAATAGAAAATTATATAGGTTTATTGTCCAGCACCTTCTTTGAATTAATATTAATTGGAGTGGGAATAGTAAATTATATTAGTTTAGTGTCCAGCACATTCCCTGACTTTACTAACTGGAGTAGTAATAGTAAATTATATAGGTTTAGGGGCCGATTCCGATTCGGGCCGGAAAACGTACCGACCGACTCGGTACGGGAATTTATTCCGACCGACACGTACCGGCGCTGCCCGATCCGCCTAGTACGATGCAATGCATGTGAATCACGACCGACTCGTACGGAACACAAGCCGAACGACCGAACCGCACGGAAAACAGCTATCCGGTCGGGAAACCACGCGAATCGAACCGACCGAGACGCACCAGGAATGAACCCGACAGAAACGTACCCGCGAACTCCGACCCGCGCAGTACGATGCAATGCGTGGAAAACCAGACCGAGTCGCACGGAGCTCAAGCCGTACGACCGACACGCATACAAAACCGAGCCGAAGCAACCCAATACCCCGCGACCGACGCGTACGCCGCACATAAAACACAGCAGAAACACAGCTTGAAAGACTCGGAGAAGCTCGCACGAGACAACTGCAGCGTCCGACTCGGTCAGAAGAACGTCTCCTACATGCCCCAAAACTACAAAGGAAAAAATACAAAAAGAAGGGCCAAACAAGCAATGACAAAGTCAATAAATACTGGGGGGGAAAAACATGGAACAAAGACACACCCACAACTCCACCCATATAAAGGCCACAAATCCCTACCATGATCCTTTGCAAATTCAACTGACCTGCCAGCACAGAACACCATCAGACAGCAACCACAGACACACCCACAACTCATCCATCACACAAGCCACACACCATTAGCACCTCCCTAATAGCACCCTCACATACACCCAGCAAAACTGACACTCACCTACCCTCACTTGCACACTCACACACACATCAATCCCCACCACCACCCATCACCATGCCCCCAAAGAAGAATCCAAAGTTCCTAGACAGTGAATTGGAAGTGCTGGTAGATTAAATCCTCAGGGTAGAGCCACACTTGTTTGGTACACTGGTTCAACAGACCCCCATGTTGCAGAAAACCAAGATGTGGGAGAGGATCGTCGACAGGGTGAACGCACAATCACCATGTTTGCGCACAAAGGAAGACATCCAGAACAGGTGGTATGATGTGCGCAGGAGGGTCAAAGCCCTACTCAAGAAGGATTACACCTTGAGCCATCGCACCGGCAGTGGCCCTCCTGCCAAAGCAGTATACCTCAGGCCCTGGGAGGAGAAGGTGCAGGCCATCCTACCACCAGAGAGCGTACATGGACTATCAAACATCCAAGAGCCTGGTGAGTACACAACCAATATACCTAATATCGTGTGACAATACACACACATCACTGTCAAGGGGATAGTCAAACCATGCACCGTTAGCAAAGCCACAGTAACCAAAACATAATCATCCCAAGATGTGTATGTTAGTTAGACAAACACAATACCTGCCATCCCATAGTGATATGTAACTGTGTCATGACATGTACAAACCGAACAACAAATAGAGCAAGGCAGTGGCACAAATCTAACCAACAAACACTGTCAGACATTTTGACACCACTACAACACCACTTCACAGGGAAGCTCACTGAAAGGAAGGAATTCTGTGTATGCTGGTGAAGTCAGTGTAGCCAATAGCATGATGGGAGTTGTAGTCACAGATATTGCTCACCCTCACAATTGGCCCATCAACACCACTCTGAACCATGCTCACATCACAGGGAGTGGAAAAGAACTGACAAGATGGCTGACACTGGGTACTGCTGTGGGGAGCACAAGGCCCTGCTGGGAACTGTGCACCAACCAACAGCAGGACACCACTGTCTGACATCCTGAAAGCAAACTTGCACTCCCTGCAATGGAAGCACGTTCCATGGTGGGATATCTGGCTGGGTGGGAAGGAGGACTGACAGCACTGACCATAGTTACCAGCAGCTGTTCTCACACACACCCTTAACACAAACTACACACAACTCACCTGGGAGAATGCATTGCCTCACACTCTAATTAAATATCCCACAAAGAACCACCACCCTGGGTTATGCTGTGTGAAGCACAGGGACACTTCTGGGACTTGTAGCCAAACTAACGCCAGGACAACACTGTCAGCCATCCTGTCAGCACAGGCACACTACCCCACAGGGAAGCAGAGTCAAAAGGAAGGAAGTATGGGCATGCTGGGAAGGGGGGTGTAGACAATAGCAAGATGGGAGTGGTAGTCACAGCTCAACATCCCCCACCCACATGGCCCAGCAAGCTCACACTGAAGCATGCACACCTCACAGGGAGTGAAAAGCCACTTCCAAGATGTCTGACACTGGTGCTCTGTTGTGGGGAGCACAAGGCCCTGCTGGGAACTGGGCACCAACAAACAACAGGACACCACTGTCAGCCATCTTGCCATTGCTGTCACACTCACACACAGTGAAGTACACTCAAAAGGAAGGAAGTATGGGCATGCTGGGAAGGGGGGTGTAGGCAATAGCAAGATAGGAGTGGTAGTCACAGCTCAACATCCCCCACCCACATGGCCCAGCAAGCTCACACTGAAGCATGCACACCTCACAGGGAGTGAAAAGCCACTTCCAAGATGTCTGACACTGGTGCTCTGTTGTGGGAAGCACAAGGCCCTGCTGGGAACTGGGCACCAACAAACAACAGGACACCACTGACTGACATCCTGAGAGTCAACCTGCACCCACTGCAAGGGTGGCATGCTTCATGGTGGGATAACTGGGCTGGAGGGAGAAGGATGTCCGGATGTCAACCAAATACCACCAATGCTGGCCATGCACACACCTCAACATTCACATTGAAATGCTTCATGTTGTCAGGACAATGTGCTACACCAATATCAACCTCTGACTGTGACAACTTAGGACAATGCAATGTACAGGCCCGCATCCAGAGGTACAGTCACAACTGTCAGGTGTTTGAACCATTGATGCCTGTAGAAACATAACATACATTGTGTGTCTCTTCCAAAAACAGGTGATGATGGGGACACAGCAGCAGACGATGACGAGTCCCTGTCCCAGGCTCCGGGGACCCTGAGCTCTCTGGTGTGGAACAGCCTCTGCCCTCCTCGGATGGCGAAGACCTACCTGGCCCCTCCGGTGTGAGTCATCATGCAGCACCAGCAGGACCACCATCTGCACCCCCTGCACCCACTCCTCCAACAACTGCCAACACACAGACCACCCCCGCCGACACAGACAGACCAAGGACCACCAATGACAACAGCACAGGGACCCCGGCCCACCGTGAAGCAACGGACAACAACCCCAGTACCAACCCCCAAGGGGGCCTAGGGTCACCTGTGCATGCCACCGCAGGTCCCGCACGTGTGGCCAGGGGTGGTGGGAGGGGTGGTAGGCAGAGGTCGCTGTTTGCAGAGGGGTCTGGACTGCATGATGACCCACAACTGGTACGCATTGCTGATGCGTACCAGAATAGCACCGGAGAGGTCAGCCAGGTAGTGGGGATCCTCAAGGACATTCAACAGCAGCAGGCTGCCCATCATGCCCGCTTGGACTCCCACATGTCCCGTGTGGAGACACATATGTCCCGTGTGGAGACACACATGTCTGGCATGGAGTCCAAGTGGGACACATTGCAAGAACTGACAGCGGTGCATAGGGACATATTGACATGCCTCCGCCAGATTAGTACCAACATGGCCACACCTCCCTGTGTGCCCACAACATCTGGTGCCGCAACAACTGCAACTGCCACAGGGAGGGAGGATGACTCTGGCGGAGAGTCCTCTGCACCGCAGCAGCCTGCACGTGAGGGTCCCCCCCAAAGAAGAGGGGTCATCCGATGAAGGAGAACTGAGAGGCCGATGGCCATGTACATCCCCAGGAACCCAACACCTGTTCTGGAAATCCACCTTTGTGTGCAAACTGTTCACCCTGTCGAATGCAACCCAACTCTCCCACATGACATGGGGTGTTTAAGTTGGACCAATGTATCAGATGACTGTGGACTTTACTCAGGACATTTCTGCTACCAACACTTCCAACTCATCTGGGAACTTTGGATTCCAATCCCAATGTACAGCACCCACCATCCTGTGCACTATCCTCACACATGTATGTAAATAAACTCACTAATACACCATACTTGCCTCTGTTGTGATTCCAACATTGTTTCTGTCATGGAGATGATGATCTGCTAAATGACACTGTGCATGCTAACTGCTACAGCAAGTTCAACACCGTCATGTGAGTCATGGCGACGTGACACATATGAGGGAGACACACCACTAGGGCTACACAACACATACACACCAGGGCCATCTGACTCATCGCCTACACTGATGTTGCCAGGAAATACAGTGGAATGCACAGACACCACACCTATTCACAGTCTGTGTTAACTAGCCCACAGGTGAAGTAAGCTAATGTCAGTCAGATGTGTGACCACAGACAACGCACATCCCAAAGTGAAGCACAGGTTTATTACACATTTGCAACATGTTGTTTCCACTACAGATGCAAGGTAATCCCACGTGGCAGTGGCCACACAGTCAACAATTGTAGAAGAAATAAATTCCAGGGGTGTGGGGCACATCACCTGTAGGGAAACAACTGCTTCCACCCTGGAAGTTGAATCATGGTGTCGGGGGATACGAGTGGACCAAACAACTTTGAAAGCACCCTGTGAAGGACAGACATGACACACAGTCAAAAGCACTGAAGAACAGGACAGAACTGCAATACTCATGCCCAATACATGTCACAAGATGCCTACACAAAACCAAGTTAGCATGTCAACACTGTTGGGGAGAACAGACTACCTGTAAGGACACATCGCTGCACGCATACAGTCAAGTAGCACATGGCCACACTCAAACAGCAACAGAGCACCACCAACACATATCATGCAAACTCAAATCATTGACATGACAACTCTGGATACTCACATTCAGCTGAAGAAGTTGGTGATGAGCTGTGTGCGGACATCACCATCATCATCATCAAAATCACTGGCATCGTGGCCCAGGCCAGGATCCTCCACAGGTGGCGGATGTTGGTCATCGTCATCCAGGATGAGAGGCAACTCCTTCCGCACTGCCAGGTTGTGTAGCATGCAGCAGACAATGACAATCTTGCACACCTTTGCTGGGGCATATGGGAGGGCCCCTCCTGTCTTGTCCAGGCAGCGGAAGCGGCTCTTCAGGAGACCAAATGTCCGCTCGATCACTCTCCTGGTCCGACCATGTGCCTCATTGTAGCGCATCTGGGCTGGTGTCACAGGGTTCCTGAGGGGTGTCAGCAACCACGGCATGTTGGGGTATCCGGAGTCACCTACATACAGACAATTGCACATTAGCTGAGTTGGGTAAAGAGGGTGGAATACAACATTGCAGAACACACACAATGGTAAAAAGTCAGTACACACCGACAAGCCAGGCACCCTGGTTCTGCATCTGTGACATCATCCTCGGGATGCGACTACTCCTCATCACGTAGGAATCGTGTGCAGAACCGGGGAAACGTGCACACACATGTGAGATGGTCATATCTGCAAGACATACCACCAGAGCATTGATAGAATGGTAATGTTTCCTGTTCCTGTATGCCTGCTCATGTGCCTGTGGTGGTACCAAAGCCACATGTGTCCCATCAATGGAGCCAATGACATGTGGCATCCTCCCCAGGGCATAGAAGTCACTCTTGACGTCAGTGAGTTGTTGACGTTTAGGGAAATAGATGTACTGGTTCAGGTATCTCAACATTGCCTCCAAAACATCGCGTAGCACACGGCTGAACATGGTCTGTGACATCCCACTAGCAGACGCCACAGTGTGTTGAAAGGTACCGGTGGCAAAGAAGTGTAGGGCTGCCATCATCTTCACCTTGGGGGTCAGCGCTGTAGGGTATGTCCGGCCAGGTTGCAAATGTGGGGCCAACCGCACCGTCAATTCCTCAATCAGCGGCCTGTTGAAGTGGTACTGTCGGATGCAGTCACGTTCAACCATGGTTGCAAGGTCAGGGAATGGTCTATGGACAGCTGGTGCCCTGCAGTGCATAGGTGAACAAAGAAAGATTGTCAGTCACCCCACATATGTGGCATTGACCATACTCAATATCACATGATACATCATTACAAGACACAAGTACTTGATGTGTGTGCCGTTCTGTATGGACATATATGGCACCTACATGGCCAACATCTAACATCACAGTTCAACATGTGTTGACAACAAGTTCCAGGTCGTGCAATGGGAAATCATTAGGCTGTGTCACAGTACCCATGTACTGCTGTCACGTTCCAAACACACACCACAGTGACAAGTGAGGACAGATGTGCCACAGGCATCACAGCTCATTGACAGGTAGATTCCCAGGGACCCTGTATTGCCACATGGACATTGGCATGACATGGCGTATCATGTACACGTCGGCAATACAACCATGACTCCCACAGGTAGTGGTCCCTGTTGCCTCTGCAGGACAGACATGGACGTCTGTGACACACACACGCACAACATCAAAGTGGATGCACAAACAACGTGGATGTGGAGACTGTCCCCATTGTGCACATTGAATCAGAGACATCTGAAACACAACATGCACACAGACTGTGGAGGGCCATCACTATTGTGGCAATGGGTCACCCTGTGACATACATACCTTCCCACATGGGACTCAGGGTGTATGTGATATGACATACACATACACAACCTGGAAATGTGACCATGCCACATGCCCTGAACTGAACAGTTGCACATCACAGTGGTCATGTGCACAACACACAAAGGATTCTGTCCCCATGAACACGTGCAAGGCCTGGGAGTGGCTGCCCCCAAGTGCCACAAAAAAAACACAGGTTGACCCCCATACACACACAGGTAATGCAGCCTTACATGCCTTAGGATACAGTGTGGACAGGCTGTGGTGTTGTAGGTGTGCCCCTGAGTCCCTGGCAAGTAATTGTGGCTGGCATACGTTCACCAGTGACAACCATGGTGACATATGCAAGTTATTTGTACAGGGACGCGTTGTACAGCAATGGACCGATCGGTGAGCACGCATTGGCCATTGCATATGATGTGAACGGGTACGTGTTGTACAGCAATGGACCGATCGGTGCGCACGCATTGGCCATTGCATATGATGCGGACAGAAATACGCGTTGTACAGCAATGGACCGATCGGTGCGCACGCATTGGCCATTGCATATGATGCGGACAGAAATACGCGTTGTACAGCAATGGACCGATCGGTGCGCACGCATTGGCCATTGCATATGATGTGAACGGGTACGCGTTGTACAGCAATGGACCGATCGGTGCGCACGCATTGGCCATTGAATATGATGTGAACGGATACGCGTTGTACAGCAATGGACCGATCGGTGCGCACGCATTGGCCATTGCATATGATGTGAACGGAGTACGCGTTGTACAGCAATGGACCGATCGGTGCGCACGCATTGGCCATTGCATATGATGTGAACGGGTACGCGTCGTACAGCAATGGACCGATCGGTGCGCACGCATTGGCCATTGCATATGATGCGGACAGAAATACGCGTTGTACAGCAATGGACCGATCGGTGCACACGCATTGGCCATTGCATATGATGTGAACGGGTACGCGTTGTACAGCAATGGACCGATCGGTGCGCACGCATTGGCCATTGCATATGATGTAACGGGTACGCGTTGTACAGCAATGGACCGATCGGTGCGCACGCATTGGCCATTGCATATGATGTGAATGGGTACGCGTTGTACAGCAATGGACCAATCGGTGCGCACGCATTGGCTATGGCCTGGCATGGCAACGGACGTGTTTTTGAACCATTAACGAGTCTGATGCAGTGAATTCGGTTGGCCACCCACAACAATGTTGCAGATTCATGGGTGTCATGAAGTTGAACTTTTGAAGGATGCTGTGGGCGTGTATAAGAGGTGCAATTCCATGGATTGGCCAGATTCAGAAGATGCAAACGACTTGGACCTATCACTTTGGACACATGGGACAGTATCTGCCTCTGCAGCACACATATAATGCTGGCTGTTCCCCTGAGAGCTCACTTGCCTGCACTACATGCTCCAGGACGACATCTGCCACCACCACTGCTGCTGTATATGCATCCTCTGGCTACTGCAATGGCACGTACTGTGGAGAGAGCCCCAGCCTTCACCAATGAGGAGAACCAGGCCCTGCTGGACAGCCTCCTTCCACAGTACAGCAAGCTGTATGGGAAACCAGGGGAGCAGGTGAGTGTGCTGTCCACTGCCTTACTAAATGTGCATGTTGTCTGACTAGCAAGACTTACAGTGTGCACGCCACTGGCTAGCATGCTCACTGAGTAGTTGTCACCCCCCAAAGTGTGTAGTTACATGCACTGAACAGGTATAGCGCAGAAACAGTGCATTCCAACAAGGTTTTACTTCCCAGGCAATGATACCATGTAGTAACTCCTGGCAAACTGTTCATAGCCATCGTTGCACTGCCTGTGTACATCATGTGCCCCTGTGATTGAGACATGTATATCCAAATGTGTGATGCACGGATATGTTGCATGTGTAGTAATGGCCTTTTCACTTTGTCATCCTCACAGGTTGATGCCCACCAGAAGCAGGAAATCTGGCTGACCATCGCCCGGGCAGTAAGATCCGTGGGGGTCTACAAGCACCGGATCCGCAACTGCCAGAAGAGGTGGCAGGACCTTCGGGGCTGGACCCGGAGGATCGCAAGGGTCCAGCTGAAGCTGTCGCCTCCTCGCAGGAGGGGCGGACATGGACCCTGACCCCCCACATGCTCAGGATCCTGGTGGTAGTCTTCCCTGACCTGGATGGGCAGCTGAAGGCCAGACAGCAGCAAGGAGGGGGTGAGTCCATGACTGCACTGTGAACTTTGTCTGACATGCTATGTGCCCTCCTCTGGCCTGGTTAAACTTCCACAGTACATCAGTCTTGTGGTCCAGGACCCATGTCCCTCAATTGTGACATGACCACTCCTCATCTGATACCCAGGTGTGGCCCTTACAGTCAGGAAATTGTGTCACTTGGGTACTGTGTCCTTGCATTTTGCTTAGCTCAAGGTGGGGGACAGCATTTGTTCCCGTAGCTTTGTGGTGGTCTTCATGGGTGGGTCAATTGCTTACACAATGCCTGAGTTCTGACATGTAATCTGCGTGTAACTTTGATATGTGGTCCAATTGCTGATCTGACTCACCACATGTGCCTGGGGTATTTGGCACACACCCATGCTGCGGGTGGGAACAATGTTTGGGCCTCAGGAGTATGTATATCAAGTGTGTCACACATACTTAGCCACCTGCCTACTGTCCAGGGCTCATCCCTCTTTCATGTGGAGCAGGACAGTCATGCCTACTCCAGGCCATACAATACACTCTGTACTCCCACTCCCGTGTATCAGCTGACACGTTGTGCTCAGTGAAATGTTCCCTCAGGTGTCTGCCTCTGTGTCATTGTGCTGTGGCTTCGTTGTCAGGACTACTGGGGTGTTTATCGGTTAGGGCTCAGCATGCCACCTGAGATGTGACCATAGGAGACGATACTTGTGTGACATATAGGTGTTTGATCACTTGACTGTGCAGACTGGGGTATGCGACTGTGAAGTTCAGGCAGCTGTTTCTCATTCACAGCAGACTGTGAGGTGTTCAGGTTCAGAGGGTTGTGTTTCATGTCTCCCATATGTCCAATTGGTATGACGTGGACAAATAAGAGTTCAGATGATGTGGTTTGTGGGGGATGGACATGTGCACTTGTCAGCTACAGAACTTGCATTCCCCATGACCTAGGATTGTGACACAGTGCAGACTGTTGTTGGCTGGCTGCCCTGCCCATGTGACTGGAGACAGTGATGTATGACTTTGCAGGCATGCCTGTGCCATGGCATTAAACTCCCTAAGAGTGATCCTGCAGGTGAGTGACATGTGCTACATGCACCCCATTGTGGCATTGACTATCAGGACATGGGTGCATCATGGTGTCTGGTGCTGGTATGCATCACATGCATTTCAAATTAGACTCTGGCCATCCCTTTATCCGGACACCTGTACTGACTCAGTGGCAAGAGATGTGATGTGTGCATGTTCACATACTTCACCGTGTTCTCTGCAATGTCCAACTACTGTGTAGGTGGTGCATGTGTCCACACTGGGGTATTACCATCCGACAGGCACCCGACAGATGGGTGCAAGGCCAGGAGGGATGTGAGTGCCATGGTTGACCATCAGACTGACAATTGGCTTCTCCTAATCTGTTTGAGCACTTTTGTCAATGTTCAACTAAGGATGCCAGGGCTTGCTCTGTAATGTGCTGTACTTACTGTGGTGTGTGCGGTCAGTGCAGGTGACTGATGTTTGTCTGTTTCCCTAATTGTTTGCAGATACATCCACGGCCACAGGAGGGGACAGCTCCACGGACCAGGAGGAGCTGCAGAGCCAGACTGGGTCAGCAGCCGAGGAGTGGTCGGAGGGACCCAGTGGCACGGAGGGCGAGGGGAGCCACACCGAGGAGTCCTCAGCACCATCCACCTCAGCTGAGGACCACAACAGCTCGGAGGATGACTCCCTTGTGGAGGCGGGTGTCAGCAGCCACCACACCCCAGCTAGTATGGCTGTCCCCGCCACCACCACCACCACCACCACCACCGCCCTCCCATCGGCTCCCATTCCAGAGGTCCGTGGAGGCTCCCGTGTTCGGGAGCGTGTCTCCTTCGAGCCAGGCACCGCACCCCCTGCCCCTGTGTCCCCTGCTGCCCTGAGTGAGGAGTCTGTGTACTTACTTTGCCAGCTCCATGTAGGGCAGACAGCAATGCTGAGTGTCCTCCATGCACACACCACTCTGTTGACACAGCTGGTGTCGTTCATGGAGGGCATCTCATCGGGCATGTCTGCCCTACAGAGGAGCAATAAGTCCATGGACTCCTCCCTGACGGCAGCAGTGTCCCTCCTCCAACAGTCCCTCACCCCTCCTACCTCTGCCCCATCCACACTTCCTGGCACAATACCTGTCCCAAGCACATGCACACCTGCACAATCACCCAAACACACAGACACGAGCAGCACAGGAACACCCAAAACAAAGACAAAACGTGCACGCAAGCATCCTCAGGGGACTGATACCACACCCACAGGGGATGGGGAACAGACACACACACACACAGGCATCCACAGTCACTCTGCAGTCCTCCGATACCTCTCCCTCCAAGGCCCCTTCCCTTGCCTCACCTGCAACCCCACCTATAAAGCAGCTCTTCCTCTGTGACCTCGGGCTCTTCCCCTCCGATACAGCTGATCCAGCATACAGGGGGAAGAGGAAGTCCACCCACACAGAGGGGAGTGCCCCTCGCCCCTGGACACCCTCCCCCAGGCACAGACAATCAGAGGCCCCCACCCGCAAGTCCCCCCGGACCCGGAAGAGCAAGACCCGCCACCGCCCTGCAGCTCAACCACACAGTCTCCTTCCTCCATCCCTCAGGCCCACACTACACAGGTTCCCCCACCACACCCTGCCCCAGGTTCCCCCACCCACAGATACACCATCCCCAAAATGATCCGGCCTTCTCCCCCTGCCACTTGCTCTTCCGGCCCCACACCCCCCGCTGCGCATGTTTGTGCCACTGGTGTGGAGACCGTGTCCTCCCCCTCTGTCCTGCCCACCTTACCTGAACCCCATTCTACTCCCCTTGAGATAGGCACTGCAGTGGAGTCCACTACCACCCCGTCTGACTTGGGCACTGCAGTGGGCTGTCCACTCCATCTGCCCAGCCCACTGCAGTCGTGCCGGCACCCACACCATCTGACTCATGCCCCCCCGTTGTGCCGGCACACACCATGTCAGACACCTCCACTGCAGTTGTCAGTGACTCTCCAGCACCCACCACCCCTTCCTTGCCTCCTTCTGGTGAGCCCTGATCCTGTCCCTGGGGTGCCTGGCCTGCCCCCCCGTATGCCCCTCCGAGGGGAATGTCCCTGGTCTGTAGCAGTGCAGGCAAGCAAAGGGTGACATCTGCCACTGTCACCCTGTTCGGACTTTATTAATGGACTGGCCATTGGCCTTTGTGTTTTTTCTGGACTTCCAGGTTTACACCCACATATGCTGAATAAAGCTACTTTCTGTTCTCTAGTGGTTTTGCTTCCGATGTACATGATGTTGATGATGCTAACCATGCCCTTGCTGCAGTGATGGTGATTTTTGATATCAGGAAAATGAAGTGTTACTGTGCAGGACCCCATGTGGTCCAGGGGGAATGTGTCCTATCCTGGTGTGTATCCATGGCATCCTTTGCAGCAATATGAGGGTGTCATGTTTTCAATATTTGGCAATGGGATTTCCTACTTTTATTTGCAATATCACATCTGTGGCTTACACCCCTGCACATCTGTTGTGCTTGCCATTGTTCACTTTGTCTATTTCCCTGACCGTGTGACCATCTCCACTGGACATGCAAGTTTGGGCATCAATGGGGAAGGACTCATCTGTGTTATCAGTGCAACTTGCTATACATGTGTGTTGGATCTGTGCAGATGATTTCGGTGACACTCCCATGACCAGGCTGATGTGACGGGAGCCTTCATTTTGTGCTAATTGTTGACTGAGTGACCAAGTGTTCTGCTGACATGATAGAGCCCTGCAGAGACAACGTATGGCACAGCTTTCCTTACACTGGAGTGGAGTCCCCTCATGGCAGTGTGTAATTCCGTGACATTGCCTGAGCCCAAGGTGTGTGTTGTGTGAGCATGTCTGTGTGTGTTCACTTCCATTTTGCTACACAGGCTGGGATCCCTAGTGATGTTCCTGTTTGTGATGCTTGCTGAGTTGACCTATGTTCCCCCCAAATCTTTGCCCGGGGTTCTCTGGGATGTGGGTGCATGGCACATTACTGGTCATCAGGGTGTCATCCATAGGTGTGTTTGCTGTCAGGGCTGAGTTTGTGGGCAAACGCAGATGAGACACAGTCAGGATTCCCGTTGGCACTTGTTGGTTACACAAGTCATGTAATTTCCAGTTTGTGGTAGCTTTCAGTGATTGTGACACGTTGTGTGTGTGACTGCTGCCACTCCTCGGGGTCAGAGCTGCAATGTTGGAAGTTGTCTATGTGTGTTCTTTGTGGGTGACCTTGGCTTCTTCATTGGTGTGTGACTGTGGCCGGGATCCCATTGATTGGGGTGGATTTGACGTCATGCCCATGTACGGCGTACTGTGCAGTGTGTCAGACATTCACGAGTCTTGTTGACTGGCTATGTGTGATGGGTTTCTGAACCTTAGTTCCCACCACCACCCCTGGGATTGTCATGGGTGCATATGCAATGTCACCAGTCCATGTGAGCTTCACTGCTGCACATTGGTGGAGATCAAGGTGTGTGGTGTTGAGTGTGTGCAAATGAGAGTTGTTGCACGGCTAGACCCCTACCTCCATATTGGCCTTGGCTGACAGGCCGTGCTGATTGATTTGTGCTTGTGTAGGTGTGATGGTAGTTTGTTGCTCAGGACACATGACTGTGGTTTACAGTGTGAACGACATCTACCTTTGTCATCACAGTGGGATTATCATGCAGGCCAGTGTCACCACAATGTGGGGTCCCTGGGGGTAGTGCTGTGGTGGGTCTGTCTCTTGCTGTGTTAGTTGCTGTTTCTACAAGCTTGTGTGACATGTGTAATTTGGGCTCCCTCTCATCTAACAATGCCTGATTGCCCACATAGGGGAATCAGATCCATGAGTTACTTTTGTGTGGCACTGTATACACATCTGTGTAACTGGGATTCAGGCCTCCTCATGTGTTGTGTGGTTGCCTGGGGACACTGGCACACACCCCCATCACCTGTTGTGTTTGATATGCAGTGTGAGGCTGCCTGTTTGTGTTTGTGCATCTGCACCACTGCATTGGCATCTCTTTAGTGTGCCATTGGCTGTATGTTGTTTGGTGGGTTTCCCCTGCTGTCCCTGGGACTCCTAGGTCATCAGTCAGCACAATGATCATGGTTTGTATGTCCCATTGCTGCCATGGTATGGTATTTGTTCACCTCACATCTACAGTGTCCACAGGATATCTACATTTGTGTGTCCATTGGTGCAGATATGTGGGTCTGCATTATGATGGTCACTTCTGTCATTGTGTAATTGATGAATGTTGACAATGTCAGCCCCCATGGGTGATGTTTGTCTGCACATGGCCAAAGGTATGTCTTATTTGCACTGCACTGTTTGCCTCACCCAATCTATGTTGCTATGGGACACAAGCACTACTTTGCCACTGATCTGTTTGTTGTTCTGTGACCAGGAATCATCCATGCTGTTTGGCATTTGCAGCTTTTTCCATGACAACGCTTACATTTTGGTCACTGTGATGATGGGGGTTTAGACCCCATTGCCACATTGTTCAAAATGTGCTTCAGCTATGGACCCCACACTTACCTTTTGGCCACTGTGATGATGGGGGTTTAGACCCCATTGCCACAATGTTCAAAATGTGCTTCAGCTATGGACCCCACACTTACCTTTTGGTCACTGTGATGATGGGGGTTTGGACCCCATTGCCACAATGTTCAAAATGTGCTTCAGCTATGGACCCCACACTTACCGTTTGGTCACTGTGATGATGGGGGTTTGGACCCCATTACCACAATGTTCAAAATGTGCTCCAGCTATGGACCCTACACTTACCTTTTGGTCACTGTGATGATGGGGGTTTAGACCCCATTGCCACAATGTTCAAAATGTGCTTCAGCTATGGACCCCACACTTACCTTTTGGTCACTGTGATGATGGGGGATTAGACCCCATTGCCACAGTAGTCATGGTCTGCTTGCATTGTGGAGGCCACACACATTTATGTGTGACACATGTGATAGGGGGTCACATTGTATGTTCAATGTCATGTTCAGTGTTGTAGGCATTTGACACAGTCTACACACGCTTATCATGGTGTTGGGGGGATGTGTTTTTCTGACATTCCTTATGTTGGAGTATGCTGGTTGTGTCATGCATTACCCGTCCTATGAGTAGGGGTGGTGGTAGTGGTAGGCATCCAGCCCCCCATGAGTAGGGTGGTGGTAGTGGTAGGCATCCAGCCCCCTATGAGTGGGGATGGTAGTAATGGTAGGCATCCAGCCCCCCAGGAGTAGGGGTGGTGTTGGTGGTAGGCATCCATCCCCCTATGAGTGGGGATGGTAGTAGTGGTAGGCATCCAGCCCCCCATGAGTAGGGGTGGTGTTGGTGGTAGGCATCCATCCCCCTATGAGTGGGGATGGTAGTAGTGACAGGCCTCCAGCCCCCCATGGGTAGGGGTGGTGGTAGTGGTAGGCATCCAGCCCCCCGTGGGTACGGGTGGTGGTAGTGGTAGGCATCCAGCCCCCCATGAGTAGGGTGGTGGTAGTGGTAGGCATCCAGCCCCCCATGAGTAGGGTGGTGGTAGTGGTAGGCATCCAGCCCCCTATGAGTGGGGATGGTAGTAATGGTAGGCATCCAGCCCCCCATGAGTAGGGGTGGTGTTGGTGGTAGGCATCCATCCCCCTATGAGTGGGGATGGTAGTAGTGGTAGGCATCCAGCCCCCCATGAGTAGGGGTGGTGTTGGTGGTAGGCATCCATCCCCCTATGAGTGGGGATGGTAGTAGTGACAGGCCTCCAGCCCCCCATGGGTAGGGGTGGTGGTAGTGGTAGGCATCCAGCCCCCCGTGGGTAGGGGTGGTGGTAGTGGTAGGCATCCAGCCCCCCATGAGTAGGGTGGTGGTAGTGGTAGGCATCCAGCCCCCCATGAGTAGGGGTGGTGTTGGTGGTAGGCATCCATCCCCCTATGAGTGGGGATGGTAGTAGTGACAGGCATCCAGCCCCCCATGGGTGGGGTGGTTGTAGTGGTGAGGCATCCAGCCCCCTATGAGTGGGGATGGTAGTAGTGGTAGGCATCCAGCCCCCATGAGTAGGGGTGGTGTTGGTGGTAGGCATCCATCCCCCTATGAGTGGGGATGATAGTAGTGGTAGGCATCCAGCCCCCCATGAGTAGGGGTGGTGTTGGTGGTAGGCATCCATCCCCCTATTAGTGGGGATGGTAGTAGTGACAGTCATCCAGCCCCCCATGGGTAGGGGTGGTGGTAGTGGTAGGCATCCAGCCCCCCATGGGTAGGGGTGGTGGTAGTGGTAGGCATCCAGCCCCCCATGAGTAGGGTGGTGGTAGTGGTAGGCATCCAGCCCCCCATGAGTAGGGGTGGTGTTGGTGGTAGGCATCCATCCCCCTATGAGTGGGGATGGTAGTAGTGACAGGCATCCAGCCCCCCATGGGTAGGGGTGATGGTAGTGGTAGGCATCCAGCCCCCCATGGGTGGGTTGGTGGTAGTGGTAGGCATCCAGCCCCCTATGAGTGGGGATGGTAGTAGTGGTAGGCATCCAGCCCCCCATGAGTAGGGGTGGTGTTGGTGGTAGGCATCCATCCCCCTATGAGTGGGGATGGTAGTAGTGGGAGGCATCCAGCCCCCCATGAGTAGGGGTGGTGTTGGTGGTAGGCATCCATCCCCCTATGAGTGGGGATGGTAGTAGTGACAGGCATCCAGCCCCCCATGGGTAGGGGTGGTGGTAGTGGTAGGCATCCAGCCCCCCATGGGTAGGGATGGTGGTAGTGGTAGGCATCCAGCCCCCCATGAGTAGGGGTGGTGGTAGTGGTAGGCATCCAGCCCCCCATGAGTAGGGGTGGTGGTAGTGGTAGGCATCCAGCCCCCCATGAGTAGGGTGGTGGTAGTGGTAGGCATCCAGCCCCCCATGGGTGGGGTGGTGGTAGTGGTAGGCATCCAGCCCCCCATGAGTAGGGGTGGTGTTGGTGGTAGGCATCCAGCCCCCCATGAGTAGGGGTGGTGTTGGTGGTAGGCATCCAGCCCCCCATGAGTAGGGGTGGTGTTGGTGGTAGGCATCCATCCCCCTATCAGTGGGGATGGTAGTAGTGACAGGCATCCAGCCCCCCATGGGTAGAGGGTGGTGGTAGTGGTAGGCATCCAGCCCCCCATGGGTGGGGTGGTGGTAGTGGTAGGCATCCAGCCCCTATGAGTGGGGATGGTAGTAGTGGTGAGGCATCCAGCCCCCCATGGGTAGGGGTGGTGGTAGTGGTGGGCATCCAGCCCCCATGAGTAGGGGTGGTGGTAGTGGTAGGCATCCAGCCACCCATGAGTAGGGGTGGTGGTAGTGGTAGGCATCCAGCCCCCATGAGTAGGGGTGGTGGTAGTGGTAGGCATCCAGCCCCCATGAGTAGGGGTGGTGTTGGTGGTAGGCATCCATCCCCCTATGAGTGGGGATGGTAGTAGTGACAGGCATCCAGCCCCCATGGGTAGGGGTGGTGGTAGTGGTAGGCATCCAGCCCCCCATGGGTGGGGTGGTGGTAGTGGTAGGCATCCAGCCCCCCATGAGTAGGGGATGGTAGTAGTGACAGGCATCCAGGCCCCCCTGAGTAGGGGTGGTGGTAGTGGTAGGCATCCAGCACCCATGTGTAGGGGTGGTGGTAGTGGTAGGCATCCAGCCCCCCTGAGTAGGGGTGGTGTTAGTGGTAGGCATCCAGCCCCCCATGAGTAGGGGTGGTGTTGGTGGTAGGCATCCATCCCCCTATCAGTGGGGATGGTAGTAGTGACAGGCATCCAGCCCCCCATGGGTAGAGGGTGGTGGTAGTGGTAGGCATCCAGCCCCCCATGGGTGGGGTGGTGGTAGTGGTAGGCATCCAGCCCCCCCTGAGTAGGGGTGGTTTTAGTGGTTGGCATCCAGGCCCCTATGGGTGTATATGGCATTGGTGATAGCCATCCCGCCCCTATGGTTCTGCTGTTGCTAGTGTAAGTCATTTCTGCATCCCTATGTGTGTGTGTTATATGTCGGGTACGTGTCGTTTGTTTGTGTAGTGGGTGTTTAACTTACCGTCTGCGCCGTACGCGTCCGTACCTGTTCCGGTAATAGATGTAGAGTATTGGTAGGACCTGCGCAATGGGATTCATGGTTGGTTCGTCTCGTTCGGGTTTCTCGTTGCTTCGACTCGTACTCGTGGCTGGCTTGTTCTTCTCGTAGCCGTGGATCGTCTTGTGGCGCGAATCGGAGCTTATGTGCGGCTCTCCCGGATGCTCTGACGTGCCGGACGTAGCGACGGGTTCGGCGCGTACGGAAGGCGCATCGTACTGGTCCGGCCGGAAGGTGCTGTATTTTTGCTTCTGTGCGACTCAATTCTGCGTTTACGGATCCGGCTCGGGCGGGGAACAGGAGCTGGAATGGGTAAGTACGGCTGGGTCGGGATCTGGGCAGTTATGCGCATCGTACTTGCTCGTTCGAACGCATGTTCGAATCGGTCGGGAAACACGCGTTCGACTTGTTTTTTTTCCAGACGAATGGTGTTAGGTGCGCTTCCGGCCGAGATCGGAATCGACCCCTTAGTGTCCAGCACCTTCCCTGACTTAATACTAACTGGAGTGGGAATAGGAAATTATATAGGTAAAGGGCCCTATTACTTTGTCCGCCCGCCACCGTAACGGCATGCGGGACCGTCCGCCAGAGGTGCGCCGGTCCCGCTGTGACCATTAGGATGCCACCACCACTGCAGCAGTGGCATCCCCCATCCACAACATTGTGGCGGGAGGTGCTCACAGCACCGCCCGCCACAATGCTGTGAATGCACGTTGTGCATTGACATGCACAAGGTGACAGGCACCGCGCGGTGCCTGCCACCTTGTCCATGCCAATGTAGGGGGGTACCATAGGTACCCCCATGTGCACCCCCCACCCCCCCAACACTCTGGGGGCCCGCAACGGGCCCCCAATAGCGGAAACCGCATGCCTTTCCATGGTGGCAACGCCGCCATGGAAAGGCAAGACTCCGCCGGCATCGTAATGTGGATGGCGGTGTCTTGCAGACACCGCCACCATATCCTGGCAGTTTTCCGCCCGGTCAACGAGTCGACCGGCGGAAATGCAGCGGACGGTCTTCCCGTCCGCCGCGGACCCCCCAGCCATCCTAATGTGGCGGGGGGTCATTCATGGCAGGATGGTGGGCGGATCGCCGCTGCCGGGCCGGCGGTGGCTACCGCCGGCCCGGCGGGGGCGATCCGCCCGCCATCCGAATGGGCCCCTTAGTGTCCAGCACCTTCCCTGAATTAATACTAACTGGAGTGGGAATAGTAAATTATATATCTTTAATGTCCAGCACCTTCCCTGACTTCATACTAACTGGAGTGGTAATAGTAAATTATATATCTTTAATGTCCAGCACCTTCCCTGACTATATATTAATTGGAGTGGGAATAGTAAATTATATATCTTTATTGTCCAGCACCTTCCCTGAGTTAATACTAATTGAAGTGGGAATAGTAAATTATATAGGTTTAGTGTCCAGCATCTTTACTGAATTAAAGTAATTGGTGTGGGAATAGTAAATTATATAAGCTTAGTGTGCAGCACCTTCCCTGACTTAATACTACCTGGAGTGGGAATAAAAATGAGAAACCGGACACTCCAAACTAGAATCAACGTCGAGGTATCCACAGAAAGTAAATTTGTAGGTGGACCATCCTCGCTCCACAGGAAGAGCTCTTTGGATTTGATCGTAGTCATATTGAGGCTGATCAGGTATTTGTCCTGTGATTTCAAGCCCACCAGATTGAGGCGTGGCCATTGATAAGGTCTAAAAAGGTGTTACCAGACCTTGGCTTTTCTACAATGTTTATAGAGAAGTATTCTTCACCGTGATATTTATTTTTATTGGAAAGAGTTTGTGTTATCTTGACCTACAAATCTACTTTCTGTGGATACCTCGACGGTGATTCTAGTTTGGAGTGTCCGGTTTCTCATTTTTATGCCCTGAAGAAGTCCTTTATTGGACGAAACGCGTCGGCTGTGTTTTAAACAAGATTAATATAAATAAAAGAAGAGTCTAAAAAGAATTATCATATGGATTGTTATATATTTTCTTCTGACTGTTAAAGTGGTGCACCTTTGTGTTTTGAGTAAAAATACACATTTTTCTTCATGAAAAATAAAATAATTGGGATATATGTTTATTCACATATATTATATTTTTTAACATACATGGTTTTAACATTTTTATATTTTAGAAGACAGGTATTTATCTTTTGTAGCAGAAAACATTTGACATTTTAGTTTGTAACATTTTTGTAACTAACATTATTTTTGCCATCTATTATTACAGTTTTGTTTTTGCATTTTTAACATTTAGTAAATATATATATATTTCATTTTAATGAAAAAATATCACATTATATATATTTTGCACAAAAAAAAATCACATTGTCACTTGTTAATTATTTTTGAACATGTAATATATATTTTTAATTAATATTATTAATATATGAAATATTAATAATATTAATTATTACATTGTTAATTTTTATACAAGCATGTTTTTGAAAAGGTAAGATTTTATTTAACATTTTAAAAATTTTTAGGCATTTTTAGATTAGCATTGTAAATGACACAATTAAATAAATAATGTTAATTTATTTTTAACATATTATTTCAATATTTGAATATTTTTAGAAAATATAAAAGTTGTTTATTTATGACTGTATTATATGTTGTGACATTATTTTCTATGTGTTTTATTATTTAAGCAGCCATTTTTGTTTTACAGGTACTTTTTAGTAACCGCTTACTGTTGTTTTGGGTCATTTCACAGGGGAGAAGCTCGCGGTTAGATGCTGCGTCGCGTTGAGCAAGGTAAGTGTAATTTTCTTTATTTAAACTAAGGGGTCCATTACGATGGCAGGCGGACAAAGTCCGCCCGCCATCGCAACGGAAAAAGGGACCGCCTGCCATATGTGCGGCGGTCCCGCAATACAAGTACGATGCGCCCGCCACACTGGCGGGCGCATTCCGCATTGTTCACATTGCGGCGGGCGGTGCTGTCAGCAGCACCCGCCGCAATGTGAAAAAGCATGTTGTGCATTTGCATGCACAACGTGACAGGCACCGCACGGTGCCTGCCACCTTGTGCATGCAAATGCAGGGGGTACCATAGGTACCCCCCATGTGCACCCCCCACCCCCACCACCCTGGGGGCCCGCAACGGGCCCCAGAAGCAAAGACCGCATGCCTTTCCATGGGGGCAACGCCGCCATGGAAAGGCTGCTTTCCGACACCATCCTAATATGGAGGCGGTGTCTTGCAGACACCGCCACCATATTAGAGCCCTTTTCCGCCCGGTCTCCTGTCAGACCGGCGGAAAACCGGCGGACGGTCTTTCCGTCTGCTGGGGTCCCCCCGCCATCGTAATATGGCGGGGGGGAAATGGAATGCGGGCGGTGAAAAATAGCGGGCGGATCGCCACCGCCATACGGGCGGTGGCGATCTGCCCGCTATTATAATGACCCCCCTAAGTTTTTACTTGTATTTGAATGTAGTTAGCTGGTAGGTAGTATATGTAGTGTTAGGTCGTTGTGTTTTTGGTGTGTTTTAGTTGTCAGTTATGTTCTAGCGAGATGTCCAGAGTTTGTGTTTGAGGCCTAGTTTAGAGGGGGTAGGATATGTATAGAAATGTGTGTATATGGTATTAAAGTGTTTTTACATGTAATTTATTATAGTGTATGCGTATGTTTGTGTGGGTGGGTATGTTTATTTGCATTTTTACAGGTTTCGTTATCGGAATCGCGTTTTGGAGAGGATAGCGTTTTTTTATTAAGAAGTGTGTATTAGTATTTTATACTAATATTTATTTAACACTTTCTTAATTTTTCGGGTTTTCCTGGAGCGTTTCTTTTTTAAGAAATATTTTCGGGTTTTTATGGTTTAATTCCGTTGGATTTATCGACCCTGGATTTACCTTTTGGAACAGTTGTATTTTTACATTTTTTGGGGGTTAATTTTAACATTAATTTGGATTGAGAGATACCTGGATGGATGAACAATGTTTGGATTACGTTTTCTTCAGCTACAGAAACGGTAAGTAATTTATTTTATAATTGTGGGAGGGCAATGTTGAGGATAATATTTTATATACGTGTTATTTTTTGTAAAATGTAATTAAGATGTTAATATATATTTATATTATTAAATTAAATATATATGACAAATTATTTATATTTGACAAAGTTAAGAAAAATTATATGTACAGTTACAGTTTTTGTTTTGTAAGAAAGCTATTTTAAATTATTTTAGATTAGTAATTTAAAGTATTGTTTTAGCTATTAGTGATAGGTATTCTAGGCCTTTTGTGGTTGGGTATAGTGTTACCTGACTTTGTAGTAATTCGTACATTTCTTTGGTTTGTTTGGTGAGTTTAGGGCCTATTTGGGTCACAGATTGTTCCATTCTTAGGGGCCTATTACGATGGCGGTCGGAAAACCACCCTGACCGCCATGGTAGCGGAAAACAACCGCCCGCAGGTACCGCGGCAAAACCTGCGGCCAGATTAGGATGTCCTGCCAAAAAAAAACCACAGCGGCGGTAAGAGCCACCGAAAAACCGCCCGTAGCTGGCGGAGAAGGCGAAAACCCGTCCGTGGCGGTCGGATCCTCGGAGGAAAAAAATCAAATGGCCGCCACGACAGCGGAGACACCGCACGGAACATTAGGATATCCCCGATGTGACCGCGGTACATTCCGCTGAATCCAACCGCTGAAAACGCCAACAGTGATGAATGGGAGAGCCGCCGGAAGAACTGCAGCAGAGCCACCGCTGCGGACGCTCGGTGACAAATATGGCGGTTGACAGAAAAAACACACAACAAGGCCACAAAGTGCACACAGCAAACTAGCCATGCACCCAAAAATACATAACACACCCCAATGACACAACCACATGGCAAATACAAAAATACAAATCCCAGGACAACCCACACAACACACCTGACAGCAATACACCATTTGGACACACCCACATAGCTGAGCATAAAACCAGCCCCTTCCCTGACCACAATCCTTTGCAAAACTCCACAACTGAAGGGCCCAACACCAGAACACAAAGGAGAGGCAAATCTGCACACCATCACTACTCACACCACACACAGCACCACCACCACATCCACACCTGCACCTCTAATCCCTGTGCACATCACACACCATACACATCACCCCCACCCCCACCACTCACACACCTGCACCTCAAACCCCTTAGCACATCACACACCATGGCACCACAGAAAATGCCAAAATTCACAGACAGTGAGTTGACAGTCATGGTAGATGAGATAGTCAGAGTCGAACCACAACTGTTTGGTAACCTGGTCCAACAGACACCATTAGCCAGAAGAAATCAAATGTGGGCAAGGATAGTCGATAAGGTCAATGCAGTAGGGACCATCCCACGCAACAGACAGGAAATCATGAGGCGGTGGCATGACCTGAAGAGTGTTGTCAAAAAGAAGAGGAGCAAGAACCATGAGCTGGCTCAGAGGACTGGCGGTGGCCCTCCCATTCCACTAAGAACATTCACTGCATGGGAGGAGAAGGTGCTTGCCATACTGCATCCAGAGAGTCTCACAGGAATACCCGGTGGAGTGGAGGCTGGTAAGTACAAACAAATGTAGAGCATTATACAGCAATGTACTGTCAAGCACAACTACAAAGCTACATCTCCGAGGCACAAGTAGATCCATATGCACCACAATATCCAACACATGTCCCACAGATGTAATATCCACTACATCTGAATCACCCCAAAAGGTAGCCAACATTTACAGGGTTGCATGTGCCCAGGCAAATAGCACTACAGCTCCCACCAGGCCCCCTGTCCCACCCCTGAGCAGGATGGAGCACTCCACACCCAGAAGCATTGGCAAGCCATTGACTCACTACAAACAAATTAACAGCTAGGTAGCCATCTTAACAGGGAGGGCTGTTTGGGGGTGGGAGACCTGCAGTACTACTCCCACCATGCCCCCGTCCCACCCCTGAGCAGGATGGAGCACCCCCCCGAAGCATGTGGCAGCCATTGTATCACTACAACAAAACGAACAGCTAGGTAGCCATCTTCCCTGGGAGGGCTGTTTGGGGGTGGGAGGCCTGCACAACAACTCCCACCATGCCCCTTGTCCCACCCCTGAGCAGGATGGAGCACCCCCCCCAGAAGCATGTGGCAGCCATTGTATCACTACAACAAAACTAACAGCTAGGTAGCCATCTTAAAAGGGAGGGCTGTTTGGGGGTGGGAGGCCTGCAGTACTACTCCCACCAGGCCCCCTGTCCCACCCCTGAGCAGGATGGAGCACCCCCCCGAAGCATGTGGCAGCCATTGTATCACTACAACAAAACGAACAGCTAGGTAGCCATCTTCCCTGGGAGGGCTGTTTGGGGGTGGGAGGCCTGCACAACAACTCCCACCATGCCCCTTGTCCCACCCCTGAGCAGGATGGAGCACTCCACACCCAGAAGCATTGGCAAGTCTCACTACAAACAAACTAACAGCTAGGTAGCCATCTTAACAGGGAGGGCTGTTTGGGGGTGGGAGGCCTGCAGTACCACTCCCACCATAACCCCTGTCCCCCAGCGCATCAAGATGGAGCACTCCCTCCCACCCAGATGCATGTGTCAGTCATTGCACTGTCCACTTCAAACTAACAGGTAGGTAGACATCTCATGCCCTCTTGTCCCATCCCTGAGCAGGATGGAAGCCTCCATCACACACACACAAAGACGTGACACAAATCCAACCCAAATGTGTAAACAGAAAAGGTAAGTAGCCAGTACATGCACCCAGCCATTCCTCTCAAAAAGCATGGTGCCATATGACAACACCAGCCCTCTCATCACACTAAAATACCCACAGATCCAATTGCCACTCACAGTGTCCAGACAGCCAAGCAAATGTAACGGCCACAGCAACAAAAGTGTGACTCACCAATTCACATGTAGAAGAAAGTCTGTGCACAATCATGCACAGCACTGACTGACAGGTGTAAGTGCCATGTGGCCAGAGCTGCAAGGACCATATGTAAACAAAGAAAGCATGGTTGGTGGTACAAATTCAGATTTGCACATGACATGACAAAGGTATGCATGAGATGTCAATGGCCAGTTCATGCTCAGATGTAACGTCTGCCAGGGCAGAGTAATCAACAAAGAGGCGTCACAGAAAATCTTTGTTGCTCTTGTCCCTAGATGGCAACATGTCCCTGTAATCACAAAACATGCACGTGGGGCATGGTATGTCTTGACACCTCACACCATGGACAAGTAATGCATGTACCTCAACATCATCTCAGGAGGCACAGTAGTGCGCATACAAACAATGTGATGATTAGTCAACTGTGTGCTGTACAAACAGTGAATAATACACAGCTAACACAAAGCTTGCGTGGTGCACTACAATGACCATTTCCCATCTGTCCCACAGGTGACCAAGAACTGACTGCAGAGGACAACACCAGCAACCTGCAGAGCCAGTCACCCCCCTCCCCCCCGGAACATGGACTCTCGGATGTTGACTCCCGGGATTCAGAGGACGAGGAGCTTGTAGCCGGACCATCTGTGTGCCAGGGCGCAACCGGTCCCAGGAACCCATTGTCCCCCCCCCACATCTGCAGCAACACCAACAGCTATGCAGACCCCTGCTGTTATGGCCTGTGCGTCCTACACCACCACCAGTGCTGCCTGCAACACTCTTCCTGTCCCAGAGGATGACCACCCCACACCAACAACTGAGGAGGGCAGGGAGAGGATGCGGGTGCCTACAGTGGTGAGGCAACAGGTCCATGGCAGCAGGGCAGGTGGGAGGAGCAGGGTCACTCAGAGACAACCGGAGCCTGGGACCGAAGCCCTGGACAGCATAAACAGAGTCCTTGGGGCATATGAACGGGCCCAGGGACGAACGGACCGGGCAGAAGAAGATTCCCGCGAGCTCCTCCTGCTGAGGAGGTCCATGGACACCCGCAAGGGACAAATTGTGGACCTCTTGGGCCAGATAGTGGCGGCACTAAGGGACAGGCCTGCGCCACAAACAACACCTCCACCTCCCCCTGCTGTGCTGCAGGATGACAGTTCAACATCCTCCCCTGTGGCCACAGAGAGGGGTGAGTCCTCAGACCCCACTGGCCCTACAGCAGAGTCCGCCCCTGCCAAGCGACGAAGGGGCAGGCCCAAGAAATCCCTGGGAGTATCCCGTGGCAAAGCACCTGCCAAATGTCCGTCACGGAGCCAGCCATGATGGCAACACTCCTCACTACTGCATTGACTTTCTGGACTGTCCTTTCCCACACTGCCTTGTGAATGGCATCTGTCTGTTGGACTGGGTCACCACACCAATGTGGTGACTACTAGATTCTCTCATTTACCATAACTGTCAACTCACTGCTTCACTAATCACCTCAATGTAAATGTTCACCCCACTCACATGTCACCATTGTAAATAAATACTCCTTACACACATGTCGTTGTCACTGCTCCGTCTTTATTCCAGGATGTGCAGACTTCACCATGATTACAATGTACCAGGAGCATGGAATGTATCTAGGCAAGGAGAGGCTGAAGGGACCTAGGAAAACACAACAGAACAAGATTCACTAGTCTGGGTGTGGCATCACAGACATCATACAACACTTACCATCAAGCAAATACAACATGCACACATCACAATGAGCAACAAGTGCCAACATACACATCCTGTAGATGTTCCAGACCACCCTGTCCCATAAACATTGTCAGCCACCACTGAGTCAACAACCGGCTACAGTCACAAAGCTCACATACACCTTCACAACAACAGCAACATCATCAGACAATGGGTCCGTTGTACATTGTCACTCACCTTCAAGTGAAGTAGCGGGTGATGAGCTGTTGACGCAGGTCAACACCTTCCTCCTCTCCACTGTCCTCATCACTGGACACGGGTTGGTTTGCAGGTGGGGGCCTTGGCTGCTCATCATCATCCAGGATCAGGGGGATCTCCTTGCGAATGGCTAGGTTGTGGAGCATGCAGCATGCCACAGCAATCTGAAACACCTTCCTGGGCGAGTACATGAGTGCACCTCCCGTCTTGTCAAGGCAGCGAAATCGTGACTTGAGGAGACCAAAAGTCCGCTCCACCACACGACGTGTCCTCCCATGGGCATCATTGTAGCGTACATCAGCTGGTGTCCTGGGATTACGCAGTGGGCTCAGCAACCACGGACGGTTGGGATATGCAGAGACACCTAGGTGTGAGAGACACAGATAAACCTTGTAATTATTCTGTGGCAGAGGACAGCATGTCACACAAATACCACGCTACTGGACTCTTCGTACTCACCCACAATCCATGCACGCTCAGGAAGCAGATTAGCCATGAGCTGGGGTACAATGCTGTTCCGCAAGATGTAGGAGTCATGGGCTGAGTCTGGATATCTGGCACACACATGCGTGATGATCATGTCCGCCTGGCACACCACTTGCACATTTACGGAGTGGAAATGTTTGCGATTCCTATAAATGTGCTCCAGTGCCTGTGGTGGAACAAGCCCAACATGGGTGCAATCAATGGCCCCAACAACATGGGGGATGTGTCCAAGGGCATAAAAGTCTCCCTTTACGGCTGCCAATTCCGGCACCCTGGGGAAATGGATGTACCTGTCCTTGTAAATCATTATGGCGGACAGGACATCACGCAGCACCATGCTGAACATGGGTTGCGACATCCCACCTGCGCTGGACACCGTGTGCTGGAATGACCCAGAGGCAAAAAAATGCAGAGCTGCCATCCCCTTGGATGTTGGGGTGAAAGCTGTTGGATATATCCTGCGAGGCTGCAGGTGGGGCTCCAACATAGCACAGAGGTTTTGTAGGGTGGCTCTGTCCAGACGGAACTTCCGGATTACCTCCTCATCCTCCATGTCTGCCAGCACGGTGTAGGGACGATGCAGATTTGGTCTCCTCCTAGTTGAGATGAAAGTGGACACATGTCAATGCAATACACCATGAGATGTGTACGACATCTTACGTTTTGACTGACACAATGCCAACAATGACTGTCATCACAATTGAGTTACAGAGCAGCCTACATGAAGGGACACCTTCAGCTACACTACTCGTACACTTGTCCCCTCTCACACAGCAAGTACCTCTGAAACAACATCTGACTATGCGAATGCACATAGGGATATGGCCACATCTAGCATGAGCAGGCCTGAGAGTATTTCAAACAGCATATGTGTAAAACTGCAACACTACTGTCCCATACCTAGCCGCTGTACCTGACACACCTTCAGGCATAAGTTGAACATGGCACACATCAACAACACAATGACCACAGGCTGAGCGTAAACAAAAAGTGTGTGCATGATCCAAGAAAACAAGACAGTCAAATCTGCACATTCTTCATTAAGACATACATCACTGTGATGTTCACAGCACTTGCACACATTGACATGTGTACACATTGGAGAGTCCGTGACAACACTGTTCTGTGTACATGCCCATCAATATCACAAGTGACATGTGAGGGAGTACATGCCAATGCACTAAATCACATACACAAACATGGCATGTGTAGTCAGCAGTGTGTTAAATGTCACATTGGCATTGTGTGCACAATGAGGTGCCATTAATCATGTGGCCACCGTGCACTGTAGATGACTGCCCATTGGCTGTTGACCCAGCATCATGTGTCCATAGGTGCTGACAAAGTGTCCCGCCACCCAAATCATGGTCACAGGCACCAATGTATGGCACCCAAATCGCGGAAGCTACCGCCTGCCACCAGCGGTGTGTCACCACCAATCCCTGGAACACAATCGCGGTAGTGAGAGATACATATGTACTGACAAATGGCGGTTGGCATGCTCCGCCACCCAAATCACAGTCACAGGCACCAATGTATTTCACCCAAATCGCGGAAGCTACCGCCTGCCACCAGCGGTGTGTCACCACCAATCCCTGGAACACAATCGCGGTAGTGAGAGAAACATATGTACTGACAAATGGCGGTTGGCATGCTCCGCCACCCAGATCCCGGTCACTCATTGCAATGTATGGCCCCGGAATTGCGGTAGCGCCCGCCTGTCCCCTGCAGTGTATCACCGCCATGAACCATGCCCTTACAGCCAATGGGAACCGCAATCGCGGTAGCCTGATGCAATTTTGAAAATCGCGGTAGGCGTGCTCCGCCAACGCGGAGCAGGTCATTGGATGTATTTGAATAAGGCAGACCTGGAACACCAATTGCAGCAGCTTAGAACTACTGAAACGAGCCCAGGGGGCTATATATGTGTGTGAGAGCCACAGATTTACACAGCTCACAGAGCCTGCTGCCTGCCACCCCTCACCAGCAACTGCTTCTGCTGCTGCTGTCTCCAGGGCCTGCTGCCTGCCACCCTTCACCAGCAACTGCTTCTGCTGCTGCTGTCTCCAGGGCCTGCTGCCTGCCACCCTTCACCAGCAACTGCTTCTGCTGCTGCTGTCTCCAGGGCCTGCTGCCTGCCATCCTTCACCAGCAACTGCTTCTGCTGCTGCTGTCTCCAGGGCCTGCTGCCTGCCACCCCTCACCAGCAACTGCTTCTGCTGCTGCTGACTCCTGCACACAGTGATGGCGAGGACAGAGAAGATCCGTGCCACTCCCTTCACCACGAGGAGCTGGAGGTCCTGGTGGACGAGGTTCTCACCCAGTATCCGAGGCTATATGGTGCGCCAGATGTCGTGGTAAGTCTCTCAGAGTGGGAGTGAGAGTGCAGGGGGGGCACACATGAGGCTGATCTGCTACAGTATGTGCGTGAGAGTGTGGGGTTGTGTCATGCACTGCCTAGCATGCTGTCCCCAGGGGGAAGGGGTGTTTAGCCTATTCCACACGTTTCCCTGCCTGCACATCCTGATTTGCGTGACATGTTTTGTCTTGTCAGTCATACAGTGACGCAGATAGTTTGCAATGCAGGACTCAAGACAGTGATTGCTAGTGTGTATGTCTGTGTGGGTCCCTGCTGTCCTTCACAGGCCCACCTGTGGCAATATCTAGGGTTGTTGTCCAGAGGGTTGTGATGGAATTGTATATGACTCAATATGTGCCTCACCTCTAGTTATGCACTATGCTCAGGACCTCATTCCCCGAGGGTGACACTCTTGTTGCTCATTCACCTATGACACTGTAGATTTCCACATTGTTGTGCACAGACCCTTCCATCACCACCAACATGTGCACATACTCGCATGTGTTGGCACTGTTTGTGCATCCAGATTGTCCCTTCATGTAACAGTTCCGATGCCCCACGTTGGACCTCTGTGTGACCCCACCTGGCCTGCACATTCACCGCACAAACTGACAGGGACACATCACTGAATGTACAGAGTGTCAAATTTCTGATTATAATCTTGACTCTCCATCAATGATCCATATAAGTCATGTAGTTCAGACACAACAGGCCTTGTGATGAGGGGTTGCGTTTGTGAGACCATGTCCCTCAATGTCGGCTCCATGACACAGTGAGCCAGTTAAAGTGCAAGTGCATTGAGGGCTGTGCAGTGTTCGACACAGTGAGTCTACCCACATACATATCTTGATATGTGATGTATGTCTTGCTCGGCATGAAAATGGATAGTAGATGTGGACAGACTACACATGGCTTAATGTGCTGGCATCCTGCATGTGTATGAGATGTGCAGGTACTGTGTCCACCCTCACACCTGCATGCATTTACGTGTGGTTCTCCCATGCTGATGTTCCATGTGTGATGCATTCTTGTCACTGTTAGACATATCTGTGGATTTTGGATGAGTGAGTATCATGCTCCTGTACTGAGAGATATTGGTACATAACACTGTGTCACTGATGTTTGCCCCCTCTTGTCTCCCATGCCTGCAGCTTAAAGTACACCAGCGTAAGGCCGTGTGGAGGGGCATTGCATGCAAGGTGCGGGCTCTGGGAGTCTCAAACCGCCGGCGCACCCACTGTCACAAGAGGTGGGACGACATCTGTCGGCTAAGCAAGAACGTGGCCGAGATGACACTGGGGCTGATCCCTCGGGCCGGCAGGTTGGCGAGGCGCAGCATGACACCACTCATGGCACGCATCTTAGCTGTGACGCAGCCCGGACTGGATGCACGTCTGAAGGAGCATCAGCAGCAAGCTGGGGGTGAGTATTCTGGGAGTGTGACTTTGGGTGGTGAGTGGCTGCATGTGTTCCAAGCCTGGGCCAGTGCAGGGCTCTGATGTTGCTAGTCTGATGCAATGGCTTGTAAGTGGCCTCGGTGTTGGGTGCAGCTGTCATGCATTCTCCCTACATGTACTTTCCAATGTCATTGGTGTGATGGCCCTTGGATTCGCATTTGTAGTTGTGGCCTTCTGGTACCATTTTCATTGGGGTAGTCAGGGACATCCCATGGCAGGGAACAACAGAGTGCTTCATCGGAGTGTGCCATCATCAATGTGTGCATTTCCTGACGTCAGATGTGTGAGGACTACACATCTGGCACCAATGTGCAACTGTAGTTGTGCCCCAAGGTACAACATGGTATATGGCATGTGCTCATGGCCATTGTGGACTGATATTTTGGAGCCTGTCCCTGTGTTGGCCACTTCTGCTGGCTCAGGATGTGACAGTGGCAACATGTTGTGAGGAACATCGTTTCCACCCTCAGGGCCCTAGGTGTGCACAGGTGGGATCTGTGTGTCTGGTTACACGGAGCCAACAACAGGCTATTTGTCTGTGTGTTCATCACATGGGTGACTCATGCCAAGTATGCATGATGCCACAGAAGATTCGGCTTTTGGATTGAGGTTGCACGATGTTACTGCCCATGGTGTTGTGCAACATGGAGAATTCTTCATCTTTTGTGATGCTTTGATTGCATATTTATTTAATGTTGATGCCACTGTACTGATCATACATCTCTCTCTCTATCATGCAGCATCTCCCGTGGGCACGGAAGGACAGGGGATGGACACCGGGGATGAGGGATCCAGCACAACTGCTGCACACGGGCATAGTGACACAGATGTCACTAGCGCATCAGAGGGGGACAGGAGTCTTCAAGAGGAGTCGCAGCCAGAGACGCAGACCTCAACGTCATCTGACGACGGTGGAGACGCATCTATGTTTTCTGGCACAGGGAACGGGGACTCTGCCTCCTCGTCGACCACACAGCGTCCAGTGCCCACCCTCACAGCTACTCCCACTGTTGCTGCCCATGTCCGCACCACCAAAAAGGGAAGGGTGTCCTTCACCCCAGGCACTGCTGCCCCTGCCCCTGTCCCCCCTGCTGCCATCGGTGCTGAGTCAGTGGAGATTTTGCGCCAGCTGTGTGTGGGGCAGACAGCTCTCCTCAATGCCTTCATAGACCACGACAAAAAATTGGCACAGCTGGTTGCTTACGTGTAGGGCGTTCATTCAGACGTGGGTGGGCTACACCGTACTGTACAGTCTCTGTCCTCTGCGGTGACGGCAGCCATTCAACTGGCCCAATCTCATGCTCCACCTCCAGTTCCTAGGTCCACCACCCTGCCAGTTGGCACGTCTGATGATAGTGACCAGACACCCCACACATCAAGGGAAAGATACAGCACACGCAGCACACAACAACAGCATCCCAAACATTCCAGGGCGCAGACACCATCCCCACAGAAAGCTAAAGCCACCCCAGACCGCAGAGGCAAAAGCCCTTCAGGCAACACCCAGGGCAAGGAAGCAAAGAAGCATGCCTCAGGATCACATGCCTCAGAGGCATCCCCAGCCAAGGACTCACCTGTCCCAAGAGTGTCTTGCAAAGACAAGCAGACAGTTTCCGTGCCCAGTGAGAAACAGGTGCCTGTTAAGAGTACACGTAAAAAGAGCTCCAAGGCAGGTTCACCCTCAACATCAACTCCCATCCAGAACCCTGTGAAGCAGGGAAAGGAGCCCACTGTAGGGGGTACACCTGGTGAACAGGGGATGCAGGGGCAGAGGCAATCCCGGGCCAAGCGCACCGCTGAATCCAGCACATCCCCAGAGGGAGGGCCACCGTCTGCACATGATCCTGCTTTTGTGGTGAGTGTGCCTGTTGTGTACACGCCACCTGGCATTAATCCCAAGACAGGGGAGCCATTTCGAATCCCAAAGAAGTGGAAGGGCACCCCTCCAGTATCTCCCACACACACTGTGTCTCAGGGCAGCATGAGTCCACCTCCACGTGCCACCACCCCACCTGGTCCTAGCAGCCCTCAGGCTTCCCAAACCACTGATAGCTCAACCCCAGCTGGGCCTCTCTCTCCCCGGTCCAGTCCCCCAACTGTCCCCGACACACAGCCACCTCCCAGTCAGACTGACAGCCAAGTCTGACTGTTAGTCCCCCTCACACACATGTCTCTCCCACAGTGGTGCCATGGACTTCCCATTGTTGACGCCCTGAGTGTGTTGCTGACCATGGCAGGGTACGGTACCACCCATTCCCAGTGCTGGATCTCATGTACTTACTCTGCACTTTGTACTGGCCACTGACCTTGTTGCAACTGGCTGTGTTCATCATTCCATGTGCAGCTTCTCATGTACCTCACCTGCACTTTCTCCTGGCCACTGGCCTTGTTGTTGACTGGTGTTTGTACCTTGCCTGTGCAGCTTCACATGTACCTCACCTGAACTTTCTCCTGGCCACTGGCCTTGCTGTTTACCCCTTCCCTGTGCAGGATCTCATGGACACAGTCTGCACCTTGGACTGGCCACTGGCCTTGTTGTTCATTGATGTTTGAGTCTTGCCTGTGCAGCTTCTCATGTACCTCACCTGCACTTTCTCCTGGCCACTGGCCTTGTTGTTCACTGGTGTTTGGGCCTTGCCTGTGCAGCTTCACATGTACCTCACCTGCACTTTCTCCTGGCCACTGGCCTTGCTGTTTACCCCTTCCCTGTGCAGGATCTCATGGACACAGTCTGCACCTTGGACTGGCCACTGGCCTTGTTGTTCACTGATGTTTGAGCCTTGCCTGTGCAGCTTCTCATGTACCTCACCTGCACTTTCTCCTGGCCACTGGCCTTGATGTTCACTGGTGTTTGGGCCTTGCCTGTGCAGCTTCACATGTACCTCACCTGCACTTTCTCCTGGCCACTGGCCTTGTTGTTGACTGGTGTTTGTGCCTTGCCTGTGCAGCTTCACATGTACCTCACCTGAATTTTCTCCTGGCCACTGGCCTTGCTGTTTACCCCTTCCCTGTGCAGGATCTCATGGACACAGTCTGCACCTTGGACTGGCCACTGGCCTTGTTGTTCACTGATGTTTGAGCCTAGCCTGTGCAGCTTCTCATGTACCTCACCTGCACTTTCTCCTGGCCACTGGCCTTGTTGTTCACTGGTGTTTGGGCCTTGCCTGTGCAGCTTCACATGTACCTCACCTGCACTTTCTCCTGGCCACTGGCCTTGCTGTTTACCCCTTCCCTGTGCAGGATCTCATAGACACAGTCTGCACCTTGGACTGGCCACTGGCCTTGTTGTTCACTGATGTTTGAGCCTTGCCTGTGCAGCTTCTCATGTACCTCACCTGCACTTTCTCCTGGCCACTGGCCTTGTTGTTCTCTGGTGTTTGGGCCTTGCCTGTGCAGCTTCACATGTACCTCACCTGCACTTTTTCCTGGCCACTGGCCTTGCTGTTTACCCCTTCCCTGTGCAGGATCTCATGGACACAGTCTGCACCTTGGACTGGCCACTGGCCTTGTTGTTCACTGATGTTTGAGCCTTGCCTGTGCAGCTTCTCATGTACCTCACCTGTACTTTCTCCTGGCCACTGGCCTTGTTGTTCACTGGTGTTTGGGCCTTGCCTGTGCAGCTTCACATGTACCTCACCTGCACTTTCTCCTGGCCACTGGCCTTGCTGTTTACCCCTTCCCTGTGCAGGATCTCATGGACACAGTCTGCACCTTGGACTGGCCACTGGCCTTGCTGTTTACCCGTTCCCTGTGCAGGATCTCATGGACACAGTCTGCACCTTGGACTGGCCACTGGCCTTGCTCTTTACCCCTTCCCTGTGCAGGATCTCATGGACACAGTCTACACCTTGGACTGGCCACTGGCCTTGCTGTTTACCCCTTCCCTGTGCAGGATCTCATGGACACAGTCTGCACCTTGGACTGGCCACTGGCCTTGCTGTTTACCCCTTCCCTGTGCAGGTTCTCATGGACAGAGTCTGAACATTGTCATGGCCACTGGCCTTGCTCTTGTCCACTTCTTGTGCCTATCACTGTGATATGTGAATAAAACCAGTTACTCCTGTTGTCTGCATTGCCAGTGTCCTTCATGACTGAAGAGTTATTCTATGCGGGTATGGTTTACTGTGACACATGCTCTATGTGCCACTTCAACATTGCCAATGGTTTGGGTCACTTCATTCTAGGTTTTACAGAGGTGACATGCACTTCAGTTCTTCTTGACTCAGAGGTTTGGAGGTGCAATTATGTTTGTTTGTGATGGAGTACTGTTGTAATGGTCACTCTTTGGTCAGCTTAGCTATATTGGACACATGTCATGTCTGCATGCAGTGTCAGTACAAGGTGGGATTCTATACACAGTATTGCAGGCTGGCAGGCCGGGGTAATCATGTCTGTGTGTGCTTTGTTGATGTGTGCACAGCAGTGTTGGTGTATGCTCATCTAGTGATGTCCAGGCGTCCTAGTCACATGTGTTAATGTCAATGTGTGCACTTGGGTGTTCATGAAGTGTGCAGTGTGAAGGGGTGACTTTGTCGGTAGTGTTGGTGTGTGTGTGCCCCTGCATTGTCAACTGCACACATGTGTCACCCTGGAGTTGGGTGCCTGTTGTTTGTATTGTTCAGCCCTGTGCTTGTGACTCTGTGCACATGTGTGAGTTGTAGGTTGTGCACTATGCAGTGTGTTGGTGTGTCCTTGCACTTGTGGGGGACAACTACTTGTTGTTGGTCGAAATTGTGAGTATGCAGAGTGTGTATCTGGCAAGTCAGTGTTGTGTTTTGTTGATCAGCCATGTGTCTTGTAACTGTTTGTGCTCGTTGTGCAGCCCTGCTCAGCCACACTGACATTGTGGGTGTGTTTTCTCATGCATTGCTGTCACTTAGGGCTGATTTGGAGCCATTATGGCATGTGTGGTGTGGAGTGAGACCATTGCCTATCTGTGCTTCTGATGCCTAGCCGTTGTGTGTGTGCCCTGCTTCTATATTTGTATGGGGCACTGCTCACCTGTCCACTACTGGCGTACACGCCACTTCACTCTCATGTCAGCTGTCCCCTTGGGTTGCCTGTGTGTGTGCCTCCCCATCAGTTCATTGGCTTCACTATGCTTTGTGGTGCGGATCTGTGCACAGGACCAATGTGCCACTGAGGACAGTTGACCAATTGGTTATATGTGTTTTCTTGTTTTGTTTTGCAGCCCTGTTTGCTCATTTGCAGTTCTGCTGTTTGTGCTGCACAGTCCTCTGGTCATGGTGTTGTCACCTGGGAGTCCCAGACTTCTGCATGTGTGGGCGTTTTATTGGCTGTGTGTGTGTTTGATGTGGTACTGCTTCACTTTCTGAGTGTGATGTTGTGTCAGTGCTGTGCTGATTGGTGGTGTGTGTGTTCATGTTGTGTCACTCATATCTGTGTGGTACTGGTATGTTTGTTGTGCACACACTGCTTGTCGTGCATGCAGTGCTGTGTGTGTATGTTGCCTTGTCCTTGCCTGGTGTGCACCCCCTGATGTCCTGCTGTGTTGGCAATGTGATGTATTGGCATGTGCATCTGTTGTGTGTTTGATGTGGATGTGTACAGTGTTTGGGCTGTGTTGTCTGTTGCAGCTGACAGATGCTCTGTGTGTGATGTTCTTTTGACATGTCAGTGTGTGTGTTTTGTTGGTGTGTTGTGATTCATTCAGATGTGTGTTTCCAGTGTGGTGTGCATTACTTGTGTGTCTGTCACATGCACTTAGGGCTATTCTTCTACCTGGGCTTGTTTTGGGTGCATCGTGGGGGTTTTCTCCTCTCATGTGGGAGCTGTCATTTGTTTAGATTGTGCATGTGCATGCAGGTGGTACACTATGACACCATGTGGACTTGATGGGTGGTGTGGTATGTCTGTCTGTGCTTCATTGTAGGCCCCTTGGTCCCAGTTTGTGTCCATGATTGTTTTGAGATGATGCACTTCTTCTCTGTGTTGGGGTATGTTGTCTGTGCAGTGTTGCTGGGTGATGATGTTGAGTTCTCCTGTTCTGTCTGTGCTCCCATTGCCTTTCTACAGTTTGGCTGCACAGGTCAGGTCTGGTCTTGTTGTACTCCTGTGTGTGTTGTTGTTGGTGTATGGCTGTTGTTTTGGTGTCAGCATTGGTTCAGGCATCCCTGAGTGTGTGTGATGTTTGTGTCTGCCCCCCAGGAAGTGTGATTGTTTGACAATGTATTGACTGGACATTATTGTCCCCCTTATGTGGGTTTGACACTGGTGTTTTGTGATGTGGGTGTGGTTTGGGTGGGGATATGTGTGGGGGATCCTACTTGTGTTTGTCAGTTGTGGAGTTTGTCAATGGGCCCTGTGTGTGGTGCTGCTGACCGACACCTATCAAGTAGTTTGATGCAGATGTGTAGCTGTTGACTGTTTGACTTCTGAGACTTCCTTTCATTCCTGACCCTATACATGTTTTGCCTTGCTGTCTCCCTGATTTGTTGCAAGTGGGGTGGCTGTGGTTTGATTTCACTCACTCTGGCAGCCATGTGTGGTTTGATGGGGTAAGGGTGTCGTCAAATGTTCCTTATCTTGCATGTGATGTACAAATGCTTGGTGGTTGTCTCCTTGGCCTTCCATTGGTGTGCACGTCACGTTTGCTTTCCTATTTGTGTTCCTACATTGCTGCTGACATGTGGTCTGTGTATGTGGCTGTGTGTCAGTGTGGGGTATGTCTGTGTGACTTGACAGGCTGTGTGTCCAGTTCAGTGTTTGTTCCTATTCTGTATGAGTGTTCATTTTGTGCTTGGACTCAGTTTTGCTGCCATAAGTGTAGTGTGGGTGTGGTGTGTGGGTTGCCCAGGCCATGTGTTTCTGTGCTGTATGTTCCTCTGCAGCCCTACCTGCTGGGACTGTCTCCCTAGTTGTTTGGAGTGTGTGGTGCAGGCTGTGGGGTCACATGGGTGGTTGTTGTACATGGGGTGGCACGGGTAAGGCACATGGCATGTCCCTAGAGGGGGGGGGGCCCAGTGTGTGTAGGGTGGAGGTGTGGCCCTGTGATCTTTGTGCACAGCCCATGCCTGGCGCAGGCCCTGCCTTTCTGCATTGTGCGCATGTTTTCCCGCGTCTTCACCGCTGCGGTGACGTGACCGGGACATTACGGCAAGATTGCGGCAGATGGTTGGCCTGGATGCGGAGGGGTGATTTACTGACAGGTAGGACATGTGTGGGTGCACTTGTGGTTGTGTTCCTGTCCCCACCAGGGTGTCTGGTGTGGACAGGACCTCTATGTCATCCCGGGAGTTGTGTGTTGTGTTTGTGGGCGGAGTTGTGTCATTGCGTACCTGCGGCGGCGTCCGCGACGGTTCATGACTTGCTGGTGGTGTATCAGGTACAGCGCCGGGAAAACATGTAAGGCTGGGTCCATTGCGGTCGTGACCGGGTGGTAGGGACCGTGGATCTGGTTGCGCTCGCTCCGCTGTTGTGTTCCCGCCGTCTCTGGTTAGCCGGTTCCTCCGCTGCGGTGCGGCTGGCTGTTTGGGGCATCCTGATTTGTACGGCGGACGGGACGTCATTCCACACGGCGGTGAGTCTCCATTGGCTCCCACCTCCGCGGTGGCGGGCGCTTTTAGATGGCGGTTCACGTCGCAACGCGGTGGACGGGAAATGGGCTATGTTTGCCCATGCTAATATGGCGGACGTGGGGACGGCTGTTCGCGGGTGGAAAATTGTATTTTCCACCCCCGCCAGCACCACAGTGGTGCCTCCGCCCGCCATCCTAATAGACCCCTAAGTTCCTGATAACTTTGTTCTTTTTGGAGGGCTTGGAGTAGTTTATGTAGGGTAGGTATCCCTCTCCCTGTTGTTGATTGGAAGGCATTATGCCATCCTTCAACAGCATTGTTTGTTTTGGCTTGTTTGTTTAGTGTGCTCAAGTACACATTCCACCATGGAATGTGGAATTTGGGTAGTCTTCTGTGGCCTGATCTGTGGAGTCTTCCCACCCAGGTATCTTCGAAGTAATCTAAAAGTGGGCTTAGTTTTTCTTAATTTCTTTTATAGTAGGGGCTTTCTATTAGGAGGTGATAGTGTTCTGCTACCTCAGTTACTGGGACATAGGCCAGTGCAATCAGTTTTTTACTTGATATGCAAAACTACTGTTAGTTGCATATTCCACACTTAGGGTTGACTTTTGCAGATGTCTCCATAGGCATTGATTAAAATGGTAATAGCAACACTGGTTTGCTGTATGTGGGTAGCATTTTAGTATAGTATTAATCATGGCTTGCTCAAAATCAATAATTATTTTCTGGGGAAAATAATTATTGGTTTTATCTTTTAATTGGTTTAGAATTTCAAGGTAGGTAGCTTGTTGTTTATTGGGGAGTAGGGTATAGATAAATGGAATATTAGTATTTTGAAAAAAACCATGTATTGTGTACAACTGATAAAATGGTTTGGGACAAATTTTGAAGGTACCGTCCATCATCCAGGTGTTACATTGTTGTAATTTAAGTAAATTGTTTGCAGTAGCAAACATAATAATTATTTTATGTTTGCATTTATTATCAAATAGTATAAATGGTTCATTACTGTGTGTTATACTTAGTTCAGGGGGAATCTCTACCTCTTGAAAGGTTTTAGGGGCAGGTGTAGTAGTTGTAGTGGCTTTCTTTTGTCTAGCTATTGTCCTTTTTAAAGAATCAATAGAGGGTAATTGGCTAGATGCATGTTGGGGTACTCTTAGTAACTGCTCTTTTAGTATTTCTGTGGTAGGTCTATCTGTACTAGTGCTAGCTTCTTTTATTGTTTCAAGAGCATCTCTTACTTCAATCTCAGTTACATTTGGGGGGTGGTTATGTTCTTTTACAGATACAACAGTAGTTTCCTGTGTAATAGCTCTTCCATAGCATTTATTCGAATAATATTTGCTGCATTTCCAAAATACTTTTAAACCAGTTTGTTTTTCTTGTGTGTACACATAACCCATATAACACAATAACATTTTCCCTTTTTGCGAGGTAATAAATTGTGCGTCTTCAGTCATGGTGGTCTTTTTAGTTCTAAGGAAAATATTTATAAAAATTTATTGAAATAATACTGTATAGTTTTTAAGTAAATATATATACATTTCTTTGCATATACTTACAATGTTGCTGTTGATGTCAGTAAAGATGGTGTTGAATATTTTTCAAAATTCTATTTTCGTTTTCTTGAAGATGTTTCTGTTGGGAAGAAAAAATATAATGTTAATATTTTTGTTTTATTGTGTTGTAGGTGATGGGGACATTGTGGATAAGTGGGTTTTTGGTTGGGCATTTTAGGGAGTTGCTCTATATAAAATTATAATATACTTACTTTTTTAGTAACTTTATTGTTGATGCAGCAGAAGTAGTTTTGGTTCCTTTTTAGAAGGTATCTGTAGAGGAGATATAAGTTTAAGAGAGATATATTAGTGAATTATATTTTTATATATTTTTTGGTGAAGACTATAAGTAGTGTTTTATTCTAACTGTAGTTTTACTTACTTAGTGCAGTTGCAAAGCTTCTTTTTGTAATGTAAATCTGCGTTCTGGAAGTAATCCGGCAGAGTCTCCTCTTCTTTTTTTCTGTAGAGTTGTAGTATATATTAAATGTAAATTTTTGTTGTTTATATAGTGTTTGTTTAATTGATAGGTTTCTTTCATTGGTGTATTTTATTAGTGTGAGGTTTTTATTCGTTGTTGTTAATTTTGTTTTTGTTTTTGGCAGTTGTTTTCCATATATGGGAAACGCTAATTAAGAAGTTGTTAGTGCTAATTATTTTTTTTTAACAGATTTCTTTGCTTAGGTAGGTTTTACATTGGTTATAATGTTAAATGTTGTATGTGTTATGTTTAATAATATTTTATTTAATATATATTAGTGTGTTTTGCTATTATTTTATGCTTTTATATGTTTATATGTTATTATAAGATTATATTATAGTTATAATGTGTGTAGTCAGTGTTTAAATTATGAAAATACATTTTGGGGTTAAGATATCTTGTTTTTAGTTATTTTTAAAAAGTCGATATTTGTATAAAATCGATAAATTTGCTGTCTATATTTTAGTATTTGATATTTAGGACATATTGTATGTTTTTAAAGAAATGTCGATATTTTATTTAACGATATTGGTGTGTTCGATAATGTTGTTTACGATATTTATTGTTTACGATAATATGAATTCGATATGTGTGTTATTTATTAAATAAGTATTGTTAGTCGATAATAGTGTTATCGATAATTTTGGGTCGATATTTTTGCATGTCGATATTGTCGTTGTCGATATTATGTCAGTGATTCGTACAACTCCCGCTCACCCTGAACACATTTTTGTTACTCTAGCCCCTCACACAGAAGCGCATAGAAAGTCATACACAACAATGTATTTATACAAATGTTGCATCAGGCTCATAATGTGTCCAATACCACTAATTGTTGGGTTTGTGGGTTACTTCCTTTGGTCACTCATAAGAGTGACAATTTGTTGTCGATGCCACTGTCGTATACTGGCAGCTGCAATGGTTGGTACGAATTGTTTAGACTGGTGTACTTCCAATTTCATCTTTCTGCTTTGGGTATGACATCCTCTGATTCACACAGTGCGACTGAATATTTACACTTCTACCAAGGGTTTACCCCCATAGGACTGGCAGGACAAGGGACTCTAGGCACATTGTCCTCAAAGTCATGTTTGAATACGTATCGTAAAGTAAAGGATAATGCCTAGTTTCGAATGGAAATGGCTGATTTCCAACGGTTTAACACATCTGAGTATTTTTAATCCTTCCAAGGTCGCAATATTACCAAAGATAAGCCGATACCTGTGTCAGTGGTTAATACGACAGCTAGTTTTTGTGTCCAGGGGACTGGGGAGATAAAGGTGGGGGACAGTAAATGTAATTTTACCTACAGATTGAATACGACTAATAGTCCGCCTTTCATTCTACCCCATAATGTCTATTTTGTCTGTGGATCACAAGCTCACGTCTGGCTCCTGAGGGGATGGTCTGGTACATGTTATCTCTTCTTTCTTCTACCCCCTGTACATGTTGCCCCGTCTAACTATCACAAAACTCACCGACTGCAACGTAGAAGTCCATTCCTGTCTCGAGTCAAGAGGGTTGTAGATATAGATCAGATATAGATATAGATATAGATCAGAAGATATAGATCAGACTGACACCACTGCACAGCAATTTGGGGATGCTGTGAAAGGCCTACTACCTTATTGGGGCCTCATGGCTAATAGCCTTCAAATTCGTCAGCTAACAAGAGTTGTTTAGGGGGTTATCAATACCACTGCTGGGATAGTGACAAAAATCACTGCTGAGCTCCAGGCTACGAGATTAGTCACTTTGCAGAACAGGATGGTGCTAGACGTTATACTTGCAGATAGGGGAAGGGGAAGGGCCTGTCCCGTTGTTGACAGCAGCTGTTGTGTTTACATACCTGATAACGCTCCCAATGTTTATTCAGCTATACAAAAATTACACAGACTATCTGCTGAAATACACCAAGAAGTAGGTACTTGGACACTGTCCGGGTGGTTTTGGAACACGCTAACTTCCTGGGGTTGGAAGATCCTCACTTTTATGGCCGTAGTTGCTGGTATCTTCTTCACATGTTGCCTCTGCATACAATGTCTCCCAGCTTGTTGTTCTTATTGTATTAATATCCTCACTCCCAAACAGAAATTCATGATACTAATGCTGCAATTATGTTACAAAAGGATATTGATGATTTGATGCAGATTGATTGATGAAGGTATTTTTGAGACTACATCTTTCCTTGCAGCCTCCATCCCTGATACTGAATATATGACCTGCTCCTAATACTGATGTTCTTTTGTCCTCGAACATGTTATATTTTCTTTGATCATTTCCTAAAATAGTTAGCTCATGCTATAAGGAGGGTCTGTTGGAATGAAAATGTTTTCGTTATTTTGCCTGTGCATTGTTCTATGTAAGTTAGCATTCGCGGCACCATTTTATGTTTAGCCGCCATTTTGAACCATGCTCGAAACTGCTTCTTGCCTCTTCGAGAAAATGGGTTGTGGAAAGTTTCGTTTCTCCAAGGTTAGGCCTTTCTTTGCTAGTGAATACACTGTTCTTATTAGCGCATACCTTTCCCACTAGATAGCGGCCTTCTCCCACTAGTCTAGTGGTGGGCACGGGCAGAGTGACCTTGGCATGAAGATAGTGTGTGCCCGGCCTCACAATCGAAACCTATCTTTCTGTACTTCTCTGTTTAGCTGCATCTGCTCGGACAATTCCATTATGGGCGTGGCTTAATCGGTTCTGAATTGTACATAATGTATCTCCATGTTTGCTGATGTCAGTCCTTCTCTTCAGCACTCCTAAGAGACTGGGCAGACCGGGCTCCGCTTGAGCGTATCTGAATAAACATATATTGGTTTGTATTCTCTACTGTCTGACCGACTCTTCATTTGGTATGGAAGGCTAAGAGGTGGTCGTGAGTGACCCGGGTGACCCTAAATGGGCCACTTCCTTCACTTAAGTTCACAAGTAGTGAAGGAGATTTGCAAAGCTTTTGGGATTAATCAACACTTTCATTGTGCCTGTCACACTGAGACAGCAGGCAAGCTAGTCTGGCTGATGAGGTGTGTTACCCCGAAACCGGTCCTAGGATGCTTGGTTCCGGTCCAGGGAAGACCTGGCTTGGCAGTTAGGGCTGGACTGTTCCCATAAGGCACAGGGTCAAGACTGATTTGCATATGGCTGGGTCTGAACTGGGGTGGCGAAGTGAGCTAAAGAACGATGATGGATTCAACCCAGATCTGTGACTGGGGATGAGTGTCTGAAAAGTTTCTACACTCCGTCCATCATGTCCTGGATCACTATAGCAATTATTTTAAAAAATAGGACTAGCTAAAGTGAAAGACCTGAAAAGGACGGAGAATTTATGTTATTGTCTTGTTCATTGTTTGAATTTGAAAGGTCACCCATTTGCACTATATGTCACCACAGTCACCCATTGAATTGTCTGTGTATTTGTTATTGTGTTTTCTTTGTCAGACAGCCCCCATTGGTATTATCTTTTTGTATAAAATTGTTTACACAATTAGCGAGAAAAATAGAGAAACAAAACAAATAATTTAATAAATATATATATTTTTACGAGGTGTGGTACATTTATAAAAGTCTAGTACAAAATCACTATTGATTGTGAAAGAAATAATCAGGTTCTGAACCAGTACCCCTTGGTACTTACCCAACGGAACCACTTGTTCATTACCAACACAGCCATAACATGGCAGGGGCTACCAACGCTTCCCTCCTTTCAGTGCAAGCGCATTGAACCTGCCTGAGACGTCTGCCCACTGGTGCCCATCTACAGATCTGCATCAAGCCCCAGTGTCAGGCAACTTTCTAATGCCCATCTCACGCTGACATCACAAGTCCTTAACAAATTTGCAGTCAAAGGCAACAAGAAATCACCAGTGCCTGTTTTGACACAAATATATGCCCTTCAGCTCGACTCTGTGGTTGTGTGCATTACTTTAAGGGCAGATGGAAGTGTTGCTGTTGGTTTGGGCATCCCAATGAAAGGTCTTGCACGATCTGAGAATTGGAGTGAGCACTTGTGAGATATGGAAGATCTTGCAAAAGACATCTTGGATATCAATAGAGACCGCAACCAGTTTCAGTGTTGTTGAAAGTGTAGGCCCAAGGAGGACAACCTTATTGATGAGGCAGGTCAATTTCGACCCCTTTGGGAATCGCAAACAGTGTCTGATACTGTTGTACATCACATTTTGGCGAGTTCCTAGTCATAAAATGTCGCAATTAGGCCCTATGTTCTGATAATATTGATTTTGTGCTTCATACAACGTGCTTGCAGTAATGAGGGCACTGCCCATGCCTATCAACTTCATAGTAGTGAAGATGATGGAGGATGTAACAATGATGAATTTAAAACAGGTAGTTTTAGATTGTATGTTTTTGAATTGTTGTAAGGGTTTGACCTTGCCGTGAAAAATGGGGCCTGAGAACGTAGCATTTTTATATAACATTGTTTGTTTTACCAAATTGTGATTCTGTTTTAATTCCTGCTTAAAGCCAGCTAAAGCCTAAGCATTATTGCACATTTGCATGTATTTCAGATGCACTGCCGTTTTGCTATCCTGTGTGGTGCATTGCACATTTTAGCTCAACCTTCCGAAGTAAGGTTTTCCTCATTCTGAATTTGGCAGAATAAAGCGAGAACTGCCTAAACTAGTGAAGTCATCATTTTACAACAGGAAACTGTCTCTAACTCTCAAGGTCTTCTCGCATTATTCCCACAAGAAGATACTAGCGCCTGTTCATTAGCGCCTATTTATAGTTTCTGTTCATCAAATGTTCCTGCTTCCATTTGTTTGCACTAAGAAAAAGTGTATAAATGTAGCATAGAAATGTACAGATTTTGGTATGACATTCTCCAACTGACTAGGAGGCAAAGCTCTAGTCCGTTGACACAACTTTTAGCCCTTTTATTATTTCTGATTGTTGCGTTGCAATTTTTATACAAAAGAACTGTGTTCTATAAATTAGACAAACATTTAAAAAGTTTTATCGTATGTATGTTCTTTAAACTAACTATCCCAGTAGTATTAATTGTATTTAAAATTAGCCTATACATTGATATGCAGAATGGCACTCCTGTGGTGTTGTCACAATGAACACACACTGAACGAGGAGGACGATCTCAGAAAATATGGATATATTACCTATTTCATTAAACAAGAATTTTATTAGATAATTAATGTTTATGTTCTCCTGTGATCCTCAAATTACCTGTTTAGTCCATTTCACTTTTCTGGAAAGCGACAAGAAGAACACACAGAACAGATTTCTTAGAGCTTAGAGTCATGGCCGACAATAAAAAACCGAGCGCCCTGGTTCTGTTAGATCTATCAGCGGCGTTCGACACGGTCAATCATGCTCAGCTCCTGGCCCGTATCACTGACCTGGGCATCTGCGGGTCGGCACACCAGTGGCTCGAGTCCTTCATGTCAGGACGGTCCCAGAGAGTCCAGTTGGGTGAGCAGGTGTCGGACAGAGGCGCCCTCACGTGTGGCGTCCCCCAGGGCTCAGCACTGTCCCCGCTCCTCTTTAACATATATCTCCAGCCATTGGTAGCTGCCCTAGCGCGCATGGACTGCCAAGTTTTTAACTACGCGGACAATACACAACTTATCCTCCAGATTGACAACTCCCCTCAGGCCCACTTACGGGTGCAAAATATCCTCAGATATACAGTGAATTGGATGACAGTTAATTCATTAAAAGTCAACCCTGACAAATCAGAGGTCCTTGTCATCCCCTCGAAGATCAATCCCTGGAGTGATGTTTTCTGGCCCCAAGAGCTCGGCACCACCCCCACGCCAGTAACGGTCGTAAAAAGCTTGGGCATCAAGATTGACGCCGATCTTTCCATGGCCAATCAAGTTGCGACCGTCGTTGGAACCTGCACAGGCCTGCTGAGACAGCTGCGGAAACTCGCCCCCCTCCTCTCCACTGCAGCGCTACAGATGATTGTGTCAGCTACAATCGTGTCCAGACTGGACTATGGGAATGCCTTATACATTGGCCTCCCTGAGAAGTGCAAAAAACACAGTTGATGGACAGAATGCAGAACAATGTCATACATTCACCCCAGTACAGAGATCTGGGCCTAAATCCATCGTTTTTTTGCTCACCATGCCATTCCAGTTTGAACCCAGCCATATGCAAATCAGTCTTGACCCTGTGCCTCATGGGAACAGTCCAGCCCGAACTGCCAAGCCAGGTCCTCCCTGGACTGGAAACAAGCATCCTAGGACCGGTTTCGGGGTTTCACCCTCTTCAGCCACGATAGCTTGATTCCAGTGGCATGGAGAGCACGGGACCCACGTCTGGGCATACCCGTCCCACTCGGGGTGACAAATGCAAAAAACACAGTTGATGGACAGAATGCAGAACAATGTCATACATTCACCCCAGTACAGAGATCTGGGCCTAAATCCATCGTTTTTTGCTCACCATGCCATTCCAGTTTGAACCCAGCCATATGCAAATCAGTCTTGACCCTGTGCCTCATGGGAACAGTCCAGCCCGAACTGCCAAGCCAGGTCCTCCCTGGACTGGAAACAAGCATCCTAGGACCGGTTTCGGGGTTTCACCCCTCTTCAGCCACGATAGCTTGATTCCAGTGGCATGGAGAGCACGGGACCCACGTCTGGGCATACCCGTCCCACTCGGGGTGACAAATGCAAAAAACACAGTTGATGGACAGAATGCAGAACAATGTCATACATTCACCCCAGTACAGAGATCTGGGCCTAAATCCATCGTTTTTTTGCTCACCATGCCATTCCAGTTTGAACCCAGCCATATGCAAATCAGTCTTGACCCTGTGCCTCATGGGAACAGTCCAGCCCGAACTGCCAAGCCAGGTCCTCCCTGGACTGGAAACAAGCATCCTAGGACCGGTTTCGGGGTTTCACCCCTCTTCAGCCACGATAGCTTGATTCCAGTGGCATGGAGAGCACGGGACCCACGTCTCCCTGAGAAGCTCATCAACAAATTACAGGTGACTTTGAACGATGCAGCTAGGCTGATCTTCAGGCTTCCCAGAAGGACTCATGCAACCCCTCTGCTGCGCAGGCTACACTGGCTCCCCATTAAGCAGCGAGTAAAGTTTAAGGGCCTCTGCATTGCCCACAAAGCCATCCACGGCCAGGCCCCAGTTTACATTAAGGATCGCCTTGGGAACTATGTGCTGGGCCGTACACTTCGGTCATCCGAGGCCTGCCTCTTGGCTGTCCCACGGTTTAAAACAGTATCCAAGGGTGGCAGAGCTCCCTCTGTCCTGCTCCCACAACTCTGGAATCAACTGCCTGATTGCCTCCGCAAGGAACCCGCACTCCTCCCCTTCAGGAAACGTCTCAAAACGCTCCTGTTCAGGGAGGCTTTGGACATAGTCTAATCATCTGCCACGCGTGTTCTGGTGACTGCCGGTGGTCTTGGCCACTCTCTCTAAGCGCTAAGAGACCTGCTGGTGATTATGCGCTATAGAAATAACAGTTATGCATAACATAACTTAGAATGCGATGCATTTGGAACTACGTTTTCCTTTGTTTTCTTACAATCCTGTGGTTGATATCTGTCACCAAAGAAGAAGCAGCTTAAAACTGCATTGAATTTGAACGTCTGCTACATGTCTAGTTTAGTACCCCTGGTGACCCTAAATCTACCAAGCATGTACAGCTCTAGTATAGCTGCAGGGCCAGCTTTAGAGCTGGTGACGCCCAGTGTGACAATGTTTGTTGGCGCCCCCCCCATCCATGGTGGAGGTGGTGACCACCTTCACCACAGATTCCCTCACTACCACCTTTTAACAGTGCCCCTCAAGTCTCCATAACCACTCTCTTTCAGATGCATTTAATTATTAGTTATACAGTGCCACTCATACCAGTGTAGGGTGTCGGAGCACTTTGCATCACACACACACATTACACAGAGACAATCAATCATATGTGTGTAAAATCAGCGTATAGAAAATGTTGCATACGCCTGAAGACTGCAAGGTGTAGGAGTGACATGACATCCATACTGGTAGGCAGTATTGTTTAAGATTGCTTGGTCTGGACAAGCACAAACTCAGAATTGAAAACAGAACACTATAGTTGGGGGTTCTCTTTAATAATAAGAATCGATTTCTACCCAAATGAACCCTTTTTGCAACATTGATCTATGCTATAATCTATACTTTGCAGTGTGCATGCAGTTCTTTGATGACAGTTAATAATTCACTGTTGTATATTAGGAATTTAACTTATAAACTGCAAGTAACAAAAGGATGTCTCTTAGAAAAGCAGTAACCCACTGACCTATTTACACTATATGCACTTGGTGATCTGCATGGTACACGTTCTTTGCAGCAGGCATATTAACCCTCTGTGCTAGTTTATGATCAGTCAAAACGTAATCTAGACAAAACTCCGATCTCTCTCCAGGAAGAACATTAATCACTTGAGTAATCTTGACATTTTTATTGTTACTGGGAATTGCTGGAGGCAAGGAACATGGCAGCAAGTGCTTTTAAAACCAAAATAAACTTGCAAACACAGCCGCCCCTGAAGTCAGCACCCAATGCGGTGGCACCGGTCATAGCTGTCAATGACACTAGGAACAGATAGGTGAGGTTCGGCTTTTCCTAATATCATAAGCAACATATTGGTGATGTGCCCATCTCGCAATTCTTTATTTCTGCTATCCACAAGTTTTCTGTAAAAAAAACTAAATACACGCAGACAGAATAAGATAGTTTAGCTCCAGATTGAACTCAAGCTGTGTGTGTGAGCACATTATTTCAATGCTCAGAAGGGTCCTTCTTTCCTTGATTTCAGTAGAAGTACAATCTTCAAGATGGGTGAAACTCTAGTCACTTGACCACACTTTTCTTTGGGACACTGCCCCTTTTGTCCTCTCTATCTAAAATAACTTTCAGATCCCCCAAAAACATCTGTTCAAGGAGGACTTTGCCCTCACTCAGAACGGTCAGCTCTTTTTGCCTCAAACGCTATCTACTGCATTAATTCTGTGTATTTGATGCTCTCACTTGTCTTTCTTCAACCTTCCCACCTTCCCTGTGAAGGGCTCTCCAGTGGTCTGACAGAAGCATTAGCACTATACACCAAATAAAGTAATAATAACACTCTGAAAACAGGGGCAAAGGCTTTCACTTTGTTCTAAGTCTTCTGTTTTACCTAAGTAGATGGACCTTATTTGCGGTGTCCTGTGTTACATCATATTGTAAGGACTCAATCTCCTGAGGCCTCACATTCAATACTTTGAGGCTGTTTTCCACTCATCCTTTGTGTGGCCTTTTAAGGTCATGCCTACCTGAATGCCAAGCTGTCTAATTGCAGAAGACTATGTCCGCTTACCAAGAACTTGCAGTGGACTTCAATCCATTGCCTATCATTCGTTGACTTTACTGTCACTCTCACTTGTTTGCTTCTTATTCGATGACTTGCATTGTCTACCATGTGTTTGTCCCTCCCTGGAGTATAGGCTCTTTACTTGTGTGCTTCCACTGCTCACTTTTAGGGAGCTACTTTTTTTCTTTTCGCTTCAGCACTTGATGAGCGATTGTGTGTTTTCCAGCTTTCTCCCTCGTGTTCTCTTCTTCACCCATGCTCTGTGTTACTTTCTCTGACCCATGCGCTTCTATCCCCCTCTCTGCACTCCAGGTTACTCTCACCCATGTGCTTCTCCATTTGTCCCTGTGTTGTTTTCACCCTCATGTGTTCCTCCTTTGCCCTCCTTGTTGTTCACTTTCTTGTGCGCTACTTTAACCTTACCAGTCCCACCCCACCCACTACACAGATATGCTCCTCTGTTGTCCCCTTTCCCCCCTGGTGTTATTTATTGTCGGAATATATATATTTTTTTTTTTGGGGGGAGGACCAGGCATCACATTGATGTTTACTCTTCTGCTTTAGCAATAAAAGTCTGTTCTCACTTTTTCATTTTCATATTTTTTTATCACAAATCCCTCTTGGATCAGTAAATAAAAAAATGGTACCTATGTGCATATACCAAATGAGTAAAAAGGAGAAATCCCTTGGTGAAACAATATACTATAACTGGGTCTCTAAATTTCCCAGTACAAAGGATTTTTATTGCCCATATATTAGAAAGATACTGAGTTAAGGTTATTCCTACACAACTGTAGATTGTATTAAAAATATTGTTTTATTTAAAATTCATCACTCAATGTATACAAAAAACAATTGTAAAAGCTCATTACACTCAAAATAGCATCAATTTCATATACCAATAAAAACCTGTGTTACAAACATTCAAATAACAACACAAACTGATAAAAGCAACACAAATGTTAGACACACATAAAAATTATTACAGGGATTATAGTCTCTAAAATAGGCCAACACACACGTAACGGAGAGACAAATATAGACAATACAATTTGTCATTTAAAAACACATCCAGTCGAAATAATTCAAATACAGATCCTAGATAAACTTTCTACACTTTATCTATAGGATAAGCTGTTTCAACGGATTGTGTTGAATGGAGCGTCGACGCGTTTCGATGGTTCTAACAATTTCCCATCTTTTTCAAGACAAACAATTGGTCTCTCTTGGCTGGCACTGTATGGTTGCCTTTAAACTCAATCCTGTAGGCAGATATTAATTATATTAATATTTTATATAATTAAAAAGCTACATTTTTAAAAGAAGGGCTAACTGCTTATAATAACATGATTTCATATTCATTATTTTTCAAATATATCAGTTTCAGTACCCACTACATTGAGTATTTAGACAAAATATATTCAGTATTTCTACAATTACAGAAGCATGAAATACATATTTTATCCAACATTTTACATCATGCCTATTTGATCTATCAGATAGACCCATTCCGGTATATGCCTATGATGCCATCTACCATCCTTGTACATCCCACCATCTTAATAAAAAAAGGGGGAGGCCTAACCCATATAAATCCAGTGTAAGAACTGGTTATACAAACAACCTGGAGGTGTTATACCTTATTTCATTTTCCTGCCAACTCCATATATATTGATTGGTTGGTCATATTAGGATACTCTGGTCCTGAGAACCTATAAAATATATATCCGAAATTAATACTACAAGAGTTGCTAATTATTGTAACACACTAGATTGATGAGCACCTTATATACACAAAGTCCTCTTCTCACCTTGTAAAGTTAGTGATGGGATCTTTATTGTAATTTCCAAGCAGAACGTTATTTATAGTTATTTCACTGAAAGTGTTGCATTAAAATCAATAATTTTCAATCTAGGGAAAAAACATAAAATTAGTTTTCTATTTAGTAGAATGTGCAATACTATTGTTTTAATTTAGGTCCCCTAACATACCTGGGAGAGAGTCCTCACTCCCTCACTTCTTAATTAACCGGCGTACTCCTCACACAAAGAGGGATTTATTTACTGTCTTTTACAGTCTCTCAATACAGCTATCTGAAAAGACAGAAAGGGGAAAGATGCCATAGCTGTTGGAGTAATCGCAAAGATTTTAGATATTAATTTAAAACGGGGTGACTTTTGTTTTAAAGCATCCCTCTAGCATAATCTCCCCCTGAATTACCTTAAAATTGATGTAGAGAGCTTGCAAACACGTCCTTCTGCCGTGGGTCATCCAAATGAAATGCCTTTCGCGTTCACGTTTAAATACCTAAATCGGAAGCACGCGATTGGCTCATTGATAAATTTAAACCAGCTGTAGGCTGAAAGCTTCTCACTACAGGCCCGCTAGTTCTGCCCTAGTTGACCTGGAAGTCCGCCCAAAAGGGTCATGGCACCATACTTACTCTGCCTGCCTTAACCCGGAAAAGCTTAAATTTCAACATAGGGAATGCCGTTTTCTGCCTCTAATACCCCGGAAGTTGAACGCCCCAGCTACACCATTACTCATGTCTCAAAATAAATTCTGTACGTATTGTTTGCACAGGGATAATGGTATTAGATTAAAGATTACTCATCAATCCCTCTAGACTCGCATTTATTATGTTGTATTAACCCTTCCTAGTCCTGCTGAACGCTGCAGGGTTTCCTAATAGAGAAAACAACGAAAGAATCTATGATACTAATTAAAATCCTATCTATATCAGTTAAATGTTTGGAATCTACCTTTCTCTCGATTACGATTCAGTTTCTTTGCCTATAATTTTAAATACATACTAAAACCTTACAAACAACTACACCGGCTCATTTTTAATATTACTACCTACTGGTTGGCAATCAGCTTCATCCAGTCTTCTCGGGAGTTTAATCCTTTGTCAATGGTATTTAAATAACACATAAACCATTGTTCCCTCGATTTTCTAATGGCGTCCAAATTACCTCCTCTCCTACTGATGCTCACTTTCTCTAGTATGAACCAGCTGAACTCGTTACATTTATGGTTCTTAACTAAAAAATGGTCTGTCAGCGGCGCGTTCTCTTTCCTGGTTCTCAGTGCTGACTTGTGTTCCAAAAGCCGAACGCGCAGTTCTCTGCTTGTCTCCCCTACATCTCCCAAACCACATGGGCAGACAAGCAGGTAAACCACGTTTTTGCTTCGGCAATTGTTCAGCGATTTAGCCACCAACAATTTGCCGTTAAAGTTAAACTTTTTCAATTCAATACAATTGGGACAGATGGAACAGGTACCACACTTATAGTTCCCTACCGCTTTCTGGTTATGCAGATTAGTTTGATTCTCACTGTCAGTTTTTTTGTATGTTTTCACTAGCGCATTTCTTATAGTTTTATTGCGCCTAAATGAAAAAAGGGGTTTGGTCAGAGGTACCGACAATCCACTATTTAGGATTTTCCAGTTCCGATTTATTATATTTTTTATTTTATTACTCATACTGGAATACTGGCTTACAAACACTATTCTATCCAGTGTATTGTTGTTCTTGCTTCTTTTGTTGGTATTTAGGAGATAGTCCCTATCATAGAATCTGGCACGCTTAAACGAGTGTTTTATTAACTTTTTAGGGTAACCCCTATCTTTCAGTTTATTTTTCATAATTTCCGAGTGATGATAGAAGTCAGTGAGATTCGTACAATTACGCCGTAACCTCAAGAATTCACCAAACGGAATATTATCCTTCTGTGATCGGGGATGATTACTTTCATACCTCAACAAAGTATTCTTATCAGTAGGTTTTGAAAACAGCTCAACCTCCAATGTCCCTTGCACATCTTTCACTCGGATGTCTAAAAATCCACACTGGTTTCACTATATTTGGCTGTGAATTTCAAATTTTGATCCCCCAAATTGAGCCATTCCAAAAACAAAATCAACTCATTGCTGGCACCGTTCCAAATAAAAATAATATCATCTATGAATCGGTGCCAGCAAGAGACATTCTCATAGTATGGCGCCACCTCATTGTAGATATGTTTTTCCTCAAAGTTACTCACATAAAGACAGGCCAGACTGGGGGCACAGGTCGCCCCCATGCTGGTCCCCTTGATTTGTTGGTAGAGTTCGTCCTTGAAGAGAAAAAGGTTATTCTTTAAAACCATTCTAATACAGCTCAAAATAAATTCTTTGTGTCCACCATTGAGGTTTTCCCTCTCTAAAATAGACGACATCACCCTAATGGTGTCGTCTTGTGGGATATTCGTATACAGGGCTTCGATATCCAGGGTGACCAAAAATTGGGTCACCCTGTCGAAGCCCTGACCCTCAAAAATAGAGATTGTATGAGCTGTATCTTTGAGATATGCTTTTTGTTTCTGAACGATAGGTCTCAAAAAGGAATCAGCATATTTACTTGTCAATAGTACCCTATTCCCCTGGTTTGAACAAAGGGGTCCCTCTTTTTCTTATTGTATTTATGGTACAGCCGTTGTGGCTGGAGAGGACTAATACGGATCTGAATTTTTTCAGTCCGCTAGTTGTTTAAGAAAGTAATCCCGGAGTGCCATATGGATAATTTTAAAACATTCGGTTTCACCGAGGATCAATTTAATAGGCTTATAAATCAGAATCCAAGACCTGCAGGTAAATCCATGATTAACAGTAGTAGTCATGAACAATTAATAAAGATTCTTAACCTTAAGAAAAAATTAATTAGAACAGAACTCCATGCAGAATTTTTAATCGAATACTTAAAAGCTGGAGTAATACCCATAGGATTACGTATTAGAAACGAACCTGGGCTATTTATAGAGAATAAAAAGTTTTTAGAGGTTTGGACTCATATAGCCAACCGGTGTAGTAGGGATTGGCTAATTCTAATAATAGAAACTGCACAAGAGATTATGATTATTGAGAGAAAACAAATAGAGGAGTTAGAAACTGCACTTAAACAAAATACGGCCTTTGAAGATGCAAAGAAAAAATTGGAGGAACTAGAATTAGAAACCAATGGTTATCGGGAATATCTTATCAATAAAAAGACAATTAAGCTTAGGAAGGATATTGAAAACTTCAGTGCAGAATTGGTTTATCCATTCCTGGGCAAAGAATATTACAATACAAAGAGAAAACAGAGGTGGGATAAACCTCAGTATCAGAGACAAGTGTATTCGAGAGGAGGGGGCAATAAGAGAATTACATTCTCTGAGTCCTCTGGAACCAGCAGTGAGGAGGAACAAACCAATGAGCAGATGGCAAGACAAGTCCCCAACTTCGAGCGGGAGCCTTTTTTAGGAGGGCGCCAGATTCGGGGACAGAAAAATTATCGGAACTATGTCAGGGAAGAACCAATGAGGAACCATCCACCTCAAAATTACCCAACCAAGGATTACCTCAAGACCAGGAATCAGCGGTACTGGAGGTAGGGGAATTTCCTGTCATCAATCTGTCCCACAACGTACTGACAGATGATGAGCAAGAGGTTTTAAAGAAAGGGTTTAGTTTTGCCCCTACTGCCCCCCTAACAAATTCGAATTAGAAAAAGATATGAGGAGTTTTTAGAAAGATTAGATTAAATAGATTTTTCTCAGAGAAGACCTATGAACCAACCCACAATGTCTCAGGTTTTAAACCTAAATCAATTTTTACTCCCAATTTGAGCCAGTTAGATAAAAATGTGGAACTTTTTGAAAAAATAGTAGAGATTGAAATAAAGAATATTGTAGAAAATGGTCATAATCAGAATAATAATATATCATTGTGCCATAGGAAGGCCTTGAGATCATTACAAGAATGTGATACAATTACCATTAAACCTGCCGATAAAGGCGGAGGGGTTGTGGTTTTAGACACTGTTGATTATGAAAACAGAATGAGGATGCTTTTAAATGTTAAAAATCATTACAAACGTGTTTCGTTTACACTGATGGAAGAATTAAAAAAAGAGGTAGCACAATTATTAAATACTGGTAGAGAAGAGGCCTGGATTTGTGACAATGAATATAAGTTCCTTTTCAATAATAACCCTATGATTCCAGCTATCTACGGGTTGCCTAAAATCCACAAAGATGTAGCAAACCCGCCAATGAGACCCATTGTGAGCAGCCTGGGCTCACTTCTTGAGCCTTTAAGTAAATATGCTGATTTCTTTTTGAGACTTATCGTTCAGAAACAAAAGCATATCTCAAAGATACAGCTCATACAATCTCTATTTTTGAGGGTCAGGGCTTCGACAGGGTGACCCAATTTTTGGTCACCCTGGATATCGAAGCCCTGTATACGAATATCCCACAAGACGACACCATTAGGGTGATGTCGTCTATTTTAGAGAGGAAAACCTCAATGGTGGACACAAAGAATTTATTTTGAGCTGTATTAGAATGGTTTTAAAGAATAACCTTTTTCTCTTCAAGGACGAACTCTACCAACAAATCAAGGGGACCAGCATGGGGGCGACCTGTGCCCCCAGTCTGGCCTGTCTTTATGTGAGTAACTTTGAGGAAAAACATATCTACAATGAGGTGGCGCCATACTATGAGAATGTCTCTTGCTGGCACCGATTCATAGATGATATTATTTTTATTTGGAACGGTGCCAGCAATGAGTTGATTTTGTTTTTGGAATGGCTCAATTTGGGGGATCAAAATTTGAAATTCACAGCCAAATATAGTGAAACCAGTGTGGATTTTTTAGACATCCGAGTGAAAGATGTGCAAGGGACATTGGAGGTTGAGCTGTTTTCAAAACCTACTGATAAGAATACTTTGTTGAGGTATGAAAGTAATCATCCCCGATCACAGAAGGATAATATTCCGTTTGATGAATTCTTGAGGTTACGGCGTAATTGTACGAATCTCACTGACTTCTATCATCACTCGGAAATTATGAAAAATAAACTGAAAGATAGGGGTTACCCTAAAAAGTTAATAAAACACTCGTTTAAGCGTGCCAGATTCTATGATAGGGACTATCTCCTAAATACCAACAAAAGAAGCAAGAACAACAATACACTGGATAGAATAGTGTTTGTAAGCCAGTATTCCAGTATGAGTAATAAAATAAAAATATAATAAATCGGAACTGGAAAATCCTAAATAGTGGATTGTCGGTACCTCTGACCAAACCCCTTTTTTCATTTAGGCGCAATAAAACTATAAGAAATGCGCTAGTGAAAACATACAAAAAAACTGACAGTGAGAATCAAACTAATCTGCATAACCAGAAAGCGGTAGGGAACTATAAGTGTGGTACCTGTTCCATCTGTCCCAATTGTATTGAAATGAAAAAGTTTAACTTTAACGGCAAATTGTTGGTGGCTAAATCGCTGAACAATTGCCGAAGCAAAACGTGGTTTACCTGCTTGTCTGCCCATGTGGTTTGGGATATGTAGGGGAGACAAGCAGAGAACTGCGCGTTCGGCTTTTGGAACACAAGTCAGCACTGAGAACCAGGAAAGAGAACGCGCCGCTGACAGACCATTTTTTAGTTAAGAACCATAAATGTAACGAGTTCAGCTGGTTCATACTAGAGAAAGTGAGCATCAGTAGGAGAGGAGGTAATTTGGACGCCATTAGAAAATCGAGGGAACAATGGTTTATGTGTTATTTAAATACCATTGACAAAGGATTAAACTCCCGAGAAGACTGGATGAAGCTGATTGCCAACCAGTAGGTAGTAATATTAAAAATGAGCCGGTGTAGTTGTTTGTAAGGTTTTAGTATGTATTTAAAATTATAGGCAAAGAAACTGAATCGTAATTGAGAGAAAGGTAGATTCCAAACATTTAACTGATATAGATAGGATTTTAATTAGTATCATAGATTCTTTCGTTGTTTTCTCTATTAGGAAACCCTGCGGCGTTCAGCAGGACTAGGAAGGGTTAATACAACATAATAAATGCGAGTCTAGAGGGATTGATGAGTAATCTTTAATCTAATACCATTATCCCTGTGCAAACAATACGTACAGAATTTATTTTGAGACATGAGTAATGGTGTAGCTGGGGCGTTCAACTTCCGGGGTATTAGAGGCAGAAAACGGCATTCCCTATGTTGAAATTTAAGCTTTTCCGGGTTAAGGTAGGCAGAGTAAGTATGGTGCCATGACCCTTTTTGGGCGGACTTCCAGGTCAACTAGGGCAGAACTAGCGGGCCTGTAGTGAGAAGCTTTCAGCCTACAGCTGGTTTAAATTTATCAATGAGCCAATCGCGTGCTTCCGATTTAGGTATTTAAACGTGAACGCGAAAGGCATTTCATTTGGATGACCCACGGCGGAAGGACGTGTTTGCAGGCTCTCTACATCAATTTTAAGGTAATTCAGGGGGAGATTATGCTAGAGGGATGCTTTAAAACAAAAGTCACCCCGTTTAAAATTAATATCTAAAATCTTTGCGATTACTCCAGCAGCTATGGCATCTTTCCGTCTTTTCAGATAGCTGTATTGAGAGACTGTAAAAGACAGTAAATAAATCCCTCTTTGTGTGAGGAGTACGCCGGTTAATTAAGAAGTGAGGGAGTGAGGACTCTCTCCCAGGTATGTTAGGGGACCTAAATTAAAACAATAGTATTGCACATTCTACTAAATAGAAAACTAATTTTATGTTTTTTCCCTAGATTGAAAATTATTGATTTTAATGCAACACTTTCAGTGAAATAACTATAAATAACGTTCTGCTTGGAAATTACAATAAAGATCCCATCACTAACTTTACAAGGTGAGAAGAGGACTTTGTGTATATAAGGTGCTCATCAATCTAGTGTGTTACAATAATTAGCAACTCTTGTAGTATTAATTTCGGATATATATGTTATAGGTTCTCAGGACCAGAGTATCCTAATATGACCAACCAATCAATATATATGGAGTTGGCAGGAAAATGAAATAAGGTATAACACCTCCAGGTTGTTTGTATAACCAGTTCTTACACTGGATTTATATGGGTTAGGCCTCCCCCTTTTTTTATTAAGATGGTGGGATGTACAAGGATGGTAGATGGCATCATAGGCATATACCGGAATGGGTCTATCTGATAGATCAAATAGGCATGATGTAAAATGTTGGATAAAATATGTATTTCATGTTTCTGTAATTGTAGAAATACTGAATATATTTTGTCTAAATACTCAATGTAGTGGGTACTGAAACTGATATATTTGAAAAATAATGAATATGAAATCATGTTATTATAAGCAGTTAGCCCTTCTTTTAAAAATGTAGCTTTTTAATTATATAAAATATTAATATAATTAATATCTGCCTACAGGATTGAGTTTAAAGGCAACCATACAGTGCCAGCCAAGAGAGACCAATTGTTTGTCTTGAAAAAGATGGGAAATTGTTAGAACCATCGAAAATCGTCGACGCTCCATTCAACACAATCCGTTGAAACAGCTTATCCTATAGATAAAGAGTAGAAAGTTTATCTAGGATCTGTATTTGAATTATTTCGACTGGATGTGTTTTTAAATGACAAATTGAATTGTCTATATTTGTCTCTCCGTTATGTGTGTGTTGGCCTATTTTAGAGACTATAATCCCTGTAATAATTTTTATGTGTGTCTAACATTTGTGTTGCTTTTATCAGTTTGTGTTGTTATTTGAACGTTTGTAACACAGGTTTTTATTGGTATATGAAATTGATGCTATTTTGAGTGTAATGAGCTTTTACAATTGTTTTTTGTATACATTGAGTGATGAATTTTAAATAAAACAATATTTTTAATACAATCTACAGTTGTGTAGGAATAACCTTAACTCAGTATCTTTCTAATATATGGGCAATAAAAATCCTTTGTACTGGGAAATTTAGAGACCCAGTTATAGTATATTGTTTCACCAAGGGATTTCTCCTTTTTACTTGTCAATAGTACCCTATTCCCCTGGTTTGAACAAAGGGGTCCCTCTTTTTCTTATTGTACATATACCAAATGATGCACAGCCACGCCATTGAGCTTTTTTTTTAGACTGTACAGAATCACAATGCAGATGTTGTAGAGCAAGAGCAAAAGCCATTCACAGAGGTAACAGGTTTCACAGGCAAGACCTTTTGGCTTTGCCAGTACTTGTTTTTCACTTCCCTTTGGGAAGCGGTATCTATGCTATATTCTGTGTGAGCGCGTTTTGCAGTCCCCTTTGTAGTGACTGACTGAACCTTATGTATGATCCTCTCTGACCATTCGTACTCTCCTTGTTCATGCTGATCTCATCATTAGAAACCAATGAAAAGGTATGATCAATAAGTATTGACACCAATGCAAAATTGTGTATACAGGCACTTTGTATATTCCGAGGTACCATCCATGTATGAATAGCAGTGCAGTTTTTTTTATTTTCAAGTATAAGTTGGTGCAGAAGCTGCAGCGTTGTGGACAATATGCTCAATGCTCCACCACCACCAGTGGAGTAGCTAATACTATGGCCGCCCGTGACGGCCCCTGCATTTGCCGCCCGGCGGCCGTGTGTAAGAGCGGGAGGCTGGCGATTTCCTCGGCGGCCACCCCATGACTGCCACAGGTAAGAATGGGGGGGAGGCCGCCGTCCCGAAAACTCAGGCCGCCTGGGGCGGACCACCCCCGCTACCCCTTGCTCCAGAATAACTCTTCTAAAAATACCTACTTTTAGGCATTCCGTATTGGGTGACAGACCCTCATCTGTTGCCACCACTAATGTATGGAATACGTTGTCTCTCTCTGTAGACTGACTGCAGACTATTTTTGTTTTATGAAACAATTGAATATTTGGCTGTTTGCAAATAATTTTTTTGTTCTTTTTAGGTCGAGCATCAGCACGCATGCGCTGTCTGCAAGACCTGCTGTATACACTCTACGGAGTGTAAACGCCTGTTGCTTGCCATTGGTTCACAACTCCATCGCTTTTATTTCCTGGCTCCTTATTGGCCAGTGCTCCTGATACATCCCATCTGTTTTTAAGCCAGGAGCACTGGCCAACTACAGTTTCCTTACACTGTAGGTCTTTATCTATATCTTTGGAGACTTTTTTTTTTTTTTACAAGCACCCTATTCGCGCTTTCACTTTAATAGCGGCCGCGCCACTTTCTTTAGACGTGGCTCATCTAAAGAAAGGTGCGTGGCCACTATTAAAGTGAAAGCGCGGAATGGGGCGATTTAAAAAAAAAAAAGCATTTGTTTGTCAAGTTGAGAAACAAATGCTTTTTTTTTTTAAATGCGTCCCGTGCCGCGCTTTCACTTTAATGGCAGCCGCGACCCTTTCATTAAACGAGCCGCATCTAAAGAAAGGGACGTGGCCACCATTAAAGTGAAATCACGGCATGGGGCGCTTTTACAAAAAAACCATTTGTTTGTCAACTTGGCAAACAAATGCAGTTTTTTTGTAAAAGCGCCCCATACCACTCTTTCACTTTAATGGCTGCAGCGCACCTTTCTTTATACGCAGCTCGTCTAAAGAAACGGAGTTGCCAGAAAACACTGGACCAGACAGCTGCGCCTTTTCACCTTTGGGATCTTAAGTAGAGAGCAAGCAAAAACAGAGTCTCAATGTTTTGCTTCCGTGAGTTACCGCCCAATAACAGCAATGTCAAAAATGCCACGCCAGTAGACTCACATTTCACAACGACTTGGTGCTCATAAAGCACCATTACCCATGGCTACAGCTGCCGCAGCGGATGCCTTTCTTCTTCTCCTCGGGACCAAACATTTCCAAGGAAATGACAAGCATTTGCAATGCAATAGGCCTTGCATTTACGTGTGTTTGAGCTATTGGCATTGTAAATGACAATGCCTTTTATTTATGTGTTGTTTTTCAAATCAGATAAATAAAAGGCATTGTTAATTACAATGCCAATAGCTTAAACTCTCGCAAACGCGAGACCTGTTGCATTGCAATTGCTTGTTTCCTTTTTGTCATGATCGTTAGCGCCAGGACATCCCTCGGGCCATCAGCTCACTCTACAAATAAAAAAAAAATCACTCAATCAATAAATCAATCAATTATTCAGAGGGCATGGTCCTGTGATGAGCGGTAATAGTGGATCACTGTTAAATTATTGCTGAAGGCAATACTCAATCCATTATTCCATTAGTATCTGCTGACTGGTGAATGATGGCATTGGAGCTAGCTGTCCCTCTACCCTCTTCACGCCCTAGTGTATATTTCTACTCAAAGGTGTGTGCAAATAGAACAATTATTGTGCAGTGCGTGGCAACAGAGTCCACGTGTGTCCAGGATACTTTTATACATTTCATCTTGTTTTATTTTCAAATTTTCTGTTGAGTGAACAGTGTCCCGGGCAATGAAGCACCTTGTCACAAAAAAAGTGTATGTGTAATGGTTAACTATATCATTAACACTGTCAGAAGACTGTACTTATTGTTCTCACAACATTATCCTGTCCTGTCCTATCCATTCCACATATCCGGTCCCATGAAACAGACATGATCAAAATGACTGGCCTTCCAAATACCTGTGGAAAAGGTGGATTTTGAACAGTGGTAGACACCCACCACTTTTAACAGCTGCCTCTCTGACAGTAACAAGCCTGAAACTGGTTCAGCCATTAGCTTCAGATCTGCCTTGAAGTGAATGGAGGGAATGCTCGTATGCATTATATTTTCCATTCTAGTACTGAGGAACGGCAGGGGAGGTGGTCTCACTGTATAGAGAGGGCGGTCAATAAACTAGCCCTCACCACAGAGAAATCCCGCCTCGTGTTCTCACTTCCGTACGTCATTGGCAGAGGCTACTGTCTGTCAACCTCAGCAAATGAGGAAAGTAGAGGGAGACCTGTGCAGGAGAGTCAGTGCTTTCTGTCCTCGTCATGTTTCGGCCTTTCATTCTGTGTTTTTGCTCCAGGCCTGGGTCTGGCCATGGCACTGTGACTGGAGGAAGAAGTGCGCAATCTCCAAAGCACAGAAAGGACATGTGGCACTATTCCACGTGACAGCCCTCACACCCCCATTGCCCTAACTCACCCACACTGTGAATGAGAGCAGAGCTGCTTCAACTGAGCAGGTAAGAGGACAGCAGCTTGTGTGTTTGTATGTGTGTGCGTGTGTGTGTGCATGTGTGAATGCTGGTACGTATGATTGTGAATATGTGTGATTGGGTGATTGTATCCTGACCTGGTGGCATTGACTGACATTTGAAGGATAAACAGGGATACTTCCTATTGGTGAAATGGGCAGTTCGTGACATGGCTTAATATGGTTATAATATAGCACACCTTGGCATGGCTGGCAAGTAGGGTGACCACAAGCCCATTATGGCTTGGTAGGTAATGGTGAAAATAGGCACATCATTGCATGTCTAGCTGTCAGATTGCGGGGGTAAGGAAACATCTTGGAATAGCATATGGGGTAAGAGTAAATGACCTGGCTGGCTGGCATGTGGAACACATCATGGCATGGCACATGCCGGACATTGACACATGACAGCATGAACGACATGTGGGGAAGAGAGGCACATCATGGCGTTCCTGGCATTTGGCCACATCATCACATGACATGGTATATTTGAGAGGGGGAAAAGGCACATCAAGGAATGACTGGCTGATATACTGTGGTTGGAGAACCACATATTGGCCTGGCATATGGGTTCATTAGCACATAATGATATGGTATGGCACATTGTGGACATTGCCACATACCGACATGAATGGCATATAGGGCAACAGAGACACATCATGGCAAGGGAGGCATATGAGGTGAGGAAATTGGCATAACATGACATTATTGGTAAATGCATAAAATGGGACATAGGGACCTAGCTGGCATACGGAGTGAACAGGCAAAGATCACGGCATGCTAAGAGATGGAGGAACCAGACACATCATGTCATGGCTGGCTGGAAAATTGTTATAGGTGGGGCATATCTTGCCATGGCACATTAGCACCTAAAGGATATAGTAACATACCAACATGAATGGAATAGGAGGGAATAGAGACACATCATGGCATGGTTGTAATATAGGGGGAAAAGAGTACATCATGACATGGATGGCATATGGGGTGATATGGCACGTCATGGCTGGCATATGTGCTGATATGGTACATCATGGCATCGTTGGAATATAGGGGTGGGAGTGTACATCATGGCATGGCTGGCATATGGGGCGATATGGCACATCATGGCATGGCTGGCATATGGGGTGATATGGCACGTCATGGCATGGCTGGCATATGGATTGAACAGATGCACATCATGAAATGGTGAAGCAGGGACAGCTCGGAAGTGCAGACATTGACACAACATGTCCATCATCAGATCGCCTTACCGAGTCTAATGTCCCCTAACTTCAATGCCATGCTCACAGAGCTTCTGCTGTACCACACTCTGGGTGAAGACTTAGAAATGTTGCCACACCTTTCTGGCTTAATTATTTTTGGCTTTATCATCGAGTAAATTGGTGCTCTTGGGAAGTTTTAATTTTTGGTTTGAACTCACTCATATATTACCAGCTTGAGGATGACACAATCATTGCATGCCTGTGACCTATAGGGAAGCAGGAACATTTCCCAAAAGGTCGCATTATGGCTCGCGTAACAGAGAAGTTGGCATACAATGATGAACTTTTGGCTTAAACAATGGAAACAGGCCCTTTATGTTGTAGCTGACATAGAGGGAAAAAGGAACATCGTGCCATATATGGAAGTGGAGAAATCAGGACATGACTGTCTGGCATAGGGAGGAACAGGGGCACACCATGGCATGCCTGGCAGCTAGTGAAATCAGCAACACAATTAAATACTTAAGATATAGAGGAAAGAGGTACATTATAAATTAGCCTACAGATTGGGGAAGGGCACATTCTGGCATGGAATGCAGATGAGGAGAGAAAGTGGATTTACCTTTATTTGTGCCTTATTACATATATGTGTTCTATGAAAATGTGGAGGCTCATGCATGCCTTAACATTTCCAGTGCTTAATTTGTAAAAGAATAAGTGCTGTCACTCAAACAATTTGCTCAGAAACCCACAACTAGACCTATAGAAGGTCAGGGTATCGAATACCAAGGCTGTGTAGACCTGATTCCACTTCATGCCTCTTTAATCCACCAACCACACTTTCTGCCTCTTTATCTCACTATTGCAGGTTCTTTTTCATCCCTCCCTTCTCTATTTGCCACTGTTTTCCTTCCTTCTCTTCCTACTTCTTTCCCTCTGTTGCATCGTTCTCTCTCTTGCTCTGGATCAATGTCTGATGAGGGAAAATAAGTGCTGGTCCCCAAAAATAAGTGTTGGTGTGCCCCACTTGCAACAACTGGCTCAAATAAAACACTACCTTTATCATTATATTCTATATTTGGTTTGGTATGCCAGCTTAAAGACCACTAAAATCCTAGTATTCATGCTGAGTTACATGCAATTCTAATGCAGCCCAATGTTGCACATTTTCTGCACTGTATAATCTCCTTCTGGGGATTGGCACGACGGAGCGAGAATTTTATAGAATTGTTAAGTCAGCTCCTGTCTATGCCTTCTGTATCAGGTTGTCAAGGTCTTCTCACATTCTTTCTTACACGAAGATCTTGGTACCTACTCTTTAGGAGGTATCGGTTAGGTTCATTCTCTGTCACATGTGCCCGCTTCCATTTGCTTGTATTGACAAACACTGTATAAATATAACAAACAAATGCTTTTTTTAGCATTACATGCTCCAGCTGATTAAGGGTGGAAGCTCTGGTCCATTGAAACAGCAATTGCCATGCACTAGTTTTATTTTTACCTGCTGGTTGACCATTCTGCATTAAATGATTGTTAGAGCTTATAGGCTATACAGAGTGTTGTGTTTTTCTTTTAGAAGGCATATGGATAATCGTGCCTCCTTTATGGGAAACATTGGCACCTCATAGAACAGCTGTCATGTAGCCAAATTATGCACATCATGGCATTACTTGCTGGCATACAGGATAACAGAGGCACATTGTGGCATGGTTTCCGTAGGTGGATATAGGGACGTAATGGCAAAGCTGGCATGGGAGTGGAAGAAGGGCACATTACGGCATGTTTAGCACCTGGGGAACAAAAACATCAAGGCATGGCTGGTTGATGGCAAAACGGGCACCTCATTGGCGGTCTGGCATAAAGGATAACTAGGGAACACAATAGCGTTGATAGGAACAGGGCACATTATGGCATTGCTGACTTGTGAGAGAAATGGGTACATCAAGGCATGACTGTGATATAGGGGGGCAGGAGCAAGTCATGGCTTGACAGGTACATATCAGTACATGTGTTAGACCTGTCAGGCTTAGGGTGGTCTTCCCCCAAAGATTTGGCTTTTCCCCTCCTATTTTTGTTGATCTTGGGTTTGTTGGCCTTAGGACTCTGTGCACTTTTACCATTGTTAACCACTGCTAAGGTGCTTGTGTTTTCACCTTTAAACACAGTAGAATTGACTTGTACCCACTTGACACATTTAATTTACTTCTGAGTCCTTAATAAAGTGGTACTGCATGTTTCCAGAGCCTGGAAAATAAATCCTACTAGTGGGCCTGCATCACGTATTGTACCCCCCACTTAAGTAGCCCTTTTAAACATGCCTCAGGCCTGCCACTGCCGCTTGTGTGTGGGTGTACAGTTTTAAATTACCATTTCAACCTGGCAAAATAAACCTTTTGCCAGGCCTAAACCTTCCTTTTTAATACATGTAAGTCTTCCCTAGGGTAGGCCCTGAACAGCCCAGAGGGCAGGGTGCAGTGTATTTAAAACGTTGTACATGTACTTTTAGGTTTTACATGTCCTGGTAGTAAAAAACACCCATATTTGTTTTTCACTACTGCAAGGCCTACCTCGCCCATAGGGTAACATTGGGTTACCTTGTTACATTTAATAAGTTATAACTTTCAATTGGGAGAAGGTAGACAATTCGAGTTTGGTGTCTAAAGAATTGTAATTAAAAGCCCTCTTTACTGCTAAAGTCGGATTTTTAGTCACAATTCTGAAAATGCCACTTTTAGAAAGGCTGCATTTTCTTGTCCTAACCATTTGGTGACTGAAGCCTGTCCCTGGGTCACATGACAAGGTGTAGCTGGCAGTTGGTCTTTGTGTATTGCTCCCAGATATTGAGACAAAGGGAGTCTAGGTGTTGTCAGGATGAGCCACTCTGACTTAAGGTGGGGGAAGAGCTGTCACCTACCACACTTGCACATCACACAGGCTCTGCCTGAGCCCACTCACAAAGGGTTTGCCACTAGTCTTTGATGTATGTCTCCTGGCAAGGTGGGTCCAGGGCAGGGAGGAAGGGGATGCCTAACACCTCAGGGGGATTAAAGCCTCTAGAAACGTTCCCTACTTCAAAGTGGGCACCTGGTATAAATATTGGACATCAGACCCCAACTCTTAAGTACACATCTGGACCTGTGGAAGACTCAGAAGAAGGACTGCTGTGCTGCATTGCTGCAAGAAGGACTGCCACTCTGCTGCTCTGCTGACCTCCTGACTGAGTGAGAAGGACTAGACCTGCCTCTTGAAACCAGGACCACCAGAATGACTCCAAGGGATAGTTGGCTGGCCTCCTGATCAGAAACCTCAGAGACCGAACAGGCTTTCTCTATCTTAAACACAGCACCTGGACTCTGCCAGCTGTGAGTACTGCCCTCCCAAGTGGTGCCAACCCCAGTCCTGGATCCTTGGAAGTGGGCGTGAAGGTGCTCTGCCAGCTCAACTGTGGTGCCAGCAGAACCAACTCATTGCGATGTATTGCCTCCCAGAAACTCCACATCAGAGCCACTGCGTAGTGCATTGCCTCACCGAACTCCGCATATGGACCGATGCGTTACACATCCTCAAAGCCGGAATTCACATCACCGCCTGCAACCTCCCAGGAACTGCCTCTGCGTGACGCATCCTGAACGCAGACCTTCGCATCTCAAGCCCATCCTCAAAGACATCCTCGACGATTACGCAGGACTCCGCATTGCAAGCCCCGCAGCTTCTTCAGAACCAGCCGGTGAGCAACGCATCATTGACAACGCATCTCAAGCACCTCTTTGATGGCATCCTCGACGACAATGCAGGACCTCGCATTGCAGCCTTGCAGCTCCTAGGAACAGCCGCTGTGTGACGTATCCTCCACAACCAGGACTTATGGTACTTTGTTCAGTGGGCCTAACTAGGTCCCTGTAGCCGGTCTGTGCTTCTTTGCGGTCAACCTGTACTTGTGACTGTGTCCCGGACCGACGCGACCAGACAACCACAGTTGGCACTTTGTGCTTTTTTGCGCTATTTTCGCTTAAATCTTTGAAATTGCATATGTCCGGTTCTAATGATTGGATTTTTGTCGTTTTGGTCTTAAATTATTTATTAAACTTTACTCTCTTTTTCTAAATTGATGTGGGATTTTTCCTGTGTTCTGTTTCACTTTATTTCTGTTTGAAGTGCTGCATAAATACTTTACACATTGCCTCTGAGTTAAGTCTGACTGCTCTGTGCCAAGGTTACTTCACCATGACAAGGATTGTGTTTGCTGCTCGAGTAGGGTTTCACCCCCTCAACCAGTAACCCAATTTCTTACAACATGAACAGCTTGGTATGATTGGCATACGGTGGCGTACATGAACAGAAAATGACTATAATGGTCAAAATGAAAATGGCGAGCATTTATTACATGTGCAATACGTGTTTTTTAGCAAATGACATTACCTCTCTACTAGTGTTCGGTGGCCTTTTGTATCACCAATGTATGGTTACTTTATTGTTTTACTAATAACGACCCTGGTGCAGCCAACTTTTTTTTCATTTTTCGAATGTATGGAATTAACCTCGGTAGGCACATTTTCTGCGCCATCTTGGGTAGGTCTCCTGCACGTTCTTGTTGTTTTCTACAACTGTACGCCAGAATGTTTGTATTTGTACACATTACCACGCACGTCATAGGTATGAAGTCTCCCCTTCTTTCATTGCGTCTTGGGGCAGTGGGGATGAAGATTCATGATAGAGTTTATTTATTTTAAGTAGTGTCAAGTGAGTCATGACTAAAGTAATTGAATTGTGCCAATTTAAATATAGCAGTGCTAGACTTTTTTTTTTAACCCAACAGCAAGCTTTCCCCCCTTCTTGTTCTGTGAAGGGATCTTCGCAGCCTGTCGCCCATTTCCCCTTAGACGCTGTGGATTCCCCTTCCTTGTCCTGCCTTAGTGTTTTATATATAGTTGACTCATTGCCCATTGTTCCATTGCCAGCATGTTTGCATAATTTCTGGTGCTTCTGGGAACGAGTGCCAGATTTCTGTGACCGTTTGTGCTATTACTACAGAATTGACCCAACGCCAACCCGAATAATTCTTGCGCTTCTGAGAAGGTGACACATCTGTTACCGGCATTTAGGTCTCGCAGAGTTTCGCACCCACCCATCCTCCAGCTTTTTATGCTCATGTCTGTCGATATCTCTTTAAAGGGCCACAAAATCCATAACTGTATTTAACCTGCAAGCGACAGACGTCTGAACACCCTTTTGTTTTTCTTTCCCACGCTTTGCCAACTTGTGTTTATTAAAATGGCAGATGACGTGGTTTCTGTCCTCCCCTCATTAATAAGTCGTGGAGAGGGATATTGTGGTGCAGTGTTTGGGGACAAGTGAATATATTTAGAAAAAAGGAAAAGCTGTTGTTTATGGACAAATGTAGTTTTACTGTGACAATGAGCAAATCTTCACAAAACAGCTGCCATTTTAGAAAAAAACTGGTCAATTGAAAAAATATTTCAGGATGACATGAGTAACAATCCGCGCCTAGATGCGATACAAATTGTAGATGCAGTAAAAAAATTCCTTAGTGAAAAAGGGCACCTTCTAACTAATTTGGTGTTCACCAACATCTACACTATGATATAGATATGATCAGATGCAAGAAATGTCTGTGGCCTGAGCCTATAAAATTGGATTATCCTAAGGGAGGCGCCGGACCTTTAACCACCCCTTGCATGTAATGTTATTGTTATGATTAGATGCAAGTGATGTCTGTGGCCTCAGCCTATAAGATTGGAGCAACCTAAGGGAGGCGCCTGATGTCTGACCTTTAGCCGCCTCTGTAACCTGAGTGGTAGCTCCTCTGTTTGTTTCTGTATGATACACTAACATGAGGGCTAGCTCCGTTGTCTAAAGTCTTAGGTTGCAAGATTGGGGCATCTTTCCAATACAGTCATTTCATGTAGATTCGCAGTCATATTATAGATAGTAGGTAAGGATGAAGGGAGATAGTTTATACGGTTTGAAAACATTGTAGGTTGGACTGTCATTTACCTTCCCCATATAATAATCAGTAAAACCATTGGCGATGCAGCTAGTTTCTTATGGCAATATGCGGTGTAAAATGCATAATTTAGTTCCACCTTTTCCAATCATTCTCAATGTTGACACCCCAATCATCTATCCCCAACTCCCACCCCAAAGTACCCCTATAGACAGATGGGCTTGCAATATTTAACCCCCCCTTCTGAATTGCCTTTTAAATCTTTGTCTTTTTAGTAATTTCTTTTAGTACAATTGTGCTTTAAACTACATCATCAGACACCATTTCTGAGGTGAGAAACTCACAGACTCCCCTGTTTACTTCCAAGAACAACAATAATAACTTATTTTTAATATAGCACTTCATAAAGCACTTTTGTGGTTTTTAAACACTGTAAATTGCAGCTATTACTTTGATCCAATTTAATGGAACCCAATCTACCGGCCTCAGAAGTATGGAGTCGGACTTGTCTGCAATTGAAAGTGTGACCTACAAATCCCACCATTTTGCCGTGTTGGGCATTCAACTCACTGAGCTTTTCCTTTCGTTTAGAAGACGTAAACCTCCAAATGTTAAAAATTCGAAGCAGTTGCCAATCTAAGCTCTGAGTTGTCATGGAGGTACTGCACATGCCCAGTGAGTTACACTCTGAGAAAAAAACTCCTGTTCTTAACGTAAGAGCCAATGAGCATAGGTAAAAGGTTACTAGGCTACAGTACGTTAACAAATCTGCAAAAATGCAATTAAATTACTTGCCAATTCTGGTACAGTGTAGGGTCTAGTTAGTAACTCAAGCAATTTGCAAATATTTACACTTCGGCTCATATATACATAGAAGTCACGCAACACAGGGCAGGAAGAAAAGTTGCTGCGTTGCGTTACATGAATGGGAGAGAGCAAAACAGTGCCATATCTATTAGGATGTGGCACTGTTCTACTCTCTCAACTGCGCCCTAGTGCAAGGGTGTCTGCTTTGTCTGAAGCATAGTTTCTGTACTGGAAGGGGTCCTAACACAAAAATTATGTTTAAGGCTTTTTCCACTTTGTATTTGTACAGCACAATGCAGCACAAATGGGAAGCTGAAAACACGAAGAGAAATTACAACATTTCTCTTTGTTACAGCTGCCTTGAGGAAGTGCAGGATTTTGGCACAAATCCCTGTCTACAATTACTTGTAGATAGGGATTTGCATCAAAACCCATGTGCAGTTGCATGAGAATTGCCAAGCTCCACCCATGGAACTCCCCCATGACAGTGGAGTAACACAAGCCCCCGCAGCCCCTGCTCCAGGGGGCCCCCTCAGCAAAAGTAGTAGGTGGTGGGCCGGGGGCACCCTCCATGTACTTTGCAGGGGGTCCCCCTCAAGTTTCATTATGCCACTGTTCCCTGACACACAGTAATGCATAGCAGCACATTGCACAACTCTGTGGTACTTTGGGTTAAATCCCAACACAACTAGTGACTTGCATTGGATTATACATGAACGCTTTGCGTTGGGTTTGCATTAGAAAAGTAACACAAACACGAAGCAAAGCATTTGTTAACCAGGGCCTTCATTTTTAGGTATTATGTGATCACCAGGACAAGAGCTTTAAGTAGCAGTTTGACAAGGATTAGATTTCACATAAATGTGTGCTTCCACTGAAAATGAGTGCTTGCATTGCATTTTGGGTTACAAACCTATATTAAAGGATACAGACCTGATGGGTTAATTGGGAAAAGTTGACAGATGACATAGGTCTGATTTGCATATTATGGAAATTTATGACAAAGGCAGTAGACCTGACTTATTTAGCACGTGAAACTTACGTTAAAGTCAAATCAGCTGTTAGGGATAATTATTATTGTATATTAAAGTCTATAGACATTTCATTACATGGGACCCCGCAAATTACTGTAGTAGGCAAAACCTTAGCCCTTATTTGAAAAAACCTTGGGGTAGAACATTTGCAGTATGAGATGGGAGGGCAAATGCAAGAATGAGTTAGTGGATGAATGAAAGTATGAGCACAAGGATGAATAACAGAGTGCATGAATGATGAATTATTGAGTGCTTAAACTCACAAGTGACTAGAGAGGCACATTTAGCTAAACGCCAGAACTAGTGGCATTGCAAGTACCTAAGTGATGATCCCACCAAATTATTCTTCAACTTTTATAGTGCAATTTACAAGTATGAGATTTTTTTAAAGCTTTATCAAGACATTGAACAACAACAGGTCTCTGGTTGGAAGAGTTAAGTATACAAACATTCACAACAATTAAATATGAATCATTGTCTTTGTATAATATGTGTTTGTGTGTGTGATGTAATGTGCTCTGACACTCTATATTCAGAGTTTTTCAACATTCACGTTAATTAAGTATGTACTATGTACAGTGACACTCACTCATTTATGTTAACGCTAAGAATTACATCCATAGTAACCCTTCAATCAACAGTTTGATTTATGTGTAGTACTCTTACTGCATTTTTGGTATGAAGTTAATTTTATTAACTTCCTTTCTTTCTAAACAGACAAGTGGTTCTTAACCTTTTGAATTCCGTGGACCCCACTGAATCACTAGTGGAAGCCGGAGACCCCTGCCTAAACAATTTCTAGGATGTGGACCTCAAAAAAGCGCACAACTATAGAAAAAAGTATATGTCAAACAAATACACAAATTATGAAATATTTTCTTTAATTCGCAAACAAAAATTGAAATTATAATTTTAATGGGATGATTGAAGCTTTTCAGAATGTGGGTTTATTTCAAAAAGACAAAGCTTTGGGGCAGATGTATCATCATTGAATTTTGCGAGTCCTTAATTGCGAATTTTACCGATTCGCTATTAAGGACTCGCAAAATGCAATGTACGTAGGTTTCGCAATTTAAATAGCGATTCCTACGCATTCTTTATTTGCGACTCGCAAATTGCGACTCGCAAATAAGGAATGCCTTCCCATTCATTTCTATGGGCCAGGAGGCCCATAGAAATGAATGGGAATTGCATGAGCAATTTGCGAGTACCCAATAGGTACTCGCAAATTGCGCATGCAATTTCAAGGGTGCATGGGTGCCAAAAGGACACCCTGTTGCACCCCTGAAATATGCATGTGTGCACATGTGGCACACATACATGCCCTAAGGGCATGTATGTTCTCCACATGGCACTTTGAAAAATGCTAAAAAGTGCATTTTTCTAGGAAATCGCAAATTACCACCAACTTGAAGTTGGTGGTAATTTGCGATTCCTTAAGGCCAGATCGCAAATTTTGGGTGCTTCCTGAATTGCATTTAAGGAATCGCAATTTGCGATTCCTTAAATGCATTCGCAAAATAGGGAATTGCATATTTTGCGATTCCTTATTTTGCGATGGCCTTTTGGGATGATACCTCCCAAAAGGCTTTTTCCCGTTCGCAAACGGGCCGAATCTGCGAATCGGCCCGTTTGCGAATGGGAAAACCCTTGATACATCTGGCCCTAAATGCTTAGTCCACCGTATCGCTTTGTATTTTTTGCCATTAATGCAGCCTCTTTTTTTATAGAGCATTCTAGTGCTTCAATTGAGGCCACTAATCATCCATACAACCGTTTGAAGTACATGTGCTGTTTCTGCAGGTCAAGCTAAGAATTTCAACTTAATTTTTAGCCTCCAGTTTCAAATTCTTTCACATTTACAGAGCATTTAAAACTTTTCAATTTAGCTTTGTTATGTATGTATACTTTATCAATCTAGGGATGACTTGAGAGCAGATGGCACTCAGTGCAGCAGTCTTTGTTGACATTTCCACCAATTTCCTTCTTTTCCTTGGATTTCCTCTCTAACAACCACCAACCACCAACGGTGCCTCTCATCTCTTTATAGCCCCTCTCTCATATTTATTCAATTTGTTATACCTCTACTCCTCCTAATATAAGGTGTCTGAGTGCTGTGCATCACACACACACACACACACAAACACATATTATACAAAGGCTATGATTCATACAAGTGTGTAAATCGTTGTATAGGAAATGAGAGCTATAGGGTGTATGAGTTGCATATCATCCATACTGGTAGGAATTGAATGTTAATAGTGCTTGGCCTGGAGGAACACAGAGACAACATTTAAAATGTAACACTGTAGTTGGGGTTGCTTTCGCTAATAAAAAAATATTACTACCCAAAGGCACCCTTTTTAGCAACCTCAGAATAAAAATAGATTGAGGAGAAAAAAAACTCAATACTTTTCTAAACAAATGCATTGATGTTTGCGTTCAGCTGTTTGTTGCTGGCTGCTGTGCCATATTAGATGGATTGTATTTTATGCAAGTATAAAATGATCTCTATGACAAAATCATTAACCCACTGAGTTATCTCCATGAAATACAAATCTGTGATCTGCATGTGAAACATTGTGCTTTGCAGCAGGCTCATTTACCCTCTTTCTTTGTGATGAATCAAAGCTTCAACTAGATAAAACTCAGACCTCTCCAGCAAGTATAGTAATCACTGCAGTTCAGTGTAACTTGACATTTTTATTATCGCCTGATAATTGCAGGTCACACAAAAAACTCTGTGCAGCATGTGCTTGCAGCCCCGTATGATAAAGTGAAGTGCTCCTGCCCTTGGGGTCCAGTGCGGGGGTACAACCTTAAAGCTAGCACTACTAATATTATTTAATTTTCTGGACAGTTGCGGACTCCCTGATTACGAGTCACGAACCCCCAGAGGTCTGCGGACCACAGGTTACGAATCATTGACATAGATCATACATCAAATAGTTTGTCTATGGAAAAAACACAACATATTAAAATATAACGATAATAAAATAGCACTTTGGGGCTGAATCACAAAAGCATTATGAGTGCAGGAAGTAGTACTACAGGATTACTCTTTTACATACTCTTTCTTGCCTTTTTGAATCGACCCCCAAACGTCCAACTCCGTACTGGTAAAACTGCAAAGATGGCGGAGTGCTTTCTATTTGTAGTAACTGTATCTCATGAATATTTACATTTTATTCCGTTTTTAGATGTTTTGGGGCTCACAAAGGTATGCAACAGTAGGTAAAAGTGTACTAGAGGAGTACTACTTTATGCATTCCAAAAGGCCTTGGGAATACACCCAATTGTGTTGAAATCTCTGCAAATGAGTCAACACACAAGTCTTTATAACCATGGCATGAGAAATTATAAAACAATCATTGTATTATTTAGTGGAGTATGGATTGCTCCTGTGCGGAATTATTTGTATTTACTGTATATTTTGCCAGTTCATGGGACAACATTAGAAAACAATGAATTATCAAGAGAACTATATCACATTATTTTGCTATGGTCTCTCCAATTGCCATTCAAATAAACAACACCCTAAAATACTTGAGTTTAGAGCACGGCTCAGCTGTACAAATCAGAGAATTATGTTGCCTCTTCAATCCCTCCTCTCAGCAGTGTATTGCTTTATATTTGGATTGCACATAGAGGTTTTGTGATGCTGCCGTTCCTGCAGTGAATTCTTTTTAGGTGTGGACTTTGACAACAGAGCTGCCAAGCAAGCTCTGGGTTTGCCACTTTAAACCATTGGCATTCTTTGGTCAGTCTCTTTCAGCCATTGGCCTGAGACTTTCTCTTGCCTCATCCCAGTGGCATAGTCATCTCTCGCCTAATGCTAGTGGCTATTTGGGTGTATCCTTCTGCCTCCACTCTTGCGCTTGTATTGAACTGTATAAGGGACTACTTCACAAGTAAGGTCCACTGCTGCCTCCTGTGTGTCTCGCTCTGGTGTACTAATGCTGCAAGAGTTAGCAATTTAAACCCAGACCTATTTGCTTTGTCAGTGCTTGCGTATCATGAGTATAGCCAGTTCATGAAAGCACACCTAAATCATAGTAGATTAGGCTGCATTCATGGATGTGCAGGAAGTCCATACAAAAGGGAGACTGCCTGGAATGAAATTGATCTGTGACCCATGCAGGTTTTCCCAGGTGATGGAATGGACCATCACTCTGGAACTGATGAACACAGTCTGTGAGCTGGAACATATTCCCATAATTCTGTTTACTAAGAAAACAGGATTGACTTGATACAGAGTTATGTGTGCCAGACACATTGCTTTTCAAATAATATGCTTGGCCACTGGGAGCCAGAAAGCTGTGTTATGTGATATCTGCACTATTTTGAATGCACTTACGTTTTTTTGATCTGGAACATTAATAATGCCAAGATATACCACAATACAGTAATCTGACCTTGAAGAAATACATGTATTGGCAGTAGTCATATTGTATGAGAAAGTGAAGACCAGAACACACAGCAAAGCCAATGCAGTGGTAGGAAGCAGGGATTGGATACAAAATTTACATGGGCCTCTAGTGACAGCTGAGAGTCACTTTTAATTCCCTGGTTTGTTACCATACACTGGGCTCAGCTGGCAGGCCTAAATCGTTCTAGACAAAACATAGGAGAGTATAGGGTGAATATCTCATTCTATATCATTATGCACACGTATTCAAGTTCTGGACTTTTAAACTACCAATCATTGCTTTCAGGTGTGTTAGTCTAATTACTTCAATGGTAGCAAACCACAACTACAACACCAACTATGTAACTGGAACAGGAAAGCCCCAAACTTCAAATAATGTTTGTAAGAGAATGGAGTAAGATGGCCTCTCTAGCAGAGTAACAAGGAAGAAAGAAAACAGGTTGTATTAACAATGAGATTTTAGTTGATTTCACACACCAAAATGTTTATTTTGCACCCATGACCGAGTTGAAAATCATAGTTGAATTAGACTGATCCTCAGCCACCTTTAGGAGGATCTGTGTATCATCTGCATACATGAACAAAGTGAAGCCAGAGTCTTCCACTAAGGCTGCACACAGTAGTTTGTAATCAATGGTAGCATAAGCCATTAATAGATACAAATGTACCTAAACTGTGGTTTGGTTATGGCCCTCCTGCATTCTCAGATCCTCAAACTGTCACCAGTTCAGTGGCGAGCCCAAGGAGCAGTGTTCAATAAACTGCATGTTTTTCCTTAATATCCGGGAGGGGCCCGGTTACTACGTTTCCCATCACGAGCACTTAAGAAATGAGTTGATGGTCTGTAGGTACAAGGGCATCCAGATATGTTTTTTTTCAGAAGAGGAGTCAAAATATTTTTTCCATACTGCAGGTACAATACTAGGAATTGGAGAAGTATTTGCTATTTACTGGGGAAGTATTAGGTGGAGTTCTGAAAATTGTGATACTGCTTTCATTAATGTAGTGGACTAAACGAGGGGTCCAGTTGGCCGACAATTTTTCAGTAAATGTGAAAGATCTGGATTGTGGCGGTCAACTTCAAGTTTGACGTTTGAAAATATATTGCTGATATTACGTTTACTTTTCAATACATTCATGTATGGAGCTGATCGATTAGTGCTGGAGTAGTTCTTTGTACTGGTTGATGCTATCACCCAGATTTCCAGATTGGAATTAAATTATTTATCTAAAGATCTCTTTTGATATAGTGCCATAATATCAAAACTATGCTGATTTCACCCACCTTATCAATGCTTTCTAGGATCAGGTGTGCTTATGTCAGGCAGTTTTGTGGGACATTCACATTCTCTTGGTAACCGATTTCGCAGGCCTCTGGGAGCCCCGTGGCCCACTGGACTGATTATGGAGCTGGACACATGCAATGGACACAGAAGCAGTTAATCACTCCTTGTCTGAGGAATAGTATGCCTCAGTACACAAGACCTAGCAGAAATCCACATTTCTTGCACGGTTCCCGCATTTTTGTAACTGACATGCTGGCATATTTTGACCTCTGGGCACTGGTAGTAAACATCTCCCACTGCACGTGGTATACCCCATGACTCCACCAATGGCATGAAAGACTGCAATGTGTCCTAACACCAGCTACATAGGGAACTTTAAAGCATGATAGTAGAGCTGCCAAGAAGCTCTGTACTACTGTAAGCCACGCTGCAGCATTGAACTTGCAGAGTAATACCTTTTTGAAAAGTGTAAACATAACTCTAAAAATAGATAAATCTACAGTAAAGTGTGCCTGCAAGGCCTACTTCCATAATGTTCATAACTGAAACACGCAAAATGAATGTTTTCTCAATCACAGGGTCAAAACATACTTTTTTCCTACATAAATTAAGGGAGCTTTACCATTGACAAAGCCAGCTGCTTAAGTCTGTTTTTATGTCACCACAGACTGTATGTAAGACTGAGGTTTTGCATTCTGCTTTCTCTTGAACCCAAAGTTATCAAAGTAATTTTCAAGAGTCAGGCAACCTAGCCACTCGATGTCTACTAAATAAAGGACATGAGGAAATCTTTGAAGAAGAACCAACTGATACTTTAGGACTAGACTTTGCCAGGGCCTTTGCTGAGGAGGAACTGGATGAGCATGCTACCACTCCTATTCTTCTACTAGTATCCTTGAAGCTTGCTTCTAGAATTTTTATTAGCTGTAGGAGTGACCTGGAGGAAAAATATGGCTTTCTGGAATGTTGGGACCCTGTGTATTTAGCTTTGCCCCGCTATGAGATTTTTGGTGACAAGTCTGACACCACCGCAGCACTGCTGTAAGAAAATATCTGTCCTCTTTTGTGTTTGGTCAGCCTTATAATCTGGTTTTGCCTCACTGAAGGATTTCAAGCTTAAAAAATATTGACTAAGGGCCTGATTTAGATATCGTCGTATGGGTTACGTCGTCACAATGGGGATAGATATCCCATCTGCCGAAATATAAATCCCATAGGATATTATGGGATTTAGATTTCAGCGGATGGGATATTCGTCCCCGTTGTGACGAAGTAACCCATATGACGATATCTAAATCAGGCCCCAAGTCTTAACGTACAATGCAAGAGCAGCAAAAGATAGATAGCAGTGACTCCTGCCACAAAGCAACCTATGCGATTCCCCTTAAGAGCTTTTTGTACCATAACTGACTACTTTGGTGGGACACCAAATTCAACATAATTGCTTTCTGGAGCCCATTTCTGCAACAGCATCCTGCCTTGAACCTCTGTTGCATTTTGACTTCTATAAATACGTCTCAAAATAAAAACTATTGACCAGGGTGAACATGTGGGTTTTATTCCACTTGTGCTCCATTTGAGTCCATTGCATTGAAGAAGCATTCTATGTTCAATTCCAAGATCACATCTATGCTAACCATCTCCTGCATGACTATTAGTCTGGTTCCTATCACGCTGCAGCACAGAGACCGTCACCTTACACCTCGTGGATGATGACCTCTTGACCACAAATGAAGATGACCTATGCCTCCTGATATTGCTGGGCCTCTGAGCTGCCTTTGACACAGTTGGATGTAGGCAAATGGGTGGATCCTGTTCGAAGGGTGGCCGCATCAAGGGCAGGACCCAATATATGTTTGGCACTTTCTCCTCAAGGAGCTGCACCCATGAGCTCCTGCTTCAACATGTTTGCCAGGGTTTTTTTGAGGAGAAAAGATGCACTCATATTCGTAGTGTTAAAAATTATGTCATCAAAAACGCATTTTTTGATTTGTTATCTTTTTATTTAGTGCGGGTGATTCGGTTCACAGACAGAGGAAAGGAAGAAAACAAACAGCCGACACGTGTTTCGCCCGTGGCACCTAATTGGCTGAGGGCTTTTTCAAGGCAATGATTTATCCATATCTTACATATCAAAGTCTAAACACATCTGGTCTCGTCCCTGCGGTCCCGGTAAATGAGGCACAGTTGACCATCTCACCCTCATATGCACCCTCGAGTCATGAATGGGGTTCACCAACAGTGTCCTTCACTGGTTCTCCTACATTTCCAACTGACATAGTTTGTTGGGCACCTCCAGGTCATAAAAGATCCCAATCATGTGTGGAGTCCCCTAGGGTTTCATACTGTCTCCTGTCATATTCAGCCATTACATGGATTATCTTGGTGCTCTATTCACAACTAACAGCATCACAATTATCCTATATGCTGATGATGCACCACTGTACTTGAAAGTCTCCTCATCTTCAGACATCCAACACCTCAAGCACAGATTGCACATCAACCAGACCTGGATGTCCAGAGCTTACTTGACGCTCAACCCAACTAAGACAGAATTCCTATTATTTGCCAAGAGCAACAAACAAGATACCGCCATTGGAATATTATATGGGGCAGCTGGGGGTTGGAAATGTGCCAAACCTGGAAGTGGCACAGCAGTTCCTTTAATGACAATCGAGCAAGTTGTTTTCCGAGGCCCACTAGAGGGCTTGAAAAATGAATATATAAGACTGCAGCCACGCAAAATCCACTGAAGGGGAAGAATTGATTTTAAATATACTACAAACTCCAACATGCATTGCGAAAGTAACTACTCACCTGCGAGACCCACTGGAGGGTAATTGAATTGAATTGAATTTATATTTGTTAGGCGCACAAATCATCCCCAAGGGGATCTCTTGGCGCTGAAGCATTCCGAAACAGATTATAATTTCATAGAAGATCAAAGATCGAACAACCAAGTTTTCAAGAGTTTCTTAAAAAGAATTAGGTTTGGGCAGGAGCGAAGGGATACAGGTAGCTGGTCATAAATATCATAGCACAAATGGTGATTAATACTAATATCACAATGCTGATCCAACCTTTAAAACCGTCATTTGTTAAACATTTTTAAAAGCCGCAAGAATAAATAATTATAAATAAATATTAAACCATATTAAAATACAGATAGTTGAAAACAAAACAATGTCTGTGCAAATACTGCATGTGCAAATATTGCTGACCTCTAATGGCCGAATCAACTACTACAATTCATATAAATAGCTCTCATGTGCTGTCACAGTGTGCAATAATATGTGCAAATAGTGCATAAACCTCTAAAGTGTCTACAATGCTAATAAGAAAAAATTGCCGATGACAGGAAAATAGTAATAAGTTAGAAAAACTCGTCCTTTTACGCCAAGTTTTTAATAACACAGGGAGCCCCCTTAAAAAATTAGCTAAATACTAAAATCTGAAACAATATACCAGTCATATAGGCTACTAATGCAGATGTTCATGTCCATAGATTAGATATTACTGGGTGCTAGTTATGAATAATCATGAAATATATGAAACAATAAAATATATGAAAAAAGTCAAAACTACAGCATACTGTTGTCCACATCATTATACAGACAATGGCTACCAATACCATGCAACCGACCTAAAAACAATCTAAAACAGATGTACAACCGATGTAAAAAATGATGTAAAATGTCCTAAGGACTTTGTACTCTGACAGAGGCATAGAATCATAGGAAGTTGTGCATATCCTCTCCTGTATTAAGGCCATGTGGATACTTGGTGTCAAGCTCGATGATATATCTTGACTCAAACTGGCGTAGCCTTTTTTCTCTATTGCCTCCTCTCTTGTCTAAGGATACTGTATCGATCACAAAATATTTTAAACATTTAAGATCGTTGCCATGTTCTGATTTAAAATGTCGGGCCACAGGGCAGGTCGGATCGGAGTTGACAATGGCCCGTAAATGTTGCAAAATACGGACATGTACCTGTCACTTTGTGCTCCCTACATATTTAAAACCACATTGACACTCTAAAATATATACAGCATATTCCGACCTGCACGTGTAGTGACCTTTGAGCTCTATGATGTTGGAAGAGAAAGGCGTGGTGTAGGTGGTAGTATTTACTCCAAATTTACACGCACGACAGGTGCTATATTTGTAAAAACCTTTTTTCGGAACCAACCAACTAGCCTTATTGTCCAATTCTGGACTGGTCTTTACCAAATCATTATGCATGGAATATGCTTTTCTAAAAGTGAACGTTGGTTTCTCAGGGAGTACTGTTTTCAAGGTGCTATCCGTAAGAACTATAGGCCATTGTTTCATGACAATAGATTTGATCTCTTGAGCTTGCTTGCTGTAAGTAGTGATCAGTCTGCACTGTATAATGTCTGTATTATTTCCATCACTACTGACGTAATCTTGAGTATGTTTAGTATTGACTTGATTTTTAGCACCTTTTAATAGAGTTAATCTGTTCATTTTATTAGCCTTTTTCATGGCAGAATCTAATTTATGCGAGTTGTATCCTCTTTCTATAAATCTCTGCTTTGCTGCTTGCTGATGTAACGTGAGGTCCCTTTCTGTGCTACATGCTCTACGAATTCGTAGGAATTCACCGTATGGAAGGCTGGTGATTGTGTGGGCCGGGTGAAAACTCTTGGCATGTAATAAGGTATTACCTGCGGTGGGCTTACGATATAAGCTGGTTTCTATTTTGTCAGCGGAGGCCTGTACTTTAATATCTAAAACATTAGTACTGGCTTGATCTATGTGTGCCGTGAACTGCAAATTCATGTTGTTTACATTCAATTTGTTTACAAATTCTTCCGCTTCATTAGATGAACCCCGCCAGATGACAAAAATGTCATCAATGTATCGCCACCATTTCACCACATGTTTGTCCCATGCACTGCGATGTTCTTTACGCAGGACATGCTCCTCCCACCAGCCAACGTGGAGACAAGCGTAGCTGGGGGAGAAGCATGCCCCCATAGCTACTCCCTGTAATTGCTGGAAAATGGCCCCATCAAATGTAAACATATTATAATACAAGCACCATTTTATCATACTACGCAGCATTTTGATATGAGAATATAGTTCAATTGGTCTTTTGTTGAGGTAAAACTCTACTGCATTTATACCATCTTGGTGCCTTATTTATTAAGGGCAGCTGCATACAGGGAACAGCCAGGTAACAGTCATCATAAAAGTGCACGAGGTAACAGTCATAGATAAAAGTGCACGAGAGAAAACTGCCTTTGATCAACAGAACGCCATTGAGGAAGGGAAAGGATTCCCGAAACCGGTCTGGCTGACGTTTATTTGATGACTGTTACCTGGCTGTTCCCTGTATGCAGCTGCCCTTATTAAATTCATGGAGCAATTTTATTACCTTGGGGCTTCTTCCTTTGGGGCTACCTTTTGTTGTGGATATTTAGCGGCTGAGCCCAGCCACGGGAGAAACCCGTCGCGGGAGTGCGGACCCGTGATGACACCACAATGGTGCCATTTTGCATACGGGAGGTAATCTTCATAAAGGCAACTGAGTAAGACATCAGGTGTTTTCAGCTGGTCTGAACATCAACCCACAGGGGTGTTTTTTGTTTTATTTTTCTGCTGATTGAACAAGACGGACTCACTGGAGAATAACATCGTGGCACTACGAGAACCAGAAGGCTGTGAGTACGGCCACTCCCACTGGGGCAGGCTCTCTAAAGATAAAAGTGCATGAGAGAAAACTGCCTTTGATCAACAGAACGCCATTGAGGAAGGGAAAGGATTCCCGAAACCGGTCTGGCTGAAGTTTATTTGATGACTGTTACCTGGCTGTTCCCTGTATGCAGCTGCCCTTAATAAATTCATGGAGCAATTTTATTACCTTGTGGCTTCTTCCTTTGGGGCTACCTTTTGTTGTGGATATTTAGCGGCTGAGCCCAGCCACGGGAGAAGCCCGCCGCGGGAGTGCGGACCCGTGATGACGCCACAATGGTGCCATTTTGCATACGGGAGGTAATCTTCATAAAGGCAACTGAGTAAGACATCAGGTGTTTTCAGCGGGACTGAACATCAACCCACAGGGGTGTTTTATGTTTTATTTTTCTGCTGATTGAACAAGACGGACTCCCTGGAGAATAACATCGTGGCACTACGCGAACCAGAAGGCTGTGAGTATGGCCACGCCCATTGGGGCAGGCTCTCTAAAGATAAAAGTGCACGAGAGAAAACTGCCTTTGATCAACAGAACGCCATTGAGGAAGGGAAAGGATTCCCGAAACCGGTCTGGCTGACGTTTATTTGATGATTGTTACCTGGCTGTTCCCTGTATGCAGCTGCCCTTAATAAATTCATAGAGCAATTTTATTACCTTGCGGCTTCTTCCTTTGGGGCTACCTTTTGTTGTGGATATATATATATATATATTCACTGAAAAAACCATAGGTTTCAGACACGTTATAGTTACAAATTAGCATTTAAAAAACCTTTGAAATTCACTGAAAAAACCATAGGTTTTAGGGACAGTTATAGTTACTTGGACATTGCACTCGTACAAAACCCGTGAAATTCCCCGTTATAGTTAGTTCAGCTAACTATAACTCGCGCCCCGCAATGCACTGCTGATGACGTCACATATTACATCACTCATGACATGGTCAGTGACATCACTGATGACATCACTGATGACATCTCAAATGACATCACTGATGACATCATCCAGTGACTGTGTGTTTCTGTAAAGTTTAAATATTTTTAAAATATATAGGAAAAGACGTATTGAAGAATGAGTGGGTGTGTAAGTGTCTGTATGGATGATTTAGTAGGTGCGTGACTGACTCTATAAGTGAGTGATTTAACGTATCTTACTGAATGCATGGGTTAGTGACTAAACTGGGTGTATGTCTGTATCTGTCTGTCTGTTGCTGTGTAAGTGGCTGCATGTGTTTGTGAATAGCTAAATGATTTTCTATATGAGTTATTGAATGCTTGTCTGAGTATCTGTATGGGTGCCTGAGTGTTTGTGTGGGAGGGGTGTGTGCAACTCTGTGCATAGATGTGTGAGTGGGTGATTCACTGGGTGGATGGTTTCAAGAGTGCATCTGTGATAGACTGTATGGGTGGGTAAGTGTGTGTAAGAGTGTGTTAGTGAGTGAATGTATGTCCCAGTGGTACATGTGTGAGTAACTACATATGTGAAAGGCAGTATATATGTGTGTTGGAGTATATAAATAGCTATAAGCAAGAGTGAGTGATTGTGATAGTGGCTGTATGGATGATTGTGTGCTTGTATCAGTGATTGTATAAGAGCGTAACAATGTGCTACTATTTGTATGAGTAAGTGAGCTGGTGTGTGTATAACTGTATAGGTGAGTAAATGGCAGTGTGTTTAATTATTTGCATGACTGACTAGGTGTGTGAGTATCTCTATGGATGAGTGGCGTTGTTTGAGTGTCTATATAGGAGTAAGAGTGCATATGATAGTCCTGTACTGAGTGACCGTAAGTATGAGTGACTGTACGGGTGAGTGAGTGGATGTGTGTGTGTAGACCTAAGAATCAGTGAGTGGGTATGTAGTTATTGGTGTTGGAGTGTCTATGGTTTTGCGAATGGCAGTCTGTAATTTAGAGTGGGTGTATCAAAGGTTATATTAGGGTGTGAGGAGGTGCATCAGATTATCACGTGGATGATGTCATCAGTGATGTCATTTGAGATGTCATCAGTGATGTCATCAGTGATGTCACTGACCATGTCATGAGTGATGTAATATGTGACGTCATCAGCAGTGCATTGCGTGGGCGCGAGTTATAGTTAGCTGAACTAACTATAACGGGGGAATTTCACGGGTTTTGTACGAGTGCAATGTCCAAGTAACTATAACTGTCCCTAAAACCTATGGTTTTTTCAGTGAATTTCAAAGGTTTTTTAAATGCTAATTTGTAACTATAACGTGTCTGAAACCTATGGTTTTTTCAGTGAATTTCAAAGGTTTTTTAAATGCTAATTTGTAACTATAACGTGTCTGAAACCTATGGTTTTTTCAGTGAATTTCAAAGGTTTTTTAAATGCTAATTTCTAACTATAACGTGCCTGAAACCTACGTTTTTTTCAGTGAATTTCAAAGGTTTTGTAAATGACAATTTTTAAATGTATTAATTGTTATATTAATTTTTTTCATACTGATTTACTACATTTTTAGAAACAATTTTTTTTACATATTTTATTTGTCAAATTACATTGTAATTACATTATACATTACATTACAAAAATACTTTCTCAGAATGAATTACTTTAGTTTAAATACTTTGCAGATAGGCAATAGACTTTTAAGTACAGTAGTTACAGTTGTTGCAATGGGCAACACATTTTCAAACACAATGCAACATTCAGCTCAATGTGAATTTCTAGTTAAATGCAATTAGTTACTTTATGGATTACTTTTGTAACCACAGGACTGGATCCTAGATTCAGTCCTGGTACATCTCCTGTAAACAGTTGAGTAAAAGCGTTTTGGTTACAGTCGTGATTTTTAAGGAATATTATTGTATTTTAAAAGTTGACACTTTGAAACTTTTTCTCATAGAATCACCAATGTTATCCTATGGAAGGAAATTCACTTAGCAGGTAAAAACTGTTATCGTTACTTTTTCTTACTCAGTGTTGGATCCTGGATCCAGCACTGGTGCATCTCCTGTAAACAGTTGAAAGAATGCGTTTAAGTCATACAGGCGATTTTTAAGGAATATTTGTAGTTTGTGAAAATCAACACTTTGAAACTTTTTGCTGAAAACCAGTCAATGTTAGCCTATGAAGGAAATTCAAGTTACCGGTAAGTACGGTTAAAATTACTTTTGAGGATCAGTACTGGGCTGAAACATGCAGCACTGAGGTCTCTCCTGATAACAGGTGAGTAAATCGGAATTCGTATTTCGGCTGATTTTAGAGGAATATTTTAAAGTTCCAAAACTCCACACTTAGAAGAATTTCCAAGTGAAACCAGTCAATGTTAGCCTATGAAGGAAATTCAAGTTACCGGTAAGTACGGTTAAAATTACTTTTCAGGATCAGTACTGGGCTGAAAGATGCAGCACTGAGGTCTCTCCTGATAACAGGTGAGTAAATCGGAATTCGTATTTCGGCTGATTTTAGAGGAATATTTTAAAGTTCCAAAACTCCACACTTAGAAGAATTTCCAAGTGAAACCAGTCAATGTTAGCCTATGAAGGAAATTCAAGTTACCGGTAAGTACGGTTAAAATTACTTTTCAGGATCAGTACTGGGCTGAAAGATGCAGCACTGAGGTCTCTCCTGATAACAGGTGAGTAAATCGGAATTCGTATTTCGGCTGATTTTAGAGGAATATTTTAAAGTTCCAAAACTCCACACTTAGAAGAATTTCCAAGTGAAACCAGTCAATGTTAGCCTATGAAGGAAATTCAAATTACCGGTAAGTACGGTTAAAATTACTTTTGAGGATCAGTACTGGGCTGAAAGATGCAGCACTGAGGTCTCTCCTGATAACAGGTGAGTAAATCGGAATTCGTATTTCGGCTGATTTTAGAGGAATATTTTAAAGTTCCAAAACTCCACACTTAGAAGAATTTCCAAGTGAAACCAGTCAATGTTAGCCTATGAAGGAAATTCAAGTTACCGGTAAGTACGGTTAAAATTACTTTTCAGGACCAGTACTGGGCTGAAAGATACAGCACTGAGGTCTCTCCTTATAACAGGTGAGTAAATCGGAATTCCTATTTCGGCTGATTTTAGAGGAATATTTGCACAATGGTGAAGGGAGGGGGCGGGGCATGAGGTGACATCTTTGCAAACGCGCCCCGTGGCGCGTTTTAAGTTGGGGGATTAAGTTCCCTTGAATCCTGAGGGTCCCTAGGGGCCAACTAGACCAACAGGAACCTCCAATATGCGCCAGGGGGCTGCGTTGCAGAGACGTGTAGAGAGGCCACACCCCTTTTTACACCTCTCTGCAACGGCAGGATTCGCGCACCCTGAGCGCATCCTGCCGATTTTTAAAAAAAAATCTTTTTTTTTTGCCCAGGGGTCCTTGTGGGACCCCTGAGCAAACCTAGGGGGTCAGGGTGTTTCTACCCTCCCCCTTTGTGCGCTTTGCGCACTTGTTTCTGTCCCTCGGTTCTACCGAGGGACAAAATGGCTGCCAACATTTCCTGAATCGGAATGTTGACAGCCAGCTGACAGCCAATTAACATGCAGCTCGTGATGGGGACGTGCGCGTAGGGTGCGCTCAGGGTGCGCGAATCCTCCGTGCCCATAGATATATATGTACTTTTACTTTTTGATTTTCTCAGCAACTACTGAACGGATTTACACCATTTAACAAAAGGGTTCTTTCTGAACCAAGAACTACCTCTTTGCCAAATTTGGTGTAATTCCGTTCAGCAGTTCGGGCTGTAGCCGTGTCTAAAGTTTCCTATGGGAAAATGCATGGGGAAAACGCGTTTTGGGACCCCCTTTTTCTCGGCCCCCGCTTGACGTATCACCCCGAGACTTTCAGGGTAGGAGCGGACCGGAGCGCCCCACGAAGTTTGAAAATTTCGCGACGATACGTCAACCGGCAAGAGAGTTATTTCAAATAGAATGTCGCGGATTTCCTATGGATAATAGGTTGTAACTATAACTATCTACTGGCGACCGCCAGTAGATATATATATATATATATATATATATATATATATATATATATATATATATATATATATATATATATATATATATATATATACGACAAAAACAGTCTCTTCTGGGAAGCAACTGAAGGGGACTCAACGGGGAATACAGGAAAGGTAACTTTATTTAAAACAATGGCATGACGCGTTTCGGCGCAATGCCTTTATCAAATGCCAAATTCCGATGCAATGTCCCGCCAACCTCCTTCCTTATTTATGCAAATTGCTCCCGCGTTACTTGCCGCAGTCCAGCTGAGCCATATCAATTTGCTGAAACTCACTGCAGTTCGCATCGGCGAACCACAATTCCCAACAGGCACCTGGCTAGTCGGGTAAGTATTCCGCCATGGCTTGATCCCATAGTGAGCACTGGACATGATGTTACGGAGCCGTTTGAAGGAGGAATCCCGGTTAGCAAGCTCACCACAAGTGTTCAAACAAAGTCCCATCCTGTGTCCCCAACGCTCAGCCGCATTGCCCAATGTCCATTTAGCGCCGAGACGTCAATACAATGTTCTAATCTCCCCATGAAATCATGAGCTGCGGCTGCAGCAGCGCCGTGATTTTGTTGGATGCGGCGGTCTGGAAACGTTCCAATCCCTTGGAAGAAGCCACAAATTTGCCCAAAATGTTCCAGACTCTTGTGGAGCGGGTCCCCCAATGCGCCACGGGCAAGGCGCAAAATACGACAAAAACAGTCTCTTCTGAGGAAGCAACTGAAGGGGACTCAACGGGGAATACAGGAAAGGTAACTTTATTTAAAACAATGGCATGACGCGTTTCGGCGCAATGCCTATATCAAATGCCATATTCCGATGCAATGTCCCTCCAACCTCCTTCCTTATTTATGCAAATTGCTCCCGCGTTACTTGCCGCAGTCCAGCTGAGCCATATCAATTTGCTGAAACTCACTGCAGTTCGCATCGGCGAACCACAATTCCCAACAGGCACCTGGCTAGTCGGGTAAGTATTCCGCCATGGCTTGATCCCATAGTGAGCACTGGACATGATGTTACGGAGCCGTTTGAAGGAGGAATCCCGGTTAGCAAGCTCACCACAAGTGTTCAAACAAAGTCCCATCCTGTGTCCCCAACGCTCAGCCGCATTGCCCAATGTCCATTTAGCGCCGAGACGTCGATACAATGTTCTAATCTCCCCATGAAATCATGAGCTGTGGCTGCAGCAGCGCCGTGATTTTGTTGGATGCGGCGGTCTGGAAACGATCCAATCCCTTGGAAGAAGCCACAAATTTGCCCAAAATGTTCCAGACTCTTGTGGAGCGGGTCCCCCAATGCCCCAAGGGCAAGGCGCCAAATACGACAAAAACAGTCTCTTCTGGGGAAGCAACTGAAGGGGACTCAACGGGGAATACAGGAAAGTTAACTTTATTTAAAACAATGGCATGACGCGTTTCGGCGCAATGCCTTTATCAAATGCCAAATTCCGATGCAATGTCCCGCCAACCTCCTTCCTTATTTATGCAAATTGCTCCCGCGTTACTTGCCGCAGTCCAGCTGAGCCATATCAATTTGCTGAAACTCACTGCAGTTCGCATCGGCGAACCACAATTCCCAACAGGCACCTGGCTAGTCGGGTAAGTATTCCGCCATGGCTTGATCCCATAGTGAGCACTGGACATGATGTTACGGAGCCGTTTGAAGGAGGAATCCCGGTTAGCAAGCTCACCACAAGTGTTCAAACAAAGTCCCATCCTGTGTCCCCAACGCTCAGCCGCATTGCCCAATGTCCATTTAGCGCCGAGACGTCAATACAATGTTCTAATCTCCCCATGAAATCATGAGCTGCGGCTGCAGCAGCGCCGTGATTTTGTTGGATGCGGCGGTCTGGAAACGTTCCAATCCCTTGGAAGAAGCCACAAATTTGCCCAAAATGTTCCAGACTCTTGTGGAGCGGGTCCCCCAATGCGCCACGGGCAAGGCGCAAAATACGACAAAAACAGTCTCTTCTGAGGAAGCAACTGAAGGGGACTCAACGGGGAATACAGGAAAGGTAACTTTATTTAAAACAATGGCATGACGCGTTTCGGCGCAATGCCTATATCAAATGCCATATTCCGATGCAATGTCCCTCCAACCTCCTTCCTTATTTATGCAAATTGCTCCCGCGTTACTTGCCGCAGTCCAGCTGAGCCATATCAATTTGCTGAAACTCACTGCAGTTCGCATCGGCGAACCACAATTCCCAACAGGCACCTGGCTAGTCGGGTAAGTATTCCGCCATGGCTTGATCCCATAGTGAGCACTGGACATGATGTTACGGAGCCGTTTGAAGGAGGAATCCCGGTTAGCAAGCTCACCACAAGTGTTCAAACAAAGTCCCATCCTGTGTCCCCAACGCTCAGCCGCATTGCCCAATGTCCATTTAGCGCCGAGACGTCGATACAATGTTCTAATCTCCCCATGAAATCATGAGCTGTGGCTGCAGCAGCGCCGTGATTTTGTTGGATGCGGCGGTCTGGAAACGATCCAATCCCTTGGAAGAAGCCACAAATTTGCCCAAAATGTTCCAGACTCTTGTGGAGCGGGTCCCCCAATGCCCCAAGGGCAAGGCGCCAAATACGACAAAAACAGTCTCTTCTGGGGAAGCAACTGAAGGGGACTCAACGGGGAATACAGGAAAGTTAACTTTATTTAAAACAATGGCATGACGCGTTTCGGCGCAATGCCTTTATCAAATGCCATATTCCGATGCAATGTCCCGCCAACCTCCTTCCTTATTTATGCAAATTGCTCCCGCGTTACTTGCCGCAGTCCAGCTGAGCCATATCAATTTGCTGAAACTCACTGCAGTTCGCATCGGCGAACCACAATTCCCAACAGGCACCTGGCTAGTCGGGTAAGTATTCCGCCATGGCTTGATCCCATAGTGAGCACTGGACATGATGTTACGGAGCCGTTTGAAGGAGGAATCCCGGTTAGCAAGCTCACCACAAGTGTTCAAACAAAGTCCCATCCTGTGTCCCCAACGCTCAGCCGCATTGCCCAATGTCCATTTAGCGCCGAGACGTCAATACAATGTTCTAATCTCCCCATGAAATCATGAGCTGCGGCTGCAGCAGCGCCGTGATTTTGTTGGATGCGGCGGTCTGGAAACGTTCCAATCCCTTGGAAGAAGCCACAAATTTGCCCAAAATGTTCCAGACTCTTGTGGAGCGGGTCCCCCAATGCGCCACGGGCAAGGCGCAAAATACGACAAAAACAGTCTCTTCTGAGGAAGCAACTGAAGGGGACTCAACGGGGAATACAGGAAAGGTAACTTTATTTAAAACAATGGCATGACGCGTTTCGGCGCAATGCCTTTATCAAATGCCATATTCCGATGCAATGTCCCGCCAACCTCCTTCCTTATTTATGCAAATTGCTCCCGCGTTACTTGCCGCAGTCCAGCTGAGCCATATCAATTTGCTGAAACTCACTGCAGTTCGCATCGGCGAACCACAATTCCCAACAGGCACCTGGCTAGTCGGGTAAGTATTCCGCCATGGCTTGATCCCATAGTGAGCACTGGACATGATGTTACGGAGCCGTTTGAAGGAGGAATCCCGGTTAGCAAGCTCACCACAAGTGAGCTGTATGCAGCTGCCCTTAATAAATTCATGGAGCAATTTTATTACCTTGCGGCTTCTTCCTTTGGGGCTACCTTTTGTTGTGGATATATATATATATATATATATATATATATATATATATATATATATATATATATATATATATATTATCTACTGGCGGTCGCCAGTAGATAGTTATAGTTAGGACCTATTTTCCATAGGAAATCCGCGACATTCTATTTGAAATAACTCTTGCGTCAATTGACGAATGTTCGCGAAATTTTCAAACTTTATGGCCTGCTCCGGTCCGCTCCTACCCTGAAAGTCTCAGGGTGATTCGTCAAGCGGGGGCCGAGAAAAAGGGGGTCCCAAAACGTGTTTTCCCCATAGGAAACTTTAGACACGGCTACAGCCCGAACTGCTGAACGGAATTACACCAAATTTGGCAAAGAGGTAGTTCTTGGTTCAGAAAGAACCCTTTTTGTTAAATGGTGTAAATCCGTTCAGTAGTTTCTGAGAAAATCAAAAGTTAAGTCACATATATATCTATGGCCGAGTAGGGTCCAAGGACCCTCCCGACCACGAGCTGCATGCTAATTGGCTGTCAAGTGGCTGTCAACACTCCAAATCAGGAAGTGTTGGCAGCCATTTTGTCCTCGGTAGAACCGAGGGACAGAAACAAGTGCGCAAAGCGCAAAGGGAGCAGGGTAGAAACACCCTGACCCCTAGGTCTGCTCAGGGGTCCCACAAGGACCCCTGGGCAGAAAAAAGCATTAAAAAAAAAAATCGGCAGGATGCGCTCAGGGTGCGCGGATCCTGCCGATTAGAAAAAAAAACCAGAATAAAAAAGTGCGCAAAACGCACAAAGGGGGCAGGTTAGAAACACCCTGACCCCCTAGGTCTGCTCAGGGGGTCCCACAAGGATCCCCTGGGCAGAAAAAAGCATTTAAAAAAAAAAAAAATCGGCGGGATGCGCTCAGGGTGCGCGAATCCCGCCGAGAAAAAAAAATATTACCAGTAACTTGAATTTCCTTCCATAGGATATCATTGACTGGTTTCACTTGGAAATTCTTCTAAGTGTGGAGTTTTGGAACTTTATAATATTCCTCTAAAATCAGCCGAAATACGAATTCCGATTTACTCACCTGTTATCAGGAGAGACCTCAGTGCTGCATCTTTCAGCCCAGTACTGATCCTGAAAAGTAATTCTAACCATACTTACCAGTAACTTGTATTTCCTTCCATAGGAATCCATTGTCTGGTTTCACTTGGAAATTCTTCTAAGTGTGGAGTTTTGGAACTTTATAATATTCCTCTAAAATCAGCCGAACTACGAATTCCGATTTACTCACCTGTTATCAGGAGAGAACCCAGTGCTGCATCTTTTAGCCCAGCACTGACCCTGAAAAGTAAATCTAACCGTACTTACCAGTAACTTGTATTTCCTTCCATAGGAATCCATTGTCTGGTTTTCAGCAGAAAAGTTTCAAAGTGTCAATTTTCACAAACTACAAATATTCCTTAAAAATCGCCTGTATAACGTAAACGCATTCTTTCAACTGTTTACAGGAGATGCACCAGTGCTGGATCCAGGATCCACCACTGAGTAAGAAAAAGTAACGATAACACTACTTACCTGCTAAGTGAATTTCCTGCCATAGGATAACATTGGTGATTCTATGCACTGTAAAAACCATAGGTTTCAGGCACGTTATAGTTAGAAATTAGCATTTAAAAAACCTTTGAAATTCACTGAAAAAACCATAGGTTTCAGACACGTTATAGTTAGAAATTAGCATTTAAAAAACCTTTGAAATTCACTGAAAAAACCATAGGTTTCAGGCACGTTATAGTTAGAAATTAGCATTTAAAAAACCTTTGAAATTCACTGAAAAAACCATAGGTTTCAGACACGTTATAGTTAGAAATTTGCATTTAAAAAACCTTTGAAATTCACTGAAAAAACCATAGGTTTTAGGGACAGTTATAGTTAGTTGGACATTGCACTCGTACAAAACCCGTGAAATTCCCCGTTATAGTTAGTTCAGCTAACTATAACTTGCGCCCGCAATGCACTGCTGATGACGTCACATATTACATCACTCATGACATGGTCAGTGACATCACTGATGACATCTCAAATGACATCACTGATGACATCATCCATGTGATAATTTCATTCATCTTCTCACACCCTAATATAACTTTTGATACACCCACTGTAAATTACAGACTGCCATTCTCAAAACCATAGACACTCCAACACCAATAACTACATACCCACTCACTGATTCTTAGGTCTACACACACATCCACTCACTCACCCGTACAGTCACTCATACTTACGGTCACTCAGTACAGGACTATCATATGCACTCATACACCTACATAGACACTCACACACCGCCACTCATCCATAGAGGTACTCACACACCTAGTCAGTCATGCAAATAATTAATCACACTGCCATTTACTCACCTATACAGTTATACACACACCAGCTCACTTACTCATACAAATACTAGCACATTCTTACGCTCTTATACAATCACTGATACAAGCACACACTCATCCATACAGTCACTCTCACAATCACACACTCTCGCTTATAGCTATTTATATACTCCAACACACATATATACTGCCTTTCACATATGTAGTTACTCACACATGTACCACTGAGATATACATTCACTCACTAACACACCCATACACACACTCACCCACCCATACAGTCCATCACAGATGCACTCTTGAAACCATGCACCCAGTGAATCACCCACTGATACATCTATGTGCAGCCACACACACCCCATCCACACAAACACTCAGGCACCCATACAGATACTCAGACAACCAATCAATAACACATAGACACTCATGTAGCTATTTACAAACCCATGCAGCCACTTACACACCAACAGACAGACGGATAAAGACATTCACACAGTTTAGTCACTAACCCATGCATTTAGTAAGATACGTTTAATCACTCACGTATAGAGTCAGTCACGCACCTACTAAATCATCCATCCAGACACTTATACACCCACTCATTATTCAATACACCTTGGCATATATATTAAACATATTTAAACTTTATAGAAACACACAGTCACTGCATGATGTCATCAGTGATGTCATTTGAGATGTCATCAGTGATGTCATCAGTGATGTCACTGATCATGTCATGAGTGATGTAATATGTGACGTCATCAGCAGTGCATTGTGAGGCGCGAGTTATAGTTAGCTGAACTAACTATAACGGGGAATTTCACGGGTTTTGTACGAGTGCAATGTCCAACTAACTATAAGTGTCCCTAAAACCTATGGTTTTTTCAGTGAATATATATATGAATAAACCAAACTTCTGGCTCCCCGGATACACGGCGAGGAAAACAGGAACAGCGCATTCGATGAAGTGAGATTTTATTGCAGATAAAATATAGCAGCAATCATAGTGCAAAGACAAGTGTCCAGCCGATATATATCCACGTTTAGTGGCTCTATTCCTGGCACAACGGCGCTCTTTGATGGTGCGAATTTGTGAAGACGGCGGAGCCCAGCCGTTATTCAATTTTTCAAGGTTTTTCTTTTCAGAAAGGATTCACACGCACTCACGGGTAGTCTTATATTCCAATCCTTGTTTAATTCAAGGCAATATATGAGAGTTCCGAGTTTCTGCCAGGAAACGCCGTGCGCCTGCCTTTACGTGTCGGTGCCAGCAGTGGCGGCAGACTGCCACAATAATCCACAACGTTCCACACTCCGAGGAATGAAGCGGCCACCAATTTCACAACGAGTGATTTATTTGCAAAGAAACAACGCGTTTCAGCCGGGATGGCCTTTGTCAAGCTACCCAAGCCGTTGCTAGTCCACCATTAAATGCTTGTGATGTCACTATAGACATAGAAGAGTTACTGCAGCATAGAGACAACATTCATTCAATTGTAATCACCATCCATGATTATGTGACAACTATAGTGTCATTCATAAAAAGTAATACTTGTAATAATGAATTCATAATAAAGTCAATTCAACAAAAATATAAAAAGAAGAATTAATCAATACGACAATGCTATACATTGCTACTATGTGCCGTAAGTAATCAAATGGGTATAAGTGGCAAGCGTTCAACCATGTTTAACACACGGATTTTTCATTAACGTGTTCCCAAACTTTTTTGAGTGTGCGCAGTCAATGCTATAAACATATTACGCATCGTTAAGTGTCCGTGAGCCTGGCAACATGATTATGGCAAATCCGCTACTCTAGTTGTATTGGTCACATAACCTGGTTCACATAGAGGAAAAACAATTCATGTGTATAATGCATATTGAAAATACACCACGTCCCTGGACTAATCCACTGCACACTCATTAAGTTAGACGATTAAATATTCCTGAATTTTACCAATACGTAAGCAACAGTTTGAAAATGGACACAGTGCTGAATCAGCAGCGACATCACGGTATCCTGGTCAACAATTCATCAATATATATGGCAAGTGCCCCATACTTTTAGATCTGGATAGCAGGCTCGGGATAAAGAAATAAGGAAAAGGAAAAAGGAATGAAATGAGAAAATGTGTGTGTGTTCCAGTTTATATATTCCCCCTACGTGTGAGCAAAAAATTAAAAATTATAATTAATCTAGATCTAGGAAAGGGCGATTAGATACCTTACCATTCTTCACATATCGAATGGCCTTCAACCCAACAAATACCAGAGTCTAAGCTGCTGGACAACCAATAGGCAGCCTATTCTAAGTGTCTGATATCTAAATTCAATGATCATGAAGGGTCGTTAAATATGTCTATACAATCCCGGGCCAGTGCCTAAACAAATTTGTAAGTATCTGTGGCCCCAACTCCTGACCATATGTGTATGTGCACCCAATATAAAATATATTCAAAGGTAAGAATCTTTACCAAAAACAAAGAAAGCGAAAAAAACGAAAAAGCAGAGTACATGGTTCTCCCTTTTAATTACCCTGAGTATGCAAATGCCCAAAATCATCTGCAAGCTCCACTCGTTTGGCCCCGCCCTGTTTTCCTTAGTGGTATGCAAAGGTCTGTACGCCTTTTCCCACGTTGCTGGACAGTTTACCAAAAGGCCCCCAAGAGTGTGTCCTGCCAATTTCCGTGACTTGTTCTTGATGCAGAGGAATACAAGGCAATCTCCACCAAACAACCATGCACTTACTACGTATAGCTAGGAGGACGTACCCTTGTTTGGTAGAGATTCACCTCTTTGTAGTCTTGTCGTGACCTCTTGATGAGGATTTATGTTATCACAGATTTGTAGATAAAGACACTGCAGGAACAATCAGATTGCTGAAAATACATGCACACAAGGTCACTGGAGACATTACCTCGTGGTCCTTTACGCAGCTGTAGTGCAGAATATGCACTTGACATTTACCCAACAAGGTAGCACTTACTAATTAACCATTAGAAAGTACTCCAGATGGGTACACATTCTAGGCAAAACTGTGGACTCTTGTTGGAAAAAATGAGTTTCGATTCTGGCCCTGGTGCTGATTTCACAGAATTTAAACTTCAACAGGAAGCACTTACAAATATAAACATAGCAGGTGACCCAGTTGAAGCTTCACTTAAGTAAAGCACAAGCGATCCTAACCTTTTGGGCTTGGCGAAAGCAAAGTTTCCTCTCGTATTCCATGTTGAAAAACAATCTGAAATCCTTAATGGAGGTGAATGCATCGTTGATCTATTGGAGCACAATCTGATCTGTTGTGACTGTGATGAGTGGTTTCTTTCTTGTCATCTCCTGGTGAGAGCAGAGTCCATGGTTCTCCCTTTTAAATACTCTAAATATGCAAATACCCAAAATGCATAGCACCACTCACAGACATACACAGGCACTCACAAACCCACTCAAAGACCCACACAGGCACTCACGGGCCCACTCAAAGACCCACACAGGCACTCACACACCCACTTAGACACTCCCACAGGCACTCACCGACCCACACAGGCACTCACAGACCCACTCACAGACACACACAGGCACTCACACACCCACTCACACAGGTACTTACACACCCACTCACACATGTACTTACATACCCACTAACAGACCCACACAGACACTCACACACACACACACACACACACACACACACACACTGACACAGGCACTCACAGACCCACTTACAGACCTACACAGCCACTCACTCAGCCACTCTCAAAGGTGACAGGTTACAGTTAGGATTACAAATTTAAAAAATCATAGAATTTCACTGTAAAAACAAAAGTTACAGGGATGTTGCAGTTAGGAAATGGAATTTTTAAAAACATTAGAAATTCACTGAAAAAACCAAAGGTTATAGGGGCATTATAGTTAGGCTTGGTTCTCACATGTACAAAACCAGTGAAATTCAGCAGTTATAGTTACCTGAGCTAACTATAAATATTGCCCCTGCAATGCACTGCTTATAACCTCCCATATTACATCACTCATGACATGGTCAGTGACATCACTGATGACATCACAATAATTAAAGGGCACAGCTGTGGTTTGGTCAATGGTGACAAGATGACGCCAAAGGATAACACGCAAAGTCAATATGCAGGTGAAAACCGCCAGGTCATTTATTCAAAGTGCGAACAAAATATAAAAATAATGATGGCCACGCTTTTCAGCTGCACACCTTCAACTGGGCTTCACAGTGACTCTTGATGGTAACCCTATATCACATAGTTCTTTCTCAATCTCATTAGCCCAACTACTAGAACACTCCACATAACATTTTCAAAGATTTTTTTGACCCATTTCGTCCTCCATTTTCCCATCAAGAAAATGTTATCTCCCTTATTGCACAATCAATGCATCATTTCAGAATCACATTGGGGACATTTAACACTTTTCCTTTTTGACATTTACAATCAATTCCTCAATTATCTGGTGCATTTCTCCACCACTATTGTCACAAATACTTTTTTTCTCTTCATAGAGGAATGGAATCTAAATCCACATTGCATTCAAATAAATACCACATGGGGGCGTGGCCAGCCATCATGGCCGCTCCGTCGTGAATCCGATCGGCTCCGTCCCAGGCCCCATATACTACGGTAAATACAGGGTGATATTCGCCCCGCTGAGCTCAGCCAAGACTCTATGGGAGTGGAGGGAGGTTCCGGCATGATGCAGGGACCCCCCGATTCTTGAAACCTGCCTTATATTGAGCGGTAAGAGCAGTGGACCCGTCCCGCCGCGGCGCCTCACAAAATGGCGGCGGGCCGCTGAAGGAGTCAACGGCTGATGAGGAGCCGCTGAAGAGCCGCAGAAGCGCCGATCCGTGGCCCAGGAGTCTGCGCTGAAGGTACGCGTCGGGGGACCCCCTCAGATGAAGCACTTCTTTTCAGCGCCACAAGACGACTCCGAGCATGGAGCGCCACGCCATCACTGAACGGGTGAGAGGGAGCGCAGTCCAAGGCGGGGGCATGAATGACAATAGACCTTCCCCGTTGTGAGAGAGGGCACCCCGTCGGAATGCGACAAGCGGCGCGGGACTCCAGGCTGGACGCCCGACCCTTGGTGGGGGGTTGCCTGACCTTAACATGGCGACTTCTTCCTGCAACGAGCTGCCATTCAGATACGCGATGCCTCCTGTTCATGTCCCGGGCCCCATGTGAGAGCTAGTAACAGCACGTCTAGCCGCTTCACCAAGGGCCCCACCTCGAGCGACACACCTAACATGGGGTGGGACTGTATAGCACTTCGCGGACAAGCAGAGATCCCCGTGGGCCTGTGGGGTCACGGGTCCTGGCGAGCACGTGGACCTGGGAGAGCCGTTCCAGGGGGCCGCGTTGAAAGTATACAGCAGGGGACCCCCCCACAACTGAAGCAATTCTCCTCGGCGCCACAAGACAGGCGGTGCGGGGCTCCAGGCCGGATGCCCAACCCCCGGCGGGGGTTGTCCTGACTTTAACAAGGCGACGTCTCCCTGCAGCGCACGGCTTTTCAGATGCGTGATGCCCCCTGTTCACGACCCGCGCCTTATATGATCGCCAGAAACAGCACGCCTGCTCGCTTCCACAAGGGCCCCACCTTGAGTGATACTGCAAGCAAGTAGTGAGACGACACAGGGTCCCACGGTCCCGCAGAGACTCCCGAGGGCCGGTGTGGTCACAGGTCCTGGAAGGCACGTGGACACGGGAGAGCCGACCCACAGGAGGACTGTCCTGCTTCATCGGAGAGCCCACTGACGGGGAGGATCCGGGGTGGCCAATCCCTCAGCCCCCATATGCCAACCAAAAAGGTAGCAGCCAATAAAGTCTCTAACTATTTTGCCCAGCCGGGCACAGGTCCAGCCAAGGAAGGCGACGCGCAGCCGGGGGGCAACATGGCTCTTACCCGTGAAGATTTGTTGGCGTCCCTTAGGGACTTCAAACGGGAGTTAAGAGAGGACATCAAGGCAGACATGAACGCCACCTTTGAATCCTTCAGGGCAGAGATGAGGGAGAAAATGGTGGCTCTGCTGGCGGACGTGGATTTGGTGGGGTCGCACACACTGGATGTGGAAGCGAAATGTCAAGAGCTGGAAGAACGACTGGGTCCGCTGGAGGAAGGCACGGCGGAACTCTGCGAGCAGCTGAGGGCCTCCGACCTTAAATGTGAAGACCTGGAGAATCGCTCTCGGCGAGACAACCTAAGAATCAGAGGCCTGGAAGAAGGCTGCGAGGGCCCTGACCTGGAGGTGTTCCTGGTGGGCCTCTTCTCCACAGTCATCGGGGAGGGAGGCCCATAAGTGAGGCTCGAGCGGGCTCACAGAGTGGGGCCGAAGTTGTCCGGATCTAATAAGAGGCCTCGAGATGTCCTAGCGAACTTTAGCTCCTTCAAGACAAAGGAACTGGTGCTTCAAAAAGCGAGAGGTTCAGAGAAAGCCTCCTTCCAAAACGCCTCTTGTTCGCTGTTCCAAGATGTGGCTCAGGCCACCCTGGTGAGACGGCAGCAGTCCCGCCCGGTTACGGAAGCACTAAGAGAGAGGCATATAAAGTATCGATGGACCTACCCCTTCAGTATTGTCTTCCACATGGACAACAAGCAGTTTCACTGCACAGAGCTGGACGAAGTGGCGGAGCTCTTGGGAATCAGACCTCCCCCTTCATCAAGGGAGTCCACGTCAAGGAGCGCTGAGGGGGCCCAGAGGAAGGACCAGAGAGGCACAGCCTCGTGGAGGGCGGCGGGACGAGGGAGCAAGAAAACTCCAGACTGAGGCAGAAAGATGCAGGTATTCCAGGCACAATCATGGGCGGTCAGACCACCCAGAGGTAGCCCGGCATCGAAAGAAAGGTAACAGGGGTCAAGGACGCAAGTACAAAAGGTTGGTGTCCCCCTAGCGTCATCCCTTGAACTGTGACTTTTATGGACTGCCTCCCACCGTGCAATCTGGGTTACTGAAAAGAAGTAAGGGAGGTGGTAAATGATAAATGTACAGAAGTGACGGTGTTAGCACCCTGGCAATAAGTTAGTAGGGGTTTCTGGGAGCGGAAATGGGCTCACTCCTGGAGTTGACCAGCATGAGGCACTCCTCTGGGATGGAGGACCCCACAACTCACTGTTTTAGTTATTTGTTGTTATATTTGTTGTGTATCATGGTGCTTTCTAACTTTACTTTGGTGGGCTGTGTCGGGTGGGTGGGGGGGCGGGTAGGCGAGGGACCACAGGCAAGATTGCTACAGGGAGGGACGGTCTTACCCTGGATTATGGCAGTTAATTGCCTTTCCTGGAATGTAAGGGGGCTTAACTCCCCCAATAAAAGACAATCCCTATGGAAATATCTAACGGACCATCAGATTCTCTTGGCCGCATTACAGGAAACACACCTGAAGAAAAGTGAAGCGGGTAGGCTGAAACACAAGCGTTACCCCCAGATCTTCCGGTCCTCGACCGCCACAAAGCAAAATGGGGTAGCTCTCCTCTTTCATTCTTTGACCCCCTTTAACCACCAAGCTACTAAAACCGACACGTGAGGGCGCTTTTTAATGGTTCGGGGGAGATCAGAGGGAGAGCGTGCACCATTGCCACAGTTTATGCACCTAACACAGGGCAATTGGACTTCATGGAATCCTTTCTAACCACTCTGGAGGGGTTTGCCTTGGGAGATATTTTGCTATTGGGGGACTTTAACCTCATATGGGATCCCACACTGGACATGACCCACCCCCAGCGAGCTGCGGGAGGGACATTCAGTAAAGCTCTCAAATCGGCTCTTCAGCGTTTGGGATTAGTGGACGCCTGGAGGGAAACTCACCCCACTGTGAGGGATTTTTCCTTTTTTTCCCATTCCCATAGAACCCACTCCAGAATAGACCATGCTTTCTTCAGTCAGTCCCTTCTCTGCATGGTGCTGGATGCTCAGTTCCATCCGATCTGCCTTTCAGATCATGCCCCACTGGAGATTTCACTAAATTGTCCGGCGCTGCGGCCAAAACATAGGAGATGATTTTTCCCCAACATTCTCAGCAGGGACAGACTCCTTAGGGACGACCTACGGGCGACAATCACAGAATATTTTAAGAATAACGACCCAGCCCTTACCTCTTTCGCCAACAATTGGTACACCTTCAAGGCGGTTTTTAGGGGCAAATGTATGGAGTTAGTCACTACTCTTCGACACGAACAGAGGGGGGAGAGGCTCCTACTGGAAAAAGACTTACAATTAGAGGAAAAAAGCCACCAAGAGTACCCATCAAGCTGATCCAGCGCTTACAATAAAAATAATTTCTCCTACTATGCTTTTGGTCATCCAGGTGTAATCATTTCTCCAAAACACACACACTATATCCATATGATGGTGGGGCCCATAACACCGCATATACATTCACTTACTCATTTATTTCCCTGGATTTTCCTCCGACATGAAACCTAGGAGAAAAACGATTCGCTGGAAGGAGACGGGATACCTCTTTTATAATGACACAACAATTCTCATTTTACTTTTAAGGTATTCCGCTCATTGGTCGATGGACCAACTAGTAGGAATCAGTTGATGGTGATTAAGGCCAGCTCAATCACAATGAACTCTTTTACCAATTCATTATTAATCATTATGCTAAAGAAAATCACTGAGTCATTTGTTTGAAGAATAATAAAGTTTATATAAAGTTTTGAATGCAGGAAATTCGAGATTAATTTATTATTCAGATCATTGCGTTTATCATCAATATAAGAATAGTTGTAAATTGCATGACACTTTTATTAGATCGAAAATGAGGTTATCATACTAAGAACTCTATAGATCAACCTATCTATCTCTCGGGGAAATCCTAATAATTCTAATATAAATCTTATCAAATGCTAGTTCTCCTAAAGCGGCATCTTATACTCAACTGGAAAAGGAAAATAACAGCAGCAGCATCAGCTCGTCAGCATCAGCAACCGCAAACTCTCCCATCTACAGCATCTAACTTCTTCAGCATCTCCCGCAGCATCCCGCAGCATTCTAACCCCTCCCACCAAGAGTAGGTCTTCTTATACCCTAATTCTAGCTTACAGCATAAAATGTTTCTTCTTACATGGCGCGATTCATTCTCATTGGTCCAAAACTCAGGTCCCTATACATTTTAATCAAACTTCCTGGTCTTAACTAGTTCCGTGAGGAATGTCCATGCAAGCATCGTTTCCCACAGTTCATGCACTTGCTCATCCGTTTCGATCAGTCCAAATTGTTTCTTTTTCTGCAACAATTTATATAATAGAGTTCTTTCTATTGATTCAACCAGGCTTCTCACGCTTCTTGCTGATCATCTTGGCACACATCTGCTCACAAGGGTCACAGCAGCCTTGACCATACTTTCATCTTAGCCTCTCGGCATCAGCATGTGATCATCCCTTTGCAACAGCCTCTCTCCTCTATCACATGGTCGCATCCGCTCCTGCGCACTCTAGTAATTCGCGGCCATTTTATATTGCTGCTCGGTAGGCCTAAGCGCACTAGTTCTAAAGAAAACAAAATGTTATTAAAACAATGAAATATAAACCCTTTCGTTTCCCTCCCATCTTTCTACGTACCCCAATTAGGTATTACCTAGCAGAAGCAACATATAAAGCTGTCCCTTACTTACCATCGCTTTATTTTGCAACCACACGTTTTATTCAAAGCACAAATCATGCATTTTATTATTATTTTAGTACGCAAAATATTATGTTATGTTAGAAACGTAAACAATTATTAATTCATTATTTTGCACATTAAACTGCGTGTTATCCTTAACCCTTTACATACATTGTTGGTTATTTACTTGAACGAACATGTTTATTATTATTATACGAAAATATTAGGAGGTTAAAATTTTTATATTTACCCTGCTCCATCAACTCCCCCTTTGGTGATTTTTAACATCACCACAAAAACTCAAGTTATACAATTTTCTCAGACAGCATATATCTTTTATCCATTTGCTTTTGTTAGTTTTATACTTCTGTATCGCTTTCAACTTGTCTCTTTGTTTTCTTGTACATGTTCTCTTTTATTTCTTCTAACTCTATTTCACCTATTTCTCTCTCTCTTTCCTTGTTTATCATGTTTTCTTTTTCTATCTTATTCTGCTTTCTTCTTCTCTTTATACATGTTACTGCAAGCTTCAATACTAATATTATTATTATTACCATGGTTGCTATTATTATAACTTTCCCTATTATTAATCCACTCATTCTTGTTAACCAATTCGTTACAGAAGAAAACCCTTTACCAAGTTTTCCCCAAACACTTTCAACCTCCAGTGGTACTAGTTCTTTGTGCAAATTTGTAATATTTGTTATATACTTCTGTATATTTTCGCTTTTATCAGGAATGTAAGTGCAACAATGTTGGACTTTCAACATTCCACAGACTCCGCCCTCTTTTGCCAAAAGAATGTCAAGGGCAAGACGATTTTGCATCACCATAGCTCTCATGGCAACCATCTCGGTATTTACCATTAAGAACCCTCCAGCAGTATTTGTAGATAAACGATCTACTACTGTGGATAATTTCCGAATTCTGAATGCATTCAAAGATATTCCCACTGCTGGTATCAATGCACCAAAAATATCACCTACTATTTCTGAAAAACTTTCCCTTTTTCTACGTGTAAAGGTATTTATCATTTTGTGTGTTCCTTTTTCTTTTCTATTCACATGAAAAATCTTTGCAAAGACCAGGCCTAAATAACATGATCCATACCAATGGTCCGGTAACCTATAATAAGCCCTATTCCCACAAACGTAATAAATCCCTGGAAATATTGGATCTTTTCCCCCTTTGAATCCCCATCCACCTATAATTTGGTAATTGTCATGGCAATTACTGGAACCCACAAAATAATTGTCATATCTTATCTTATTTCTTCTAATGCACAACCTTCCCTGTTGGGGCCAATCCAGAGTCATAGCTGCATTTGTCTTTTTCTTGTCATGATGGTCTTCCTCAAACGCCCATAGAGGTGTTTTTGTCTCTTCTATCACTTTTCTTTCAAATTTCACTCTTCTCTCCTCGACCATTTCTAGAAATACCTTTTCTTCCTTCTTTAACTCACAGGTAAGGTTGTACCTAAATATATTATCTAATGTTAAAATCTTATCTTCTAAGAAATATTCACCAAATGTCTTTCCCTCTTTTATTTTATTAAGCTCGGGAACTACAGAAACCTTTGCAAAAATCCTATCTACATCAGTGTAATAATATTCTAATCTGCCTGTTTTATAAAATAAGCTTGCTAATACACTACATGTTATTCCATATGTCAAAGGGAGGTGATGATAAGTCACACCCTCTGCTACAGATGCAGGCAGCTGCATACAAACATAGCAATCCCTTACATCCATTGTTTCTACATACTCATACAGTAATTTAGTAAATACATTCTTTGAAAAATCTGTTATTGATTTGTCCTTATGTAATTCTGCACTACTCCTTAAAATAACTGGCTCTTGAGTGTTAGCTCCTTTTTCTCTCTCAGTATTATTAGACTTTTCTACTACCGCTAAACTAATTGGAATAGTTATTGCTAAAACTACCCATACTGTTATTAATAAACCTGTACAAAAACAGCACATTTTGCACCATCTACTTAAAAACTCACATCTACATTTTCTATCTCTAATATTCTCCATTTTGAACTTGTTTTCTAGAAAAATTGTGTCACTACACCTCAGAAATGACTTGCTTGCCACTCTGTACTTTCAATATTTTGTCTTTACTTGGTTCTTTCTTTTAATTCTTTCTCAGAATTCTTTCTTTGTCACATCCGGTATAGTTGTCAGTTCAGTGTTTTGTCAAATCCGGTAAACTATCTACAGAAACCTCAGGTTGTTGCTTCAGGTTTGTTGCACTTCACTTTCTCCCATCAGGTTTCTTTGTTCTCGGTTTTCGTGAGTGTTCAATTCTTCTTTGTGTCTAGTCAGAGCACGATACAACCATTCAGGCGATCTGTACTTCTGATTCACTTTCTTTATTCTTTTTGTTTTCTGCAAGTGTTTACCACCTTGTTTTCCTTGCTCCTTTTGACTTGTTATTTCATTCACTTGTTCAGCACTTTTTCCATCCAATTTTACGATTCTGTATCTTAATTTTCTTACTTCGTCGGGCCAATTGTCTCCTTTTCTTGGCCTTTTTGCTTCACTTCCTTTTTCCTCTCTTTCTGTTTTCCAATTTCTTTTTCTTGTCTCTAGTTTTTCATTTCTTTCTTCTCCACTTTCTTCTGATTCTGTTTCAATCTTTTCGTTATTTCCTCTTATCTTGAAACTAATTATTTCGCTTTCAGCTACTTGTGGTTCTTTTCTTATCTTCCTTCGTTCACCTACTTCTGTCCCTCCTCGAGGTTCTTCCGGTTTTGTGTTAGTTTCTCTATCTGCTTCTAAATTTCCCTGTTCTTGTGTTTGACTATCTGTCCCTACTGCTCCTCGGGGTTTTTCCGATTTTTCTAACTTTTGGTCTGAAACTCTCCCTTCTTCATCTATTAATATTATCTTCGAAGGAATTTTACCACTACTTGTACTTGGTTGTTCACTATCACTGTTTTCTGGCTCAGTTTCTTCTCTTATGCTTTCATAATTCCACTTTGTTCTTGAAATTTCTTCTCCCTCTGAATGTTCTGTATCAGATTCTGAACTAGTATCAGATATTTCCAGATGTCGACTTACAGGTCGATCTTCAAATTCTGGAACCTCAGCTATTTCTTCTATTTCTTCTTCTTCTTCTATCGTTTCACTTGTAGTTGGGTCTTCCAGATGTCGACTTACAGGTCGATCTTCAAGTTCTGGCACCCTGTTTGTCTCCTCTTCTCTTTCTGATGCTGAACTGTTGTCTGATATTTCCAGATGCCGACTCACAGGTCGATCTTTAGGTTCTGGAACTCTGATGGTGTGGCTGGCATGTACCCAGTGTTTCACTCCTGCACACTTAACTGCGGTGGTTGTCACTAGGATCACTTGTCGTGGTTCGTCCCAGCGAGGAACCAAACAGTTTCTTCTCCGGTGGACTTTTATTCGAACCCAATCTCCTGGATTCAAGTCGTGTGCTGGTTTTCTTTCAAGAGTGGTCGCATCCGGTCCAACCTGATGAAACACAGAACGCACCACATCAGCCAATCCTTTGCAATAATCCAGTACTAGATCATCAGTTATAGTCAGTAGCTTGTTGACAGGTACTTGTGCTTGTCTCATTGCTCGTCCCATGATTATCTCATGTGGACTGAGTCCAGTCTTCCTTTCCGGAATACTTCTGATTGTCATCAGAACCAATGGCAAAGCATCTGGCCATTTCAGTCCTGTAGCTTGACACATTTTTCCTAACCTGTTTTTGATTGTTCCATTCACTTGCTCTACTATTCCAGAAGCCTCTGGTCTGTATGCACAATGCAGTTTCTGTTTAATACTAAGGGCTTCACAAATCAGTTTAACTAATTCGTTTTGGAAATGTGTTCCTCTATCTGTTTCAATCGTGACTGGAAAACCATACCTCGGAATGAATTCTCGCAGCAAAAGTTTTGCTACTGTGATACTGTCATTCCTTCTTGTTGGATATGCCTCCACCCAACGGGAAAACAAACAGACGACCACTAAAACATACCTCAATCTGCTGCAAGGTGGCATTTCTATGAAATCCATCTGCATTCTGGTGAAAGGACCCCCTTCTCGTCCTATTCTTCCTAGACTCACTACTGTCTTCCTTCCTGGATTTAACTGTTGACAAGTAAGACATCTTTGACAAAGACTCTCAGCTATGGCTCTGAATTTTGGATTGTACCATGTTTGTCTAAAAAGTCTGATCATTGAATCTCTCCCAATATGGGCTTGCCCATGGTACATCCGTGCCATGTCAGAAATCATGCTATCAGGCATAACTGGTCTCTCATCCCTGTAAACCCATACATCAGTTTCTTCATGTTTCCTACATCCTGCTTTTAGCCAAGTATCTTTCTCTTCATCTTCTGCAGCTTCTTGTAACTGTCTTACCTCATCCCATGTTTCAATTGAGTTAGTAAAAAGCAATGGACAAGAAATATGCTCTCTCTCGCGGCATTTATTCAAAGAAACCACATTCTTTGCACAGTACTGTGCCATTTCGTCAGCATATTTGTTGCCAACAGTAATGTAGTCTTCCCCATTTTTATGTGCATTGCACTTCACTACAGCGATCTCTTTAGGCAGCTGTATCGCCTCAAGCAACTTTTTCACAAAATCTCCATTTCTTATGGGTGTCCCTGCAGACGTCAAGAAACCCCTTTGTGACCAAATCTGACCAAAATCATGCACGACTCCAAAGCCGTACTGGCTGTCAGTCATAATCGTAACCCGTACATTTCTTCCCAACTTACATGCTTGAATCAGAGCTACTAATTCTGCAACTTGGGCAGACCGTACACCTTTCAGACAAGATGCTTCCAATACAGTTGCTACTGTGCAAACTGCATATGCTGCACTTAGAACTCCATCACTCGTTCTTAAACATGAGCCATCCACAAACAGAATATAATCTGATTCTTTCAAAGGCTCATCTCGTATATCAGCTCTTGGTTTAGTACAGTATTCGAGCACATTCAGACAATCGTGATCTACTTCATCCATTTCAATCACATTCTCTTCATCTGGCAATGATGTTGAAGGATTCACATTCATACATCTGTCAATGGTCACATTATCTGCACTCAATATTACCTTTTCATACCTAGTCAGCCGACTATGTGTCATGTATTGTGTTTTCGTTCTTGTCAAAAGAATTTCCACAGAATGGGGAACATACACTCTCAATGGATACCCCATCACTATGCCTTCACTCTGTTCCAGACTCACACAAGTAGCAGCAACTGCTTTCAAACATCCAGGCAACGCTTTTGCTACAGGGTCTAAAACAGCTGAAAAATATGCAATTGGTCTTTTCATAGTTCCATGTCTCTGCACCAAAACTGAAAATGCACATCCATCTCTTTCACTGCAAAACAGCTCAAAATCTTTCTCATAGTCAGGCATTCCTAATGCTGGAGCCTCACACAATTTCTTTTTCAGCTCTCTGAATGCTTTCATTTCTTCATCATTCATTTCAAAAGGATCTTTAACATCCTTCTTTGTCAGTTTCTGCAATGGTTTAGCAATTAGTGAAAAACCGCTTATCCATTGTCGACAATATCCAACCATTCCCAAAAACATTCTTACCTCTCTTTGTGTCATTGGAGCTCTCATTCCTTGAATCATTTTTATTCTCTCTGTCGTTACCTTTCGTACTCCTTACTCAATTTTATGCCCTAAATACTGGACTTCTTGTTTACAAAACTGCAATTTTGAAGGGAACACTTTATGTCCTCTTTTTGCTAAATGATTCAGCAAAGCAATCGTGTCATTGACATATGCTTCCTTCGTTTTTGATGCCACCAGTAGGTCATCAATATACTGAACCATTACTGACTTTTCTGGCATTCTTAAATCTTCCAATGATTTCTTTAGGATCTGATTAAAGATTGAGGGACTTTCTGTATACCCTTGAGGAATTCGGCACCATGCCAGAATACGCTCTCCAAACCTAAACGCAAATATTGGCTGGCTATCTGGATGCAATGGAATAGAGAAAAATGCATGACATAGATCAATCACAGTGTACCACTCTGCTTCGCGTGGAATCTGGTATAGAATCACGGCAGGGTTCGGTACTATTGGGCAACAAGGCACAACAATTTTGTTTACCTTTCTTAAATCCTGTACGATTCTATATGTTCCATTTGGCTTTTTCAGTCCCATTATTGGCGAATTACATGGACTGCTCATGATTTCTTTTAGAATCCCTTGTTCAATCATTTTATTTATTACTGGCGTTATTCCTTCAATTATTTCTGGAGTCAATTTATACTGGGGCGTATTTGGGTAACTCGTTCCTTCTTTTACTGAAATTTTTACGGGATCTACTCCTTTCATTAATCCTACATCTTCTCCTGTCAAGTCCCACACTTCTTCTTTTACTGTCCCTTTCAACTCATTTGGGATTTTCTCTGCATCAAATACAGGAAACAAACGATTTACTTCTGGTTCTAAATTTACCATTGTCATTTTGTACAGCACATCCTCATCTGGAGTCTGAAATGCAATTCCGTCTGGAGTACAATAAATTGTGCAATTCATCTTACACAATAAATCGCGTCCTAAAAGGTTAACGGGACTACAATCACACACCACAAATCGGTGCATTTCACTAAATGGACCAATTCTTACCTTTACTAATCTAGTAAGAGGCGTTTCAATTTGCTGATTGGAAACTCCAACCACTTGTATATGTTCACCTGAGAGAGGAAGATTTGGAATTTCCACTGACCTAACAGTAGAACGGGTAGCTCCAGTGTCAACAAGGAATGTTATATTTGCACCATTCACTTCTCCATCCACAAATGGACCTGACTGGTCTACCTCTAGAGTTGCGCCAAGCACGCACTCTTCCCTCTCTTTCAGACACCGTCATGAGCTTTCATACGACTCATCCTCACTCTGTCGTAACCAATATTGTGAGATTTCAGCTGCACGTGACAACTGTTTTACCTGTTCTCCTCCGTAGAATCCTGTTTCTGCACTGTATTTCTGTTGATTAGCACTCTTGGGAAGTGGTGGTTGTGGCACCTGACCTTGTTGAGTAACTACCTCACTCTGCACCTGTGAATTTAATGATTGATTTTCTACATTAGGTTTAGGAGGAAATTTACACTCGTTTCTCCAATGCCCTAGCTTTCCGCAGTTGTGGCATGGCCACTTTTTCTTCGCCTCATCTATGCTCATTTGTCCTTTTCCTTTACCTATATTAGGTCGGGATTTAAACTGTCCTGTTTCACTGCTAGTATTATTCAATTGAGCTTCTTGCTTCTCTGCAACTTTCACCTGTGCCCACATGGCTTTTTCTTTCAATTTACGCTGTTTACTCTCAATTTCATCACTGCAATACTTAGCATATCTCAAAACCTCATCCACTGTGCTATTCTGCCACCCTATCAAATGCTGCTTAATCCTTTCACTTATCTCCGGTGTTAATCCATACACAAACCTATATACAAAGTGACTCATGTCCTTCTCACTTAGCGTCTCATAACCACTATACTGTTTGAAAACCAACAACAATCTCTCATAGTACGCATGCACTGATTCTTTACTTTCCTGTGTTGTTCTGTCTATTTTCACCCAATCTGTTTCTTTTGGTGGGATTTTATTCTTCAAAAAGGTAACTACCTGATCATATTTCCTCATCACTTCTGGACCTGGCGCTCCTGTTTTGGCATCCCTTGGATATTCTACAGTCGGCCAATCAATTGTAATCTTACATTCCGTCCATAAATCAGCAGGCACTACTATGTCAAACAATCCATCTAGATCTATCCACAGCACTTTTGACACCTTAACAAATCTCTCCACTTGTCTGTACCATTCTACTGGTTTCTCTCTCAATTTTGGGAAGTCATTTGTAAATGACAGTATATCCTGTCTGGTCCACGGAACATGCACATAACTACCACCTGGTGTTTCTCTCATTGGGTACTCTCTAGTAACTGGTTCCTTATCTGTCATTGCGAAAGCCAAAGATGCTTTATCCGTTGTTTTCTCATTCCTCTTTGTCCATCTGTTTCTCCATCTATCCACATCACCCCACTTTCTCAATAAAACAATCAGTTCTTTTATCTGGGTCAGTCTTCCTGATGTGTTCAAATTTTCTATGTCTTTCTCACAAAAATCTACTCTGTACGGTTTCTGCAACGTCCTCACTTTCACAAATTCCACTCCTAGTTCACCTGCAATCTCTTCCAATTTGTCATGTAAATTTCTAGCTCTCCATGTAAGACTCTTACACAAAAACATAATCTCATCATCTTGATAATTCTTTAGTTTTTCCGTTCCAATTGTTCCCAAAATCAACTCTTCCATGTCTATTTTTAACCTAATTACATCTAATGGTTTTTCTTCTGGTTCTTTTGCTTTTAGTGCTTTCATCCATTCATTTAACTCTTCTGGAGTCGGACCTACAGGTGTACTATTTAACTCAATCCAATCACTGGTTCTTTCTGGTGTTCCTGATGCGGACTCTGTCACCATAGGCATTCTTCTAACCTCACTCTCATTTATCGTCAAATTTGTAGGTGGACTTGGTCTACACGTACTAGCCGAATTGTGTGCACCTTCATTATTCAGTTCCATCCCTTCTCTTTTTCTTTGCAACTGTGAATTCATGGGAATCACCAAAGAATGTTCATTTATTTTCTGATTTTCAAAAATTGGCATTACTGGACCTATTGTTACTGGTACAGTTACAGCTTCCATATTCTTTGTCAATTGTCTTATTTTCTCAGTCAATTCTTTTGTTGTTTTTGCTAATTTAATTGCATTGTCACTTTCTGTCTCATCATTTTGTGAACATTTAAATGTTTCTTGTGACCTATTTATTTCATTTCTTCGTTCGGGTTTTTATTCCTCCCAGTTTCCATTTGCGGTGCATTAGGTGTCACCACTACAGAAGTCTGTTGGTATGGAGGTGGGTTTCTATTTAAAATATCTTCCAGCAATTCGTCATCTGTTTCACTACCACCATACACATACTTTTCTACCACTACATGTTTCTTTTTCTCAGTACACTTTCTCTTTGCTTCTTCCTCAACCGCAAAAGCTGGAAACAAACCTCCTGCCATGTTAGCGTATCTCCAACGCTTTACTCCGTCCTCATGATTTATTCCCCACAACCTTCCTGGTATAAACTCATGATTCTTCAATCCTCTGGATCTCTCTCGCTCATACATCTCATCTTCCCATTCCGCTAAAGCTTCAAACTGTGTCGGTCTAGGTCTAGGTTCTAACATTACCATCTTTTCTCTCAAGTTCCGTAATACAGCGACATTAAATGAACCATTCTCAGGAAAAGCCAATGCTCCATCGTTCTTGGTGTATTTTGTCCAATTTTCTAACCAAATGCATGTATGATATCCATATTTCAGCATCATGTGTGAAGCTGGTGATTTCGGCGGAGGAATTATTTGTCCCTCTCTAGTCACTACCTTTTTATCCTTCTTAAAGAAGTTCTTAACTTTCGACATCCAAGACGTTTTCTCTTTTCCATACTCATAGTACGACATGATTCACAACCTTTCTCTCCTTAAAACAATCCGCAAATCAACTCTGTTCCCTATGCGTTTATTTCAACCAATGCTAGCGCGACTCACACCAATGCTCCAATCACAACGATTTCTGTCTACGGCGCACTGTCCAATCCCAGCGCGGCTTTTGTCTACGTCACTTCGCTCCTGTTCTCATGTGACTAGCGCACTGTCCAATCCCAGCGCGGCTTTTGTCTACGTCACTTCTGCTCTTGACCCCTCCTTTACAAAATTTATCGGCAATTTCTTTTCCAACAATTCTTGTTAGTTACAACATTTTATCCACATTTCCATTGTCTGATTCGTTAAACCGAAAAGATAGCTTCGACCATTCACACAAGAATTCTGTATTTTCCAGTAGGCAGCGCTTACCTCTACCCCACCACAGAACTTTCAGTTTCGTCGATAAAGTAGCACTTCCCTCTACCTTACCCTTCTTTCAAGCAAACGGTAAACCTGTTTCTCTGGGGATAAAACACATGTGGAGACTATACTGCTCCTGAGAATTAAGGCCAGAGTTTCACAAGAAAACCGATCACTATTTCACTTACACACCTTTTATACGCAAAATGTCCCTAATATAACACAACCTGTGTTATTACCAAAAATGAACTCAGACAGTGTAAAATTCCATGCGACTTCTCTTGCCACACGTGTTCCACTTCCTACTTCCCGGAAGCGTGAAAACTTACATATAACATAACGCAACTCAACAAAAAGTGTTAGACATAAACTTATCAATAATCTATAATCAAAAATCAGTAACCACCAAACTAATCTATAGTAACCATAACTCTGCTACCAAGAAATCTGATCCAGCGCTTACAATAAAAATAATTTCTCCTACTATGCTTTTGGTCATCCAGGTGTAATTATTTCTCCAAAACACACACACTATATCCATATGACGGTGGGGCCCATAACACCGCATATACATTCACTTACTCATTTATTTCCCTGGATTTTCCTCCGACATGAATCCTAGGAGAAAAACGATTCGCTGGAAGGAGACGGGATACCTCTTTTATAATGACACAACAATTCTCATTTTACTTTTAAGGTATTCCGCTCATTGGTCGATGGACCAACTAGTAGGAATCAGTTGATGGTGATTAAGGCCAGCTCAATCACAATGAACTCTTTTACCAATTCATTATTAATCATTATGCTAAAGAAAATCACTGAGTCATTTGTTTGAAGAATAATAAATTTTATATAAAGTTTTGAATGCAGGAAATTCGAGATTAATTTATTATTCAGATCATTGCGTTTATCATCAATATAAGAATAGTTGTAAATTGCATGACACTTTTATTAGATCGAAAATGAGGTTATCATACTAAGAACTCTATAGATCAACCTATCTATCTCTCGGGGAAATACTAATAATTCTAATATAAATCTTATCAAATGCTAGTTCTCCTAAAGCGGCATCTTATACTCAACTGGAAAAGGAAAATAACATCAGCAGCATCAGCTCGTCAGCATCAGCAACCGCAAACTCTCCCATCTACAGCATCTAACTTCTTCAGCATCTCCCGCAGCATCCCGCAGCATTCTAACCCCCTCCCACCAAGAGTAGGTCTTCTTATACCCTAATTCTAGCTTACAGCATAAAATGTTTCTTCTTACATGGCGCGATTCATTCTCATTGGTCCAAAACTCAGGTCCCTATACATTTTAATCAAACTTCCTGGTCTTAACTAGTTCCGTGAGGAATGTCCATGCAAGCATCGTTTCCCACAGTTCATGCACTTGCTCATCCGTTTCGATCAGTCCAAATTGTTTCTTTTTCTGCAACAATTTATATAATAGAGTTCTTTCTATTGATTCAACCAGGCTTCTCACGCTTCTTGCTGATCATCTTGGCACACATCTGCTCACAAGGGTCACAGCAGCCTTGACCATACTTTCATCTTAGCCTCTCGGCATCAGCACGTGATCATCCCTTTGCAACAGCCTCTCTCCTCTATCACATGGTCGCATCCGCTCCTGCGCACTCTAGTAATTCGCGGCCATTTTATATTGCTGCTCGGTAGGCCTAAGCGCACTATTTCTAAAGAAAACAAAATGTTATTAAAACAATGAAATATAAACCCTTTAGTTTCCCTCCCGTCTTTCTACGTACCCCAATTAGGTATTACCTAGCAGAAGCAACATATAAAGCTGTCCCTTACTTACCATCGCTTTATTTTGCAACCACACATTTTATTCAAAGCACAAATCATGCATTTTATTATTATTTTAGTACGCAAAATATTATGTTATGTTAGAAACGTAAACAATTATTAATTCATTATTTTGCACATTAAACTGCGTGTTATCCTTAACCCTTTACATACATTGTTGGTTATTTACTTGAACGAACATGTTTATTATTATTATACGAAAATATTAGGAGGTTAACATTTTTATATTTACCCTGCTCCATCAAAGCCAATCGCTCCGAAAAGTCACCGCCCTGAAAGGTAAATTAAAAGCCATATATACTAACAGAGCAGAGCACACACTATTGAGGCTACAAGCGAGAGGGTATGATAGTGGCAACAAGATAGGCACACTATTAGCGCGCCAATTAAGGGCAAAACAAGAAAAAGAATATATTAAACAGATAAAGGATGACGCGGGCGTCTCCCACTCTACAGAGAACTATACTCCGCGGATCCAGTCGATAGCCAAGCACAAGTTCGCTACTTGCAGTCCCTATCTCTACCCCAGGTTTCAGACCAAACCAACGAGGAATTGAGCCGGCCCTTCACTAAGGAGGAGGTTCAAAAGGCGATAGATGCCCTGAAACTGCAGAAGGCACCGGGCCCGGATGGGCTTAATGCCCACTTCTATCATACATTCGCTCCCGAATTGACACCCCACCTGGTGCTCCTGTTTAATGAAATAGCGAAGGCCCGCAGGGTAACAGATACTATGGGGGAGGCCCTGGTTACAGTCATTCCCAAACCAGGAAAAGACCCAAAAGCATGCGCCTCTTATAGGCCTATCGATCTCCTGAATTTAGATGCCAAATTGTACTCTAAAATACTCGCCACTCGCCTAGAAAACCTCCTCCCGGCGCTGAACGACCCCGATCAGTCGGGGTTTATTAAGGGTCGCCCGACCCATGACAATCTCTGCAGAATAGTACACATAATTGAAAAAGTACAGAAGAAAGGCATCCCCGCGGCTGGACGCGGAAAAGGCCTTTGATCGGGTAGATTGGGCCTTCTTAGCTCGAACTCTGAAACAAATTGGTTTTAACGACACTTTCATTGGCATGTTGCAGGCTAACTACCACTTCCCCACTTCGAGAGTCCTTGTCAATGGGAAGGCGTCCGACACCTTCACACTCACGAGGGGGACACGGAAGGGATGCCCTCTGTCCCCTATGCTATTTGCTCTCAGTATTGAGCCCCTAGCAGAGAGGATAAGGGTTAACCAGGATATTAAGGGGGTAACCTTCGGCACTGATGCCCACAAGATCTCCCTATTTGTGGATGACGTGCTCCTACCTATCACTGACCCGCAGAACTCGTTACCGGCAATTCTAGAGGAGCTTGAATGGTTTGAACGAGTGTCGGGTTTTAAGGTGAATAGCTCCCAGTCATTCCTGCTCAACCTCACCCTACCAGTAGAGGAATGGGATCGAATAAATGAGACCTCGTCCTTCTGTTGCACTAACAAAGACATTACTTATCTAGGGGTCAAACTCACTCCAAAAATCTCAGGGCTCTTTAAGGCCAATTTTCCGCCATTGCTGAGACAGATAAAGGCGGACCTGAATCGGTGGAAATCGGCCTACACCTCCTGTATAGGGAGAATAAATGCGGTGAAAATGAATATCCTCCTTAGACTCCTCTACCTATTTCAAGGCCTCCCGATCTCAGTAGACAGGGAATTCTTCTCTGATCTAAAAAAGCCGGTCGCCAAATTTATTTGGTAGGGTCAGAGAGCCCGACTCTCGCATCGGGTCCTAGTCAGGCCACGATCAGAGGGTGGCCTAGCTCTTCCAGATTTCAGAAGCTATTACCAAGCGGCCCAGCTACGGGTCATAACGGAGTGGTCGGTTAGGGAGTCTGAAAAGCACTGGCTCCATATGGATCGCCAGATAACAGGCAGGACCATATGGGACCTCTTATGGTTAAAAAAGCAACACAGGCCACCAAACGCGTACCTCAGCACCCCCACGGCCACTACCCTGCGAGTGTGGGACCTGCTTACTAAAACGCTCTCCCTGTTGACCTTCCTCTCGCCCTACACCCCCATCCATTTCAATCCAGATGTTCCCCCGGCAATGAGGGATGGGCCATTTACACAGTGGAAACAGGGGGGTTGTCTAATGATCTCCCACCTATATAAGAAGGGGGAGCTCATGACTTTTGCGGAATGCGTTAAAACATACCATTTAGAGCCTTCTGAGGGCTTCCACTACGCGCAACTCAAACATTGGGTGCAGCAACCACAGGAGCGGCTGGCCGCTACCAGGGAACTGCTCCCAATAGAGAAATTTGCTCAGTCAGGGGCATCCACTAAGGGAACTATTTCTTTTCTTTACTCCCTCATCCGGTCGCTGAGCCCACAGGAGCGACCAAGACACAGGGCTTTCTGGGACTCCACTCTTTCTAGTCCAGTGGAGGAGAAGCAATGGAGTCGTTTATACAAGGACATACCCAAACATAACCGATCTATGTATCTCCGTGAGGCGCACTACAAAATAATGTACGACTGGTACTTGCACCCTCAGAAACTACATAAAATATTCCCTAACACCTCAGATAGATGCTGGCGAGGCTGCGGTTTGTTGGGAGACTTTAGACACATCTGGTGGGACTGTCCCTCTATCAAGCCATTCTGGAAAGAAATCCTGTCACAGATAAAATTGATTTTAGGCTACCCCATACCGGAGACCATTGAACATACCCTCCTGGGGCTTAGAGACCCATTACTGAAAAGGCAAACAAATAGTGACCGCGCCATCATGTGGTTATATCTCGGTGCGGCCAAGATGGCGATCGCAGCGGCCTGGAAAAAGGCGGAGGCCCCGTCCATAACACAGTGGCACACGAGACTTTGGCGAGCATTAGCGCTCAAGCGGGTGACGGATATTATGGAGGACACAAGGAAGGGTTTTGATTACATCTGGTCCCCGTTGGTGGCATACCTATCAGAGGGTCTACCCTTTATTTGCATGCAGCCCCAGATTGAGGGCCCTCCACCTCTTCCACATCTAACCAAGTAGGGAGTCCCCCAAGGTTTTCAAATGTGAGAGATACCCGGCTCCTGCTTGCCTGGCTGCCCCACAGTGCTCACCACTCCGGAATACACTCACCATGATACAACGGTTAATCTGTTTTTATGTTTATGTTTTCTCTTTGTCTTTCTCTAGTCTTGCAACACTTTATCTTATTTGGTTTTTTGTTTTCTTTTTTTCTTCTGGTCTTCACGCTAGGCCTCCGTTGGGGCGCACAGTTCAGACAGAACACATCTGTATACTAGCTCAGTGCCCCTACAATAGGGTTGTTAACAAGAGGGACTGCTTTAAGGAGCGGAAGGTTTCAGATGGGGCGTAGAAGCACAGGTGCTTATGGGGTCGAGTCCTCGTTAACAAGCTGTGTTCACCTGGAAGCAATCTGTAACACTTGACCTGTATACTGCAATGGATGTAACTGTCATGTTTTTTTTTTACTCCGATGTTGCTATCAAATTCAATAAAAAGATTTTGAAAACAAATAAATGCCACAATAATTGCATCAGCAAAAGCATTTAGCATCTCAGGTATTTTTAGACATTTTGGGCAACACACCATGAGCATGTATCAATGTCACCAAATTTTCTAAAGTGCTAGTGCTTACATGTAACATGATATATTCAAAAGGCGGCATAAGTTGCCAACATTTCCACAATTCCATTTTCTAAAGTGCTGCTACATCTAAGATGTTTTTAAAGTGAAAGGTGCTGTTCTAAAAATTGTAAACATGATATAATTCATCTTCATAGACACTGAATCATTGGTAACCAATTTCTGGTACATTAGTCCAACACTAGTGTCACATGTGATCCTTTCATGGAAAAGTGTGGTTTGAGGTCACATTTCCTCCAGTGCTACAATAATTATCATATTATGGCACATCAAAGTGTTTACTACCCCAGATATGCCCAGAAAGTTTTAGACAGCGTGTAGTCATATAATGGACCATGGGTATTTATAGACATGCTCCTGCCAAAATTCAATCACAACACCACATGGGCATGTATCAATATGCCCAAATTCTTAAAGTGCTAGTGCTTATGTGCAGCATAATATGATCAGAAGTGGCTTGTGCAGTTAAGATTTCCGCTGTTACTGTATTTGAAAGTTTTAAAGTGCTGCTGCATATGAGTTATTTTTAAAGTGACACGTGCTGTTGTAAAATTAGACCATGATATAACTCATCCTTATACATAGATACTAATCCATAAGAACTTCATATATAGATCGTTGTCACAATTATGGGATTCTAAGATTGGGTTTATTGTTTAGCCATTTCCCAAGAGGAGCCGGAACAGTGCAAAGATGTATATGTTATGCAATGAGTTTCATACGTTCTACTTATAAGCCCCTAACTCTAAAGTGCAAATATTTCTGTGCAATATCCTAAAGTGGCATGTGCTACTACATCTATCACAAATCTGTCCATTTGATCACATTTACTCAAGGGTCATATAGCTAAAACGTTATTTTTCTCTGTGGAAGCGGTAGACAACGTCAAACATAATCAACACTATTCCACTGATCCATCCCCTCTTATATACATTCTATTCATATGCGTGTTCTTTTCATTTATTTTCATTTTATCCGTTTTTCAGTGCAACTTCTCAGTGAGTTTCACATGTTATCACAACCCATTATGAGACATTTCATATCATGTAAGATGATCACAAACAATGTGTTTAGGGTGTGCCACAATTTCAGAATCACAACCTCCCAAATCGTTGCAGCAACCAGCCATTATAGATAAATTCCTTACTTAAAACCTACAACACAGTTCAATGATCAGTCTGAGAATATCAAACTAAAGGGAGGGGATAGTCGCATAGAAGGGAGAGGTCCAGTGTTCATCATGACCCGATCAATAATCCCTATGCCTTTTTTATATTCACAGATTAACATGTAGTTTTGTATCCATGTTATGACCCCATGGGATGAGTCCAGCCGCGAAGACTGCACCACCCCTCAAGCTGGTAATGAGGGGGCCACGGAGACACAGAACTGTTCAGAGTCTCCTCGTGGGAAATCAGATGGCATAAAAACGGAGCATCTCTCATTTCGGAGGCCCATCGGAGGGCTAAGACAATACATGAATTTTGTGTGAGAGCGCAGGACCTACTAAAGGTAATAATTTGTAAAAGGCACTGTAAAATCCACTAAAAGGAAAACAATTATGTACTTCATTTCCCAGCATGCAGCACACGCTGGACTCACCTGTTGCCTATTGGAGGGCGTAATAAATTACATGCTGAGAAGAGTGCCTTTTCCGTGACACTGGCCACCAGTGGGTAGTTATATTTAGGACCATGTTTGAATAGGAAAAGCGTTTTGTGACTTGCCTATATCTTTGTCGCCGGCTGACAAATATTCACAACATTTTACAAAAAAAGTGTGCCAGTGATTCTTGCTGTGCATGGAAAGGTTTGAAACGATCCGTCAAGCGGGGGTGAAGAAAAAGGGGTAGGATCAAAAAAAGTGTTTTTCCCATGTTCATTCCCATAGAGATATTTAGACATGACTAGAGCCCTAACCGCTGGAGAGAATTATGCCAAATTTGCCAGAAAGGTAGCTCTTGGTTCAGAAAGAACACTTTTTGTTATTTCGTGTAAATCCGTTGAGTAGTTTTTGAGATATAAAAAAAAACACATTTGTATATATACGGACACGGATCCGCCAAAGCTCCGACAGTCCCTGTGGTGAAATCTGATTGGCTGCCAACATTTCAACCAGGAAGTGTTGGCAGCCATCTTCGGACTCGGCTTCAGCCGAGCCCCACAAAAAATGTTTTCAAAAAAGAAAAGGGGGCAGGGTAGGCATACCCTGACCCCCTAACTGTGGTCCTGTGGTCCCCCTGTTACCCCAACAGTGCCAAAACCCCTTTTGTTAAAAAAAATGTTGCTGTGGGAATATGACGGAGCCATGAATCTGCAGCAAAAATGTAAAAAGAAAACAAGCATGGACTCCCATGCTTGTTTTTCATGAAGCTCCTGGGTGGGCCAGGTCCCGGGGACATTTATTTAAAAAAGTGGGGGGCAAACGGGGCCCCTCCTAAGGCTCTTAGAGCCCCGGGGACATTCCTCGGGCTTTCTTTACATATTGGAGGGGGGCCACGTGGACCCCCCTCATTGGGCTCTTTAGAGCCCCGGGGACCACCACATCTCCTGGCTTATTATGAATAATTTGTGGGACGGCCATGGGGAACCCCTGCGCCCCGGGGACCACTACCTCCCCAGGGAAGCAAGTAAAATACATGTGGGAGGGGGGCCGCGTGGGGGGCCATATAATGCCCCGGGGACCCCCACCTCCTCGGGTCAGCTGTTGAAAAGAGAAGGTGAGGGGGCTGCGGGGCCCCCCTCCTAGAGCCAATAATGGCCCTAGGGATCGCCACCCCCCAGGACCAGCTCCTGCTATGTCCAGGGGTGCCTAACCCCGGGAAATAGCTGTTTGCTGATGCTTGGGAGAAGCTGACAGCTCCCGCCAAGAAGAAGCGAGGACTCCAGCGCAAGGGAGCTGTTAAAGTGCTTCCACCTGCTGGAAGTGGAAGTTTCATTTCTTTCGGGAAAGAGATGAAACTATTGCTCCTGCACGCAGGAGCTGCATTTCCAGCAGCTTCCTGCATGCAGCAGCAATGCGAGGCAGGGAGCTGGCTGGGACTGCGGGGGCCTTGAGGCCCCCCGCGGTTCACAGGGGTAGGTCAGAAGGGAGCAGAAAAAGGTAGAATTAAGGTGTGAAACGAGCAGAAAGAGGCAGAATAAAGGTCAGAAACTAGCAAAAAGAGGCAGCGTAAAGGTCAGCAATTAGTAGGAAGATGCAAAATAAAGGTGAGAACTGAGCAGCAAGAGGCAGAATAAAGTTCAGCTACTAACAGAAAGAGGCAAGATAAAGGTGAGAAAAGAGCAGAAAGAGGCAGAACAAAGGTCAGAAATGAGCACAAAGAGGTAAAATAAAGGTCTGTAACAAGTAGAAAGAGGCAAAATAAAGGTGAGAAATAAGCAGAAAGAGGCAGAATAGAGGTGAGAAACGAGCAGAAAGAGGCAGAATATAGGTCAGCAATGAGCAGAAAGAGGCCAAATAAAGGTGAGAAACAAACAGCAAAAGGCAGAATAAAGGTCAGAAACTAGCAGAAAGAGGCAGAATAAAGGTGAGAAACGAGCAGAAAGAGGCAGAATAAAGGTCCACAACAAGCAGAAAGAGGCAGAATAAAGGTCAGACAGGAGCAGAAAGAGGCAAAATAGAGGTCAGAAACAAACAGCAAGAGGCAGAATAAAAGTAAGAAACGAGGAGAAAAAGGCAGAATAAAGTTCAGAAACTAGCAGAAAGAGGCAAAATAAAGGTCAGGAGTGACCAGAAAGAGGCAAAATAAAGTGAAGAATGAGCAGAAAGAGCCAAAATAGAGGTCTGAAACAAGCAGCATGATGCAAATTAGAGGTCAGAAACCAGCAGCAAGAGTCAGAATAAAGGTCAGAAGTGAGCAGAAAGAGGCAAAATAACATGCAGAATGAGCAGAAAGAGGCAAAATAGAGTCAGAAACAAGCAGCAAGAGGCAAAATAGAGGTCAGAAACCAGCAGCAAGAGGCATAATAAAGGTCAGGAGCAAGCAGAAAGGGGCAAAATAACAGGCAGAGCGAGCAGAAAGAGGCAAAATAACAGGCAGGACGAGCAGAAAAGAAGAGAGAAGGAACAAGGAGCAGAAAACGAGCAGAGGAGGCACAAAACCGAAGGCAGCAGAGGGTAGCGGACTGCAGGCAAGCTGGACAGAAGGATCATCAAAGTGGGAGCAGGCATGAGGACCTGCTCCTGGGTGCCCCCTGACTTTTTCGACTGCATACCCACTGAAAGACCCACCCATACACTCATGCATCCACTCACAGACCCACTCACAAATCCACTCAGACACTCATGCACCCACTGACAGGTCCACTCAGACACTCATGCACCCACTCGCAGATCCATTCAAGCACTCATTCACCCACTCACAGACCCACTCAGGCACTCACGCACCTACTCACTCACCCCTTCAGAGACTCATCCATCCACTCACAGACCTACAAAGACACTAATGCACCCACTCACAGACCCAGTCATAGATTCACACACCAACTAACAGACCCACTCAGTCACTCATGTACCCACTCACAGACCCACTCACACCTCCAGTCACAGAACCACTCAGACACTCATGCACCCACTCACAGATCCACTCAGACACTCACGCACCCGCTCACAGATCCACACAGGCAGTCCTACACCCACAGCCATGTACACACCCATAAAATCATTCACACCCACTCACAGACCCATACAGCCACTTACACACCCACTCAGAGACCAATACAGCCACTCACACACCCACTCGCCTACCTATACAGCCACTCACACACCCGGTCTCAAAGGTTACAGGTTGCAGTAAGGAAATAAAAAAAATTAAAAATTTGAAATTCACTGAAAAAAACAAAGGTTACAGGGACGTTATAGTTAGGAAATAGAATTAAAATCTTTTTAGAAATTCACTGGAAAAAACAATGGTTACAGGGACAATGTAGTTAGGCTGACATTTAACTCGTACAAAACCATTGAAATTCAGCAGTTACTGCTTAGGACCGCACATATTACATCACTCATGACATGGTCAGTGGCATCACTGATAACATCATTAATGACATCTCAAATGACATCACTGATTACATCATCCACAGTACCAATCACACACCCACTCAACCCTCATACAACCTCTCATAAACCCACTCACATACCCACACAGCCACTCACTTACCCTTTCACAGATCCATATAACTACTGAAACACACACTCACTCCCTCATACAGTCATTCACACAACCACTCACTCACCCATACAGCCACTCACAGACTCATAAAGCCACTCACACACCCACTCTGAGACCCATACAGCCACTCACACACCCACTCAGTCCCCCATACAGCCACTCACACACCTGCTTACTGACCCTTACAGATACAGAGTTACTCACTTACCCATGCATCTACTTATACACCCAGTCCCTGACCCATAGAGCCATTCACACAGCCACTCAGTCACCCATCCAGCTACTCACAAACACACTCATCCACCCATAGAGCCACTCACACTGCCACCACAGTCTCTGATACAGCCACTCACACACACACTCACCCACCCATATAGCCACTCACACAGTCACTCACTCACCCATACAGCTACTCACACACTCACTTATTCACTCACACCCTACTCACACACCCATACAGTAACTCAGACACCCACTCCCACACTGATACAGACAGTCACAGTGCCACTCAGATGACATATATTAGAAACAGCATCACTCATTAGTAGTACAAAAAGAGTAGTAATTTAACTTATGCAGTAGCTTAGTATATATCTTTAACTCTCAGGACTTTTATGAAACACTTACACTCACTGGATGATGTAATCAGTGATGTCATTTGAAATATCATCAATGATGCCATCAGTGATGTCACTGACCATGTCATATGTGTGGCCAGAAGCAGTGCATTGTGGGGGCATAAGTTATAGTTAGCTGAGGTAACTATAACTGCTGAATTTCAATGGTTTTGTGAGTGAAATCGGAGCCTAACTATAACGTCCCTATAACCTTTGTCTTTTTCAGTGAAAAAATATTTATATATAATTTCAAACAAAGATCCACAAAGGACAATTAGGAGCACTCACAGGTTCCACAAGCAACTTATTCCAACAAGGCAGATGCGTTTTGGTGTGACTGCATTTCTCAATGCTGGTTGACAAAACAAGTAACAGGTTATGAGTTTTTTTAAAGAGTTCATTCTCCTCTCATTAGATAGTACTTCATGACTGTCAAAAGGGGACTGTGACTTTAAGTATGTTGATCTTTCAAACCTCCGCCAGTTATAGTTATCTCAACTGTATTTGTTTTTTACTCTTGCTTGGTGGACTGCTGCACTTCCTGCAGCCCCCACAACATTAAAAAATTATTGGTGGTGCCAAAACCCCTTTTTGGGGCACCACCAGAAACCAAAACTAACTACGTAAAGCCCTTACAGGGCATTATGGCAAGCTCCGATGGCAGAAGCAGTGAATATGAAATGAGTGGCAACTACACTCATTTCATATTCATGGCTATGCCTTCCACTCCAGCACTGCCATTTTTTAAATTATTCTGTAGGCAACATGAGGAGCCCACTCCTGCCCTGCACTTTTAAAAAACGTTTTCAATAGATAGCGCTTTAAGCCCACTCCTGTGCTGCCTTGTTTTTTTATTTTTTGAATAGGCAATGTGGGGAGCCCAATCGATGCTGCCTTTTTAAAAATGTGTTCAAAAGGCATTGCGTGCAGCGCACTCCTGACTTGCCTTTTTTTTCAATTTTATGGTCAGCGTGGGGAGTTCTCTCCTGCACGGCCATAGGCCCAGGCCCTTGTGGCCCTGCAAGCTCCCCTGCCAACAAGGTTCTTGGTGCTGGCGGGAGCCAGTGTCTCTTGTTTGCTCCCAGAAGGGAATAGTTGTCATTTCTGCTCTTGCCAGAGAGCAAACCTATTCCCTCCATGCCATGTGAGAGCATTTCTGCTCCCGATGGGTGGGAACAGTGCAGTCTCCCTGCGAGCAGGGAGCAAACAGTGTCCCAGGGATAGGCTCCCTGGGACACTGTACTAAGTTACTGGCATCAGGGATAACGTCCCCTAGGCCCAAACTAGGCATGGAGCGGGTGCCACATGCCCCCTCCTCTTTTGAAAACATGAGACCTCAGGGGATGGGGCCTCTGAGGCCTTATTCTGCTCCGGAAGTGGGGCCCGAATGCCCCCTCCCATTTATAAATAAAGTTGCCTCTGGGGATGGGGGCCCGAGGCAGTAATCAGCTTGGGGAAGCGGTCCCCATGCACACCACCTTCCCAAATATTGAACATTCATGACCCCCAAGCCCTGGCCCACGCTGGGGATCATTTTTATAAAAATAAAAAGAATTAAATGGTACCATAGATCGCCCTTTTCATTTTTAGGCCCTCAGGGTGAGCCTGGGCCCAGGGCGAGCCACCAACAAAATATTTGTGGCCGGGTACTGTATGCCCAATCGAAAAGCCCTGGGGACCCATCCCCTGGGGCACATTTATTTTTATGGAGAGTCAGTGACCCCAGGAGAGCTTACCATTATTTTTAAAGCACTCCGAGCGGGAGCTGTGTGCTCTTCAGCTGCAATACAGGGTCCATTTGTGGTTATTTCGATAGCTGCATATTGTGGTCTGAAAAATGTTAAAAAAGACTCAGACACTTTTATAGTTGTTCTAAAAATGCTTTAATTATAATAATTCAAGACAATAAGTATTATTAAACATTGCAATGTGAGTATGTATAAAATATACATTTTATCATAATTATTGGTGACTTTTCCACAAAGGCAATAGGTCTGCTTTATACATGTTGATGCACTCATCTCCTAATAAACCTAATAGGCCTGCCTTCTATATTAATATATTTTTTTTAAAAAGGGCTAGGCACCCGCAGGTGGTTGGGTGCGGGGCCTGGCATGGCAGGGGTTGAGCACCTGTAGGGGTTTGGGAAGAGGGTGTGACTGCAGGCCAGGCCCTGCGCCCAACCCCAGGCTGCACATGGCCTTCGACTGAGGCAAAAGTATAGGTGGCTGAGGTATTGACCGTACATGCCCAACATACATGCTGAGAGAGAAAAACATCTGCCCTCAACAGTAAAGATTATAAGCTTGTGCTCTATGTAAAAAGTGACCTAACCTCAGTAAGTTGCTAACACATATAACAAACACAATGAAACTCCGACAGGACCAGCAGCAGAAATTCACACGTTTAACTAGTGCATTTTGTGAGATGTTGCTCCACAAAAAACACAATACTAAATGTGTCTGTGATCCACTGATGCCATGTTCTCCAGATGTGAGATTCCATATCATGATGGCGACAGTACAGGGCTAAGGGACACTTTGGTGAAGTTACATAAGACGCAGTATACACAATGTGAGTATTCACAACTTCATATATCCACAAGACTGATCTCCGTGTCAGTGGGGGCAGAATATAATTTTTCCAGTTTGACTATGAGCTATTGCAATAGTGCCAAAGGTGGCCACAGTGAAACACTAACATGTCCACTTTTTATTTAACCATGGAAGTTTACACATTGTGAACCTCATTGTTCATCAGGTAGCAAGCCACACACCTGTTAGGTTTAGCAAAGTTAGACTGTTTTTAAGAAAAGGCAAATACGATCTTAATAGTAATGATGTTAGCAAATCCTAACAGTTGATTACACCACAGCAAGCAGAACAATGCATGTCATGATGCCATTAACAAAAATGGCCTGTAGCAAGCTCTATTGACTTATTGGCTTTGTCAATGTTTTTTAGTCATGTTGTACAGCAGGCCATAGCAGAGTGGCAGTATTTCTCTCGTTTGGCAGGAGGTGCTAGGGTAATCCAACTAGCATTTTAGTGGTAAGTGTACTCATTGCACCAAATATGAAAGTGTCAGAAGGACCACTGAAAGGCAGAGAGGGCAGTGCGCCTTGCAAATACTATTTTATGTCTCTTCCAGCATTAAACTTAATGGCAGGAGCTTCATGTTTCAAATGTGACTTAGACATCCAGGCCTAGATGGTTGGGAGGTAAGCTATGAGCATATGATGTAACTCCCTGATGCAATTTTAAGGGATCATAGAGTGCTGTCTACAGACAGATGGATTTTTATGTCCTTGTCAGCCAGGATGACATCCAAGGGTTCCACGGAGAGGTTGAAAATCACTGAAGAAAGGGTGGATCCTTGAAGAGCATCGAAGATCACAGGGATGAGGTCATAACTAGATGTTTCATCTTGGCAAGTTGGAATCTGTTGAAGATTATGTGGAATGTAAATTATTCAATGCATTTCTCTATTTTCAGCTTAGCACTAAGAAACCAAAGTGATGCGGTGCCAGAAAAGCAATATTTAAAGCCTACTAGAGTTGTTCTTGGCCATTTCCATTTTAACTGTTTGGTGCATCTCTCATATGCTTTTACCATACTTTGGGGGTAATTTAGGCGCTCCCCTGGGGCAGTCAGCGTAGACCTTGTCTCTGCTGACCCTCTGGCAGACTACAGCTCTATTTATGCTTAATCACCTCATTGGCTGCTTGATTTCTAATTAAAGTGCTTCAGGCATGTCAGTAAAAGCACTTTCGTCAGAAATTAATGTCAAGCAGGCACTTTGTATTTTTTGGCAAGCTTGCAATTTTATTTGTGTTAATGAACCCCTAAAAGACTTTGTTTGTGACAAAACAAAAAAGCAATCCTTCTGATACACAAGGAGGCTTGACTCTGCATGTGGGGTCATTGTTTGAATCCCCTGCGAGGCATGGCGGTACAGGGCAAGAAAAGGTTTGCATCAGGAATAGTGTCCTACATAGGACTTGTTGCGCCTTTGATTGACTAAAAGCCGCCATCAATCAGTGGCTGTGCCACCTCTAAACAGGAACTTGGCAAACTGGAGAACGTTCGATTTATGGTGGTTCTCCAGCCCTACCATACTCTATAAGACACCCTCTCTTTTACATCTCCTACTGCATGGCATTTCACTTTGTCACCATGGACCTTCTCTTCTCCAATTCATAACATCATGAGTAAGTTGATATGCTGTAATATGTCTGCACAGTTTTGAGTTACTATCTTTACATTTGTAATTATGGACCAGTTCCAGTCTGTATGTGCTCATTTCTCCTCATCATTCTTTGTAAATCAGTTTTTTTCTCTTTGGGATAAAGTTTAAAATATTTGACAAACAAATAAATAACTTACAGCTGATTAAATAAATATTGGTTGACCCAAACGAATGCCCTATATTTGGAACAAACACACATTTTGGTTGGCAATTGCAATAGAAAAATCCCCTTACTTTTCAAATGTCCAGTAAACAATGGCATTTTGCAGACTTCCACGTAAGTTGCAGACATCATTGGGCATTTTGTCACTCCATTTCTCTGCTTTTGATTGGAAAGTATGGGTCTTGAGAAGCACAACTAAATGAGAAGAATAGCTGTGCATTGGGTATTAAAACATTTATGCTACAGCCATATTGATGAGATGGTCAAATAAGTTGTGTTAAAAAAATCATAAAATGTTTGCTAATTAAATTGAATCAACTTTGTAAAACATCTACAACTGGCTGGAAACAGAGAATGTCTGTTGAGACCCCTTCTTGATTACCGAGGAAAGGGCGACTCTTCCCACCGATCACAGTGCCACACTCCACAGAATAGTATACAACAAACGTGTCAAGTGTCTCTTTAAGAGGGTCTTAGTTAGGGGGGAAACCACGAAGGGTAAAAATACTCCTTGCACATCTTGTAGCTCTTGAGTGGCAATGAAGATTAATACTGAAGTGAATAACATGCCTATGGAGATGTGGATGAGAGAGTACCTTCGTTCACATCCTGTGGTAATGCCCGGTGATTCAGGGGTATTGGTGGGGGTCACTGGGGTCATGTCCCACATATTGTCACTTGAGATCCCACTGGAAGCAAAGTGTCTCCTACTAGCAGTGTTGGGAGAGGAGACCTGGCCTAAATACCAGAAAATTTGGCTACAGCTGGCTGCGGGGGTGGCCAAGCGGAATATTGAGAGAGCATTAGGGAGTGCTGATCCACCAAGACTCACGACTTAGGAATCTGATTTTGACTGGTGTCAGAGAGTGGAAAAGGTGGTTTATCAGAGCAGGGGCTGCCCCAAGAAGTGGGAAAAGGTGTGGGGAGCCTGGCAAGCCTATAGGGGATACTGACGGGAGGGGAGCATACTCTAGGGGACAAGCAACATATGCTAAAGGGGAGATTGAAGCCTGCCATTAAAAGTATGAAGCGCCATAAAAGCGCCACTCTTAATTATGATCCGTGTCCTGTTTTGACTGCTGTCACTTCTTACTTCTTACCTGCCATGTATGTAACACGATATTTGGCATGTCTTGCCGTATACACTGTATGATGAGCATGGTTTCGAAAAAATAAGTTTGAAAAAATATATATTGAAGTGAATAGCAAAGAGACCAAACTCCCCATGACATCAAGGAAGAGAAAGGATCCTGGCTTAACATCCATAAGTAAAATCCAGTAGAATGTTCAACTGCTAGCTCAAAAAAATAGGGTTGGAGAACGCAATGAAAATTCAGGGAATTAATGTGCTGCAACACATTTTCTTCTTGTGCTTGCCTCCTTTATATATTATTCAAACAGAAACTGACACCACAGAAAAAGATTCTACTTCATCTTGGATTGGCAACATCAGATATCATCACTTGGGCAGACCCCCATCTTGGAAAGGTAGTTTATGAGGTTCACACCCCTTTTCCTGGCAAACATGTTGTTTATTTGGCAAGCAACGAAGAAGCCTAAGTTTGACATCCTGTGCCCAGTGTTAAATTCTGGAGTTCTGCTGCCACCCTTTATGACTAGCACTACAAGCAGCTTGTGAAGCAATCCTCTGGTGATCATGAATGTGGAGACACCAGAACAATCCATGTGGCAATGACATCCAGCCATGAGATGAGAGCAACATCGATCAATGCGCTGCTGGGCACACAGAGGAACACTCTTTCGTCCTCTGAATGCATGTAGTCTCTCACAAGCTACTACTCTCATTACTGCTCTTGGCACAGATGTAACAATAACTTAATATTTAAAACAAAATGAAGGCACATTTCTTTGTCTAATGCAAAAGATGTTTTTGCATGTTACCCTACTCCACTCCCCTTTGTTGTGTAGCTTGTAATTCGTACAGCAGGGGTCTCCAACCTTTTCTGTAGTGAGTGCTTCTTCTGATCAGTGAAAATCATCATCAGATACTGAAGCCCAAGCAACTCATACCTTGATACTAGACCCCCACACGCCCAGCTTCATTGACTTTAAGCCTAATGTCCATACAGCCAGATACTATGGTTTGAACAAAATACTTTGACTAGGGGCTCTATGACAGGGCTGGCATGTGTGTCAGTGAGAGCGTGGTCTTTGGGGATGAATGAACATGTGTGAGCAAGAATGCGATATATGTGTATGGGTGACTGAGAGCCTGTCATATGTACTTGTGACACAGGACATACATTTTGCCATAAATGCTACTGTTACATGTATTACACAAACATTCAACCATTTTTTTAAATGGGAGAAATTTTAAGTGCAGAAAAATGTTCTGCAAAAGTGTTCATAATGTGGAACATTTTCTGTACATTAAATTTCTCCCACTTAAAAGGTAGCTGTATTTTTCAGTTATACATATGCCTCTACCAGCCACTTGGAGCAATATGCCTGCTGTGTGTAAATGTGACACTTTGAAATGGGGAGGAATTTAAAAAGAAGAGTTAACTTTATATTCATATGGATTCCATAAAATTAATAATTAAAATTTTCTCCCATTTCAAAGTGTAGCATTTGCAAACAGCACGCATTGTGCAGCCAGTGGCCTGTAGATATGGTGTCATATTTGTAACCAAAAAATACAGCCATTTGTTTAAATGAGAGGAATTTAAAGTGAAGAAACATGCTTCATAAAATATGAAGACGTAATTGGCTTAATTGAAAGTGAAGAAAAATGTTAAGACTTGATTTTTCATAGACATATTTTTCTTCACTTAAAATTTCTCCCATTTAAAAAAATGAATGTAGCTTTCAGTTATAAATATGGCACAGTATCTTCTGGCCACTGAGGAAATAGGCTAGGGAGGAGATCTGTGCCTGACTGATCAATAGTATTCCGGAAAATAATTCCCAAAATCCAGACTTCTTTTCAGGGCATGGTGCGCCGTTTTAATTCTTAATCGAGAAATATAATTCAAAAGAAAAACAGCCGACACGTGTTTTGCCCAGTGGCTCACAGGCCGAGGGCTTTTTCAAGGCAGGAAATCTTGTGTGTTCATATGATTAGGCGGTCTGGTCTTCCTGTCATCTCTGCAGTCCCGAGATAATAGCTCCAATAGAGGTGGAAACCATGAATTACACCTGAGGAGGAAGGAGAGTGAATACATTTTACGCATGGACACTGTTACAAAAGGACCGAACAAAGATGTGTAATGTAAAATAAACACAGACTTCCCTCAACTTTAAAAGGAAAATGTGACCCTGTGCTTATTCAAAAATTAACTTAAGGTTGCAAGCTTCTCTGAAGGTGTCTGGGACCTACTGGTAGCTCGTGATCGACCGGTTGGAGACACCTGTCCTATAGCATAGCCTGCATTGTTGTCTTATTCAATTCCAGGACCTTGGCCAATTTTGCCGTTCCTCTGCACCCTGCCTGCATGACCTTGATATGAATATGTTACTAGTACACTGGGGCCACTGTTGAAGTGCTGGACGTCTCCTTAAGGGCATTGCCTAGTTGCTGAGAAGGCTATTTTGCCGAGAGGTCTTACATCCCCCTCCAAACGCTATCACACTGTGGATACAAGCTGGGTGAGCCGCTGCTGCTGCAACTGTAGGGGGACTACATATCCCATAACCACCGCTTTTGACTGCACCTGCAGGCAATTCCAGGAATACCGAGCGCACTGCGGTCTTGGTCTGTGGGGGCTGCTGTTGAAGTGCTGGATGTCTCCTTAAGGGCATTTCCTGGTTGCTGTGAAGGCTATTTTGCAAAGGGGTCTGACATCCCCCCTCCAACAATATCACACTGTGGATGCAAGCGGGGTGAGCAGCTGCTGCTGCAGCCGCAGGGGGGCAACATATCCCATAACCGCCACTGCTGACAGCACCTGCAGGTATTTCCAGGAATCTTGAGCACTACATAAGCTTGGGTCGCGGGGGGGCCGTCTGTGCCCATCCATGGCCGACCGAGGCTGGACTGCACCACCCTTCTGACGTGGACACCGTGGAGTCAATAACATCTGGACACCGCATATGAATCTCTCTTTCTCTTTTCTCAAATATTCTAGCATTATTGGGAAGAGGAAAGTTACTGGCACTGCCACAATGCCGTATAAACCTACAAGCATCGACACCATGCTAGAGAGAGCCATAGGGTTTGTAAGCACTGAAATAGCTCTAACGGAGCGCAGACGTTCTAAAGCGCATGGGGCTGGCCTGGGGGAATCAGCACAGGCCGTTGGCTTATCTGAGGTTGGTCAAGGCAGCACACCCATGGATGCTACTAAAAGAGGAAATCGGAGAACACTGATTCAGTGCTGCACAGTAGATGTTCACACCGCCATTTCCATTCATGCTGACCCAGAGAGCTGTCCTGATACTGTAGACATTAGCAGTCCCAATCTGATGGCTAGACCAGTTGTTAAATGGGAATAAACGGCCAATCGTGCACCTGGTATAAAACCACAATCAATTCAAAGATCGACTGGAAATGACTCTGAAACATCATTTGCAAGTGATATGTCTCTGGATAAACTATCGCTCCTGTTTTCTGAGATCTTGGAAAGACCATTAAAGCCAATAACAGATCGTTTGTCAGCCATTGAAAAGCACCTGTTAATATTGTCTGATTCCTCCATTGTGCCCCATACCCCAAGCTCAATCTACATCTGGTCCTGTAATCTCTGTCCCTGCTGGTAACTCCCAGGGCAGGGTAACTGGTGAACCTACTCAGAAAATGCCTTTATCTCAGAATGGGAATAATCTAACTTCTGTCAGGCAAGGCGAGTCATTAAGTTGCACCCGTCGTCCTTTGATTGCATCCACGCACAGCCCTAAGGCTAGCAACCTACACATAAAATCCAGTTCAACTATTCTTAACCTCCTCCCAGAGGCGTGTCCATATGTTCTGGTGATGGCAGGAGTACCGCCACTGAAAAATTGCCAGACTGAATCCTGGGAGCAAGCGTGGAATAAGGCTACTCACTGGCTTGTGGCTAACAGAAACTTTAAGATGCAAGATGGAAATGATATCCTGATGGTTCGGCGGATAAGCTGGATTGGCAACGCACCAAAGGACATACAGGGCGATTGCATTATTGTTAACTTTTGGCAACCTAACACTGTGGGGAGACTGCTTGACTCAAATATAGTAAGGGACAAATCAAATCAAATATTGCCGCGCTCCCACTGGGCTACTTTTACAAGCCATTCTCTTTGGAAACCCGACCCTTGTGACCTGAATGTCATTTTGAGCCATTGTTGGGCTTACCATGCAGAAACAGATACTTACCCCTTACCAATTGGAATGGATTTTGCATGATCAGCGAACACCGTTGACTCTGCCTCCCTCCCAGGTATGTGTTGTCTTACCTAATTTAATCGCCCAGGCGGAGATAGATCTTTCTACCCCTACCTCAAAATTTCCTCACCCTAATGATGCAGTTATAATTGACTGTGTGCTAGGATATTCTCACCCGTTAACAATCTTGAGTTGGAACGTTGCTGGCATTCGCACCAAGATTTCACTTCCTGAATGGCAGTTGTTTATGAGTACTTATGACATCATGTCATTCCAAGAAACTTGGGATATTAACCCTATAACGTGATGTTTTTTTGTGTTTTTCGAAATCTGATTTTCCATCCTGTTCTGGACGCCCATCTGGCAGTTTATCTATATGGATTAATTTGTTGCTCGGGGGTCATGCAAAGTCTCTAAGAACAACGGAAAATAATCTTCAAGTGATAGCCATTAAGGGATTTTGGATTTATATCTCTTTAATGTTTACAATAACGATTTGTACAATGTTCCCAATCAAAGGTTTGCTGTTGTATTTGACTATATTTCCTCTATTGTGGAACAAAAAGTAAACGAGGGTCACCAATAATATGTCTCCTTAGCTGGAGACTTTAGTGCCAAACTCCCAATCACAAGTAACTGTAATACTGTTAATGGGGATGTTGGAGGGACACAAGTGACAAGGAGTTGGACGTATACCTTGATGTGTCTGATCTGTTCAATGTAATGGAGACAGCTGGTACAGATAACACTGGGTGCACACATTGAGAGGGAGAAGTTGTTTCTCTGTAATTGATTATATATTTATTTCTCGTAACCTAAGTGATTGCTTGTTATACGGCACCATTATAGACACGCATTTCGGTGAGCATAATCCTGTTGCAAAATTATTAGACATTCCAGTTAGAAAGGCTCCCAAGATAGCAGCTGGCCTTAGTAGGTTACTACAGTCCATGAACAATTAAAGATTATGCTGGAAATTGCCTGATCACTTGCAATTTTTGAAGAAGGTAGCAACAGAGAATATTGAACTAATAATGTGGTGTTTAGCAGAGCCCGTGGCCCAAGGGGCGATAGTTGGCTCTTTTGTGGCTGTATAATGAGATCAGAAAGTCCCTCAGCAAACCCTATAGACCAACTTTGCAGAGCCCACGGTGGTTTGACAATGAGTGCTCTTTGGCCAGTCGCGTGTTGCGCAGAACCGTGGCCAAGAATCCAAGAGATTACGTCACTGTCACTCTATTGTGGAAGCAGTACAAATTAGTAATATCACATAGATGAAATGTAGTCATTACTCAGCAGTGGGACATTTTAACACACAAGGCCCACTCAAGGGATAGTAAATCCTCCTGGAAAGCCGCATCTAGCATGCGATCCTTGGACCAGACTTCTGCCAATATTTGTTGTCATATAGATAGTGAGGCATGTGTCAAGCATTTTTCAAAAATCTATTCAGTCACTGACCCTAATTCTACACTGCAACAGGCCAAGCCCCATCTATCATCTTACGAGTATCTATCCATGAAGTTGTCGTAGCTATCCAGCAGAGTGCAATGGACAAATCTCTGGGCCCGATGTTGTCCCCATTGATTTAATAAAATCTGACATGTATGTATGGGACCCTTTGGTAACTAATGTTTTTAATACCCTAAGCCACTCTACCATACCAGGTTCATGGGCAAGCTCTACCCAAGTCCCAAATTTTAAAAAAAGGAGATTGATCATAGCCTCACTGCTACTGCCCAATTTCATTGATCGATATTATGGCAAAGATATTTGGATGGGTCCTCTATAATAGGATTCAAGAGTGGGCCAAAGTTAATAACATCTTGAATCCATGTCAATATGGCTTCCGGACGGGTGTTGGTACAGTGGAGCAGTGCCTTAATTTGAACTTGGTGATCCGTAAATACACAGTGGCTAAGCATAATCCCAAATTAGTCAGGTCTCCTCTGCCTGCTTTGGTAAACTTCACATGCTTCGCAAAATCCTTCACTTCCTCCCCCTGGAGTCCCGTCGGACCATCATTCATGCCTTGATTACCTCACATCTTGACTATGCAAATAGTCTTTATCTGGGGGCACCAGCATATTTGATTAGACGCCTGCAGATCGTTCAAAACGCGGCGGCTAGGCTGATATGCAAAATCCCATATCGCCATTCGATCACACCCCATTTGAGAAAGCTCCACTGGCTTCCCGTGACCAAACGTATTCAGTTCAAGTCTCTCGTTCTGGCTTTCAGGGCTTTTCAGGGACGTGGTCCAGCTTATTTTAGAGCTCAACTCAAGCACTCCCAGTACAGCCATACCCTTAGATCGAATCATCTTCGCCTTTTGGCGACTCCCCGTTTCCGCCGGTCTAGAATGGGTGGCAGAGCCTTTGCAGTGATCACTGCCAAAGCCTGGAACAGCCTGCCACTCTCTCTGCGTACTGCCGAGTCTGAAACTATCTTTCGACGGGTCCTAAAGACCTAGCTGTTTTCCAGCCCTTAGACCCTTCCTGGTACCTACTTCTGCCGCCTGTCTTAGCGCCGGGACACCCCCGTTGGGGGTAGCTGAGCGCTTTCTAAACTTCTAAATAAATAAATAAGCATTCCTCATTATATGTAGGTTTCATGGATTTGTCCATGACCTTAGACTGCGTCAACTGAGAAAGGCTATGGGAACTTCTGTGTGAGATGGGACTTGATGATGCACTCATACATACACTGGTTATTTTCCACACAAATATTAAAGCAAGAGTACGGAACAGTCAAAATTGTGAAGTTTCAGACGTTATCCAGATAAGGCGTGGAGTGCGACAGGGGTGCATATTCGCAGCTTTACTATTCACTTTGTACATTAATAAATTGAGCAGCCAGCTGGGATCTAGCACCCCTGATATCCCAAACATAAGTGGCACCTCTCTTCCAGCATTGTTGTACGCAGATGATGCAGTCTTAATGGCCCGCACTGCCAAGGCCCTAGGCATATTAGTTCACACTTTTGTGAACTTTATGGCTAGTCTTGACCTATTGACTAACATTTATAATGTTGTGTGGCCCAAAGCAAACGCAGATTTTAAAAATCGCAGTTGGCTCAGATACCTGCTAAGTACAAACACCTTTTCCTATTTAAGTGTCACTTTCAGTTCGTCAGGTTCTTGGGCGCTGTATATGTCACAATGTAGGGCAAAAATGTCTAGGTCAAGAGGCTCTCTTCTTAGTCTTCTGCGTCCCTTTAGCGGGTGTCCATTCACACCTTTGTTACAAATTTATGCTGCACTATGTGCACCAAGTGCTTCTTATGGGGTGGGGGTTTAGGGTATTACTGACTGTACGGCCATACAGCGGGAGCAAAACAGTGACTTTTTAAGGCATGGGCAAAATGGGCTCTAGACCAGAGCCCCAGCCCTTCAGGGTGGGCCCCTGGTAGAGCCAGCTCTGTTCTGCAGAGTCTTGTCCTGGTTGCCTTGAAAAAGCCTTATACAGATTGCTTTAAATACCGTTTTCCTTTAATTTATTTTTAATGTGGGTGATGTGTGAGAATCTATTACAAACATTTTGCGGAGAAATGTTGTGATTATGTTTCATGCAACATCCATAAAAAAGTTTCTTTTAGATCAAAACAGGACCTCACATTTGAGAAATGGGAGGGTATCATAGAGATTATTTGCAGCAATACTAGTGAGCTGCTGCTGTGTTACACTATTCAAAACACAAGTCACTATCCCTGAATATTAGATGCAAACACATTTAGAATTTGGACGAGTTTGCCTGTGCACTGTCAGTGACCTGGCCAAAGAGGGCATGAAAGAGCTGAAATTGGATCACAAATCCAAAGCTGTTCTGAAAAGAGGGCCCCAAAATATGTTTGGCCTATGGCCCCCGAAATCCTTAAGATGTCCCTGGAGGAAAATCACTTCTGTAGGAGAATCTTGGCCATTCCCATATCTTCCTTACACTTCATTTGTCATAGTGAGTTGGGCTTAAATTATATTTGATTTTATTTCCACTAGACCCCCTTTAGTGTGGCTCTCTATTTGGCAGACTGAGGAAGCATCATTAACAAGGGCTATAATTACTGACTGCCTGTCATGCGATAAGGGCTCTTCAATTCCCTGGTTGGCACATGTTAAAGAACTATTTGATGATTTTGGAATGACTCCTGAATTTACAGCCACAACCTTGTGCGATGCCGCTGATGAAAAGCATGTGTCCGCATTGTTGCTAGCTCAGTTGCCTGTGAAGAGGGTTAGGGTCGAATCCCAGAAAACAACTATTGTAAACTATCTGTCTATAAATGTGAATGTTAATTCATTCATCTATTTGTGGAAAACTAGAGGGAACTGGGAGCGTTCTCTTTTATTCTGGTTTAGAGCTGATACGGCCAGGTACCTACTCTGTTTTCCTTTAGGGTACCAGCCAAATTTAGCCACGAGAGCCTGCCCGTGCAACAACACTTCAAAACAAGTAATGGTTAATTTTGTTTTCTTTTGCGATTTTTATAAATTATATACCAAAAGTTTCTTGGTCTATCTTATGAGACCTAGAAACTTAAGGAATTGTGCATTAGCCTACCCATTTTCTTCAGCAACTCTCAGATGAAGAGACTTGCACGGCTGTAAGCCTATTCCTTCGTGCTGTTGTACGCTCACGGGTACTATGTACTTTACTTAAACTGGATTGTAAGCGTCTTATTCCTCAATAATGACTGTTAATTAAGGATGTATCAAACTACTGTGTATTTTAATACATTTTTATCGATATCATGATTTTACATGTATTTATGTATGCTTTTATGGTTGTATTTTCAGCCGAATAAAGTTTCATCTGATCTGATCTATTAGTACCAGTGGCGGCTCGCCGAGGGAGTGCTGCGGGGCGGTGAGGCAGGGTGGGGGAGGGGCAGGGTAGTAAACTCCGGCATACGGCAATACGGAGTTAAGTAAATAAAGAAATAAATAAAACGATTTACATTGCGCGCGCTGCATCGCCGTGTTGGCGTTGCAGCGCGCGCAATGTAAATTGTTTTATTTATTTCTTTATTTACTTAACTCCGTACCGCCGTATGCCGGAGTTTACTATCCCCCACCCTGCCCCTCCCCCGCCCGCCCCACCGCCCCGCAGCACTCCCTCGGCGAGCCGCCACTGATTAGTACACATTAGAAATATATAAAATAGTGCATTACCAGAATCCTTCCTAAACTTTATTAGATTGTCTGCAATAAAAATTAATGCTAATCCATCTTCTGCCTTTTATAAAGAGATCACAAGTCAGGAATTCCAATGCTGTCTGTTCCTTATATTAATAAATGCAAGAGGAAGCTTGAAAATATCTAATAACTCTAACAGCCATTCCATAAACAATCCATATCTCCTTTTGGCAAAAATAGAACAAAACGTAGATTTGCTAAGAGAGGGGAAACACTGCATGGGAAAGTGGGAGCGCAGTTTCAGGTACATATTGACTAGGATGTATCAAGGAAACCTAGGATGAATAAAGGGCCCTGCTTCACCCCAGTCAATAATCCAAAGTCACAAGGAGATTTCTCTGAGTGCTGTACCCTGCATTACCTTACAGTACATTGTAGAAGGAGATTGCTCTGACTAGTCATCCATGTCATTATATTGAATAATGTGATCACTTGGTTAAATTGAATCTGCAATAATTATAGAAGATTAGTGATCTGATTACTTTGGCCTTCACTGGCATTCAAATGAAATTACACTAATTACTTTGCTTTTTATTGCTAATTAACTCTGCATAGAATCACAAGAGCTTTCGCCAATTACATTACTATGCATTACACCACAGAAAAGGATTATTTTGATTATATTACCCTTTAATGAAGGACAAAGGATACAACTTTGATTTTTCTCACCGGACACTACCATGGATTAGAGTACAGAAGGTGGTTTCTCTGATTACTTCAAACTGCACAAGATTAAACAATATTTGTCTGATTACCTTATGTACCTTAGATTACACAAGGATAATTTGGTTACTTTAATCATTATTGCAATACAGAAAATTAATTTGATTGTTTTACCATGCATTGCACCTTTACTCTATTTTTGGAACCTTGCATTAGAATAAAGGGGTTTAGTTATATAACTCTATTTTTATTCAATTACTTGAAGGAGCAACTCTGATTACTTTCCCCTGTCTTGTATAACAGAAGGAGTTTACACTGTTAGCTTTGCTCCATCTAGGGCTACCAAAAAAGATTTCCCTGATTGCATTGCAGTGAATCAAATTACAGAGGGAGATTACTCCTCTTCAGTGTATGTGATATGAATATTACTCTGGTTACGTTATAAAATGTGAGTTTTTTAGAAACACTGTTTGAAAAGATTCTTCTACAGTGCTCCTGGCCACAGTGTGTGGGTTCCTTCTCCATTCCAATATGGCCACCTTGTTCCATGCATAACAGAGGCATTTTTTATTAACTTCTTAATTTATGAATATTCCAAAACAGTCAATAACAAGTCTGTTGTGGTCATTTGTAAGTTTTTCTTTCGTTCCATATTATATAAACATTACAGTAAACCACAAAAATCTGTTCCTCTAACCACCCCTTTCCTTCCTTCCCTCGCCCTCCCTTCCCATTCTAGTCTACATAGTATATGAACAACTGCAATTATTATTCATTTTAATTTCCATCAACCATGAGCGTTGTACGCCCTGGTAGTTAACTTGCCCAATACAAGGTTCGGATTTTATATAAGCGCCTTCCCTGCACCCCAGCCCCTGTGCACATTTCAGTGAGGTGCTGTATGATGTTACCTCAGGTTGTCACGTAATCCTGCACCTTCTTGCCTCCCTTAGTTAGTTTTTTATGTTGTTCCTCTGCCAGAGACTATTCCAGCATATTCCGTACCCACAATTCAGTGCTGGAGAGGCGCGTGCCCATTCATCCAATGACAATCCGCCACTTTGCTAACAGCAGGGCCAACTGTAGGAATTTAGATTGACTTTTTTCCCCCCTTCGATCCCAGCAACAGTTGACGAGGATGCAAGGCAATGGGATCTCCGCTGCTCCCTGCACCACCACGCCCAACCTGTACCAATATTCCAAGACGTCCGGACAGGACCAAGCCATGTGCAGAAACGTTGCTCCATTCACCCCACAGCGAGGGCAATCCCGCGATCTGTTCGGGTATATTTTTGCCAATGTGCTTTGGATACGTGCAATGGAGAAAATTTAAGTGTATTAACTTAAAACGTGCATTCCCTGATACCTTCCATACCAGCTTGCATGTCCTTGCCCAGTCCTCGTCTGTCAGTGGGGCGTTCAGATGAGCATCCCAGGCATGTCTAACCTTATAACCAGGTTTAGGGTAATCAGACTTCAGGGCCTTATATGTCAGTGTTATCAGGTGGCGCCTGTGCCAATCCACAAGAGACTTTCAAGGATGTGCGTCGTGGGAGGGGTATTTGGAAAATCCATCCACATCTCCCTCTCCGTTCTGGCTAATTTAGCATATTGCAGAAACTGCCCAAGGCCAACCCCCAAACTGTCCCGCGCCTCCGGAAAAGTGACAGACGTGTCCCCAGGGTATAAGTCACCAAGTAGTTGACATCCCCCCTTCTTTCCATCTGGCAATCATCATGCCACTACTAATCTGAGGAAAGGGCTGAATGTCCCAAATGTTTAAGTCCCTGGCAAAGGATGGACGCATGACAACCCTCTTCACAATCGTTCCCATATTTGGGCGGTCTGTCGAACAATGTAAGGTACTGGTGCCCCTAGGTAACCCTCTCCCTTCAACATAACAGGCAGGAACTCCCTGCCACATGTGCCCCTCAGCAATCGTTTCTGCCAGTTATCTCCTTCTGCAAGCCACTTTGCCCCATGCTGGATGTGGGCCGCATAAAAATACAGTTCAAGGATCGGTAAGGCCAGGCCTTCAAGCCCCTGGTCCATTTGAAGGGATTCCAGCAACACCCTGGGGCACCCACCAGCTCACACCAGTGATACCAGGATGTCGTTTAACTGTTTAAAGACTTCAGCTTCAGGGGGCAGAGGGTGTTCTGTAGGTAATATAAATAGCATAGCAAAAGCACTATCTTGGCTACTTCCACCCATCGCATAATAGAGAATGGAAGCATGCACCAGGTGTGCACTGAGCCCCTCTATCACCCTCCCGATGTTATAGGCATATCGTCAGTCGGCTGTTGACGCAACTTTAACTCTCTAATTATTGAGGAAAAAAGTAATTACTTTACGTCGAAAATTCTGGAAGCTAAGAACTCCAGCAGGGAACTGTTCGCTACTGTAAAGAAATTAGCCAACCTTCCAGCCAATGCTAAAACAGTTAGCACCCTGGAATTTTACAACACCTTGGGACAGTTCTTTATTAATAAAGTTGAGTCAGTTTACAAGACCTTCATAGGTGGTAATCACCCATTCCCTAAGACACTCAAGCCAGGGCCAGATAGTCACACATCGGGCACGGGCTTCTCCTTTACACCCCCCACATGGGAACAGATTGTCCAAGTAGTGATAGCGACTAAATCAGGAGCCCCGTCAGACCCCTGTCCTCCCAAGGTCTTCCGTTTGTTCCCTGAATTACTCAGTGAACAACTAAACTTACTGTTTAAGGAGATCATACAATCGGGCAAGTTCCCGGATGCATGGAAGACAGCCTCAGTCCTGCCTCTGCTAAAAAAAGCCAATTTAGATCCCGAGGAACCTGGCAGTTACCGGCCAATTTCTCTGATCCCTTTTTCATCTAAGGTATTGGAGAAACTGCTTAATACACAGATCACTTCTTTAATTTCCGTTGGAGAACTCCTGGACCACTCTCAGTACGGGTTCAGAGAGGGCCACGGAACGGAGACTGCCTTGATCATGGCAACAGAGGAACTTAGAAGATCACTGGACTCAGGAGGGAAGGCCGCCTTGATTTTGTTGGATCTGTCGGCGGCCTTCGACACTGTCAACCACGAAATATTAATTGCCAGATTGAAAGAGCTGGGATTTCAGGAATCCGCCCTCAATCTTCTTACATCCTATCTAACCGGCAGAACTTTCTCAGTGAAACTGGGAGGCTCTATATCCGAATCATTTGAACTGCCGTGTGGTGTACCTCAGGGCTCCTCTCGGAGCCCCACACTTTTTAATATTTATGTGACTCCGCTAGCCTCGATTATTAGGCAATGTGGTTTTTCGGTGGTCTCTTATGCTGACGACACCCAGGTGGTTGTGTCAGTGTCAAATAATGTGGACGCGACAGCTGATCGTTTTAACAATTGCATGTCACAAGTAAACACCTGGATGCAGACTAACTGCCTAAAATTAAACGGAGAAAAAACGGAGGTCCTGATATTGGGCCCTGATCCGTCTTTCTGGTCACCAAGATGGTGGCCAGATAACCTTGGAGACTGTCCGATGCCAGTCTCCAAGGTCAAGAACCTAGGTGTGGTCTTTGATGACAAACTGATTTTTGACGGTCAAATCAACAAGCTTTCATCCACCATCTGGGGGATCTTAAAGATGATCAGAAAGATTCGTTCTTTCATACCCCCAGAAGCATTAAAGACGTTGGTGACATCATTGCCCTTTCGAGATTGGACTACGGCAACGCCCTATATGTAGGGCTGCAATCCCAGTATCTACAAAAACTGCAGCGTCTGCAGAACGCTGCAGCCAGATTGATACTGGGGGTCCCCAAACATGAAGCAATCTCCCATAGATTGAGAGCCCTTCACTGGCTCCCAGTGGGGAAGAGAATTATTTTTTAATCACAATGTCTGGCCTATAAGGCACTTCAGGGTAAAGGACCTCTATATCTGAGATCGCACTTGAAATGGTACGTGCCAGCCAGAAATCTCAGATCCTCTCACTTAAAACTGCTACAATTACCCAAGTACAGGCAGGTTCGCTGGGGAGGAAGAAGTTTCATATTGGGAACAGCTAAAATTTGGAACCGTCTGCCAATGCCGATAAAGAACAGTACCTCACTCATGTCCTTCAGAAGACTACTGAAAACTTGGCTCTTCACCGACTGAGCTTTGGAAATCCATTACGCATTGCTCAACCCTACCACCTCGTATGCTCTGCCAAACCCTAGCGCCAAGACGCCTTCGGGCATAAGTGCGCTATATAAGTCGACAAATCAAATCAAATCAAATCAAACTTTCAGATATCGAAAAGTGTCCTCTTCCCACCATAGTCTCAGGTCAGGGAGTCTCCCGTTTCCAGCCCAGTGGGTCCTCCCAGGGGAAAAAGGATACTCTTGTGTCGATTGACCCAAAGACAAGACATAGCCCCAAATTCCTCCAACAGCCGCATCAAATAAGGCAGCGAAGTCTGAGGTTTCCTAAGATAGAAAAGATCGTCATCAGCGTACAAGGGCATCAGATTTGTCGACTCTCCAGACCCTAGCCCCCAGTCACCTAGGTCCCTTCTAATCCTGAGTGCCAGTGGCTCCAGTGTCAGGGCAAAGAGGAGAGGGGACAACGTACATCCCTGTCTCGTGCTCTGTCCTACAGACCAGGTTCCCGACACCACTCCACCCGACCACACCCAAACTTTAGGTCCAGTGTAGAGCAGGCACACCCAGCCACAGAAGTTAGGTTCAAACTCTGTCTGTCGTAGTACTTCCTTCAGGTAAGCCCAACACAGGGTGTCAAATGCCTTCTCTACGTCAGTCGTGACCGTGATAAGCTCATAATCACATTCGAAGACTGAATGCAGCACGTGAGTAAGTCTCCTTAGGTTCATGGTGGTACTGCGGCCAGGAATTAACCGACACTGATCTTCATGTACCAGTAATCCTATCACCAATTGCAATCTGTTAGCTAAAACCTTACAGAGGACCTTGGTGTCTGTGTTGATCATAGTCAAGGGTCTTTAGGAATCCGGATTCATCAACTCCACCCAGCTTGGGAATCATACAGATGACCCCCTCTTGCATAGCTGGTGGGAGGGATCCCATACGCCGTGACTCATTGAGCACCTCCAGAAGCTTCTCTGAAAGCAGAGGCAGGAAGTCTTGATAAAATTCTTCCAAGAAGCCATCCCCTCCAGGTGTTTTGACCTTGGGCATCGAGCGCATGGCCTCCCTAAGTACTTCCAGGGTGAGGTCAGCTTCAAGGCCTTCCATTAAGGCTTCTAGTACCCTAGGAACCTCCACACTTGCAACATATTTCTGGACGGTGTCAGGTGCACCAGCAAGCACCTCCCCGTACACCTCCCTCAGGTGCTCAGCAAAGACATCATTTATGGCTTGCTGCATGTTTTCCATTGTCCTGGCCGTGCGTTCCAGTGAGCAAACTAGTGGCATCTCCACTTCCCTCCGAAGCACCCAGGCAATCAGGCGGCTGGGTTTGTCCACCTCCTTGTGTAGTCCCTGGTGGTAAGTTTTAAGTGGGCATTTATCCAATCTGTCCCATATGTCCCCAACACCGTGCCTTAGGTCCAGAAGCTCCCGTTGGGCATCCAGAGATACCCCCTTCCGTCGCTGTGCATCAGCTGGCCTTCCCTCCCAGTGTATCAAGTCCTTCTGAAGTTCTTTTTTCACCCCATACACTTTACTGAGGCACACCACCCTGTACCACTGCCTTAATTGTCTCCTACCCATATGCTCTTATACTCATCAAGCACCAGTTGTCCATCATATATTCATCAATGGCCTCTTAGAGATCCATCAGGCACACCTCAACCCTCAAAATGTCTGGCGTCAGTCTCTATTTCAGCAGTGGGCCCACCTCCCCCCTCCAGGTGCAGCTTATCATCATCGGGGCATGATCTGAAAGAAATCTACGCAAATATCTAGCGGATGCTATTTTTTGCATACCCAGTCCAGCAACCAGGATACAGTCAAGCAGGCAATATGTGTTGTGTGTATGAGAGGAACAGGAATATTCCCTGTAAGTTGGGTGCAAGGCCCCCCAGACATCTATAAAGCCTGTGTTTGCCATAAAATCAGTCAGTGCCGTTGTCATGCCTGGTTTGGTATGCTGTTTAGGTGGTGTCCTGTCCATCTCGCCATCCAGAACACAATTATAGACCCCAGCCCAGAGTGCGGGCGTCCGTACGTACTCCATCAGGAGGGCCTGTGCTCTATAGTAGTAACTGGCATCATCAGTGTTTGGTGTGTAAGTATTCAGTGTGCAAAGCTCCCTCCCATCCAGAGCACCAACCACCAGTGTGAAAAGCAGCGAGTCTCCTGGGATCCCCAATGCTGCCCGGTGCAAAGTCACCTTTAATCCACTTTGGATTCACTATCTAAAATAACGAGGCAGGCGCTGGAAGCTGGAAGGCAAGAAAAAGGTTTATTACTCTTAGAGGAGACCACGTCAACTGCTGACACCAGGATGTCTTCAGGGAGGTGTTCTACTGGCAATGCTTCTGACTCTTCCTTTTATACAGTTTTACACAATGTATTTGTTTCTTTTATCATGGTTACAAGCTTGGAGTCTCCGCCCGGGCAGGTTGTCACACAAGCCTGACATTGTTTTATCAACATGGTTACACAAGCCCAACATTAACTCTCCTCCCACCCAGGTCAAAAACAGACAATTTAATTGCAGCTGGACCTTGCTTCAGGGTCTAAAAACGAGTGAGACCGGCCAGATCTAAGAGTCCGTTCTGTTGATAAGAACAGGTCCCATTGTTGGCAAAAAACCAGTCTTGCTGTGTGTAGTGCAATAAACCATGTTTGCAAGAGTCTGTTTGGTATTTGTAACCCGTTTGTGCAGGGATGAGAGGAAAGACGAGTTTGAGGCAGCAGGTGATGTTGATGTTTGTCGTGGAAATAGTTTATAGCCCCCAACACACATATCAGGTTTGGTCAGAGAGTCAGAAGGCTGCTAGAGGACAGGGTGAAATGAAGGTGACCAACAGAGTACAAAATGGCTGTGGTAAATCAGAATGACTGTAGTTTATGTGCACGTAGGAACTTTCATCAGACAAGATGGCGCAGAATGTTCATGATTGTGTTTTGTTCTTAACAGTCGCCCCTTTGAACATAACTAGCCATCTTGTCAGTCTATTTCGATCTCCATAATGTCCTGTATTTCTTGTTCCTACATTACTCTCATTTTTGTTAACTGAGTGTCCATAGTCTTAGGGCGCAAGGCACTTATGCAAAGAGAACACAAAGGTGGTATACAGTGTACACCCAAACAGCAACCACATATTGCCAATACTGGGACCAAGAGAAACATTGATATTTTCCAACCCCAGTCCTTTAAGATGCCCCAAAGCCAACTTCCAATTGTCCAAGTCTCTGATCCTTGATGAATTTCTGAAGACAGTCTGTGGAGATGTTCGATTGCTTCATAGACAGAGGGTGAATTATCAGGGATGTATATGCAGCAACTGGCACCAATGATGCGACATGCTCCTCCACGATCCGCTAGTACCACGTCCAGGACCATGCGGTTTTGTAGGGCCACCAGATGGACCGCTTGAAGCTCGGCAGTGTTGTTGGTGAGGATGCCAGCTGTGACGTTCAGGGCGGTTTCTACCGCTTGAGACAGATGTCTGATGGCTCGGCTGTTTGCCATTGGACCCCATAGCGGGACGAGCCCTTTTGCTGCGTCAACGAACTGTGATGCGGCAGAGTCTGCTTGATCAGTGTCTTTAGAACGCTTTTCTCGATGATGCTCTGCAGGGGCTGTGTAGGTCGGTGGCAAAACAAAGGCGAAGTAGCACGTGCCCCCCCAGTTTCTTGGGAGCCAGGTGTAGGCTTTGGTTCCACAGACATAAGTACATATTGGGTGATGCAACAAATGCTGGAGGATTGGCAGTGTTCAAAGTCCTTACAATGTTACAAGTGCTGTGACCCACATTCTTAGTCCCACGGCCTTCAATGCATACAAGGCCAGAGACGTTCACCACAGATAGGGCCACAGTCAGTGTTGCAGCAGTTCTTTTCTTCAGGTAGGAAAATGTGGCTCTGACAGGATTATTGAACACTTGTATTTCCACTCGTTCTTTGGAGGGGACATTCATTGGGAATGTCGTATTGGAGGTGTGAGGGCAAAGGGAGCTGCTGTTCTTCCTGTTTGGTTTAGCCAGAACTCGTTGTAGAACTGAGCGATTGTCCCATCGGAAGTGGCATTGTCTTTGTAACTTTCTTGTAGGAGCATCATCCAGGCAAGGCAAGATCCATGAACAGAAAAGGGTGAAGGGATGAAAGGGATGGAATGTTCAGTGGCATGTGGTAGCAGCCCACAGACCCAACAGTTAGTGGCATTGGTGGCAAGATTGTGCTGGTGCAGCATCTGTCGAAAGAATTATTCCAGAATTCTTTGCGTCGTTCTCGGAGATGTGGCGGTAGTGATACCAGGTAGTGTTCTTTCTTTGTGATTGGTTGCATGGTTGGTGACAATGTTCTGTATGCAGGTGCATTCTCTTCAATGATCCAGAGTGTGACCATTAGCAGGAGGCAGGTGAGAAATGCAGCTACAAGTGCAATTGTCTTTGTACTGTGCAGTTCAAAAGTCTTGGTGTCTTTGCGGTGGCTTTGCAGGTGTTCCGTTTCTTCCATCATCTTCGAGGAGCTCACCAACTGTTAGGACCACAGACTTTTGTCTGGTGTTTTTCCTGGTAGCGTCGTTTGGCTGTGCTACCGATCTGAGACTCTGACTCAGTTAGTGGCCTGGTTGTTGGAGCTCCCCCTTTTCGTCGATCTTAGGTTGTACCCTTCCTTGGATGGCACCGTGGGGTCGGGAAATTCAGACAGTTGGAGGGTGTCTTCTTGTGGGTAGCAACTCAGAGCTGGTCGGTCTTTTGCGAGTACTTCCTCTTGCACCTCCACCTCTTCACAGGTTGCCAGCGTTGGAGGGACTTTCTTGCAGTGGTGGGCGTGCAGCCAATTTTTTTTCCTTCCACTCGGAGGGCAGTTCGAGTGGTGATCAAGACTTACCAGGGGCCCGTCCACCTGGGCTCCAGATTCTTCGTTCTTTGGAAGTTGCGAACTAGGATGAAGTCCCCAGGCTTTATCACATGTCCTGGGCCCCTGGATATGTCAGGCAAGGCTTGCTGCACCTGTTGGTGGATAATTGTTAGCTCGTTTGTCAATTTATGCAGATAGTCTGACATTAATATGTTCGGGACATCGTTAATGGAGGTGGGTCTTGGTGCCGCCCAAATGTTCATAGGCCTGCCGAAGACCACTTCATACGGGGTCAGTCTGTGTTTGGTCGGGGTGGAGCGCATTGATAGCAATGCCAATGGAAGGGCATCGGGCCATTTCAACCCGGTTGTGGCAACTATTTTGGCTAGCTTTAGTTTCAATGTTGCATTGTGTCTCTCTACCAGGCCCGCTGATTGGGGGTGGAAGACGGCATGGAATTTTTGTTTTACCCCCAACCCTTTCAGTATGTTCTGTATCACTTCGGCTACGAAGTGTGGGCCGTTGTCGCTCCATAAAATTCTGCAAAGGCCGTACCGGGGGAAGAATTCTTTCAACAATACTTTTGCAGTGGCTATGGCAGTATTGTCGCGGGTGGGATATGCCTCCACCCATTTGCTAAAAGCGCACACAACCACCAGGACATATTTTAGACCATGGCATCTCTCTAGTTGGATGTAATCCATTTGAAGGACTACAAAGGGGTGATCAGGGACTCCAAACCCTCCCCGTGGTACTACTGTCCCTTTCCCTGGGTTGTGTTGTAGGCATACTATACATTGTTGTACTAGGCGCTTTGCAGATTCTGTTATCTTGACATTATGCCATACTCTTGTGATTAGTTCAATCATGGGGGTGGAGCCTATGTGTGCTGGTAAATGTGCCATGGTCAATATGGGGATGAGGTAGGCATTGGGTAACAGCCATTTATTTCCGTCTTTAGTTCTCCAGCAATTTTCCTCGTCTTTTAGTCCCACCTTTTCCCACTGGGTCAATTCGTCTTGTGTGCCTGTAGTCTGTATGTCCCTTACAGTGGTCCTAGCATCAGTCCATTGTTCAGCTTGTGACCTGGTCACATACATTCGTGTCATGGTTCTGTCTTCTGCTGTGGCTCGGGCAGTAACGTCTGCTAGCGCATTTCCCTGTCCAATGAGATCTGTCACTTTCCTATGTGCTTGGCATTTTATCACTGCTAGCTTTTTGGGGAGGAGGACTGCTTCCGTCAAGGCGGAGACTAAATCTCCATGCAGGATGGGTGTACCGTGTGAAGTCAGGAACCCTCTTTCTTTCCATAGAATCCCGAAATGGTGAACCACCCCGAAGGCGTATTGGCTGTCGGTGTATATGTTAACTGTCGTGCCAGCTGCTAAAATACATGCTCGTGTGAGGGCAATGAGTTCTGCTGCCTGGGCGGAACATTGGGCAATACGGGCTGTTTCTAGAATGGTTCGGGCTGTGGTGACAGCGTATGCAGCTGAGGTGGTGCCGTCGGGGAGTTTGATGCACGAACCATCCACCCATAGTTCTCCATCTGGCTCTAGAAAGGCGGTGTCTCTGAGGTCTACTCTACTTTTTGTTTGTTCATCGGTTAGTGTCACACAGTCGTGTAGTGGAGCCACGTTAGAATCGTTCTCGGGTAGGGGTAACAGTGTGGCTGGATTGAGGGTGGTGCATCGCTTTAGGGTAATGTGCGGTGCTAGCAGGGTCAACTCATATCCTGTCAGTCGGGCGCTAGTCAAGTGTTGGGTTTTGGTCTGGTTCAGTAGTGTGTCGACTGCATGGGGTACTAAAACAGTGACTGGATTGGAGAGCACTATTCCTTCGCTCTGGCGTATTGATACCGCTGCAGCTGCCACAGCACGCAGGCACGCTGGCAGTGCTCTGGCTACTGGATCGAGGGTGGCAGAAAAATATGCACAAGGGCGTTGTTTGTGACCAATTGATTGTGTTAGGACAGACAATGCACATCCCTCCCTTTCGTGTGTGTAGAGGAAGAATGGTTTGGAGTAATCTGGGGTTCCTAGGACTGGTGCTGAGCAAAGGGTATTGCGTAGTTCTTTAAAGGCTGTCTGGCATTCGGGGGTCCAGGGGAGAGGTGAGGGGATGTCCTTAGCTAGGAGGGAGAGAAGGGGTTTGACAATGAGGCTAAAGTTCGGTAACCACTGTCTGCAAAACGAGGTGAGGCCTATCAAAGAGCGGACTTGCTTCTGATTTTTGGGGACAGGGGTGTCTAGAATTGTCTGGATCCTGTCAGGCGTGAGTTTTCTCCCTTCTTTTGATAAAAGGTGACCCAAATAGGTCACTTGTGATTTACAGAACTGCAGTTTCTTTCGGGAGACCTTGTGACCATTCTCAGCAAGGAAATGGAGTAGTTTGATGGTGGCTGTGACGGCTATTGGTATGGTGTCTGCTGCTAGAAGGATGTCGTCTACATATTGTATTAGTGCCACTCCATCTGGCAATTGTATGGCGTCCAACTGTCTTTTAAGCGCCTGGCTATAGATACTTGGGCTCTCAGTGTACCCCTGAGGTGCTCTACAAAATCTATACGAACGGGAATTTAGGGTAAATCCAAAAATATAGCGGCTGTCCTCGTGTATAGGTATGGAAAAGAAGGTGTTCTTGAGGTCGATCACAGTGAAGGTGGTGGCAGTGGAGGGGATTAAAGTCAAAATTGTCGTGATGTCGGAAACTACTGGGTATTGTGGTACTACGATTTTGTTTACCTCCCGCAGGTCAATGATGAAGCGGTAGGCTTTCCCATCTCCCTCTCCCTGTCTCTTTACAATCGGTAGTATGGGACTGTTACAAATGTTGCTCACTACTTCCTCTACCACCCCTGCCTCTACCAAAGAGTGTATGATCTCTGTTAGTGCTTTCTCACCCTCTGGCGATATTTTGTACTGCGGTACCTTCGGTAGGGTTGCGTCCTGTCGTATTGTTACGTGTACTGGGTCAATCATCATTCGTCCTACGTCTGAATCAGCCCTAGCCCATAAGTGTGATGGCAAAGTGTCCAGTAGGGATGTGTCAGTCTCAGAGATGGAAAACATGTGCTGAAAAGGGTTCTCTCTATGGCGTTGGGGGTTGTCATACAGGATGACACGCACTCCGTCTGGTGAGCATCTGATAGTCGCATGGAAGTGTTTCAAAAGGTCGAGGCCCATAATGGCGTCTGGGGTGTTAGATGAGAGGAGGAATGTCGTTTCGACGCCATTGCTGTCAAGATTAAAAGGGATGGGTCGGGACAAAGGGTTGGTGGAGGGCGTACCGTCAAATCCTATTGAGGTCACATGTGAGCCTGACAAGGGTGCCCTTGGAATCAGTCGTTTGGATAGTGCACTACGTGTTGCTCCTGTGTCTACCAAAAATGGCGACCTTGTGCCCAGGACCTCAGCGGTAACATAAGGGCCTTGCTGATCAACGCAGAGCTCGACTGGATCCCTCCCTTGCCCCTGGCTGTCCTATGCAAAGTCGTACGTATTGTCATAATCTGTCTGTTGGTACTGATTCTGTCTGGGATGGTCAAATGCGTTCACTCTTCCTGGCCTTTCCTCGCTTGCTTCACTCGCGTACCCTCTCCCACGTCCTCTTCCTCTCTGTCCACTTGCTATTTCCCTCGCCCCTCTGCCCCTAGCAGCTCCTAACAAAACCGGGCATTGGGATTTCCAGTGTCCATATTTTTTGCAAAATGCACATTGATCCTGTCCTAGGTCTTGGCGTCCTACATATGATGTAGATGGATTGTTCCTAGGTGGCTGTACTCTAGGGGTATTCTGCTGGTTTCCTCCCCTATATTGCTCCTCTCCTGTATTCGCCCCTGGAGTTGTGCTATCATTACCCTTTCCTTCAAGTCCTTCTTTTTCCTTTCTGTAGCCCTGTCATTTTCGTTTCTCTGATGCTCGTAATACTGGGCCATTTGGAGAATGGCCGTCGGTTTAGATGCTGCCCAACTACTTTCGCTGGCTTGTAGTTTCTGGGATACATCTGGCAGTAATCCTTTGACGTAGTTCTGCACAAATAAGTGGTGTCCGGTTGCGGTGGACATGTCTTGTCCACTGTAATCAGAGAACACAGTTTCAAATCTGGAGAAGTACTCTGAGACGTCCTCTTGTGGTTTCTGGCGGCATGCGGTTACTATGGACCAGTCTATCTTTTTCTCTGGGATCAGCGTTTTCACTTTCTGCACTATTTTGTCAGGGAGGTCTAATATTGCTTTAACTGGTTTTTGACCAGGGTTCCGCTGTTTATCTAGTGTGTCGAGTTGTTCCCAGGTATGACCAAACAGTTCGGTATGGTTTACTTTCTTAACCTGTTTCCACACATCTGCTGGCAAACATAACCCGAAGAACAAGTCTATGTCGGCAAGTGTCATTATTGTTGATCCCAGAGCGGTACCTAGCTCGGTGTAAAGGCGGTGGGGTTCTTTCGTAAATCCGGCAAAGATTTACGGAAGGTCAGGATGTCCTGTCTGTCCCATGGCTGAAACACCCAATTGTAGACCACCCTTCCTCTAGCGTCTTGATGGTTTATATCGTCATTAGTCCCTTGTCCTCTAGGAGGTACCCAGTAAGGGGCAGCTTCTTTTATTGGCATCATGCTATCTGTTTTTTCCACTGGGGGTCCTGCTACCTTAGTTGTCCTGTCCCTATCTATCTGTCCTTGTTCTATGAGGTGACGCAATACTTCTAGTGTGGATGAAAATAGTTCTGCAACATCGTTGTCGCCTTCATCTCCGATGTCTACCTTCCTGTAGAGAGCCACTAATCGCTCGGGCCCTACGTCTTGGTACTTCTCTTCATATGCAGTAAGGGTGTGGTAACAGAGACGTACAATAAAGTATCGTTTGCGGTTTTCAACATAGGAGTCGCATATGTCTGTTACGTGTTCTTCTGTTTCTTTCCTATCTATGAGGGTTTTAACTATTTTATCAATGCCTGCTCGCTCATTTTTACTTAATCGCGGGACCCTGGGCGCTCCTATTTCCTTGGTTCCTACCTCTACTACTGCCTCCTTTGATGAGGCATTTGGTGTGGGTGGCTCGGTGGGAGCAGAGGTGGTGGAGACTGAGGCGATCGTGCCATCTCCAGCTATACTTTGGGGGTCCTGGCGTTGTACTACGGGATGAGTAGGGGCATAAGGGGGTGGCATGTATATCATTGGGGGACCTAACAATAAATCATCATCTACCCCCTGTTTTGCTGGTAACTCGGGGTAAAGAGTTAAGGGCGTTCTAACAGGGCATTGACCTGATATTTTTGATTCCTGTTCCTTTTTATCGATTTCCTTTTCTTTTAGTTCTTCTTCTAACTTTTTACAGGCTTGGTAAGCTGATTTTCGCGTTTCTTTATCTTGTCTAGCTTCGTCTCTTTTCTTTCATTGAGCTGCTTCTTTTCGCCATAAACCAAAACTATCAAACATGGCTGGTCTAGCTTTCTTTTTGTGGAGAGCTAATTCTAACGTTTCTATTTTAGCGGGATCGAAAGATCCCGTCAGTGGCCACTGATTTACCCGGTCCTTCCTAGTGTACTTATGCCATAGTTTGCTATAAGCTACGGTGGCTAATCCATATTTCACGTACATGTCCTTGTTAGGGGTGCCTTCCGGCGGTGCCGGATGACTGACCTCTAACAAACGGTCCGGTCCAAAACAATCAAACAATCTAGAGAAAACAGGCATGACGTATTTAGCGGTCAAAATGAATATCTCAATTAATGTTAGACAAAAGTCTGCACTACCTGTCCTTCGCTGTCTGCAAAGAGAGAATATTCCTATTCTACGTTGTTTGCAAGCAGGGAATGTCTCAAATAACTCAAAAAGGAATACTAGTATTTCTATCAATCAATCAATTTAAGTCATGTTTTCTCACGACCTTACCCGGACCGTATGGACAGTTCTTAGTCTTCCCCTTCCAGCGCCTGGTTGTCCTCTCACTCCAACAATCAATGCGGCGTTCCTGAAAGGCCCCAGTAAGGACCGCAGGTCACTTGAGAGAGGTCCGTTCGGAACCGGTGAAGTTCAGTCGATTGGCAGCCAGACGAGGGTCTCTTTCAGGCAGGTGCACTCCAATCATTTAGTCGTTCACTCCGTCGTTAGGACCTCTCTACTGGATCCACGTGTCTCTGATGGGCCCCCCGTTGGGTCGCCAATTTGTGAAAAGCAGCGAGTCTCCTGGGATCCCCAATGCTGCCCGGCGCAAAGTCACCTTTAATCCACTTTGGATTCACTATCTAAAATAACGAGGCAGGCGCTGGAAGCTGGAAGGCAAGAAAAAGGTTTATTACTCTTAGAGGAGACCACGTCAACTGCTGACACCAGGATGTCTTCAGGGAGGTGTTCTACTGGCAATGCTTCTGACTCTTCCTTTTATACAGTTTTACACAATGTATTTGTTTCTTTTATCATGGTTACAAGCTTGGAGTCTCCGCCCCGGGCAGGTTGTCACACAAGCCTGACATTGTTTTATCAACATGGTTACACAAGCCCAACATTAACTCTCCTCCCACCCAGGACAAAAACAGACAATTTAATTGCAGCTGGACCTTGCTTCAGGGTCTAAAAACGAGTGAGACCGGCCAGATCTAAGAGTCCGTTCTGTTGATAAGAACAGGTCCCATTGTTGGCAAAAAACCAGTCTTGCTGTGTGTAGTGCAATAAACCATGTTTGCAAGAGTCTGTTTGGTATTTGTAACCCGTTTGTGCAGGGATGAGAGGAAAGACGAGTTTGAGGCAGCAGGTGATGTTGATGTTTGTCGTGGAAATAGTTTATAGCCCCCAGCACACATATCAGGTTTGGTCAGAGAGTCAGAAGGCTGCTAGAGGACAGGGTGAAATGAAGGTGACCAACAGAGTACAAAATGGCTGTGGTAAATCAGAATGACTGTAGTTTATGTGCACGTAGGAACTTTCATCAGACAAGATGGCGCAGAATGTTCATGATTGTGTTTTGTTCTTAACACCAGTGTATATCGTCCTTCGATATCCACCTCAGAGAAGAACTGTCACAAGGGGATCCCCACGGCTACCCACACTAAAATGCTGTAGAGTATCCAGAGTACGTGGCCAAGTGCAACTGACCCCTTCATTTTTTCAAATGTTTTTGGGCCTCCACCTCTATGAGATTGGTCGCCTGCAGGCATACCACTGCAACCCCGTTGTGCTTAAGGAATGTAAGTGCTCTATGCCTCGTCATACACTCACTGTGGCCCAGGACATTCCCCAAGTGATAAGTTGTAGCTATTCACCATACCAGTATGCTCATCTGGGGTCTAGGTGTCCCAGGCATTACCAATGTGCCACCGACACTAGTCTCCCCACAATTACTGTGGGGGGTGGAGGCCACAGAGCAACCCACGCGAACAACAACAGGCAGCAAAGAAGCAGAGGAGAAACAGTCAACTTTAAAAATATCAAAAACATTCCATTCCAACAACCCCTCCCCAGAGAGATGTAGAGTAAACAAAGAAAGCAGTGTCTGCCCATGTAAGCCTGGCTAATCCAACAATTTAGCACAGTTCCCCAATTAGAATATTTGGGTTCCCCAACACTACAACAGTCTCTGCTTCCATTCTTTTAATCACGGCTGAGTCAACCTGTAGCAGGAGCAGGTATCTCTCCCTGTCCCACCCGAGATCCAAAAATCTCTAGGGTACGAAAGCGGGCCCCTGCCACTGCGGGCCATAGCCCAGCAGAATCTTCCTCTTCACCAGTCGAATCAACAGGATGATGTCCACTCAACGAGGCAGACCCAGCACCCAATCAGATAAGGGTGCCCCTCCAGTTTCATCACCAGGGGACCACTGGATTCTCACTGGGGCACCAGTTTCACAGTCTCCAAAGCGTCAAAAGCAATATCCAGCATGAAGGCCCCCATGTCTCGCCACAGCAAACAAAGGGACACAGGTCAGGATCCCATCATGATTCAAAGTAGTAAAGGAGAGGCACCCTTGGCCATACCGAGTTAGGGCTCCATCTCGCTAGGCTCCTCAGAGACCAGGTCAGTCTCCATTAGAGCAGCTGCGCAGTACCCCCCTCCTCTCACTCGAGAGAGTAAGACTCTCCTTCGAAGATGACACTCCTCATGCCGCAGTCCTCCACCAGAAAAGGAGGGGTCCTCTGTGTACTGACTCCAACAGCGCCCGAACGTCCATGCAGTCAGCTACTGTGTCTCCCCAACCTTCAGGGATCCACAAGGCCCCTTTCTCCCTCCAACCGTCGCACAGGCACCTTGACCCAGAGTTCAAGCCACAACCAAAGCGCCTCTAGCTGATCAAAGAAGTGAGTTTTCCCATCAGCGATCACAAGCAACCTGGCCAGGTACAGCAGCATGTATCGGAAGTTCATGGCTTTGAGTTTTTGCTTAACCTCCAAGTATGAATTCATCTGGGTTTGCTCTTTGTGAGTATAGTCCGGATATATGGCAATATTGTGATTTTCATAGTGCAGCGTGCTGGCCTTCCTGGCTGCTTTCAGGGTGCAATCTCTATCTTTATAATGGAAAATGTGAGCAATTATTGCCCCGAGGGATGGGACCCAGAGGGGATGAGCTACCAGCACCCTGTGCGCGCTCTCATCCCCTCATGAGAGCAGATGATGCTGGATAGAGGGATCATGTATGCGTTGAAGAGGGTTGGGCTAAGGGAGGATCCTTGCAGAACTTCGCAGATGAAGTCACGGGCATCTGAGTTGTATGATGTATGGTGCCAGGCTGACTAGGTCCTTCCAGTCAGAAAAAACATATCCATCGGAGTACGTGTCCTTGGATTCAGATGTGTGTGATGAGGGCCACTGTTTCTCCTCCTTCAGAGTCATACGGACAGGGCCAGACTGGCCGTAGCGGGCACCGGGCGTTTCCCCGGTTGGCCGCCATGGTGGGGGCCGGTTTTGGACCCCTGGGGGGCCGTTTTTGTTACCGGGGGCCGGCAATATCGGCCCCCTGTAACAAAATCGGCCGAAACCGGCCCTAACAAACAACTCGGCAGCACCCCCCTCCTCCCCGCAGGGGGGCCGGCCGAGCAGTTTGCCAGGGCCGGTTTTGGTTCCCAGTCCGGCCCTGCATACGGATGTCATCTGTGGTGGTGATCAGAGCAGTTTGATTGCTATGGTCGGGTCCGAAACCAGACTGAGTGGTGTCAAGGAGCTGGTGGTCATTGATATATTCAGTGAGGTGTCTATGCAGGATTTAAATTAAGACCTTGGCCGAAAATAGTAGCAGGTACATCGGTTTGTAGTTAGTGAGCACCGAAGGATCCACAGAGGGTCCCAGAATGACTGAATGTTGAATCGAGGTCGGTATTCAAACCAGGTTCCTCAGTTTCAGGGTCAGTACCTCTAGCCCTAGGCCCAGGATTATTAGGACTCTGTAAGTTTGAGCATGTACTTGTCTTTGTATTTACAGATGTATAGTTTACTCGACACATAGTTTGCGCTTTAACATATTTTATCAAGGCACCAGGTGTATAAGATCGCAGCTGCAATTGTGACATCACACATCTCTGAAAAGGGCAGTGTGATGGAACCATCCGTTGGCATATAGAATCGAAGTGGCACCAAAAAGGAGCAACAACAAAAAGAGGATTTTCGGGACAGTCACTTTTTTATTACTACAATATTGAGTCATCATTTTGTAAACTCTTCTTTGCACAGCATAATGAAGCTAGTGACAGCTAAGGACGCAGTTAATATATGTAAATGGAAACTTATGCAGCCTGAATGCACTGACTATAAGTCACATAAACTAAACCCAAAATGAATGAATACACTGCCTAAGAACTCTGCTGCACCAAGTAATGTGAGTGCACGCATGGCAGCTCTCAGACAATGCGAGTTAAAAAAAAAATAAGTGGTGCATTGGTACGAGGAGGACTGAACTCAACTTACAGAAAATGACATGTAACCTTACCCTCTAAGTAGCAGATACCCTCCGGTGTCGAGGAGGCTACACTAACGAACAGAAAGAGTCAGAAACCGAAATAAGTGGGGGGTGCGATTCTTAAATGAAAGAGGTTGAGCACAGGATACCTGAAACCCATCTTTTCTCAGGCGATGACTCCTTGCAATGCAGAGCCTGTTGGTCTGTATGTATCAGAAGTCTGAAAAGGACTATTCAAGAAGGAACGTAGTATGCCTGGTACTCGATACACTCCACTGTGACCAAGGACAAAGGGCACAGTGATGCCAGCCTTGGTGTGCCTGTGTGTTATTTCTGTGAATGACAATGTGCTCAGGCAAGGAAACTTAGAATTCATTTGTACACTAGTTAAAACTTTCAAAGCTCTGTTCCTGGAAACTATTATTAATAGAAGGCTAGGTTATACTATCCTTGTGGCTTTCTATTTTTAGATGAAAAGCCACGCATAATAATTACATTATACTCATAAAATAAAGCTGCTGGACTGGCTGGGTCATTCTTAGTTGCTTTATCAGCTTTTGAATATTGCTTCAAACATATATGCAACTTATTTTATTTCATGAAGTATTCTAAGAGTGTGAGGCCGGGCTTTATATAAATAAAAAATCCTGGATTCACCCTCTAAGAATAACTTGTTTAAAATAGTGCGCCCAGTACCATATGTTTTCCTATTCTAAGTGCAGTAAATAACATTTGTAGCTTTTAACCCCTTTAAGTGTACTCAATTTTCCATGCTTTGAAGTTATGATTGCTGGATTCACCTTGCCAGGATTAGAACTCATGGCCTGTTAGGGACGCGAGCTGCGACTCCCATGCGACTTGTTAATGTAAGAAGGACAGCATTAAACCATAGGGGCCAGATGTACGACCAGTTCATTTTGCGAGTCTCTAATTGCGATTTTTTGCAACTCGCAATTAGAGACTCGTTCAATGAAATGTAAAAATGTGTCTCAGACACATTGGCAATTCCCAGTGGGGTCGCAATTGACCTGCCTCATCAATATGAATGAGACAGATTGCAATTTGCAAGTCATTGGGAATGGGCAGTAACACAGGGATTGTGGCCTGCTGGGGACAGCAGACCACCATGTCTGTGTGTGCTTTTTAAATAAAGCAACGTTTTCTTTTGAAATGCAGCCCGTTTGCCTCAAAGGAAAACGGGATGCGTTTAAAAGAGAAAAAAGAAAAGTTTTCTTTTCATTATTTAAGGGAAGGCAGTGGTCTGTGGGACCTCTTCCAGCTGGTAAGAAACGTTTTCGCTACCATTCAAAAATGAGGGAGTCCCCTGGGGAACTCTTCTCGTTTGTGAATGCGTTACCACCTACTTGAAGTAGGAGGTAAATGGCGATTGTTTTGCGACCACATTCCGGTCGCAAAACAATTGTACATACCCCTGCGACTTGCTATTTTTTTGGAAGGGACGCCTTTGGCACACCCCTTCCTAATAGCAACTTGCAAACCCTATTTTGCAAGTCGGTAATAGTTTACCGACTCTCAAAATAGGGTTAGTGCATGTGAAAAGGCTATTTAGCAGTCGTAAATGGCCTGATTTTCCATTTGCGATCGCTAAAAGCCGTTGTACTTCTGGCCCTTGAGCTCATGCATGCCCATGCCATTTGAATGCATGCTCCGTCAACCAACAAACACACAAAAGGTGATGGGAGGAATGCTTGCAATAAGTCTAACCACCGCCAATCGCTCGGGTGAACATTCCAACCCATTGTGCTTTTGCCCACCATGCCATCTCAGATTAGTCCCAACCACATGCAAATCAGCCCTGGTCCTGCTCCGATAGGACCAGTCCAACCTGAACTGCCAAGCCAGGTCTTCTCCCAATGCTAAATTTGAGCTAGTGGTTGCAGGTTGGGTCCACAGGCACTGAGATTTGGGCACTGCCACTTATTTTTCCTCATCAGATTTTGACCCAGAACAAGAGAGAGAATAACACAAAAGGCAGAAAGATGGAGGAAGGGAAAGGCAGAAAAACCTTGATGAAGGGAGAAAGCAGGAACAAAACAGAAGGTGCCAAAGTGAGTTTGAGGAGCAGGGAGTGTCTGGTGATGGATTAAAAATGCTTAACCCCTTCCCTGCGCCGCGAATTCCACCGTGGCGCGGGGGGCTAGGGGGTGGGGGTGGCGCTTCGGTGCTCATGACGGCTCCACGCCGTCATGAGTCACGGGTGGCGTGTGCTCATGACGGCGTGGTGCCGTCATGACCCCGCCCACTCATTAATTCACCCGCACAGGTGGGGAATTAGTGCCGCGTGGGCGGAGCGGCAGCGGCATGACGGCTCCACGCCGTCATGAGCACACGCCTACCGTGACTCATGACGGCGTGGAGCCGTCATGAGCACCCAAGGGGTTAAGGAGGACTCAAGTCTATGCAGCCTTGGTATTCAGGACCACAACCTTCTGCTGCGCCAGTGGCACTCATGAGCAAGATTTTGGGCTCTGCATTTACTATTACACAAATTAAGCAGTATCCCCTCTGAACCGGGACACAAGTAACCCAACACCAGTTTCGTCCTGATTGGGCCTCTTCAATTGGGGGTAGCTTGGTCCCAGTGCCAGTGGCACAATGTGCAAGGGACCAATATCTGGGCATTCCCCATGCCACTTAAAGCGTTACATCAAACACTCAAAAGATGATGGGAGAAATGCATGCAATAAGTCTAGCCACCGGCAATCGCTTGGGGTGGCATTCTAATCCATCTTTCTTTTGCATACTATGCAACTTCAGATTAGACCCAACCTATATGCAAATCAGTCTTGGTCATGCTCCAATAGGAACAGCCCAGCCCGAGTTGCCAAGTCAAGTCCTCTCTGAACCTGAACACAAGCAACCCAAGACTGATTTCAGGCTGATTGGGTCTCTTTAGCTGGGTGTAGCTTGGTTCTGGTTTCGGCTTGCCACAATGCCCCTTTGCCTCCTTTAAACTCCTTGTATCAATCCTGGTTTCCAGCATGACTTCCATGCTAGGACTCAAAGATAAGCATTGTGGAACTGGATGTTTATTCCAGAGCCCCACATCACAATGCAAGTTCAGGGATGAATGCCAAATGTCACTCAATTTAGAGACCACCACTGTGAAATGCGTTCCCTGCAGGCATTGAGGCAAATATCCTGGCCTTCAAGAATAAATGAAAGTTAATTACCCTCACCAACTTAATAATATAATATCTTGCTAAGTCCAAAAGTTTCTGTGAGAGAGCCTGTGAAAGGCTTTTAAGTATTAAAGCTGCACCGAAGCAATACTAAAATCAGAAATAGTCAACACTGAATTATGGGAACTGAAGATTTTATTCCAAAAATACAACATGAGAATGCAAAAAGTGCCAATACAAGTCAGAGGTGTATTTGGCCAGGTCATACAAATGATTTCAGTTCCACTGTGATGGAGTGGGGGTCGGGAAACCTTCGTGGTTTGTTTCAGTAAAATAGCTGAGCGAGGCTCCTAGGTCCAAGCAAAACCAAAGGGGATGATGGACGGAGTGTTGAACATTGCAAGCACTCACCCCCAGTCAACTGATCTGGGTTTAATCCATCATCATTCTTTAGCTCACTCCGCCACCCCAGTTCAGACATAGCCATATGCAAATCAGTCTGACCCTGTGCCTCATGGGAACAGTCCAGCCCGAACTGCCAAGCCATGTCTTCCCTGGACCGGAAACAAGCATCCTGGGACCGGTTTCTGGCTTACAGCCGTCATCAGCCAGGCTATCTTGAATCCACGTGGGTCCTGGGCTCACTGTGCCACTGGAATCAAGCTATCCTGGCTGAAGAGGGGTGAAACCCCGAAACCGGTCCTAGGATGCTTGTTTCCGGTCCAGGGAGGACCTGGCTTGGCAGTTCGGGCTGGACTGTTCCCATGAGGCACAGGGTCAAGACTGATTTGCATATGGCCAGGTCTAAACTGGGGTGGCATGGTGAGCAAAAGAATGATGGATTTAACCCAGATCTCTTGACTGGGGGTGAATGTTTTGATTTGTTCTGCATTCCGTCCATCAATTGTGTGTCTTTTGCTCCTAGGTCCAAGCCATAGCTCAGAGGGAGTCTGGCTCAACCACTCTCTCCTACTAGGGCACTTAGCATAATGAGGTCTACTCCCAACTAGTCACTTGTTCTTCTGCAGAAATCCATTTGTCAACCTTTTCTGTGTCATAAATTGTGCAGCTTGCATTAATTGTATCTTGCAGGCCTTTGCTCCTGTATGTCATGTACTACATGCCCCCTTGCAAACTTTCCCTAAGCCTCTCATGTAGTTCATCCAGTGATCCCCCAAAGATGGAGGTCTTGCTCCTCCAGATATCTGCCCCATTCTGTTCACTAACATGATTCAGGCCCCAAGAATATTTTTATGTAAAGGCCTCCATGCACTTTCCAGCAGGTAACCGTACCTGGCACATAGTTTTTCTTATGAAGAATGTTGAACCTGAATTCTCGCAAGATTTCCGGTCCAACATATGATTTGGTGGCCATCTTGGGCGCAGGAGTATAAATACCGTGCCCAGTCTTGAAGACATTTGCATGGCTTCAAGATTTCTTGGGAGAGAGTTGCTTGGTCAAATCTTACCTGCCTGGTTTCTCAAAGTTCTAGTGGCTGTCTCTGCTCGCAGTTCTGGTGTTCCCAGGTGGTGTGTCCCTTCTGTGGTGCGAGTTCAATCCTTCCTGAGCTACTCCTCCACACCCTGAAGGAAAACAAAAGAAACAAGAACACTCAAGTTAAATTGGCGATAACCAAGGTTAGTGCACTGATACTTTTTAATTTAAGCATTGCACCAAGTGCAAGCGTCACATTGCCAAAAATGAGTCTTGATTAAAAGATGTGCTGATTAAGGGGAACATTCCATGTGAAACAAACATGTGCTGTAAAAACGGATTAACTAAAGACGTGTAATAGTGTGACGTAATGTATTGCACCTCGTGCGGTTTGTATTGTGAGGTTGTTTGTACACACTTGGATGCTCCTCGTGTTTGCAGTTAGAACATCAGGTGCTGATCCAGGCCGGCTGGGTGCTGCTCATCGTGGGCATAACTTGTAGACTTTAATAAATGGAATTACCATTCGATCCTGCCTCGAGTCTACTTACTACAAGATGCCAATGAGAGTTACAAGCATAGACTTGAAGATTCAATAGATGAAGGAATTGGATCATAAAAAGGCCTCCATAAAAGACAAGAACAAAGACCAATCTGAAGACAAGACTGTCCCATCTGTTGTGTCTCCTACCTCCTATAGAATGTTATGGGATGAGCTAGGGTAGAATGTGAGTGCCTGGACATTCCAGAGCGACAGTTGGAGGAAGCTTAGCAAGGACGGAGGCACAGTTGTGTTGTGGCATCACAAGATCACATGAAAATAAAGAGACCATACTTGTACGAATTCCTGTGTTGTACTTATATCCTACACCATCTTTACGAGGTAAATAGAGGTTTCAGGAATATCCAGTAGCGAATCTCCGTGACGTAAAAACGGGAGGTGAGCAAAGTTTGATGATACTACTGGGGGAGTTTGAAGTGTCTTGCATGTACATTCATTAAGGTGGTTACATGTCTAAATATTTACTGCACATTTCTTGTGCACCAGGTGGATTAAAGGAAAACAATCAATGGGAAATACATTTAATGACTGGGAATAGTCAGAAAAGTACCTATACAGCTAATCCTTTGCAGAAGACAGGGTACATCCTTTAGTCATCACTCTCTCTACCTATAATAACCCACCTTTCCGTAGAGAGCAGTCTCCAGCACACATCATTTTAGAGTGTCTTGAAACTTTCGGTGGGGCATTTGGAGGAATCACAAGGTCCTTCAAAAAACCTGGATTTCAAGTGAGTGGTTCTTGACATTTTGTCCCCGAGGGTAACAGGAGGTGAGCTTACTGACCCTTTAGAGCACTTCACTAGCCTCTAATACAAAGTAAGCAGGTCCAGGCCTCAGAGCAGACAGAGATTAGAGAGCAGGTAGCATGGAGAATTCCTTTACTGGTTCCTGAAGTCTCTTTCAAAACCCAGTTGTGTTCTGATGGTGGTAGGATGCCAATTTCGTCATGTGCACTAGCTAGTGTTTGGTGATGACTTTTCATCCAATCCTAACAAAATTCCCATTGTCCCGCCATCCCACTTCCACTGCAGTTCCTGCTTACTTTACTGCACAGGGGTGTAACGGACACCCTACAGCCTCCATGGTGCAGATGGGCCCCAATTTTCTCTACATGAAGGAGCCCCCTCAGCATGTTTGTGCAGCTTGTCTCTCTAAACCAGCTGCTATGAGCTAACACCGCACATGCCCAGCACTGAAAAGAAACAAAATACCTTTTTGTTTCTTTTCAGTCTGACCCTGCCAGGCACCTTTTAAGAGTGCGTGGGGGCTCCTGAGAGAGCGTCCTCCACAGAGCGCTGCACGTTTTAGAGGGAAAAGGCAGCACAGAACTTACTGTAGTAGAGGTAGGTTTGCTGCTTCGCCCAGAGAAAAATGCCAGTGTTCCTTCACATTTTCAGATTCTGCAAATGCCTGCACATAATTCTTAGCAAAAAGAACAAATGGTAGACGGGATGCTGAACCAATCAAACATTCACTCCCAGTCATAGATCTGGGTTTAACCTGCCAGGCCAGGTCCTCCATGGACCAAAAACAAGCATCCTGGAACTGGTTTCAGGGTATCACCCTTCATCAGCCAGGCTAGCTTGACTCCGGTGGCATGGTGAGCACAGGACCCACAGGACCCACGTCTGGGCATACCCATCCCAGGAAGCACAAGTTCAGGAAGGACCACTACCTGCACATTTAAAGAGTTGTCAAGGCTCACAGGTCGATGAGGAAGCGGCACAAGGAGGAGAAGGCTCTGGGAAAATGGAAGTTCTTCCCTCAGGGACCCCCAACCTTGGACACTCAAAGCAAAGGAAAAGATGGTGGGGCAGGCCAAGGTACCTCCAAGGCACCGGTACCCAGCACCTCCACCAGCATACCATCACAATCACCTGTCCCTATACCTCAGCCCACAGACGAGGCTAGCTCATTTGAGCTTGGAATAAAGAAGGACCTGTCAGACCTAAAATTGAGGGTGGCAGTGCTTAAGCACAAGATGGACGCTAGCCACATTAGCCACAGGGAGCCTTTCTGCCCTTCCCCCTATACATAGGTTTAATGTTGGTTTTAATGGTTTTATAGCTTAGTTTAGGTTAGTTGGTGTAGTTATAGTGTAGGGGTAGTGGTTTTAGGGCTTTTGTAGGGGTGGGAACAATTTTAGTGGGTAGGGGTACTTTGTGATTTTGGGGTGGGGGCTTGATGTGTTTTAGATGTGTAATTACATTTTTATTCCAAAAAGACAAAAAATATATGATTGTTTAGGATTCTATGTGTAGTTAGTTGGTGTTTAGGTGTAGTTTCTGTGGTCCTTGTGTGAAGACGTGCCTTAAGGGCGGTAGGGGGTTGATGTTTATTATGTTGTGCTAAATGTGTAGAGTAAGCGAGGTTAAGTTAAGGTAGTTTTAGATAGAATGTAGGATAAAGTAGTGTAGGTGAGGTTAGATTAATTTGTTTAGGTTAGGTAGTTTTAGAAATGTAAAATGGTCTGTTGACATTAAATGCCATTGTTTGCCACATACAGGTCTACATCATGATTTACTGTCTGGGAGTTAGCATGTGTGCTCAGGTAATGTTATGTACATGCATTTGTCTTTGCTAGCAGTGTTTGGCAACATGTGTGAGTAGGTGCTTTACCGATGGATAGGGGTATGTCAGGTTGGCCATGGCTTTACATTATCTATCTACAGACATTGTTGAGCAGTGCACGTAGCAATCATGACGGAAATGGTACACAGTGCAACACATGTATTCACATATGATTTCTCTGTATGGGTACGTCATGCGACATGCTTTGGAAGAATGTTGTGGTCAAAACATTCACCCAAATTGAAGGTTTTTAGACTCAAACACTGATGGCTGCCCTCTAGACACTCACACTTGCAGTGTTTACTTGTCAGCCCAATGTTGTTTGCTTGCTTGTATCCATGGGTAGACCCGGCACTTGTGGTGTGATTTCATTCACCATTAACATTCACTGCACAACACCTGCTGCACTTCATTCTTTCAACCTTGAGTAACCACTTGAGAGTCAACACACACATAGAGTTCACCAAATTTGGTTCACTCGCCCTGTCTAGCAGTGTCTTCCCTGACTCCAAAAACACATGTTCCTTTGATAAGTAGTTGGTATCTTTGCCTCACAGAATGCACAATAGTCAACTTGGTCCAGACTCCAACAGACAGACAACAAACAGGCAGTACTAAGTGCACTTATTATCATGCGCAAATCATGGTGCGGCTCACAGGTACAGTTCATAGGACAACAACTCCAGATGTTTTGAGCCAGTGGATGTCCAGACAGAGTTCATGGGGGTAACATGTCATGGGACATGTGGAGGAGAGGAGTGCTTCAGTGAGGAGGATGACCACAATGTCATTAGGGAGGAAAGGCCACATTGACAGTCCACGAATGGTTAAGATGAACAGGGGGAAAGCAAATTGAGGACAGTGGTAGCTGAGGTGCAGTCCACATCTTCCTCCTCTGATGTATGCGGTGTCTCCCATGAGGGGGGTGTTGTAGGTACGGCAGCCGAGTGAGACACTTACACATCAGGGACAGAAGATGTGGATCCTGTGCCGGCAGCAGCATTCATCTGCGCCAACAGATGAGGCAGCACAGCAGCAATGAGGATCTGCTGGTTTTGCAAAACACCAGCAACGTTGCGGTGGTAGGCAGCCATGGTAGCAAAGTTGTAGTCCTGCTTCCACTCCATGGACTCCAAGATGTTTTCTATTGACCCCAGATGGTTGGCCACCTTGCTGCTGCCACTTTGACAGGATATTTGTTCATGCCTCTGCCTCTTGACACCAGCGATGTCAGCCAGGGACTGCTGGAGGCCATGGAGCAGAGAGTAGGCGCCTCTGATGGCCGCAGTGTTGTCCCTATTGGGACTGAGGCACCCACGGACTCCCTCTAGGGTGGCCACCATGGTCTCCATCCCCGCCCGCACCTGCTCTACCATCTCCTGCTGGACTCCTACTGCAGTATGTTGGAAAGTAATCTGTGGGTCCTTGAAGTCCAGGGCTCTGGGTGGGGTGGCAGGTGGTGACTGTTGGTTGGTAGGCAGGGGATGTGGAGACCCCACAACGCTGTTAACCCTCCCCGTGTCCAGAGATGGTGTCCCTATGGAATCCAGGAGTTCTTGGAGGGTGTCCTGGTTGATGGTTTGCAGGTTGTCATCCCCATCATCGCTGATGTCTGGGACAGCGTGCTAACAAGGTGAGGGTTCATCCTCTGCAATGAGATGGAGAAATGCTATTGCTGATGTCGCTAAGATGTTGACATGAGTAATCCAGTTGCCAATCAAGGTTCAATACACATCACTTTCAGTTCCTATTTGATGCGTAGGACACGTGTCACGCAAGGGTATGGATTGCAAATTGCACTGTATTTCCCTTTAAGATTACTGGATCTCAGCATTGTTCTCACTACCACCGTGTGCCTACTCTGAGTGGAGCGACCCTGTCATATTAGTCAGATTACGATCACTGACGTTCAACTCATTTCATGACCACAGTTGATTATCTGCAGGGTGTCACACATCGTTTTAATCAGACCAATGCACTTGTATGTGTACATGCGTCCTCTAGCTGTTCCCAACTAGGTCCTGGCAGCCGACTTACTGCCACACAGTGGTGGGACCCAGATCATGCTACGACACCTACATTATGCGTGACCATATCCAATGGACTGACTTAGCAGGCTGCTATGGAGTGATATGGGTCAGGCAGCACCCCACATGGTAGTAGTGGTGGGAATGGTGACATGTACCTACCCAGTTTTCTACGACAACTCGGCCCATCCACCTCAGCCTCTGACCTTCCTGGACTCGTGTCCTGTAAGGTGAATAAGTAGTTCTCCCTATCCCTTGATAGTTCTCTGTATGGCATCCTCTGACTTGTACATGTGACACAGTAAGACAATTTTGGACCAGATTTCCTCCTGGCACATACCACTTCTTCACCCAAGCCCATATGACATGTAGAATGTAATACCACAATGGGCTGTTGTCTGTCATCCCTAACCAGCTGCTACACAAGTGTGACCCAGTCATACGCAGCAGTGCATGTGTATTTTTGAGAGTACCTTGCAGTACACATGTCCCTTCTCACCTCCTTGCAATGCAAAGTCTCCCCAGTCAGACAGAGTGGCAGTTTGACGAGCACAGCAAGCACCTACTATGCACTGCACTAGCAGGAGCCCACCAGGGCCACACACCATCATTTGTTTTGACACACAAGGGGGCATATTTACAAGGGCATTGCGCCACCAGAGCATCACTTTTTACAACACTCCATTTGTGCATTGCCTTCCTTCATGTGTACAAGGCGGCACTAAGCCACTTAGCATGGCTTAACACCACCTTGGAAATATTCTCCCCTTTGACACAGTTTTCTGAGTCAAAGGGGCATGCAATGTGTGTTGCTGTAGGCGTTCCCATGCAAAACCCATTGCTGTTTGGCACTGCCCCAGATTTACAAGTAATTGTAAATATGAGGCTGTGCCAAAAACTGACGCCTTTCAAAAGGAGGTTTTAGAGTGGGTCAACGAGGAGAAATACTATTTTTTCTCCCTGGTTTTTGCTCTTTCTATGTGTGCTGCAGAATGCAGCACACTTAGAAGGAGCAAAACACCATTATTGATTGTTTATGTGTAGGAAGGGATGCACCATATTTACAGGAATACGTGCCACTCCATGTGCTCACCTCTGCCCGGTGCAAAAAGAACAGCCCTGCGCCAATGCAGGCACCCTTGCATCATGGTGCATGGTTGCCTGCATTGCAGGGATGATTGTTTATGTGCAGGAAGGTGTCCCTTCCTGCACATAAACAATCGTCCCTGCAACGCAGGCACCCTTGCACCATGATGAGCACTGGGGTGGCACTTATTCCTGTAAATATGGAGCATCCCTGCATTTTTGTAGGGACACAGCTCAGCGCACTAGAACTGTTTGCGCAGACACGCTGTGCCATTTCATTGTATATATGCCCCATGGTCCTCTGGTGTGCATCATTTGCATTCACCCCCACACCCAGTCAGATTTAGTAGATGAGAGGAGTTCACGTGGTCCCTACCATGGCAGCTGAAATCTGTGTGCTCTGACCCTGCATGCCAGGACAGCTGCGTGCAATATTGTTTAATCTAGGCTACTATGGACAGGGCTCTTGAAATGTCCCTATGTGTAGATACTTTCCATGGCCCACATATCCCCCACACCTCAGGTGTGTTGTTTCTCCTCTGAGAAACCCATTCCATGCTATGAATTTGCAGGCTAGGTTAATGTGCATGGGCCCAGGTGAGACAGAGAGGCATATTTCCTAAACATATGGTGCAGCGCAGGACCGCAAACCATCTTGCTGCACCAAGCTGTGTCATTAAGTAGGTGCAGGGATGCGTGTGTTTACAACAATACAACGCATCCCTGTGCTTTCCTCTGTGCTGGTGCACAATAGGCTGGCTAGCGCCAACACAGGTACCATTGCATCATGGTGCAAGGGTGCCTGCTTTGGTGGTCGGCTGCTGTTTGTAAAGAGATAATAGCGAATAAGGGGGATGTTTTTCACCGAGTGGTTCTGAGTTCCATTAAACAGACAATGAGAGTGAGGCTTAAGTTGTCTATGATGTCACTCAGAACCCTGAGGACGTGAAGACCAGTCCACCTCATTTGGGAGTTTGCCAGCATCCAAAAGAGATCAGGTTCCTCTGTAGCACGATCATCAACCCATTGCGGGTAACAAAATAAGAAAAGTCTGCCCGTCATGGTAGTGGGGCAGAGTGGGCTTGGCACTCTTGAGACACCCTTTCATGACACATATATATATAGACCTACTCCATAGGAAAAGCTACAGTAACCCATAGAGAGAAAATAGCAGTTTTAGTCTAGTCACTATAAGGGTGTCCAGGGGACTTTTGCTATTTTTAGTAATCTAATTGGGAAGAGTAATCTACATACTTTATTCAGAGTATAGACCCCACCAGACTAACAATGTACTGTTGGCATCACATTGATAGGACTGTTGGTATTAAAAGGGTGTGCAATCTAGATCAAGCAATCAGGAGGAGGAAAATGGAAGGCTAACCATATTGCATCAGTCCCCAATCAACTTCACAATTCAGTCCCTCTCTGATACATACCAGACCACAAGCGTGGAACTAAAATACAGTTCAGAGCCCCCTGTGGGCATTACTCCATTGCATGGGTTTTCACCCTTGTGGTTCCTGTGTGATTTGTAACAAGAGAACACAAACGGATGTATTGATCTGGATCTTTGGACCTCATAGGAGCAACAGACATTTTCAAACTGTAAGAGTGAAAAAGTGTTTCACAAGCTGAACGTCCCTCTGGAATAAATATATATTGGGATGATTACCAGGAAGATTAAGGCCCTCTTCACAGAACACAGTAGTAGCCTCTGTTGCCAAAAACAAACTGCTAAATTTGTGACTCATTAAAGAGGAAAGAAATGCATATGATGAGGTTGCAAGACGTTTCGCAGAAAAATTGTAGCCCACAGTAAAAGACCATTAAATACACATGTTCTACATGCAAAGGACCATTCTATGATATACCAATTGGGCACACACAGATGGAGATTGAATGATGAAGATGAATGGGGCCTACTGCAATAGTGTTAGCAATCCATTTTTCTTCCTCTAAATGCTCCTTTTAAATTACATGCCCTTTTAATACTACCCATTCTATCAATAAGATATGATAACATTGTTGTATTAATGGGGCCTGCACACTGCACCATTAGATAATTAAAAAGAGTGAAAACCTTGTTCCTAAGTTCCCTGGATGTGTGATATAGAACACAATACATACCTAAAATTAGGTTGTGTCTTCCCCTTACATTTTTTTAATTCATCAAGCCATAATTTGTTATTGTTGGTGCCATAATTTGTTATTGTTGGTGCCATAATTTGTTAATGTTGGTGCCATAATGTGTTATTGTTGGTTTCTGACTCCCATCAGATTCGAACGTTATATTGACAATGTCACCTACCAAAGAAAAACCCCTTCCACTATCCACCATGGGCAATAAACACTGGTGGTGTCCAAACTCATTGGTTAAGGAACAGGAGGAAAGGTAATCTGATATTGATAAACACCTCAAAGGTAAATGCTTACCATACAGTCAAACAAGATGGAGGACCCCCTTGATTTTTCCTAATGTCAGATTGCTAACCAACCTCTGCTCTTTCATTTTGTTTCACCATACCAAGCTCTAATATTTGCTCTTCCTCATGTGCTCCTTTTCTATCTGCCCTATGAAATGTGTGTATTTTTATATGTAGCTTGGCATGTTGAGGACCTTTTTAGCATATATCTTGACAAACATACACTGCATGTTGTGTCTACGACACACGTTATGGCAAGTTGCTGTGCTGTGACCCCTGGTGATGGGATAGCATGAAACATACAATTACCTGGTACTCTTCCACTAGGACTTGACATTGCTTCATAGTATTTGAGACTCAGGTATCATTGACAGTTGTCTATGTTGATTGTCTGGCGGGTCAACCCGTGTCCCATTCAGGAATCTACTGCTGTACAACTAATAATTAACATAGTTTGATGTGTGTAATATGTTTCTTGCAAGTTACTGTGCCTTTCCGAGGCAACTACATTGTTACTGGCAAGTGCTACCATTTTATTGGTCTCCCTTACACCAAGACACCAAAGCTAAATAGATTCTATATAATGCGTACATTTGAGTAGGCCTGTAGTCCTGGTGAAGCCTCTGACCTTGTTAGATATCCGAACTCAGAAACATGTTAACTATCCTGTAGTGATAATAAGGGTCATAATTAACCAACTAGTTTTTAACCTTCTGGGTAGTGGGCACAGAGCATAAAAGAACAGAAACCACCAAAATTAAGTGATAGGGACCTATGAAAAAATAACTTCTGGTCCTCCTATCACTTAATATAGTAAAGCTTATTCAAAATAAATATTAACTCATTTAGGAAGGTATCAGAAGCCTGAAAACAAAAACCTGTTGGACTTGCGCCAAAAATGACCATTGCAATGATGAAGCATGCCACCTAGTGTGGGTGAGAACATTGCATGCAGTTAAAATAACATTTTCTTTCTCTCACTGTATACACCAGTGATGTAATTCTCTTATTATGGACTTGAAATCCCAACTATCAGAAAGAAGACTGAGATTTATGTTTAAAAGAGGTTGTGCAGGGTGAGTGTCAAAGTCTGCTTCCCACCTCCCCCAGTTTATCGTGGTTATGTATATTCATTGCAGCCCTGGCAGCCACAGGAAATACATTTATATATATAGGTATAACTGTGAATGATGCCTCGTTGCACACGTTCCATCCATACAACCACATCTGAGTAATATCCCTAAATCCAACAATTTTAATTTTTGTAAATGTTTCCTGTTTTTCTGCTATCCTGTGAGTCGAATGACTAATAAAATGTAAAATTTACAATTTGAAATAATAGACATCCGTTCTACAAAGCTATCGTTTTGTGGTGCTTTTGTGGTCTCAACTATTATTCCTTTAAGCTCATTAATATAAACTACAGTACTAGTCTGTGGTATTTCTTGTATTCCAATAACTTAAGTACGTGGTCAGACCCGTGCGGCCCCTGCTGATTTCATATCTCTGTAACGTTCTACAATGTTGAGCCGGGTTTCAGGTACACTGTCAGACCTGTGCAGCCCTTGCTGATCTGTGTAACATTCTAGAATTCAGAGCTGGGTTTGAGGTACACTGCCAGACATGTGCAGCCCTTGCTGATTTCATATCTCTGTAACATTCTAGAATGCTGAGCCGGGTTTGAGGTACACTGCCAGACCCGTGTCGCCCTTGCTGATTTCACTTCTCAGGACCATTCTAGAATGCTGAGCCAGGCTTGAGGTACACTGTCAGACCTGTGCAGCTCTTGCTGATTTCATATCTCTGTAACATTCTAGAATGCTGAGCCGGGTTTGAGGTACACTGCCAGACCTGTGCCGCCCTTTCTGATTTCACTTCTCTGTAACATTCTTAAATGCTGAGCCAGGCTTGAGGTACACTGTCAGACCTGTGCAGCCCTTGCTGATTTATCATATCTGTGTAACATTCTAGAATTCAGAGTCAGGTTTGAGGTACGCTGTCAGACCCGTGCAGCCCTTGCTGATTCCACATCTCTGTAACATTCCAGATTGCTGAGCCAGGTTTGAGGTACACTGTCAGACCGGTGCAGCCCTTGCTGATTCCACTTCTCTGTAACATTCCAGAATGCTGAGCCAGGCTTGAGGTACACTGTCAGACCTGTGCAGCCCTTGCTGATTCCACATCTCTGTAACATTCCAGATTGCTGAGCCAGGTTTGAGGTACACTGTCAGACCTGTGCAGCCCTTGCTGATTTCACTTCTCTGTAACATTCTAGAATGCTAAGCCAGGCTTGAGGTACACTGTCAGACCTGTGCAGCCCTTGCTGATTCCAATTCTCTGTAACATTCTAGAATGCTGAGCCAGGCTTGATGTACACTGTCAGACCCGTGCAGACCTTGCTGATTCCACATCTCTGTAACATTCCAGATTGCTGAGCCAGGCTTGAGGTACACTGTCAGACCTGTGCAGCCCTTGCTGATTTCACACCTCGGTAACATTCTAGAATGTTGAGTCAGGTTTGAGGCAGAGGTGGCAGTTGGTATTGAGGAATGGCTGAGTCAGTAATAAACTGAGTTCCATTGCGACTTTTCATAGTCCTTTGCAACCAGTACCTTCTTTTCCCCGAATAAAGCTAAACAAATTGCTCTTGGTGGTTGTAGTGCTCCTTTCACTTTGACAACAGACGGTTCACTTCAACTGCTGGCTATTCATGTTAGGTGGAATAAATATAGATATCTTCAAAGGATCATAATCCAGTTCTTAATCTGATTACCACATCCCAGGAGTCATCATGGTTTTAATTCTATCATACAGCATTTCTTTTCACTGGAAGAAAAATGTAATGTGAGACTGCTGCCATCTATGTTTGTGGAAATCTGGTCTGGTGGGCCAATTTATTAAAGTTGATTTCCCTGATATTGCCACAAATATTGCCTGCAGCAAGCTCAAATCATACAGTCTTCGCTACCTTGCAAAACACCTATACAGCATGCCTTTGCAAGTTCAAAGGCTAGGTTTGAGGTACAGTGCCAGACCCGTGCAGCCCTTGCTGATTCTATATATCTGTAACATTCTAGAATGCTGATCCAGGCTTGAGGTACGCTGTCAGACTCGTGCAGCCCCGCCAGACTAACAATGTACTGTTGCATCACATTGATACGCGTTGGCCGGGCTGTTTCTTTGATGTATTGAAGAATAATAAAGAGAACTGTTTTGAGACTTCATACCACGGCCCCCATGTTATTCTGATATTGGAGAAGAGTACATTGTTATTGAAACCATTGAACTATGTGTACGTCATGAAAGGAGGAGAGAAGAAACAAAGAGAACAAACTCTACAATACAATTGTTGGATTCTTGATGCTCTCCCATTTGTATGCTGTTTCTGGTTTAAAGTATTTATGGTTTTGGAGTAGTTTGACCATTAGAGGGTGAGTACAGACTACTGTTACCTTGTGGAACTAGCACTTGTGCAGCTGTCTTTAGCCAGAACTACTCTTGCTGTGGGATTATTTGCATTTTTATTTCGGTGTCTGGGCCTATTTTCTGGGCTAGTCTGACCCTGTTAGAGGAGAAGATATTTGTTGGCAATTCTCTACACCAAGATTGGATTTTACTATTTAGTGCACCAACATACCCAGACCTAATAAAATCAAGAACTGGCTTCTGTTGACAATCTAGGGGTGAGTGGCATGCTATTTTTAGTATAAGACGAAGGTCGCTATCTGTGTGCAGTAACACAGTTATCATAACACTAATAGACAGCCTAAATGTTACATTTAACTGGGAAGATAGTAGTATCAACAAACAGAATACGCTTTCATGCCATTGATTTTCGTAATCAGATTTACTAAAACACACCACACCCCAAGGGATAGCAAAGTGTTGTGCAATTGGTAAATATGCAAACAGTAAGTACACAGTATCAATTAGGGCTCGGCTCCTATGCCCATCAAATAGTGAACTCTATTCGAATTTTAGGCTAACGAACAAATATGCAAAGTTCTCAAATGCATTTCATTACTTGCATGTTTGCAATGTGCTTATTCATTGTGGATATTTTACTATCTGATGGACCCACAAGCTCAACCCTATCACAGAGGTGCTGCACAGACTGTGCAAGGTGCACACCTACCCACACTGCGTGGCAGAGGGCCATGAGCAGTGATATTTTCAGTAGGCAGTGGCTAGGAGCCCAACCACAACTTCCTTCTTTTTTTGTTGTCCTGAGGCCCATTCTGATTAGAATAGGACCTGAAGCGGTTTGCGGCCTCTTCTAAAATGTACTTGCAATGTCAATTGGGTGTTACCTCATTTAGATGTGGATTTGGCCATGTGCAGTTATTGAAGTATGCATAGGAGCAAAAAGACAAAATATGCTAAATGTGTGCCATTTGCATGGTGCTATACACATACCGTCCCCCATGGGGTGCTCCTTTGGAGGGGCAAGAAGGGCCTCAAGCCTCTGTTGCAGGGATTCTGCTCAGGAACAGAACTATGCTTGGGACCATGGAACATCAGCATGTAGGGACTGAGTCACCATACCCCATCAGTATCTATGAGCTCAAATCCGACTAGCTATAGTGCCTCACTTGCCCTCCTAACCCTTCTAGAGAGATAAGTGATATGACATTTCAGAACACAACTCTCTCGACCCTCTCAGGGATCGTGGTAGCAGGTCACCCCCTTTCGTACTCTCACTCGTACTTGTCCACAATAAATTGAAAAGCGACACGAAGAAAGTTTACAATAGTTATTTAAACTATTGTGCTCTAATATGCAATAATTGCGCCACAACTAGAAAACAAATGCAGGTCAGTAATGTCATTAGCATGATTAAAATACCACATACAATAAAAAGCCCTGTCATATTAGCAGACCGATTTGCCTAAACCCACCCTCACTACAGAAGCTAAGTGACTATAGATTATAGATCTCTGGGCTTAGTGGCGGACCCCATACCTTAGCATACATAGATAGTTGCTCTACATCTCAGATGACGCAGTCCTCTCATCTCAGGACCTTTGCTCTGTCTGCAAGTCTCCGCTCTGTGTTATTTAAACGACATGTCCCAGGTTATATGACAAAGCATGTGTTTTCAAAAAAAGCAACTGGGCATCTCTATTATGTCTAGGTGCTAGTGTCCGACCACAGAGAATAACAAGGAGCAATGTTGTTTGACCTTGCCTAGGATGTTCAGGCTAAATCCCCAGTAAAGAACAAAAGACAAAAACATGTAGGGGCCGATTCACAGAACTAATCTGAGATAAAATCCTAAACTTACTACTTGTGGTATTCACAGAAGGCATTTAGTAGTAGTAAAGTTAGGACTCCTAACTTTACTACTACTAAACTGAGACAAAATCCTAACTTACGACTTTCGGTATTCACAAAAGGCATTTAGTAGTAGTAAAGTTAGGAGTCCTAACTTTACTACTGCTAAATTCCTTCTGTGAATACCAAAAGTAGTAAGTTTAGGATTTTATCTCAGATTAGTTCTGTGAATCGGCCCCGTACTGACTATGTGTGAAAATACAATGTGGCACAAAAACAAGTGTGATATTCGGTAACATGTGCAAAGCAAAAGTGGCCTATAATGTGCAAAATTAGGCTAACATAGGGAAAATGACAATGGGCCATGTAGGAAACACACGACACCTCCTTTCACAGGGAGACCAGTGGGCTCCTGTACAGAGAATGTGTGTGTAGAAGGGGCCACACTTTTGCTATATGTATACAATGATGTTTTGCCCATGCCGTCAGGCAAGCCACAGGCCCACAAGGTTGCGACAAACTGTGACAAGTTGTGACAGCATCTATGATCACCCCCACCCTTATGGAGTTCTTCAGAATGTCCCTAAAGAGTATTGGAATTCACCTATAAAAAACAATGGTGGATAAACCATTGATGAGAAATTTCTGTTCTGCACTGTGCCAGTTCTAACTCCTGCTAAGTCACTGCTTAAGGACACTTACAGATAATGAAAAAATGTAATGGCATTTTTACTTCTGAGGTCTGTGACCTGCGTGTATCCTAATGTTGAACTAAAGGATGAAGTGAGTAGGGGATGAAGCCAAGCATTAAAGCAAGCAGTGACACAGGCAATATATTTTGCATTGGCAAGCTGGTGCGATGGTTATCTAGTTTTTATTTTATTATTGGAAGTCTATGCCACAAAAATAAAAGAGAATCGAGAAACAGGAGTAAACCCGTTAACTGTCGAGACCCGGGTATAGTATATAAACAAGGAACAACGTCTCAACCAGTGGTCTTTTAGAGGGCAAATACATAAAAGGATTCAATCAATAGGAGAGGAAAAAAGGGAGACCACAAGAATTTTGTAAGGAGAAGGTAGATTCTTATTTGCAAGTAGTTGTATCAGCCCTACAATACAGTGTATGCATAAGTAACCCAAAGGTTGGTGTGCACATATCGTGCTCGTGACAGTGAACGGCGCAGTGACACAATAAGGTGAAAAACAGCGTGGACGGCACAACAAAAGTAATAATACAGAAGACTTGGAGGTCAACAACACAATGGTGATTATGTACAGGGCAGGTTTTTTGCTTGGGTTGACCACAGTGATGCCCGAGGTTACGCAGAGTGATCGACGGCGTTTTGACCTGTATGATTCCAGGTCATCATCAGGACCAGGTTACTTTAATCAGTTTGGGTGCTGTGGTGGTAGTTGAGGGTCGGGCGGGATGGAAAACGAGATGTAGAGGGTCCTGGCTGGCTCTGTAGGGTAGGGAACAAGAAAAACGCAGGTACAGTCGTTATCCTGATCGGGTAAATCGCGTAGAAAGTGCAAAGTAGGGTTGAAGGTCCAGAGGGCAGGTGTCAATGGACCTTGACTTGAAGTCAAGAAAACCGCAGGTGCAATCGTTGAAATTGTCTGGAAATACGCGTTGAAAGTACGATGCGGGGATGAAGGTCCAGGGGGCAGGTATCAATGGACCATGACTTGAGGAGAAATCCAGAGGCCTCGGTTAGAAGACGCGGTCCTCGGAGGCACAGGAGTGAATATCCAGCAGCGAAAAGTACTGGAACGGGCGAATGAAGCGCCCCGTGTCATAGTCCACGTCTGTAATAAAAGGACGAGAAAAAAAAGAAAACATGCCACCACCCAAACCTGGTGACCACATGCCTGCAATAAGAATTATAATAAAAAAATAATAACTGCCACATATAATTTTAATAGAACAGTATATGTGCCTACCAGCAGGCAGATATACTCAGAACAGTTATAGAAGCCTTATTGGTTTTGGTCCATATCACAGGAAAATCTCCTTATTGGTGCAAACAAATGTACTATTGGCTTTGAGTTACTGTAACTTGAAGACACAGTTTAAGCACTAAAAGGATGAATACAAAAAAATTAAAAAAGGGTAAAGAATGGAAAGAAAAAGAATAGTCAAAGTACAGTATTGCCCAACAGCCCAACAGCCCTGGCACTGAAGTGCACTTTTATTTTTTTTAATCAATGCAAAATGACGTCACTCACAGTTCAAGATAGCCAATGGCTTACGTGGGGTGACCCATTGTCTCTTGCAGTATGCTGTGTAGTACAGAGGCAAAATATGAATGACTGTTTAACAGACCAATGGATCAAGAAGGCTGACTCAAAGCGCCTTTATGTATGAATCTATTGTGCATTTTTTATTCATTAAGTTTTAGATTATGAGAGGCTGGCAGAACAGTTGCTAAACGTGTTTCTAGGCCAGACTTCAGAAAGGGCAAGCTTCACTAGGGCTTTTAAAAGTTTCCAAAAACCAATTAATGCATTGACTGTTTAAGAATAGCCCAATGTTTATGTCATTCTACCTGAAATCTAAAAGTATAAAACCAAGCAACAACAATATGCCCCTCAAGTGCCACAACCAATATTGCTGTGTAAAAAGGCAACCTGTTAAAAGAGAGAATTTCTGCACACGTTGATTACCTGTTCCACTCAGCTGCATTGCCAAATTACTGACTGTATTTCGTAAATATAATATGCAGGCATGCTCACATTTTTGGCATTGAAATGTATACTTTTTTAAAGAGGCCTACTGCGTTCCTACCTTCTTATTACTTCGCGAGGGAAATGAATACACCCAGCACAGCAAACTGTCCTCATAGCCCCACCTTCCTCTAACAAAGACCTGTTATTCAGGTAATTGTGTAACATCCCAGATTTCTCTGTCCTCTGATTCCAGTCCCGTCACGCTCGGTTCTTTTAGGTGGAATCTGCAGGACTGACTGTTTTATGGTTGATTTGAGTAAAGGTGAGGTTGTCTAACCTCTTCTTAAGAGTAAAGACACAGCCGGGTTTTGAGGATGACCTGTACACATGCTAATATTCTGTAGTGAAATTAATCGCATGCAAGTTTGACTCACATGTATGCCTTGTGGATATACCGAAAACCTAACTGGATGACACTGTTCGGTGGCTTGAAAAGCCCTGCTCTATAAATGTACTGAAGTAATTTCCTGTGAAAATGTATGCATTTTTAAAGTTCAATGGCTGACGCTTGCGCAAGCATTATGCATAACTAATAACAGGTGTCACATAAATTGGGTCTATTTTACAACGATTTGTGCAGGAAAAGTAGTGCCCGCTGATGTTGCAGAGATAGTCCTAAATGCACTCATGGGACATGCGTATTGTGAAGGGGCAGACTCTGTCTTACAACGTACAACTGCAGTGTATTCCATTATAAATCGTAATGCACCACAGTTAGGACAATACATACAGGGCCTCATGTACAAAGATTCCAAATAGGAAATCATAAATTGTGACTAATAACAATTCGCAATTTGCGATTTCTTTTTTAGAATGTACCAAAATGGATTCTGTAGAGTGGCTGCAATTTGCAAAATGACTTCTACCAAATGTATTTTGGAAACCTACCCATGTATTAATAGATCAGTTCACAAAATACAGAATTGTAGTGGGTTGCAATACGGCCTATCTCGTCAATTTTCATGAGGTAGGCCACAAATTGTGACCCACTACGATTGGCCGCAATCACAGGCACACTGCCTTGCTCGGGTCAACATATCTGTGATTTCTTTTAAATAAAACAATCTTTTTTTTTAACATGCAGTCTGTTTTCCTTTAAATCAAAATGGGATGCTTTAAAAAAAAAAGAAAAGTTACATAAAACTTTTTAATGAGCAGAACCCCATGAACCATAGAATCTTTTTTATGAGCAGAATTCCATGAACCATAGCCTGCTCCTAAAAAAACGTTTTTGTCAACATTCACAAACGAGAAGGTGTCCATTAGGGCCCCCTTAACGTTTGTGAATGGCTTACCACCTCCTTTCAATTGGTGGTAACATTAATATTTTGTGACCGGATTTTGGTAGCAAAACATGATTACATACCATAAAGATTCAGCATTTGGAAGGGTCGCCCTTAACACGCCCCTTCTAAACCATGATTCCCAATGGTTTCCTAAACTAATTTATTGATTCGAAAAATCTTTTCCAAAATGTTAAATGTGTTTAGTATATTTAAAATGGGTTTAGTGGTTGCAAACGCACTGAATTACCGAAGCAGAGGTCTGAACGTTTTTTAGGGCAGCTGAAGCGGAGCTCCATTGAGGGACTTGCAGCTCCAATCTTGCTGCAGCATGTTGTACCATCCAGAGTTTGTGGATTAGCTATTTGGAGAAGGCTGCATAAAGACGATTGCAGTAGTCAAGTCTTGACGTAGTACGGGTGAAGGCGGCGGTTTTCCTGTTGGTGAGAGGGAGGAAATGAAAGAATTATTCTAGGGACTTAACCAGGTTGAAACAGATGTATGCAACTGCTGCGGCTTGTGGGTTAAAGAAGAGGGTAGTGTCAAATTTGATCTCTAGATTTTTTGCTACTTCCACGGTGGCAGAAGGTGGAGGTTCGGAGTTGGGCCACCATAGTGTAGGGGTGAATAGGTTTGATTTGCCGAAAAGTAATATTTCGTTTTTTGCCTGTATTGCCTTTGAGGTGATTGTTTTGCATCCAGAGGATGATATTGGGGAAACAATTTTGAAAGTTGAGTTCAGAGCTGGAAGAACTTTTGTCTGAGGAGAGGATCAGCTGTGTATCATCAGCTTAGGAAGTGGTAGAGATTCCATATGAGGCAAACAGGGAAATGAGAAGGAGCGGGGGCGTATAAATATTGAAAAGGGTGGGGCTAAGGAATGAGCCTTGTGGCACTTTCATTGTGACTGATCTTTCGGCTGATGAAAATTGTCCTAAGGCAACTGTTTGTGTCCTGTCCTTCAGAAAGGATATAATCCAGGATAGAGCCTTGTGGGAGATCCCTATTTCTTGGATCCGCTGAAGGAGGATGGAGTGGGAGATGGTATCGAAAGCTGCAGAGAGATCAAGCAATATCAGCTCCGCATTGTTGCCAGCATCCAGAGTCATCTTACTAGTTTCAGAAACTGAAAGTAGGGCTAAATCGGTAAGGTGTTTGGGTCTGAAACTGGATTGTCAGATGTATAGTGTGTTGGAATTTTCTAGAAAGGAGATGAGTTGACTGTTTACGATTTTTCCAAGATTTTTGTTAATACCGAAAGTTAGGAAATGGGAATCAGGTTCGAAAGAGTGGTGGGATCTGCTAGGGGCTTTTTTGTAAGGGTTTTACAACTGCCCAGTTTCCAGGCTGAGGGGACTTCCACTGAGGTTAAAGATGTGTTGAGGATCTGATTGATTATTGGGTTGACAGTGTCTATGGCCGAGTGTAGTATGGCCGGCGGGCATGGGTCGTATGGGGAGCCAGACTAGCAAGAGAGAATGGCTTGACATGATTGGACTAGAGAAATTTCCTAGAAAGTGGTCAGTCGGGCATATATAGTATTGGGGTGACTACCTGGGAGGGGCTTAGATGTTATGTCGATTGTGGGAGTGGGTTTGAACCTCTGACTCTTGTCCTCAGAAAAGGTTGCAATCTGATCGCAAAGGACCTGGGATGGGGGAATTTCTGTTGAAAGGGCTTTAGGCTGTAGAAAGACTTTGGAGATTTTGAAAATGGTTTTAGGGTTGTGGCGGGTCTCCTCGATTTGGGAGGTAAATTAGGATTTTTTGGTTTCTTTGACCAACTTGTGGTAGGATTTCTGTGCTTCTCTAAAGTGGGACAAGTCTTCTGATTTGTAGGCCTGATGCCATTTGCATTCAAGCTGCTTGCAGTGAAGCTTTTGTTCTGCAAGGGCTGGGGAGAACCAGGGTGCGGAGTGATTTGGCCGGCATTTGTTAGGGTGAACTGGGGTGCTAGTTCGTTGGCTATCCACGTATTAAAGGAGTTAAGGTCCTCGGCTAATCTTCCAGTAAGGGTCGGGCGGTGGTGAAATGTCGAGTGCTGAGCTTAGGGTTTGTCTTCATCGTTCCACATTTACACAGAGTGGTGGGGGTATTGTCCATGGGGCGCGAGAGGGAGTCATGGGTGTTGATTAATAGTTTGAAGGGGACTAGGCAGTGGTCTGACCACGATTGGGTAATAGGGTCTTCAAGAGCTAGCTGGGTATGGTTGGTGCAGATCCCATCAAGGGTGTGTCCTGCCGTATGTGTGGGAGCAGGCACAGGTTCAGGGAGGCCTATTATCTTTAAGGTGTCTATGAGGTTATAGTGGCTTCTGAGTTGTCTAAGTCGTCAAAATGATAATTGAAATTGCCAAGGGCAGTAAAATTGACATAGAGAAGTAAAAAAGGGACACTTGCCTCCCCGAATGTGGCTAGAAAGGTGGATCCTGGCAAAAGATTGTGGAATACTCTTGGAAAGGCTGGAAAATTGAGTAGACATCTGTAAGTATCTCTTCTGTCCAATGGTATACAGAAAAATAGTATCAACTCCGTGGACCCAGCTTCTTGATCAGAGTAATTTTGTTTACCTCAGTTATCACCATTCTCATGCCTGCTCTTCAGTATCCATGTGCGCCTTTTGTTGCAGCTTCACAAGTAAGACTAGATACATTTAAAAATCAAGCTGACACATCTTTCGTCAGATAAGGGAGGAATTCCTCTGCATGAATAGAGCTAAAACAGAAATCGTTGTCCTTAGTATAGCCTCAAGCCGGGCAACATCATCAGCAACTTCATCCGAGGTAAAGAACCTAGTGACAGGCCTCAATTCTGAGCTGTCCTCTATTTCTTACATCAGCAGTGTGGTCAAAGGGGGTCAGCCTGAATCTCTTCATCTTCCATGAAATTCTGAGCATTCCCAAACTGTTCACCACATGTAGTACTCAAAATTAAATAAGTAACTTAACAACAGGATCTAAAGGCTGGAAAACCATGCAGCAAGAATGTGCCTGAATGTTCACAAGCATCATCAAATTAAACAAGCACTAAAAATGTTTCAGTGGTCCACCATGAACAAAAGAACCACGTTCAAGGTCTTCTGCACTGTCCACACTTTGCACTGTCCAGAAAGATTACGAGGGGGCCAAAACATGTATACTTTCTATCACCCCACTGCTAACTCATCAGCAATCTTGGCTCTATTGCTGTACATCTTATAACGGAATGCTCCTCCAAATGGCAAAAGCACAGGGGCAGACCTTTAAGACTTCAGGGCCCTAGACTATGGCTCTGGAACATTCTGGGCTCAAATCTGAGAGTCTGAGTTTGAGTTTAATTTATAGGTGCTTTTGGCATACAGTAACTGCCTTTCATACAAGCATAATTACATCACAAAAAAATTAAAAGAGAAGTTACAAATTGCAAACATAAGGTCTTCCCTTGCACACATGATGTTCAAGGGGCATGTAAACTAGGAATGCAACATGCAAAGCAGAGTAGTTTCTTAGTTAGGCTAACTTCCCGGAGGGATGATGCTGGAGGGATGGGACCTTCAGTTATTCAGACTTATATTTTGTGTTTTTCTCAGATTCTTTTCTTCTTGGTCCCAACTTTTAACAAGGTATCGCCCGGCCCATCTATTTATGTCTTTGGAGAAATTACTAAATAGAACGAGGTTATCTTCATCATCAGATTCAAGGTGTTCTTTGACTAAGATGCATTTGATGGTGCATCTTCTGAGGTGGGCATAGATGTGCAATTTAAGTACTACTTTCTCAGGTTCTTTTCTCCTAAGTCCCATGTTGTGGCCAGATATCTTCTTGTCCACCTGGTTACCTCCTTAGAGATGTCATTTAGAAGGAAGAAGATTTATTTATCATCACATTGAAGATGTTCTTTATCTAGAATACATCTGGAGGTGGTTCTTCTAATGCATAGATGAAACATCTTAAAGGAAAATGCGAGTTGTGTTCGGTTTTGCTACAAAAACAGTCTGTATTGGAAGACTGTTTTCTGGTTTTAGTAGATAGTTCAGAGAACGAGTGCCACTTCTACTTAGTGTGAAAAGTCTTCTCTTCCTGTGTTTTGTCAATTTTACTAGGAAAGGTTGTACGTGTGTTGAAATATGGAACAATCCAGCTTGCCCTGCTGGGTGAAAGTACTCTGTGGTGCTACATTTTGTGTCTCCTACCAAGGCAGTGAATTATTTGTAAAATGCCCAGTTTATTGTTTGTATTGTCATAAGCTTTACTGAAGGGCTACTCTATCTCACAACTAGATCAAGACGATGTACTTCTTTCTCCAACGAGTGGCAAAGGCAGATTTTTGACTGAGTCTAAGATGTTCTTTCCAGGCTTTATCTATCAAGTTTATTCCAGAAGATCTCATTCTTTTTAGATCGTATTTTGTGTGGGCCATTTGACATCTGCTTATGATGGAAGTATAGCTAAAGTTAGCCTATGGGGCAACAGTAGGAAATCCTGTTGGTTGCATTAGCAGACTTTTCCAGAGTTGCTTTAATGGCATCCAATTTTGGATGCTTTTTAATCCAGGTCCCAATGTTTGGCTCCATAGGCAATTTAACTTCCAGCCTTTGTGGGGACTACTCTGCAGAGGCACGCAGTGACTTGATGATCGTGGATGCGAACAATTCTAAGGATTGCATTAAAAGGAGCTTTGGATTTCTCTGTTGCCTTTTATGTGCAAGTCCCAATGGAGGTTGTTTGAGATATTGAGGCTAAGATAGGTGAATACATTTTCTTCATCAAACATTGTGTTATTGATGTGAAAGACTTTAGTGTCTTTCCAATTTGTTCTGAAAACCATGGGTTTGTTTTCTGCATATTTATTTCCAGGCCATTCACTTTGTAATATTCTGCCATTGCTGTGAGATGAGCTTGCAATCCTTTTGGGGTCTATGCGATCAAGATGTGGTCAACGGCATATAGAAGTGCAGTGCCTGGCAAGCTGTCTATTGTTGGTTCGTCTGGAGTTGCTTTCAGGGATTCCCTATGTAAGTCATTTACGTAAAGAGAAACAGAAGGAGAGCAAGTAGCCAGCCTTGTCTTTCTCAGCTAACTGAAGCAAATAATTTGCTGATTAGCCCTTTTCAGCCTGATTTGTGAGGTGGTATCAATGTGCAGCATTTTTATTAGCAAAATTAGTACTGAATCCAGGCCCATGTTTTGTTGCTTTTTCCATATTCCAAGCCTGGGTATCAGATCAAAAGCTGCAGTGAAATCAATAAAAGCTATGCAGAGTGGCATTTTTTTTGTCAAAAATATTTTTATTGGTTTTAAAGTGAAAACATTACAAGACAAACATTGGTGGGAGATACCAGCATAAGTCACAGATCAAGAGTACAGTATTCAGTTTGTGTACTAGGACTCAATCTGCGAGAATTGCTCATTACATGACTCCTACCAGCCCGACCGGGTAGATCAGGTATCACTATGCAAGCGTGTCACATTGGTAGACATGGTATTCTCTAGAAATCTCCTCTCCCCTCCTCCCCCGCCCACCCTCAGAAATTATCAGTAAACAAGAGAAGAAAGAAAAAAGAAATAAACAAACTTTGGTATCATGGACGGAAACGAAAAAGTAAAAAAAATTTCAGATTTGGTCGCGGTTGAGGCCTAGTTGACAAGGACCGGGGACACTCCAAGCCTCCAAGGACCCCTCCTCCAAACCAGGGGCCGCCCAGGGGAAAACTAGATATGGAAGAGGTGAAGAGCCCTCAATCTAGGCCCACAGGCGAACATGGGAAGACCCTCCGACAGGTACTCCATCAGGGGGGCCCAAACATAGTCAAACCCCTTTCTCGAGTCCTCCACAATGTCCGCCATTCTCTCCATCGCCAGTGCTCGCCATAATCTGGCGTGCCATTGTGTGAGGGAGAGGGCCTCAACCTTCTTCCAGGCTGCCGCTAATGCCATATTGGCCACCCCTAGGCACAGCCACATCACAGAGCGATCCCCTTGTGTTTGTCGTTTCAGACTGGGATCCCGAACTCCCAAGAGGGTGTGCTCCAAGGTTGCAGGAATTGGATAGCCCAGGATCAGTTTGATTTGGGATAGAATTTCCTTCCAGAAAGGCTTGATACGTTGACAGTCCCACCAGATGTGCCTGAAGTCCCCCAAGAGCCCGCAACCCCATCAACATCGATCGGAAGCAGTAGGGAAGATTGTGTGCAATTTCTGTGGGTGCAGGTACCAGTCGTACTTAATTTTATAGTGCACATCCCTTAAGAACATAGACCGGTTGTATTTGGGGATGTCTCTATATAGGGAGTGCCATTGTTTACCCTCCAGGGGAGTGGCCAAGACGGAGTCCCAGAACCTTTGGTGTCTAGGCGTTGAGTGAGACCCCAGAGACCGTATGAGTGAGTAGAGGAAGGAGATGGTCCCCTTCGTGGAGGCCCCTGCCTGTGCAAACTTCTCAATGGGGAGTAGCTCCCTGGTTGCGGCCAGCCGAACTTGTGGTTGTTGAAGCCAGTGCTTGAATTGTATGTATTGGTATTTGTCGAATGGCTGGAGTTTAAATAATTTAGAGCAGTCCTCAAATGTCAGTAGCTTACCCTGTTTATACAGGTCAGAGATCATAAGGCAACCTCCCTCCCGCCATCTGTCGAATGGTCCTTCCTGAAGGGCCGGCGGGAATTCAGGGTTGAAGTGAACGGGGTTTAAGGGGACGGGAAGGTGATAAGGGGCGTGGCTCTAGCAAGATCATCCCAAACCTTCAGAGTAGTGGCTGTGGGGGTGCTAATATAGGCATTTTGTGGTCGATGGTGTTTCTGCTTCCACAAGAGATCCCAAATTGTCCTGCCCACTATTTGTCGGTCCATGTGAAGCCAGAGTTTTTCGGATTCACGGAGGGACCAGTTGAGCCGCTCTGTAATATCCCAGGAAATCCGGCAAAGCCAGTCCCCCCTCCTCCCGCGCCCTAGTTAACACCTGGTAAGATAACCAAGCCCTCTGCCCCTGCCAGATGAACTTAGAGATCATTTTTTTCAGATCGAGAAAGAGAGCCCTGTCCACCGGGATCGGAAGACCCTGAAAAAGATAAAGCAGCCTAGGGAGAACATTCATTTTGACGGCATTGACTCGCCCTATCCAAGAGATGTAGGCTGTTCTCCATCTAGCCAGGTCTGCTTTAAGCTGGCATAGTAATGGAGGATAGTTGGCTCCATAGAGGTGCACCAGCCTGGGGGTGAGTCTGATGCCTAGGTATGTAATGTCTTTGTGTGTGATTTGGAAAGGGGACATTATGTCTATGCTCCGCATAGTCTCCTTAGATAGAGTTAGATTAAGGAGGTAGGACTTTGAAAGATTCACCTTAAAAAGAGTGGCATTTTTTAGAGTACTCTACTTCTGTTCCTCTCACTCCTAGCATGCCCCATGATGACGGGCTATTTAGACAGCCATACAACGTATCGCACGCAGCGGGCATGCCTAAGGGAAGACAGTATGTGCCCATCCACGGGCGGATCGCGCCAAGCGCCAGAACTCCTGCTCGTTTCTCCCCAGAACTGCCCCGATTAATGAGGTACTCAAAGAAGGAACTCATGGCATTTAGCACAGCAGGTGAGAATAGGCTTTGTGACACGCTTGTACCACATCTTGGTCCAGAACCAGTTAGCTGTACTTCCTGTAATTTTACTCTCAGAAATGAGGTCACTCAAGGTGAACGTCCCACCTGACCTCCTGACCCTGTTTCTTAAGGAGTCCCACATAAGGTTTTTACGTGATGAATGCAATGTCGTTAGTTAAACACAAATTGAACTTTGCGGAATTCCTAGGTGCCCATAAGCCAGACATTACATTTATTACGGAAACTTGGACGGACTCAGCTTCACGTACTGACTTGGCTCAGGCTATTCCAGTTAGATACTCACTTTTGAGATAAGACAGAGTAGGCAAGGGTGGGGGGGAGGGGTGGCTATTGTGCTGCAGGATTATCTTTCGGCATCCTGTTCCCCGGTAACAAGAAGTGCAGATTGTGAATTTCTCTCTTTTCAAATTGAACTTACAAATAATTATACTTTTAGAGGACTATTGGTCTACCGTCCTCCAGGTAGTAGAACTTCTTTTATCCCTCTCTCTAATATAAATCCATTACTTGAATCTACCATCAATTATCTAGATTGTTTGGTGCTAGGAGATTTTAACTTTCATCTCCAAAAGCTGGATGATAAAGATACATCTCTCCTGACTGACACCCTGGCTAGCCTTAGATTACATCAGAAAGTAAATCTTCCCACTCATAATGTTGGCCATACCTTAGATAGGCTTTTCACTAGTAACCCCTTTCTTCAGGTTATCGCTTCTCTACCACTGCTATGGTCAGACCACAAAGCAGTTGTGTTCAGGGTTAGCATTCCATGTCTACAAGGCGGGCCCCCACCTTTGGTTAGTAAAGGTCGGATCTTGAATAAAATTGATCCATTGGAATGTCAGTCGGTGCTGGCTGACACAAGACCCTCTGACCTGTCTGATCTCAATCAGGTCATAAAGAATTATTCATCATGGGTAAGTACAGCAATAGACATCGGAGAAAAACCCCTTCAGAGCGCTGGTTCACGGATAGACTTAGAGCCCAGAAACAGCTCTGTAGAGGAAGGAATGGTTATGAAAATCTAAATATGGCCCACAAGATAGAGAGACTTATTCTCACCCATTCGGGGACTATAAAAAGCTAATTATTTAGCGTAGTAAAAAGCCTAGCCAAAGTAATCGAGAAGGCTAACAACAATTGTAGTCAAGTGTTTTATAATACACCTGCAAGCTTTTTCCGGTCTAAGGTAGAGGACGATTTTAACACCTTTTTATCTAATAATTGTACAATTCCTGACCAGGTGGCTGAGATCGAAGGAACTTAATTTTTGGGAGTCTTAGATACTTTCACCCTACTCAGTACAGAATAGGGGCCAGATCTATAACTGTTTTTTGCGGTTGTAAACGGGAAATCGGCCCGTTTGCAACTGCGAAAAAGGGTCCTGGCATGTACAAACACTATTTTGCGAGTTGGTGACTTGCAAAATAGCGTTTGGGACTCTCGCTATTAGAAAGGGGCGTCCCATCCTAATAGCGAGTCACAATGGAATGTACCATTGTTTTGCGACCGCATTTACAGCCGCAAAACACTCGCAGTTTACCACCTACTTCAAGTAGGTGGTAAGCCACTCGTAAGGGGGAAGGGGTGCCCAGGGGACCCCTTCCCCTTTGTGAATGGATGCAAAAATATTTTTTAAGAGCAGGCAGTGGTCCCAGGGACCACTGCCTGCCCTTTAAAAATGAAACAGAAACGTTTCATTTTCCTTTTTTAAATGCATCCCGTTTTCCTGTAAGGAAAACGGGCTGCATTTAAAAAAAAACAACTGCTTTATTTAAAAAGCAGTCACAGACATGGTGGTCTGCTGAGCGCAGCAAGCCACCAGCCCTGGGAGTGCTAGCCATTCCTAATGGGGTCGCAAATTGCACCTGCCTCATGAATATTAATGAGGCATGCAAATTGCGGCTTCACTAGGAATTGCAAACAGTGTCTGAGACACTGTAGTACATTCCAATTTGCGAGTCGCAAATTGTGAGTCGCAAAACGACTCAATTTGCGACTTGCAAATTGGTGGGGTCGTACATCTGGCCCTAGGTTCTTAGTTTAGGTAAATCTACGAAATCAGGTTCCCTCCTAGATTCCTGTCCACCTAAAATTGTGCATCTTGCATCAGAAATTGTAAGTTCCTAGCTGACAGAAATCTATAAAGAGATAATTAAATCTAGGCTTTTTCCATTAGACTGGAAGAAAGCTTTCTTCTTTCTTTACTTGAAAACTGGCCTTAATCAATCAGAGCCTAGTAACTACAGGCCAATCTCCCTGCTACCTTTTCCATCTAAAATTTTAGAAAAGGCTTTGAACTCAGAACTTATGTCCTTTATGGAGGTAAATAGGGCCTTGGATTCTACACAATTCGGATTTAGGGGTGCACATAGTACTAAGACGTCCAAGATTGTGCAACCGAAGAGTTAAGATCCATTCTTGATGGAGGAGGCAGTGCGGCGTTAATTCTATTAGATCTATCTGCTGCTTTTGATATGGTCAATCATAACATCTTGATTGATCTGCTCTTTAATCTTGGGATAAGAGGCTGTGCTCTCAGGATGCTGAAATCCTTCCTCTCAGAGAGGAAAGTGCATGCCACTCTAGGGGAATTTACCTCTGAGGTATTCAGCCTGTCATGTGGGGTGCCGCAGGGCTCGTCGTTGAGCCCTACTCTGTTTAATCTTTACGTCACCCCACTGGCAAGGCTTATTAAGTCCTTCTGTTGTCTCAATAGCAGACAACACTCAGATAGTGGTGTTGGTATCCAGTAACCCAGAGGAAACAGCTACTAGATGTAACTCCTGTATGAAACAAATAGCTGACTGTTTGAGGGTCAATTGTTTAAAACTTAATTCCTGAAAAACTGAAGTTTTATTGCTGGGCGGTGATACCTCTTTCTGGTCACCCTCTTGGTGGCTAAAGGAACTGGATCTATTACCTACACTGATGAGAAAGTTCAGTCTTTGACAATAATTTGACTTTTGAAGGTCAGGTCAATGCTCTGGTCTCCACTGTTTTTTTTATTCTGGAGACCATCAGGAAGTTATGTCCTTTTATTCCACCGGAGTTTCAGAAGACTGTAGTTACAGCATTAGCCTTATCAAAACTGGACTATGGTAATGCTCTTTTTCTTAATATTCAGAAAAGACTTCTCCATAGATTAAAGATGCTGCAACATGCAGCTGCCCGGCTAGTGTTGAGAATTCCTAAATGCCAATCTGTCTCCGGGGATCTGGTCAAGTTGCACTGGCTCCCTGTGAAAAAAAGAATAGATTTCAGAGCACTATGTATAGCCTTTAAGGCTTTACACTACATTGGCCCGGCCTATTTACAGAACAGTTTAATTTGATACTTCCCCATGAGAAAGCTTAGATCATCCACCGCTAAGCTTTTGACGATACCCAAGATCAAATGAGCCTCCTTGGGAGGAAGATTTTTTTCTTGGGAACAGCTAAACTATGGAATTCCTTACCTATGAGTTTGAAGGATAGTCCAAATCTTTTGTCTTTCAGGAAATCCCTTTAACCATGGCTCTTTAGCAATTAGTTTAACTTTTCTTTCCTAATGTCAGAAGCAGTGCCAAAACACCCCAGGGCATTCGAGTGCTCTATAAACTAAAACATTCAAGAAAAGTACAAACTTCCATTCCCTTTCAAGTTCCCTAAATTTAGCACCTGACCATTTTCTTCTTTCATGAATTTCTGCCGAACCTCTTGCCCTTCTTCCAGGGTAAGGCAAAGATAAAATTGTCCCTTAAACAAGCTCTTGAGCTTAGATCGTGTTGGACATTTGAAACCTGTGCTCCAGCAATTTTAAATTGACCAATTAGCCCCAGGAAATCCCTTCATTGGCAAGCCGCCACTGCTGACATATCTGAAAATACCATGACTTGTGCCCTATCAGTTAGCAGAAAAGATTTCTTTTGGATGGCTCTAGATAAATTAGCCTCCTTGATACGATAATCTGTAAAGTTCACAATCACTGTTCGTGGGTATGTTGCATTTGATGTGCGTTGCACAGGAACCCAGTGAGCTCACATTATAATAAGATCCTCACGGGCTTTCTCCAATATATGTTCTTTCATCATCGTTTCAATGTACAGCAGCGGGTTTTTACGACCATCAATAAGTTCGACCCCCTCTGGGATCCCCACAAATCGCAAATTCAACCTTCCTTGAATAGTTCTCAATTTTGTCCATCTTGATTTGTGAGGCCTGCAGTTTTTTTCTGGAGGATATTGATACACTTGTCCCAGATAAGAGAGTGGTCCTCTGAGTCGAATACTCTCTGTTCGCTTTTTTTAATTCACTCTGGGATTTGTTGCATCACTTCCTCAATCTTATCAAGCCTATGATGGACAATATCATTTCCTGTGCCTGGGAAGTCTTACTTTCTCGGGGTTCAGTAAGAATAAATATAAGAAGATGCTGGAACTGATACATTGAAGACTGACTTAGATTGGCTGGAGCCACGCCTTGCAGTGGTCCTTGAAGCAATGAAGTGCTTCAGTTATTTTCAGACTGTGTCATTTCATAGTCAGTATTTACTTCCTGCCTGGACTGGCCGGTCATTAGCTTCAATGTAGGTTTAAACAGAGAGCTTGGGCCATCTGGCAATCTATTTAAGAGAGGCATCATTCTATGTCAATGTCAAAAAAGAAGCTTTTTTTCTCCGCGCTCCAATAAGACATGCCAGCTCACTATGCCTTTTGGCTTTTTGATTGGGTGGTGTGGTACTCATAGTGGGAGCACCTGCTCCCCTCAGGTGCATCTGTGGCATGCTCCTCTCACCCCAAACTATGATTATTCCCCTCAGTGGCTGAATAACTGGAATTATTAATCTTGTGGCTCATCTAGGGCAGTGAGTATGAAATATAGAGGAGCAAAACAGAGGGGGGGCAGAAAGCCTAAAAAGGGACCATCCACTGGGAAAGGCAGGTCTACTGTGTCAACTCCTTGATACAGAGTGTCTCCCTTTCCCCAGGGTGGCACCTGTTGGCTCCCCAACTTGTCCCCTCCATGCTGTATACATGTTGAACCGTTACCGTCTGCATCTCCAAACAGGCTACTGACCCGTAGCCAGGACTATGCTGTTCACTGCAGCGTCAATTGAACAGCATCAGTAATGTCGGCAATACCCAGGTCTACCCCGGCATGCAGCAAAATGCAGGGCGTCAAGGAAAGGACTTGACGGCAGGCTTCCTCTCACTTTTACCCTGCGCTGTTACGGCGACCCCCACCAGTATCTTCAAAGCGTCTTCCCCGGTGTTCTAACCTGGAAGCTCTGCCGGCCATGACGTCTCGCGAGGGGGTGGGGCCCGAGAGCGCTCAGCAGTGAGTTATGCGGGCTGTTCCCTCACTGCCAACTCGCCTGACTGGTGTACCGAATATGGTACTGAGATGTTTGACTCGAAGGTATTTCTTTTTGCCACTAGTCCTTCACCGATATTCTGCAGAAAGGACTGCAGATTTTTGTTGTGTCACTTTTTCTAGTGAGAACCATTTATTTTGCAAGGCCTCTTCCTTTTTCTTTTGAATTAAAGATTTATAGCAGATTCTTGCTTTCATAATCCTTTCTTGGGCTGCTTCTGATTTATGGTGAATTCTTTGCTACCCGAGCCTGTTTGCCATTTATTTATTTTGGGTTCTAGATCTTGGTTCCATCTGATTCTCGCTTGTCCACCAAACTTCCAGAAATTTTCAAGATCTTGTATGTCTCTATGTTCAGTAGATATATTTCCTATGATGTCCAATAGGAGGGGATTATGATCACTTTCCAATTCCCAGTGCACGCTTAGATTTTCATTCCTGAACCAATCTTCTGTCCTGAGCATAATGTAGTTTATTATTGTTTGCTCTCCACAAGCTCTATATGTTGCTATTAAAGCCACTTCATTTTCATATCAGTTTCAAGATGAGATCAGACCTTCACTGGAAAATAAATGTTGCAATCTTATACCTTGTTAGCCTTTTACTGAAAACTGGCGTTGGACTAGTGGAATGCCTTATGTGATTTTTCAACTCTGAGTCTGTGCCCCAATCACCCATTTTACAGGTAAAGTGTCAGCATATCATGACAACTAGTTTTATCACAGTGATTCTAAGGTAAATGATACTTCCTTGATCCAATTTCTGTGTGTTAAGTTTCCATCGATGCAGTAGGCTCTGTGATCTTGTTGTTTTGGTTGTTCTATTTTGTTTGGACTTCAAGGATTTGGTTTTTTTTCCGCTGTCTGCTTTTTTCTTGGTCTTATATGTTGTGACAGCTATATCATTTTCTTTAATAGCACTGCTTAAAATAGAGGGTTGTGTTTTGTGGCCAAACTCGTGTTACTACATGTCTCTGTGTGACCCTCAGCGGACGTTTGGCCAGTTTTTATTCTACTTTCAGATTAGTGAGAAGATTGGCTTTTTGCAGATACTGACTTAGATGTGTGTTGTCTGTGCCCACAAGTACCATGCCATGCTACCCACTGAGCCTTTGTCACAGCACTTTACAGTATGTTGATCATTTATTTTGACTGTCGCATGACCCCATTTTTTCAGGTAGCCATTTATATTCTTTGTTTTTCAGAGAAAACCTTCCTTCATTGCCCGTTGTTTTTAGGATGACAAAATACCTAGTGTCTCTTACCCAATTCACTACAGCTAGATCTAATGGAATCTTGTAGCAGCCTCAGATTCTTTAATTCTATCACATTATCTTTGTTTTGCCATTGGGTGTAACCAATTTAGTCCTTTAAATTATTCGTGTCTTTAAAGGGATTTTCAGTATGTTTGATATGTCTGGAAATAGTCTTTTCTTCAAGATTCCACACTCTGAGTTCTCTAATGCATTTGTGTAATATAAAGGTCTCGTCCTCCCCTTCTGGTTGGGACTTTTCCTTCCCTGATAATTTTGTTGTTTCTTTTATCATGATTTTCCCATCTGTTGTCAATGATGATTGTGAATCTCTGGCCAAAAGTAGTATGTTGTGAAATGCTGTATGCGAGCACTAGCCGTTCGTGTTCTTTGGGAAAAGTACTAATAATACACAGTACAAATAATTCAGCCTAGGGGAAAAGATAGCAATATTTTAACACAGTATAATCAGGTTTCCCACTGTTCAAGTATTATTCTCCTGTGAGAACATACACACCGCTGCAAAGCTTTATTTTACAATTGCTGCCTAGTTCTACTTCTTTAGTAATTACTGTTGACAAATTAAATCCATTTTGTTGACTTTTCTCATTGAGCTGGGACAGGATGGCTACAATCAAGTGGTCAGAGGAATCAGTCTGCACAAGAGGCGTTGCAAGTCAGGTACCTTTAAGACCGGGGCTTGACAGAGAGCTTTTTTTATTCGGTCAAAGGCTTTATGGCACTCTGTTGTCCAATTCATATTCTTGGATTTCTTCCAGGATATCCCCATTCTGTGGCATTACTAAGGAAACAGATTGATCTGCACCAGTCATTATGGTAGCCATTGAGGCGGAAAAATACCCGAAAACAAATGTGGAAAGTGTCAGGTGCTTTCTTTAACCCAAAAGGCATGAAATGGAACAGGTCTTCAGTGGTGGAGCTCATGGTCTCCTCTTTGCACTAAATATTAAAACAATCTGCCAGTAGCTGCTAATCAAGTGAAAAGGTCCTCAAGAAATGTGTCTCCAGTCTTGCCAATTAGCCTATGATCTTGACTGTGAGGATGAGGTGTGCATTTATGATCAATACAGAAGTGAAGTCCAATCGATCCCTGCAGTGGCACGCTGGTTACTGAGCTAGCCTTAGGGCTTTGCAAGGGCTCAACATCTCAGATACCACTGTTAATGCATTGGGAATAACGGCTTAGCCATCGAGATCAGCTCTGACAATTAACATACAATATGTTTATATTCTTCTTCCTGCTAGGATGTCAGGATGGGAAAGAGTTTGGCTATCTTTACCAAGTAATATTTGTCAGCCACCGTGCGCAGCCTTGATTGATGCTTCAACGAGTTTTGTCAGCTCCACCCGCAGGCGGTACATCTTGAGTCTATTCAAATGAAAGATAATTAGGTAATTGAATTCATAGATTTTTTTTGTCTAAATGTAGGGTCCCATTTTTCCTATAACGTGTGGGGCTTTATTGGCCCCATAATTCGGATCTCATGAACCTCCTGGTCTCAACTCACAGTGGCTTTATCATCTAAACAAGCTCTAATAAGTTCATGGCTGGCTAAAACCTTGTGCAGGGGCTGGGCCATCTTCCTCCCCATGCCCCTCAATATGAGGATGCTCCAGAGTAGCTGGCCAAGGAACAGCTCAAATGGGCAGACATCCTATCAATTTGTGCAGCACTTCCCAGCAGACAAGTAGCAAACAAGGTAGGCAGATACCTCACTTCCTCCTCATTGGGTCTGTCTGAGTACCCATCCATGGTCAGTAGTATCAGGGCTGTTTGATATGCCCTCCACATAAAGTATTGCATTATTTTGAGTACTTTTTTCCAATGATTATCTGGTACTGATATTGGAAATGTCCTCCAGTTATTACTTTACTAGGAGAGCCACAATAACCTGAACATAATTTATTTTGCCCCAAACTTAAAAACAGCAGTAAGAACATAAATCAAAGCCTAGGATTAGTCAACAAATGAATGTATCCAAGCTTGCAGAAATAATTTGTCATGGATCTCTAGAAAACAAATCATAGGTAATTGAATTCTTCCAACCTCCATTTCATTTGCCTCTGTTCTAAACAAGCCTTTAAGCAGTTATCAGGCAGCAGCTGTGACTTTTCTTTAACCAATTGATTTGGTAGCAGTATACCCTTTCAGAACTTTCCATAATTTCAAAGAGTCTTGGAACGGAGTGTTCAATGTATCACTGACAAACAGAAACGCCATATATTGTAATTAAATCAATACAGTCACCTTCTTTAATTGACCCTGCTAGGAAAGTCAACAAAAGATTAAAACATAAACAAACTTAGAAGGGGCCATCTCTTGTGTCTGTAGACCCCCGATTTAACCTGCTGATTTTTATAGGAGACCAGAAAACAATCAAAGAAAACAGACAAGACGAATTGGGAAGCATGTAGTCAGAATAACTGGGATATATTTTTTTAAAGATTCCTAGATTTAAAAGTGATTTGAGAATACACAAGATGAGACAAAAATTATACAAATGATTTCTCACTATGTAAGAAAACAAATTGTGACTGAATCTCATACAAGTTGGAACTGCAAAGCCGATGACAGGAGCTTAATGCCCTGGATGTGGTAATGTCCTATGATTACTAATTTTTGGGAGGAGTATTTAACTACTGGAACATATTGTGAAGCTGGAAAACAAGCCATCCATATTAAGATGTACTTTCATCCTCCATGAGGTATTTAAGAATTATATTATTTGGTCTCTAAGAGGGGTAATGTGTACAAAGTGCAATATTCTACTCAACTGGAGGAAGCATAGTTGTGAGACATGGTTAGAGAACCTTCTAAATGTGGCAGGCCTAGAAAACATCTGACAAAGTTGATGATAATGGCAGACACATTTAATTTCACTCATTCATTTGACATTCATGGCACTTAAAATTCTTTTAAAAATCATGAGATACTGTTAATTGTCTTTTACCCTTCCCCATGCACACAGTCAAATCTCTCCGTTCTGTCTTTTTAACTCTTCTTCCCTTGTCCTTATACACAATTGGGTAATCTCATACGTCAGAGCATGGAAATTACCATGTGTGCATTATCATTTAGGCTCTCTTAACTAAATACAATAATATTCAGAAAACGTATGCCTCCACCTTACCCCCGAAGACCGCAACTTCTTGCAAAAGACATAAACCGAGTGATCTATATCACTGTATAATCAGTGCACATCAACAAATCTTAAATGACCTGTAAATGAAGCAATAATTAATTGCAAAGTGTTGCTAAAGAATTGTGACACACCCCATCATATGCATATCAAGGCAAGATGTCCCTGGCCCAGTGTCAGCGGAAATTTAGAAGTAAGCCTGAATCTTTTTAAGTATAACCTGGATTGCCTTTTGCGCACTGATCATTTGTGCTGTGCAAAATATTTGCTTTTCCGTTATAAGGGATGAAATAAACACATTTCCCTTAAAACATGAAGTTGAATTACATAGAAGAATTCTGGTAGTAAACCAACGTTTTTTGTCTGTTTCTGTGTACCTTGTACTGGTGGTAGCACATCTCTCTTTCTAGATCAATCCTATTGGTGTGGAAAGAGTGCTCCTTGAGTGAGGGGATTTGACAGGACTAGAGGAAGTCCCAGCGGCGGTCAGTGCTGGTAAGCGCGGTGAGGCGGGGCGGGGGTATGCGCGAGGGTGGGAAGTGGATAGATGACGGAATAGGGAAAATTAAATAAATAAATGAATCCTTTTCTGTCGTCTGTCAACATCCCTCCTGCCCGCCCCACCCCACCGCGCTTACCTGCATCGACCGCTGCTGGAAAGTCCCACAGATTGCCTGGGCATCCCTCATCGACCATTTGCCAAATATGAGACAAGACAGCCTCGGCACACAGACTTAGGGGCCGATTCCGATTCGGGCCAGAAATCTCTCCGACCGAGCCGGACCCGGAGAGATTTCCGACCGAATCGGACTCTGGCAGTCCGACCGAACGAGTACGATGCGCACGCATGCCATCGGACTCGCTCGGCCGGACCCGCGTACGAATCGGTCGGGAAACAGGGCTCCGAATCGGATCTGGTAAATCCGAATCCGATTCGGAGCCCTACCGGCCGAGATCGGAATCGGCCCCTTAGTAGAGTGACTGTAGCCACTGCTCTTCGCCTGTGCTTATGTTCACCCTGCTTTCTGGTCTTTCAGGTGAGCCAGCGAAACCGCTGAAGTTATAGCTGAAGTCCGGATAGCAGCCCCAGGATATGTGATGGCGAATTTAGGACAGGCACACTGCAAGAGCATATAAATCTGTCCCTAGCTTGCAGTAACTCTTAAGAAGTGTGGTATTGCCCATATTAATTGACTGTAATCAATAATCATGGAATGCATACAGAAAGAACTACACCTCAAACTAAAAATAGTTATAACTGATCTCTCAATGTTTCTTAATGCGCAAGTACAGACAACAGAGCACATTCATTCTCCGCCGCTTTTCAAATGTACTCGATGCAACGTAGTTGGGCCAAAAGAATTGCACATAAACAAATCTTCCAATATTGGAGAACACAGAAAATTAATTCTCTCCCGCTTTTAAAATGAACTTGATTAGACTTAATTGGGGAAAATCTGTTCCAGTCGTTTTTTATTTTTAAAGGTTTTTATTAACAACTGCAGTACAATACAGAAATTGAACATGACATGACATGACAGTACGTATTATACCATACAGTATCTCACGTCCTGCACTCAAAGTTTAGAATCAGGAGCGAAGCCATGCATCCACATCATGGTGACCCTTCTTTTTGCCAACAGTAGCGCCATCAAAAGAAACTTCTGCCTCTCCGTAGATGTGTCCGTAGTAACTCCCAGCAGAGCATGGGTTGGAGAGGGGGACAGTGGTATCCCTACCACTACACTTAGTAGGTCAATTACTTATTTCCAGTATGTGTACATTTTAGGACAGGGTATTGAAGGGCCTATGTCATCGTGCATGAGATGCCCTGTGGCCATTTTGAATCCGGCCATTTTGGATTGGGAAGCCCTCGAGCATACGGTCACAATCAGATTTGCTGGCTTTGGATTTAAAGAATTTCAGCATAATAATCTGTTATTGAATTAACAGATTAGTGATTAAAAAAAAAATGAATACAGACACATGCTGAATATTAGTGTTAGCTGTATGCATAACTGTGCACTATTTTAACAGCTCATTCTCCGGTTTGATGTTGCAAGTTTTGACAACAATTTGCTAAATTTATTGACTTAAGGATTTAGTGACACTGCATCCATGACATCTAGAAATATTGCCCAGATCTCACCTTTTTCAAAATCCTGGAAAGCCAGCTATCAAATGGAATGCCTGGTTGAGATCTTTTGAAAACTATTTAATTGCTGTTGATGCTGACAAATTTGAACCAAAATACAAAGCTGCGATTTTGTTCAGTCATTTAAGCCATGAAGGGCAACACATTTTGACAATTTGCCTCAAGTTATTACTCCGTCTGGCCAATCCGGGGATTGGAATGAATACTCTGAAGCTATTACAAGACTTAGGATCAAATATGCTGAAGAACCTAGGCCCAGATTCTCAAAGGTTTAGCATCGGGTTAGCATTACTTTTGTAATGCTAAACCAACGCTAAACCTTTTTGTGGGATTCACAAACCAAAGCAAATTGGTATTTGCTTTGATGTGTATGGAAAAGTAACGCAAAGCAGCGCAAAACGCTGCTTTGCATCAAGGGGGAGTGACATGGGTAGTACATGGGCGCATCCGTGCTACCATCCATGCTTTTTGATGCTAAACCCTATTCTCAAACATCAGCAGAAAGGGTTTAGCGCTGAAAAGCAGGTGCTAAATGGAGAAATGTTTTCATTTCTCCATGCTGTTCCAACTTTGCATGTGTGCTGCACTGTGCAGCACACATACAAAGTAGGAAAAGCTTTTACACTTGTCTAAGCATATTGTTTTGTACAGGAAGGATAACGTTCTTGTACAAAACCTATGCTACACTCATGCACACACCCTAGCGCTATGGAGCTAAGGTGTGTGCGTGGGCCTCTGCAGCTGAAATTAGCACCGGCGCTTGGGAGACCGGAGGAGAGACCCAATTCTATGTGAATATGGCACTTTCCTGCTCCCTCCCTGTCAGCAACGTAGCGCAGCATCTTTGGGTGTTTTTTGTTGTGGGTCTAAGTCACATTTAGGAAACAATACACATTGTCCAGTGATAGGTAAACGCTGCACTAAATGAAAAAATTGGGCCATTTCCACAGTGTGTGCAAATCCAGGTAAAACCCTGTAAAGGTATACAGTATTGAGTTAAGTGACAGTGACAGCACACTGGATTTATCCAACTTGGTTTTGACATTGGAGGTTGATTCTGTTGCCACTAACAAAGTGAAAGATCCTGTATGTCAAGTCACGTTGGGTTCCGTATTATCACTTGACATGGTGTGTGACTCAGGTGCACCCATTACGATTATTTCAGAAACCTTATTCAGTCAACATTGGGTTCGGATATTGTCTTAAAGTCACATGACATACATTCCAAGGCATATGGTGATTAAGACATCGATATGGTTGGGTTCTTCATAGTCAGTGTTGTTTGCCTTGTTAGAAAAACATTGACAAAAATATATGTGGCAATTAAGGGAAGAAAGATTGTGGGCTGGCAGGCTCTTGCTAAATTAGTGCTCATGGTAGTTCCATGTGCAGGACCACCTGTCCGAATAGCTAATATACACGTTTTTCTTCATAACATCGATTAAGTAAACCCTGCTGATGATATCGTGAAGAGATTTCCAGAAAGTTTTAATGATAGGATTGGTTATATTAACAAATATGTTGACACAATCAGACGCAAGAAAAATGCCTTCCCTGTCACTCACAAAGCTAGACCTGTTCCTTTGAGTGTAAGAACAGAAATAAAAAATCTATTAGAGAGGGTAGTTAAAGATGGCATTATTAAAACCACCGAATCCTCTGAGTGTGTCAGTCTCCTCTTAATTGTATTCACGAAGCATGGGGAGATTCATTTGTGCACTGACCTTCGCAGTCTCAACAAGATTATAGTGATTGACTGCCACCCTCTGCCTAAGGTGCAGGACTTATTAGCTAATATTGATGACTTTAAATGTTTTACATTGTTGGATCTCAAGTCGGCGTATCACCAAATTCCTTAGGATAGGAATTCCCAAGACTGAACTACATTTGTTACTCGGGGGTGTGGCCAGGCTACCGACCAAGATGGCCGTGTAGTGCTGTAGCTCCGCCACTTCGCCCAACATCCTCGCACGAACCTGCCCGTTAATCGGCTCATCCTCTCTCTAAACGCCGCCAAGACCCAGCGAAGTGTCCCCCCCCCGCAGCGGGGGAGGTGAAAGATCGTGGCTGACACCCGGACTGGTTGCGCAGCGGCCGCGCTCGTGTGGCCAGGACTTCACGCTGGCTTCGGAAGCCTGATGTACGCAAGACCCGCGGTGACGCGTTCGAGGGCGCGCATTAGGCTGGATCCGCGATCCGGCGCGGCCACTGAACGTTTCTGGTGTAGTGCTGAGACTGGCTGGGGGCGTGGACGCGGAGCGGAATCCTATGGCATGATCGCTACCCCTCCGCTCATAAGGTATGCCGGCCAACATTGTTCCCGGAGGCCCCACAGCGAGAGGGGCTGTGGGTGGGCCTGGGAACCGGCCGCCCGGCTGGTTGGGTCAGTGCTACAGGGAGCTGGGAGGTGCCTGAAGACCCGGACACTTCAGCATTTGGCCCGCTACTTGAGGGCTAATCTTTCTGCCTGTCTTGGATCGCTCCGTGCTGCACTGTTCCTGGCCTGTATTTGGCATTGCCGCGCACGGAGGCCTACGCATCTCCCTGCCTCTCTCTGCCCCGGTCGGCATACTCTTTGGCCTGAAAATTGACTGTGCCTAAAGTGGGCGGCGCCCACCCACGTTGATTTGATGCGGATATCTGAGGTGGGATGTGAGACCCATCTGCTGGTGCTCCCGCTCACTGAGGGAATCAAGCGGTTGCTTTGCCCCCCCCTCTCATCTTCTATTGCTCTGCTCCTCGTTTGGATCGCTCGCACCCCACCCTGGGAGGGGCCTTCCTCCCCTTTTACTTGATGTACACCTGTGAGTCCTGCTTCACCCTGGTTTACGTGGGGGTCATTGCTTGTCACTCATTTGGTCACTGGGGACGAACACTGCTTGTACTACTCACCACGTAATGGTACGCAAAGACCCTAAACAGAGGGTTTTACAGTTCAGCAAACCGAGTGAGTCGGTGGTGGATCCTGGTGTCATTATGGCTGAGGTTGGGAGTGAGGCAACTCATGCTGTAGATACGCCATCCGGCTCGGACGCTCTGATGCTGGAACTAAGGGCAGGATTCAAAGCCCTGGACGGTCGCTTTGATGTTCTGGATAAGCGCCTTGACGCAATGGGGGCCCGGCTTCACACCCACAAGAGGCGCCTGGACACGGTTGAAGGCAGGGTGTCGGATCTTGAGGATGGAGCGGCTCAGTCAACCAAAAGATTGAACCGTGTGGAGAAAATTCTTAAGAACGTCGCCATGAAGAACGAGGACTTGGAGGCGACGAGCAGACGTAATAACGTTCGTATTCTTGGAGTTCCTGAGTCCACGAACACAGGCCGCATGGACCTATTTGTGGAAACCCTGCTGCCGGAACTTTTTGGCAAGGAGTCCTTCACTCCCACCTTCCTGGTGGAGCGGGCCCACCGTTCCCTAGGTCCTCGCCCCAACCCGGGATGTCCTCCTTGTCTAGTCATAGCTCGCCTGCTGAACTTTCGCGACAGAGACACTGTGTTGCGTCTCACAAGAGAGAAGGGTCCTCTGACATGGCAGGGGTCTTCGATCTCGTTGTTTGCGGATTTCACCACAATGGTCCAGGAAGCCATGAGAAAATACACAGGGGTCAAGGCTACGCTCCGTAACTTGAGTCTCAAATATGGCATGATCTATCCTGCTCGTCTACACGTTGATGTGGAGGGTAGGGTTCACATCTTTGACTCCCCCGCGGCTGTTCAGGAGTTCTGTCATGAATATAAGGTGTCCAGTGGGGGCCGTGATAAAGATGTGCCAAGGGGCTCCCCGCCTCACAGTGGTTCAGCTGCCAGTGCGGACCTATTTTCCTCTGAGTGACGCATCCCGAGTCAGTCCTATCTTTACAAGCGATCATGTTTTGTGACTTGGGCAGTGTACTGCATCAGAATGTTGCTCCCCTTTGGGTTAAGTACTTGCATTATATGAGGGCTAATATCATTTGTTCTCTTATTTTGGGTATCTGGCGAGGTTAGCCTCAACCCCTGTGTGGAACACGTTGGTTGTCATATTCACTGGAATGCATATTGTGTTGCTCCTGATTACTTGTGTATGGTGTTTACAAATTGCATTCTATCTCTTAGTTAGAAGGGTAGTTCCCTGCATTGTGGTGTGCAGGGATGGGTGGGGGGTGGAGGGCGGGGATGTTTGTATCAACGAGGGATCAATCTTTATTGCTCAACGTGCTCATTGTGACCTGCTTCAATCCTGCATTGTTGGACGCACAATAACACTCTTTATTAGGATACATGTCAATGGGGGGTAAATTGTCTTCCTTCTCTGACCTAACGTTGATCACCTGGAACGTAAGGGGCTTGAATAATGGTAACAAGGGGAAGCAGGTATTGCACTATTTACAGAGGCACAAAGCTGATGTATTTTTACAGGAGACACACCTGCTCAAGGCGACCACAACTAGGTTTGCAACAGCGTGGGGTTCTCATAGATATTTTGCAAACTATAGCACGTATGCTAGGGGTACCGCCATATTGATACACAAACGTCTGCCCTTCCAACTGTCTTGGGTGCGCAATGACACTGAGGGGCGCTACACAATGGTGGTGGGCCAGCTGATGGGGTATCACATTGCATTTATCTGCGTATATGCACCTAATGTCGACAGTCCTGATTTTTTCCATGACTTACATGCACAAGTAGCGCAGTTAGAAGCAGATTATATCTGTATGGGAGGGGTTTTTAATCTCCTGATGGATCGTGCACATGATAGTACTGCTGACACCCCGGACACTAAACCCCGTGCGCGCAGAACTTTGAAGGAAATGTGTGGGTCATTAGGCTTGGTAGATGTATGGCGGCACTGTTACCCAGAGGACTCCGCTTACACCCATTATTCGGCGCAATATAACACCTGGACACGAATAGACTTTTGGTTGTTGTCCCCAAATATGGTCACATGGTTCCAGAAAATACAGCACTTTCCCAGAACAATGTCCGATCACTCCCAGGTTGCCCTAATGGTTAGGATCCCAAGAGCGGAGGGTTGTGAGAGGCAGTGGAGGTTTCCCAGGCAAGCATTGATGGATGAAATGTTTCATTCTGAACTCCGTAGTGCGATTGTAGAATACTTTGAACTGAACAAAGGGTCGGTGCAGTCCTGGGCCACGCTATGGGAGGCTTTTAAGGCCTACTTGAGAGGGATTTGTATTTCCAAAAATGCCGGGGTGCTGGGCGACCTGAGGCGCACACTCTTTAAAATTGAGGAACAACTGGACTCGTTGGACCGGCAGTGTGTTGGGCAGGCAGACCCTACTGGCCCTGTACGCCGGCTGATGCTCTTGGCGGAATTCAGGGAAGCTGCGGAAAAGGAGACACTCTTTCTAAGTAAATATGCTACCGCCAGACGATATGGTGAAGGTGAGAGACCAGGCCGCACCTTGGTGCGTCTTCTTAGACCCCCGTCCGGGCAGTCATACATTACCAGCCTCCGCTCTAGTACCGGCCACTTGCTAACCGACACGTCGGGAATACGTAACGAATTTCTGGATTACTACTCAGGTCTGTAGTTGACTCGAACAGCTCACAGTTCAGAGGACCAAACCACATATTTAAATGAGATTGCACTAGTATGGCTAGATAACGCTAAAACAGAAATTTTTGGCTGAACCTTTCTCTACGGAAGAAATAATTAGCGCCATTGATGAAATAAACGGCACGACAGCCCCTGGCCTCGATGGCTACACCGGTCATTTTTACAAAGCCTACAAATCTCTTTTGGCTCTATACCTTCTTGAGGTCTACCAGGAGGCACTTGAACGGCAGGTGCTCCCCCTCATGTTGCATGAGGCGGTAATCATTCTTCTCCCTAAGCCGGGTAAAGATCCGACATTGTGCGGTTCGTACAGACCGTTGTCCCTACTAAATCTGGATTATAAAATTCTAGCCAAAATGATCGCAATGAGACTATCTCTACTTTTAGACCAAATTATATCCCCCGCCCAATCAGGTTTTGTCCCACACAGATCGACAGCTCTAAACTTACGTACACTCTTCTCAGTGATCCACAGGATTTTGCCGGAGATACCTGCAGTGGCTGCCTTGCTCGACACCGAGAAAGCTTTTGATTCTTTGGAGTGGTCATTTTTTCTAGCTGTAATGAGAAAGATGGGCATGCCTAAATGGTTTGTAGGTCTCACCTCTCTGCTCTACGTGTCTCCCACTGCCAGACTCAGATTGAACGGTACTTTATCTGCGGCCTTCAACCTGTCCCGTGGCACCCGTCACGGTTGCCCACTCTCTCCTCTGCTCTTCATCATATCTCTCGACCCGTTAGTTCGGTGACTGCAAGATCAGCACATACACCGGGGGCTACAGTTTAAAACGGGCGCGCTCCTAATATCGCTCTACGCGGATGACATCATTCTGTACATCCGTCAGCCCCAAGAGAATTTAGCACCGCTGGTGAGGGAAATTATCAGTTTTGGGGGATTCTCTGGTTTGGGAATCAATTGGATTAAATCGGAGATTTTTCCTTTGACGCTGTGCACAGTTAGGACAGATTGTGAATTCCCTCTGACTTGGTGTGAATCGTCAGTTAAGTACTTTGGTATACACGTCCATAGGTAAGCTGAACAGATTATCTTGCTTAATTATGGTCCGGCGCTGAGCACTCTAGAGTCGCAAGTGGAATGCTGGTTAAGACTTCCTCTCTCACTCGCTGGGCGCGCCACCATCATCAAAATGGTGGTACTCCCCAAATTTTTATATTTATTCCACAACATCCCGATTCCACTCCCTAACAGACTTTTTCGCACGCTCTGCTCACATCTCATCAGGCTAGTGTGGGGGGGCTAGAGCCAGGGTCAGTTGGAACACGTTAACTTTACCATACGAGAGGGGTGGACTGGGGATCCCTAATTTCAAGATTTATTATTTCGTGGTGCAGTGTAGTTTTGCTCACTACTGGTATCATCCTGACGCCCGGCTGCCCTACGCTCATCTGAAGGCTGACCTGGTACATCCTGCCCCGCTAAAAACAATACTACCAAAAGGATTCCCTAGAGACCCCCCGTGATATTCAGACGGTTTCGACCACTAGCTGGGCTTGGCAGAAATTAACACGTGTTACCGGAGGGCATACTCTCTACTCTTCGGCAATTCCGATATCAAATAATGCATGGCTGCCTATTACTGAAGAGAGGTTGGTTCAACGCACGCTTGCTACATACTCTCTTGAAACAATAGGAGACCTCTTTCCGGGAGGACATGTGTTTTCCAGTACAGATGAGGAGCAGTTTAGGGGGGCAACTTTCTTGGACCACTTTGTGTTCAGCAGGCTCCGCGGAGCTCTGCGTGCGTACATCACGGAATTCCCTCTGGAACCAGTAAATTTTCCACCGCTTATTTTACTGATTACAAGCAAGGGGGCGAGCAACTCATATCCAAGTTATATAGGGCCAGTATAGCCCTTGTCCCTAGTAAAGACGCTAAGATCCGGGAAGCATGGGAGCGGGATCTGGGGCATCCGATACAAGACTTACACTGGGAGTACTGTTGCGCCCAGACCAAAGAGGTCTCACTTAACAGTAAACACAAGCTGATACACTTTAAATTTCTATGGAGAGCCTACATGTCCCCAGGAAAAATTCCCAGGATTTACCCCAATAGGTCACACACTTGTCCCAAGTGTGGTGCACACCATGTTGATTCTGCCCACATGACGAGGGAACTGTGTAAAAATAGGATGCTATAGGAGGGCCATTTTCACTCTCTTATCTAAGATGATACTACACACAGTGGCCCCTGTACCTGCAATGGCCCTACTGGGGTGCGTTCGAGATATCCCTAAGCCAATACGCAAATTTACATCTATCGCATTGCTGTTGGCTAAAAGGGAGATAGCACTGCGCTGGGGGAGCAAAGTTATCCCTAACACAAAGTCCTGGATCAATAGTATGGTACACTGTAATACGAATAGTGAACTGTTTGCCATGACTCAACCCTTGGCGTCCAGGCCACGGGACATCTGGGGGCCACTTAAGGGCTACTTTCTGGAAATTGGCTCACCCCCGTCACAGCAGTCGACTGGTATAGTACCTACAGGGGTGGGTTAGGCCTCTGAGACTGTTTCTGATGCCCGGTTACACCTCCAAAATGTGTGGGGTGGGTCATGACTCTTGGTATAAAGGGACAAGTGCAGGGTGATTAAATGTTGATTTAGTTAAGAAATGTGTATATCACCCCGGATATCAATGTGCGTCATGTTCTGGATCATTCTCTATGTAATATGTATTTGTGATGTTGCAATGAGTAATTAATGTGCAGTCTTCTTGTTGTACATTATTATGAAAATGGAAAATAAAGTTAAAAAAAACAAACTACATTTGTTACTCCATTTGGAATGTATACGTTTTGCAGGCTTCGGTCTAGCATCTGTTGCTAGCGTTTTTCAGCTTCTTATGGACACCATCTTGGAGGGTGTGATGGGGTTGCAGGCCTTCCAAGATGATGCTCTAATTTTTGCCAAGTCATTAAACGAACACAATGATATTCTTGCACAGTTTTTAACAGGTTTAAAGAGTACAGCATCACCCTTTGCACTGACAAATGCAAGGTTAGGCACAGAAAACTGAATATTTAGGACATTTAATTAGTCCCAGCGGAATGTCCCCAAAATTATCTTTGATCAAAGCCATTGAAGGTGCCCAACCACCAAGAGAAAAGGATACGCTTCGCTCTTTTCTTGTGCTTAGTGAATACTATTCATGCTTTATGCAGGGCTATGCATTAATTATGCAGCCCTTGAGGAACCTGCTTAAGGAGTGAAGTATATCTGGCCTGATTTGATTCAAGAGGCCTTTCAAAAGGTCAAGAATCTCATTATTTCAGCTCTAGCATTATCTCCATTTGTTGCTGGTTGGAAGTGTGCCATCACAGTTGATGCTAGTCAAATTGGAATGGGTGCTATTTTTTCACAAATGTCTCACGATAAGGAACACACAATTCACATGGTCCCATTGCCAGAAGAAGCTCAGCGGAAAGTGTCTCTTGAGTTTGCTGGTCTGTTTGAGCTTTTACTTAATATCAAAAAGTACATGATAGTACTAGTGGATTACTTCTCAAAATGGGTGTGCTTCGATTTTACTCCTGTACCTAACACTGATGCTATTGTCAAATAAAAAAAAAAATGTGGATATTGAAGGTGCACCTAAAGGAATTTTCACTGACAACGGCACTCATTTTACATTGGCAGGCATGAAGGCTTTCATTAATGACTTTACACTATACATGTCAAAGTTGCACTCTGCTCACCTTCTTCAAATTTTCTGGGTGAAACGCTTGAATACGTTTTTAAAAGAAGGTGTGCAGGCGGCGTTGACCATGGATTTTGAGGTTGAACCCTTTTTGAGAGAAGCAGTTTGGTCGTACCTGGTAACACCACACAGTACAAAAGGTATGATGCTACAAAAAAGATCTCCAAGGACTTCAGTTTGCCCTGATTGGGTGAGAGAGGTAAGCAAAAAGAAGGTACCTAGTGATAAAAGCTTACTGTCCGTAGGGGCCAGAGTTAAAGAGTTGCAGAGTCATGTTAAAGAAAGTTTTGATAAGAAACATCATGTCGAGGAAATAAGATTAAATGTGGTATATTGGGGTTTAATTAGGAAGCCCACTAGAGTAAGAGAAGGTTAATCAAAGTTTTCCAAACCGGTATGTATTGAGAAGTTGTCAAAGGACTCTGTACTGATTAGTGGCAGAGGTTGGTGGAGTGGAAGAGATGTGGTTACCCCTGAACAAGCGGCAAAACTTCAAGCAGTCGGAGGCTGTGATGAACATAATTCCTCCATTGATAGTTCTTGGTGGGAGAAAAACGAATGCACAAATAGTAAATAGACGGGGAGGATAATGTTGTGTCCAGGGCCTCATGTCATTATGATGACGCTGGTTTGGTTGATCTGTTAAATGCAGAAATGCAGCTCAATATTGGAAATGATGCAGAGATTCACTCTAATCAAACTAATGTTTGTTCAAGTTCCTCTGATTCTGCCAATAATTACAGAATTTCATGCAATGTTTCCATGCCTTCAAGATTTAAGGATTATTATATGACTTAAGATGTTAAGGGGGAGGTGTTGTACCACTCATGTACATGTGTATGTATATGTAATATATATGTATATGTAATATTTTCATGCAGGTATACGTGTATGTATGTAACATTTGCCTCTTGGTTACACAGTGTTTAATGTAAGAAGACAATGAGCACATGCTGTAACGAAGTGTTTTCCTTCCATGTTGTTATGGTTTGATTCAGATTCCAGGCCTGTGCTGCCTCTGTTAGATCGGGTGTGGAACGAGTCTGACCCGGTGGTTCACACTGGAGGCAGGCTGGATGTGGCCTCCATTTTATTACTTGATTAATTGTTAAATAAAAACCCTGTTACTCACCTGCAGTGAGTGGGCCTGTTTTATGGTCTGCTGGGCTGTGTGTTTTTACTGTTGATTTCCTTGGTATTAAAACAAACATTGCCAGCAGCAAGTTCAGATCCATTTAGTCCTCCATATGTTGTAAAACACGTATACAGCATGTCTTTACAAGGTCAAAACTGTCCCAATTTGCAAAGTTGGGCCCTTTTTTAGCTATCTAATTTACTAATAGAACCACTTTTATTTTGGTGCCCGGGCCTATTTTTTGTCCCAATCCGACCCTGATTGTGGAGCCACTCATAGCATCTAGTGAGCATGCTTTGTTCCTTCCCCCACATAATGGGTCATCTTTGGCTGAAATGGGGATTCCTTTTGGCATAATGGTGATGCTGGCCCTGGCAGAATGGCGGTTATGTCTGGTATGATGTGGGCATCCATATCATGACAATTCAAATCCCTAGCACAGTGCTGACCCTGGCATAAATATGGTGATTCTTGTCATATTGTAGTCATCCCCAGCAAGATGGCATCCAACTATGGCATAATCCTTGTCCTAGAATAATATCAGTAATTCTTGATATTCTGTTGGCATTTATGGCAAGGCTATGCCCAACTTTGGCATAGTGGTTTTAGTTCCTATCATAATAAGTGCATCTGTGGTATGATGGTACCCACTTTTGTCTAATTCTGGCTCTGGAATAATGGTGAAAATTATAGGCGTATTGTGGACCCTCTGTTGAATGATCATGCTGATCCCTTGCAGAACACTGACCTTCGGATAATTGTGGTAGTTATTGAAATAAAGTGCAAGCTTTCATGGTGTAAATGGTGCAAACGTAATACATGATATTGATATCATGATGGCAATTCCTGGAATACTGTAGATATCATACCATAGTGGTGGTAATTCTTGGATATTGTTGGCTCATAGAGCATGATGGTGCCAATTGCGGTAGAAGCCTTTGGGTTATGTTGGGCATCTCTGGCATGGTATGATGTTGCATGTTCATATAAGGCATATAAGGCACAATCTGTCTTAGTGTGGTAGGAGTAGATATCTGTACTTGATGAAAATTACATACTAATGTTTGAGTCCAAACATCTATTTACTAAAAATGAAAAGCTGATCTTTCAGGCCAACAATAGCATTTCATGAAAATGTTATGTTTGTTTGCAGAATTTATTTTTCCAAAAAGTTCTTTTGAAATGTTCTGCTGATCACGAAATGCGCATATTTCCAGAACGCTTTGTTTGGGGACTTCTTGATAGCATTTTCAAAATATACTTAAATCTTACATAAGATGATAACAAATGCTGGGTTCCAGATACTGATTATTTATTGCTGATGTCTTCTTGATGCCATTGGGCACTTCCTGCTGTTGTTTCATGACATGTGTTGAGACATTTAATCAACTATATGAAAATAATTTTATGATATTATTAGCGCTGTTGCTTTGGAGTCCTGAGCCTGCATGATATGACTGCAGTCTCAATCTCTAGGGTTTTATACCCTTGGAAGTAACTCTGTTGCCTAAGAATTTAAGATCTGTCTACTTCTGCTGTCTCCTAAAGCCTGAGATTGTGAGTTCTGTTTGGTGGGACCTATTCAAAAACTGCATTTTGTAGTTCATAAAGTAATACTTATAGAGTAAACCCATCAGAACTATACTATTTTGTACTGAATCATGATTAATAATGTGCCCAGAGTGGGACCCAAACAGTGATACATTATTATGTATAGTTCCACAGAAGGAAACACTTTCATAGATTTCACTCTAACAGTCAGAAGCAAGGAATTCCTTTTGGGTAATTTCTCTGGCTGATGGGAAACTGTACAAATTTGAGTGACTTCATACACAATGAGGATATCCTTAGAAACAATTTCTGGCAAGAGGGTACACTAAAAGATTGGTTAGGGATGCCTTTAAGAGGGCTAAGTACTACAATAGGAAAAGCATATTTCTAGAGAGACGCCAACCAGAGCAGAACAAGATAGTTTGTGTTATGTGCAATTCTACCTTAAACAACAAGATCCTTCCAGTAATTAACTTGCACTAGCACACACTGAACACAAATGAGGATGAATTTAAGCCTGCTAAGCCCTTACTTGCATTTTGCTTCAATACATATGAACTAGTGCGATCCAGGTTTCCAATGAGCCAGACACTCATACATAAATCTATTGATGGGATCAATCCAATTGTCAGAAATTACGGATGTGGACTTTGTCAAGCATGTTATGCAGCAATTATCTCGGATCACGTGGATTATAAAGGATATCATAGGATGCTAAAGGAGCTGACAAATTGTAGGGCACGTCATGCTATATACTCTATTTTATGCCCTTCTGGTTTGGGATACCTTGGAGAGATGGGACATAAATTACATGTAAGATTTAATGAACATAAATCAGCTGTACGAATCAAGAAAATACAGGCACCTATGGTGGGACACTGTATGGCATACAATAATTCTGAGAATTGCTTACGCCGGACTATTCTGAAGAAAATTACATCTGATAGGGGTACTGATGAAGCATAATTACAAAATATTAGGGAAGCATATTAGATTTTTACTCTTAAGACACATTTGAAAGGGCTGAATAAAAAATAGCATGGGAAACTGATTAAGTGATGGCCGTATTCATTAGAACACATATGATGTCTGTGGTAATGGCTTCAGACTATAATAGGGCTTGTGAATTTTGTGGCAAATCAATTCTTATTGGCTTACAGCCTGATTAACAGTGAGCATTGCATATTCCTGTAAAATTGAGTCACTTGCAGTGAGTTCTATATGCTGGATGTTAAATTTGGCTAAATCACATGTTATATATATGACTGGTGTTTTATCTAGGAATATCTTACTTTATGTTAAAAAAAAAGTAGAAATTCACAGAAAAAACAAAGGTTTAAGGCAGGTTATAGTTAGGTACAATAATAATATATTACTTTACATTAAAAAAAAAAACCTTAGAAATTTCCTGTGAAAAACAAAGGTTAAAGTGACTTTATAGTTAGGTGAAAATGGCAGTTAAAATGTAACATTCTAAACCCAAAAAAACACTGAAATTCACCAGTTATTTTAATTGAATAAACTATAACTCGCACCCTCAGCATGCACTGTTTATGACATCACATATTATCTCACTCATGAAATGTTCTATGACATCAGTGATAACATTACTGATGACATCTGAAATTACTTCATTGATGACAACACTGTGCATTGACAGGGCGCGAGGTATAGTTTCTTCAGTTAACTATAACTGGTGGATTTCAATGTTTTTTTTTAGTTTAAAATGTTATGTTTTATCTGACATTTTCACCTTTCAGTTAACCCTAACAATATATTACCCATTGGCGGTCGCCACTAGGTAGTTCTAGTTAAGGATGTGTTTCCACAAGAAATGCATTTTTTGTGTTGCTAATAACTTTGGCGTCATTTGATGAATCTCCACTAAACTTTTGAAAAAAGTGCTACTTTTTGGTTAGTTTCTGCATGGAATGTTTCCGGGTGATCTGTCAAGTGGGGTCCAGGAAAAAAGGGGGTCCCGAAACGTATTTTCCCCATTCATTTTTCCATAGGAACTTTAGACACAGCTACAGCCCAAACCACTGAATGAATTTACACTAAATTTGGTAGAATACTAGATCTTCGCATAGAAAGAGTGCTTTTTGTGATTTGTTGTAAATCCGTTCAGTAGTTTCAGAGCAATTAATGCTCAAAAACGTTGTATATCTAGGGACGCGAAGCCTCTGCGGATCTGACGGATCTCCTGCTGAGATCTAATTGGCTGCCATCACCTCAAACAAGAAGTGGTGGCAGCCATTTCAGGACTTGATACTCAGTCCCGAGTTCTAAAAAAAAGTTTTAACAATGACATAAGGGGTCAGGGTATGGATACCCTGACCCCCTAGGCCTGGGGCCAAAAATGTTTATTTTTTTATTTTACCGCAAATTCGTAGAGGATCTGCAAATCGCAGCAACATGTTTAAAAAAACAAGTGCGGGCTCCTGCGCTTGTTTATCAACAGCTTCCTAGGTGGGCCAGGGCCTGCAGGGTGATGCTTATGTTTTTATGTGGGGAGGGGTGCACGTGGCCCCTCTCTCACAGCCAAATTTAGCTCGGTGACCCAATCCCCTGGTGCCAAAACATGAGTTAAGGGGGAGGGGGGCATCCCGCACCCCTCCCTGAACCTCGAACAGGCCCCTGGGACTCCATGCCCCTGGGCCGTAATGCATTTCAGAAAGGGCAAGGGGCCGTGCTGCCTCTCCCTGAGCCATTATAGTCTAGAGGAGCTTACCCTCATGGCTAAAATATGTCAGAAAGGGGAGGCGGGCTGCGCAGTCCCCCTTCCCGAGGCTCAAAGAGGCCACGGGGACCCCATCCCACACGGTGGTAAAGCATTTAAAAAAGGGAGGGGGCCACACGGCTCCCTCCCTGAGCCATTAATGGCCCCAGGGATCCCATCCCCCAAGGCCGACTCACATGCGGTGTCCGGGGGAGCGCACCCCCAGGACACAGCGGTGTCCCTGCCCGCACCGGCACAGGCAGGGAAACCTGTGTTTGCTCCTGCTTGGAGGGAGCATTTTTGAATCTCCTGTCAATTGAGATGTCATGAGTGATGTCATCAGAGATGTCACTGACCATGTCATGAGTGATGTAATATGTGAGGTCAAAAACAGTGCATTGCGGGGGCGTAAGTTATAGTTAGCTCAGGTAACTATGACTGCTGAATTTCTATGTTTTTTTGCATGTAAAATCTGAGTCTAACTATAACGTCCCTGTAACCTTTGTTTTTTTCAGTGAATTTCTAAGGTTTTTTTAAATTCTATTTCCTACTTATAGTCTCCCTGTAACCTTTGGTTATTTTTAGTGAATATATATTATATATAATATAATATATATAAAATATATATAGTTTTTCACCTCACCACACAAAACCCTGACTCTGCATACTTCACCTATTTTTGGACATTAATAAAAATGCATACTTGGAGATAAAAATAATTCAAACATTTCTGTGCATATTCCTGTCTCCTCTTCATTACCTCCTCATCTATCTTCCTCTTCCAGTCCTTACTAATGAGTCTCCTGTCTCAGATGTAGACCATTTTAACAAGACTTGGGCGGAACTCGTGGAGTTTAACTCGACAAAATCTGTGGAGTTACAAAAAAACTCTGCGAGATTCAGCAGAATTCCGCCAATGGGTGGAAATAGGCATGTTCCAGGCAAGCTCCTGGAACAAGTGCCAGGAGCTTGTTCCATGCTGAAAATCAGCGCGAATGGCACCACACGGCGCACCAGAGGGCGTAGCTTCTCAAGTTGATCTTGCTGCCGCTTGAGTAGATTTTCTACTCGAGCGGCAGCTTCCTGACTGCCAACCTCCCGTGACCGCCCACGTTGGAGAAATATCGCCCACCCCTAATTTAACTCTCTAAAAACACTTAAAGACTCCTGGGCCTGACAATGAACCTCAGAGCCCCACCCCCTAATTCATGGATTCAAATGAGGGACTAACCCTCTTCCACATCTTGTTCTACCAAAGCAAACATTTGTATAAGTTGTCTAAAGAACAAGCGATGGGTGTAGGGTAGGACGGTGATGAGGAAGACTATGATTGGGAGTCATGAAGATTACAGGTAAAGTACATTGAGAAAACACAGCAGTCAAGCAGCATAAGTGCAGAGGGTTTGTGCATTTGCATGGGAATTGTTTTTCTCTACAGGTAAACATTTTTCCTTAAGAAATTCTATCCTTTGTACCCATGTGAAATTTGGAATAAACACATCCATTTTCTACACTGCACCTCGCTCCTTCCTTTAGCAAGAGTAATTGACGGTATTTACAGAGTGTCAAAAATCCCGCCAGATGTTTCTCAATATCCACAAACCTGGTGTCATGGGTCTTCTATGCAGCTGCAAAACAAGACACACGTTCTTTCGTTCACCAACTCTAAATCGCTGCTGCGGAAATTCTCCCTCTCGAGTGTTTCTTCCACCGTGTGAAGATGACTTTTTTTGCGTTCCTAATTTTTGCAGAACCTTCGTGACCAGTCCCCGTCTTTTGTGTCACTCGACTGGCCATCTGAACCGAATCTGACAAACGTGAGCACAGCAAGTTCACAACGAGGCTTTAACACAGCCAATTATTTCGAGTTAAGGCCACTCCACTCATCCAGCCGTCCTGGTACTCTTATGAATAATTCAATTACATTTGTCTGACAAGGTCCCGGCCTTCGTGGAGTCACGCTGGTTTTCTTTCATTAGGTGATTGGCCCTTTGTTTGAGCCGAGCTGGGTCACTTTCATTCCGCTGTTCGGTTCCTCCATTTCACCTCATGACTCTCAAAGCACTGCAGAGCCCGGGACCAGCTGGCTCTGTCGAGGGATGCTCAGTGTCATGTGATATTTATGCTTCCTGGGCGGTACCACTGTGCTAGACAATCTTATCTGTGGAAAGATACAAACAAGGGGCACTCCACGGTACGTGCGAAAATGATACCATCCTTTGTTTTTATAGAGCGCTTTATACCACATTTCTGCCGTTTGTGGTCGCTGTTATCAACTGGTGTCCGTAGAATACAATGTAATGACGCTCTCGTGAGAGACCTCGGAAGACTAGAATGCTAAGTTGGCCTTTGCAGGATTCAGATTCAGCACTGCATGTTTCGCAAGCTACAGTTCAGCACACTGAGCTATCCTGCTGACTCCCCCCCCATATAGCACTATTTTCTAATATTAACAATGCCATTAACAGTACAATAAGAATATTAATGATAATGCCAATAATATTAAAAACTATTACTATTATTATTACTATTTTGTAAGTTCTATAAAAATAGGTATTATTACTCAATTCAATGGTACTGAGGGCCTCATTTAACTTTGCCAGATGGCCTGCTCCAACTCAAACGTGTTTGATGTCCCGCTCCGCCTTATTACAGGTGAATTATATTCAGGACCACTGGAATTATGCGGCAGGGGAGTGTCATATTATGCGGCAGGGTTGACTAAATTATGCAGCACAAAAAGGCAAGATCTGCGGCATAACATGGCACCGTTTTTGCTAGTATTACTTCATTATTTTGTCATTTTTACACGTTAATACTGCCTGGGGAAAGATTGCAATGCATTAGTACCAGTTTAACAACCACGTACATATATAAGCAACTGAAAGATGACCAGTTAACCTTTGTGAAGGGTCTTCCTATGATCATGAACACATCTCGCCACGTTTTAGTATTTTTCGAGCTGTTTCAGCTAGAAACAATGGGCCCGATTCACAAAGGTAAACTGAGACGAAAGTCTAACTTTACGACTTTCGGTATTCACAAAGGGCATTTACGAGTACTAAAGTTTGACTTTTGTCTCAGTTAAACTTAAGTTTTGGTCTTAAGTTTGACTGAGACAAAAACGGAGACAAAAATCTAACTTTACCACTTGTAAATGCCCTTTCTGAAAATGAAAGTCGTAAAGTTAGACTTTCATCTCAATTTTCCTTTGTGAATCGGGCCCAGCGTTTTTTGTTAAAATCTGCAGATTATGCAGCAGATGATGGATTAAGTGGCAAATCCTTAATTATACAAACAATGCAGCGAAGGCAGAACCGCACAACTCCAGTGGCCCTGATTATATCCTCTGCCACTTGTACTAAGGCAGATGGGATAATTATCACGATTGTGATGGAGTAACCCGTCCGCCAAACTCTAAATCAGGTGATTACTATCTCAACCTCAGAGGCTTGAGAGGTTATATTAGTCTTGACAGGATATCAACTACCCAACTAACACATACACACATGCACCTATCAAAAGTGAAATTGATGCGTAATTACCAGACACTTTTCCTATGCCATTTCCTGCACTGTGAAGGCCAATCCTTGATGAACAGCAGACTGTTGGGGCTAAGAGCGAACCTCCCACCTTTCCCCATTAAGGCTCACAATTTAGTTCTGTGTATTAATTAAATATAGATTACACTTCTGAATAATTTAGGTACACAAGTTAGTTTCTTAATTGATATTAAACCGTTAAATATAATTTCATGGATAGCATACATTATATCTTTAATTGCTCACAAGATTCAGCTGCAAAGGGAATCACCAAGGTCTAGTACTTCAAACACTCAAATAACATAACCCCCATGACACTGTTCAGCCTCCTTCTTTGCTAAGCTTCAGAAGATGAGTATCTCTTATGTTTCTCCTTAGCTTTGTCGTTTACTTCTGACTCCTGAGCAGATATTACATTTATTTTGATAATAACTGTCTATTATCTTGGAACTGACAATGTATATCATTGATCCTGTGTTAAATGCCCCAATTTGTATTTATTGCACGTGAGATTTGTGAAGCGTTACAGTGAGTTTCTGGTTTACCTATCTTTGCCTGTCACAACTTCTTGGGTCTGTGGGAATTTTGAATAAATCTTTCTTGCCCCATCACGAGGCCCATGAAGGTAACCCTAGGACGAGGAGCAGACCAATGCTTAGACTGCCCCAGTGCTTTACAGTACCACACAGTGGCCATTTTTGCCTAATCTGTTTTTATGAAAGTTCTTGCGAGAGTACAGCAGCCATCTTGAGAGTGCCACAAGAGCCCTCACCCCTCTTCAATTGAGGAGTCCAACTGGCACAAATGAGCCCAAGTCCCAGCCTCCTCTTATTGCAAATAACCACATTTAATGGAATTTATCACATGCCAAGCTAGAGAACATAAAGCGCTTCTGGTTGTTTTACCCAAGATCCATTTATAACAAGTTCCGAAACTTATTAATGGCCCATACTCCGTAGAGCTAGGAATATGTTATGGTTAGTTATGTTATGGTTAATTAGGTTGTGTTAAGTTATGGTATCTTTAGGTATGTTTAGTTATGTAATGTTTAGTTATGTTATGTTTAGTTAAGGTATGTTTAGTTAAGTTATGTCTAGTTCTATTATGTTTAGTTATGTTATGCTTAGTTATGTTATGCTGACCTAAATTTATTTGTAGGGGATTAATGCACCATCTTCTTGGATCTAGAGAACAATAAAAATCACATACTGTGAAGGAGGGGCTAGGGAAGACAGAAAAAAAGATAGGGATCAAAGCAGAGACCATTGAAGGCCCAAGAGTCACAAGATTATTGATTAACAAGCTGGGATTTCAGACCTTTACAGGACTTTAAGAGATTTGGCCTCAAGCTCAGTGGTAGGGCAATGAGTTCCAGGTGTTAGTGGCCACCAAAGAGAAGGACCTATCTCCTAAGTTTCCCATTCTTGTTTTAGGCACATGCCGAAAAGCGAGGTTGGTTGAGCATAGTGAACACTGATGAATGGGCTAGCTACATTTTGTGGTCATAGTGTCCAGAGTGGAATGATCAACTGCTCTGGGTGATGATCATGACTTTGAAAAGTACCCTGCTGCATACAGGCAGCAAGTGGAGAGATCAAAGAATGGGGCTGACATTGTCTCTTCATTGTAAGCCAGTGATGAGCCATGCTACTGTGTTTTGCATCAGTTGCAGAAGTTTAAGATGTTTCACCAGATACCCTAATTAAATGGAATTACTGTAGGACAGTCTAGATGCTATTGTGGCATTGACTACCAGAACATGGACTAAGGACTGAACAAATGATAGTATTTGTCTGCAGATTTGTACTTGCAACAAGCCGTTTCTGATAACACTTGTGACCTGGGTCTCCAAGGACAGGCTGGCATCAATGTAGTTGCCAAGTGTGCACACTGAATTGGAAGGTTGGGGAGGGGTTCCATCATAGTTGGCATGACTCCAGGTCCCAGTTGGAGATGACTTCTTCTGCAATCAGAAGGTCTGCCTGGTGGGAATGACCATAAGTTAATTAGATGGCACCCACCAGCAAGGCAGTCAGCCATGGTTGATAGTATGGATTCCTGAGAGACTCCACGGTTGATCTCCATGGACTTAGAACTGTAAGGTGGTAACAGAACTGTTTGGACTCTGTCTATCTAAAAGGATTTCATTCAGTTCAAGACTAAGTCCATCAGGCCTGAACCTTCAAGCCTTGGAAAAAGGATGGGATAATTGATGGTATCACATACCACTCATAGGACTCTCAGGACCAATGCCCTGGTTCCACCACTGTTTGCTAAGATCCTCTAGCATGGAGGTGACAACCACTTTTGTGCTGTAGCCAAGTCTAAATCCTGCTTGGAAGGCATTAGGTACACCAGTGTTGACCACATATTCACAGATATAGCTAAAGATTTGTTTCTCCAGCAGTTTTCGCTAATATGGCAATAGAGAAATTGGGCCAAAATAATATTTTGGAACAAAAGTTTTATATTTTCTAACTTCAAGGCTATAGAGACCAACCCACTACTCAGAGAGCTATTAAGCAAAGACCAGAGATGGGCCACCGAATATTGGCCTATAGAGTTCATCAGTTTAACAGGATAGATGTTCCCCGATGATACACAGCTGATTATCACCCTGTCACTGAAGGAAGCCAACATGGTGGTTCTGCCTAGGACCGGTTTATCGGAGGTGGGCCTGTGGATGGACCTCATTTGTCTCAAACGCAATGTCGGGAAAACAGAGGTCCTCGTCTTAGAGAAGCAGCCTTCGATTTGGTCCTCTGCCTGGTGGCCAGGCTCGCTTGGACCTCAAGCCCCCCTCCCCCCGCACAAGTTGAAAGTCAAGAACCCTGGCATCTGGTTCGAAGCTAAGCTTTTCTTTGACAGTCAGATCACAGCCTTAGCGGGTATGTGTTTTGGGCTCCTGAAACCTCTCAAGAAGATCCTTGGAATTCTCACCAAAGTTGCCAGGTAGACTGTAGTCCAGGCCTTGGTTATATCAAGGCTGGAATTGCAATACGCTGTATCAGGGAGTCTCACAATCTCGGCTGATGAGACTTCAGCGTGTGCAGAACGTTGCAGCCCATCTGCTGCTGAATCTTCCTAGATGGTCCTCTGTGGGCTCTGCATTCTTAAAATTTTACTGGCTACCCCTGAAGAAAAGACTCTGTTTCAAAGCCATGTGCTACTGTTATAGGATCCTTAAGGATAAGGGCCCTCGTTACTTGCACCCTTTTTTCAAGCCCTATTCTTCTACAAAGAACCTAAGATCTGCTGGGGCCTTGTCGACATGCATCCCCATTGTAAAGAGATTGTGCATTTGGGGCTGCTCTTTTAGCTTCTTAGCAGCTAAGCTGGTGAACTCCCTTCCTCTTCAAATTAGACAGGAAAAAACTGAACCATCTTTCAGCAAAAAGTAAAAAACCTGGCTGTTCAGGTCAGCTTGAACTGTGTTGGTTCACTAGTAGACTGTCTGGTTCTGTCATCTGGGAGCGAGACCCACGATGTGACACTTTGGTGGAAGTAACTTTGAGCTCTATAAATCACTTTATTAATATTATTCACATTTTTACAGACCTTTTTGCCTCATATATTGGACATACAATTTCCTGTCCCACTAGAAGTTCAATGGGCCCACAGAACTCGTTCACACCATGGTAGGTCAACAAACACTCTGAGGGTTATAATTGCCTGCTCTCTAAGCCATCTGCATGTCCGTATGACTCTTCAAGCCATCAAAAAACAGTTAGGAAAATATTTGTACGAATGTCAGTAGGTACTCATAGCTACAGACTACTTTTGTGACACAGTCACAAAAAGGAATACGTTTCTGGCCCTGTACAGCAAATTACATCAGAATAACATTAAGCACAGCTTTCTAAATCCTGCAATAATGATTAACTCTCAATGGACAGACATCAGAATTCTCTGATTCAGCCAAACTGGTGGATTATTTGCATTCCATGGACTTGGCACAAATGGAGCTCAGCTTTTCTCAGGAGAATGGGCCAGCATTTTCTCAGGAGTCTCAGCCAGTATGTCCTCGACAGAGTGGAGACTATATGGAAAACAAGATCCTATCGTCTCAGAACCGCATACCCACCATAGACGCTTGGACACAGATGGACTTCACAGAGTGCTGGAAATGATTATACAAGACAGAGACAAACCCCCCCCCACCCAAAGAATCACACAGGGAAGGCTGCGGAATCTAGGGGTGACACACCCTAATCCACTGATTTCCTTTAATGTTACTATGAAGCTATGTGATTATAATGTTCTCAACGTGACAAGTCTTGATGTTCCCTCATTGTATGCTTAGGGTTTCTATATATTTCTTAAGACAGTTGTGGTCCTCCCATTATAAGTGTGACCTAACTGTGACCTGAAGGTGTCTGCCTTTCTCTTACTGGGTAACACTGCAACAATCCTGTACCACCTCCTTGCAGTGACCCCGCATGCCAGAGGGTGTCTCCGTAGAAGTGACTGTGTGACAAAGCGCCAAGACTTGAGTGAGCCTTGACGACAACTCCGTATGCCAGGAGGTGCTTCTGTAGTGTCAGCGATTGCACTGGAGAAGTCTACATCTTACCCGCAAGTACTGCGGCAACCCCGTAAGTCAGGGGGAGCTGCGGGTATTGTGTTTTGCCAAACATCGGGCCATCACCCAGGAAAATTCAAGCTGCATCTTGTCATCGAGACCTGTCCCCTGACCGACCCCTAGGATGCAGGTGGATGCTGTAAGGACTTTGCTCCGTCGCTGGACTTCAGTTGAGAGCACAGAGAGCAACCCTTTCCCCCTGTGCGTAAAAATTTAACTTACAGCACTGACGGAAACTTAGAGCAAATCCGATCACTGTTGAGGCTGAAAGTGCCGCTTGGGAGAGAGAGCCTGTGACTGCCCGGTGTTTCTGCATGAACAGGACCAAAGCTTCAAGTGCCTGTGGTCGGGGCACCCGCTGAAACACTGAACGCTTCTGTGCTGCTGGAGCGGGTAAGATTTCAACGGCGCCTGTTGGGACCCGGGCGACTCTCTGCTAAAGGAGTTGGGGCACCATACTCACTTTTGACTATTTCCTCGAGAGTCACAGAGGACTCCTGGGTAAGACGTACAAGTGAGCATTCCCTGGAAGTGGCCACTAGTGAATGGGCAATACCCCCAATCACATTGCATGGCCAACGGTGGGACAGGTATTTGCCAGATAAACGCTAGAGCCAAGACCTCAAGGGGATTGTGTTGTTGCTCACGAATGTTGTTGTTTCTTTGAATGTGTAGAGTTAGAAATAAGGTATTTCTTTTTATATCTAAAGACATGTATTTGACTGGACATTGATTTATTGACATTAGGGAGTGCACTTTGAGTTATGAGTTGTGTTCAGTAAACTGTATCTACACTCCGCCCCCCTCCTGAGGGAGACTTTTACTGCTGACAGCTACTACTGAAAGTCAAGTGCAGAAGGAGGGTACTTGGTGCAGTTGAGCAGGATCCATAGTAGGTTGGGCCTCAGGACATCAGGACTAAAAGGGCTCAACTGTCACGGCTGGCTCAGTAGCCCCTGTGTGCCACGTGATCCTCTGAAAGAGATTCTGACAAATTTGGTCTAACTTTTCTCAACTGATTGCATCCCCCAAATCCTGATTTGGCTGTTCGACTTAAAAGTGGAGATGATTGAGGGTCGTCTCTTCCACTGGACAACCTTCCTCGATTTGTGATCATCTCATGAAACAATATGGGCATTTATTTAAATGTGCAGGTGATGAATATATTTGCTATTGCACTGAGCCTCCCTTGGTTGTTTCAGACCATAGGACTAGGCTTAATGATTGTAACAAGTGATAATCATTAACTACTCTGTCGGTAGTTAATGTCAAGGGAAGATCATTCCAATGTCCTGTAGTTGAATTAATGACCTTGCACATTCACCAGGCCACACTTTATTAAAAAAAAAGTAATCTATGGTTGTAGCTAACTTCAAGACCATGGCATTTATGTTTTGAGAAATAGGAACACCTTTCTTCCAACAATATTCCTTCTCTGTTTGTGGTCAGCGATCTGAAGACCATTCATCCTTTCCCTGAGTGGCATAGAGGTCTGTTAACCAAGTAAAAATAAAAAATAAAAATCCATTAATTGCTTGGGTTCATGGGCTAGTCCTGCTAGTGAAATGAATACTACATTGCTTGATTTCACATGGCTCATTGTTTACACCAGTTCTTCTAGGAAGTTGGTTGTAGGAAATTGGTCACACAGCCTTGTGGTTGGGGGATAATTCAAATTATCTCAAGTAAATCCTTTGAGTTGGTGGGGCAACCCACTGTCATGGCCCTGGTGCAATAATCTGACATGCTTTGTCTTGAGAGCAGTGGCTTTACACAATTTCTCTTATAACAATAACCCTCCTATATCTTTGGAACACCAGAAAACATATAACACTTGATTTAGGGTATGAATTGGAGGGAATTTGGTTACGCCCGATGACATAATTGAAGAAGAAAAGACTAAGTAGTGCCTTGAACTTCAACTACCTGGTGGCATCATGATGAAAGCCTAAATGGCATTACTCCTTGGTTTTGCAATGATAGCACACGAAGCAGTAAAATGTGTTTAACATTCTTTGCTTTTTGTGTTTTTTTTCCTGCCTAATATAGTCAGCATTTTTTTGTAATATTTCGAGTCTACCAAAGCAGTGGAGTTCAATAGTGTAAGTAAAGCTGATTATGTTTATGAAGATCAGTCACCTCCAAAAGAAGTCTGTTTGACCAGTATACACCTGTAACAATCTTTTTACGACCACCATTATGTGTGAATAGTTGTCATCAGTGAAGGCACCCATGCGAGTACATGCAACAGTGAGAGTAACTGTGTGATAGACATTAACCAAATCTATTCCATCAGCATTCACCTATGACAATATTTCAAGTAGTACTAGTAGTCTGTGGAAATAACTGTGTAACTGGGATTCACTAGTGGTGGCAAGTGAGTGATTTATATTCCCCTGTGAAAACTTCTACCTTACCTGAAATCTCCAATGCCAGCATCCACATGCTCTGAAGAACATTCATCTGTGGTAGTATGCCATGGAACAGTACTCAGTCCTGACCATATCTCAGTGAGTTTCTCCAGTACCACCAGGCGTCACAATGGGGTTACACTATTGTGCCAGATGCTTATAGCTGTTCACTTTCCTCCAGGAGGGAGGAAGCAAGATAAGTAAGATGGTGTGGGGGGGCTCCTGTTGAGATCACTGGACAGCAGCCAATAAGATTAACTCTATGATGACCATTCCATTATTTGTGCATTCAGCTCAAGGGATCCTTTTGCTGCTTCTACTGACCTCAGACACATCAACTGCCCTTTCTGATTTGTGCAGTGATTCACTGAAGGTGAGAACCACCTTACCTGACTGCTCCACACCATCATTTACTTATCCTCTTTCTACTCTTGACACCGTGAGCAATGCGCCATTCAACTGCTGCTGCACAAGATGACTTAATAAAGAAAATAGGGTCTCCTAGGACATTAAAGTCTATAAGGCCTCCCCTCCTGTGGAAGCGGGGCAGAAATCCTTACTGCTCTGTGCGACGTACACAGCTCCTGCTGGTGAATGGGCATGGCCCACTTAGCTAGGGAATGAAATGTAAACTTTAGACAGTAAGTGTGTGCCTCAAGGCCAAAGAGAGAGTCATGGAGTCTTTGGAAGAGGCGTGACCCACAACTACCAAATCATCTGCATCTTCAATGCAGTTTCACTCCTATCTTCCTGGTATAGAAAACTATATAATTTGCCTCAGGGCTCTGACCTAGATTTTGTTCCACATGGAGTTCTGCCAGTTAAGTCGATTTCTTCAGCTGGTGTTTGCTACATGGAGCTCTAGGTGGCACTTTTAACTGTCCTGTTAGCTTGTTGCAAAATATAAATCGCAGGAGATGATAGGTACTTTTTCTGCTGCTAAAATGAATTGGGTTTTATAGCCTCATACATCAGTTCAGGATATAATGAAGGGCAGATGCAGCCGTTTGATGGGCTTCATTCTCAAGAGGCATGGTTTGTTTGCCATTTACAGAGGAGTTGCTCTCTCCATGAGAAGTCACTGTACCACATATGATTTACAACTGATACACGACTTCCAAAAAGGTCATTGCAAGTACCAGTGAGTCATAATCAAGCAGGCAGTGCTCGTGTCTGCACACTGCTCTGTCATTATCTTAAAATAAAATATGTGTGTCCTTCAGCACATTTCCTGCTTCAATCCTCCTAGGTCCTACATGCTTTGGTTTCTGGTTGAAACTAAAATTATTTCTCCCTTATTTACTATTTAGTGAACTAAGATTATCGAACAAAGTGGGGGTAGGGGGAGAGGGGATTCTATTTCTCTGCACACCACTTTATGATACTGATGAAGCAAGTAAAATTAGCTTAAAATATGTGTTTAGCTTGTAAAAATATTAACATGAGGAATGCCCAAAGAAATGGAATCAAATGGAAAATGTGCCTTTCATTAAATATGCAAATTAACGTGTAGCATGATTTTTTTTGTACTAAGCATCCATTTCTATTGTATTTACATTGTTAAGCTAAACTACGCCTCCTTTATTTTTCTATTTTCTGCATTACCTTTATTTTGACTTTTCTTAAATAAATACATGTTTTAGCAAGATGCTGCACTGTGCAGTATTGAATCAATAATTCACGTTAACTTCATTAGAGATGTCATATTTGTAGAATGTGCTGACTTGAACAAATGTTTTCTTTCCTTCTTAAGCTACATGTTCTCATTGTATTTGGTTAGATTTTAGCTGTCATTTATTCACAATTGTGAATACCAACAGTATATTAAAACAATAGTGTATGCAGGAAAATGGGAAGCTCATGATATAATTCTGTAGAAGTTACAACTAGAATGTCTCTGCTTTAGACTAGTTCATTGTTACACAGTGGAGTTCTGAATAGATAATAGAATAAGCTGCAGGGTTCTCGTGGGAACTAGATATGAAACTAATGTTCATGAACATTTGCAACTTAGTAGACTGCTTGCAGATAATGTTTTGACGTCTTCGTATGTTACCGTGGGAATGAAGACGGATGTAGCAGACCATCGAACGATACTTTTACCATTGCATGAAATGCCAGCCAGCTAGCCCTTGGAGTCACACTGGTGGCCCTGGCCGGGTCTGGTGGCTTAGGTGACTAATGTACCCACTGTAGGGGCCTGTTTTCGACCACCTCATGGCCACAGGTTCAAATCCCGATGGGTCCACTCAGCCTTTCATCCTTCTGAGGTCAATATCTTGACTAAGTTTCTCTCTCATCTTGTTCCTCTCCTTAGCTCCGACCTCGGTGTATGCCACCTCTTGGTCTACTTATCCCCTTTAGGTTGTTTTATCATCATTTCCTTCCCTCCCTTTTTCCTTTACTTTGTATGTTTCACTCCACTTTCTTTCTTTTCCTCTCCCTTTCTTGCTTTCTATCTCACTTCCATATTGCATCCTCTCCATACGTTTCCTTTTCTCTCAACACTCAAATCTCCCCTCTCCTCACACTCCCAAATCATCTTTCCTCTCCATCTTTATTATTTCTGTCCTTCCTACTTTTCTCCTTTCCTATCCAGTACCTTTTCTTACTTTCCAATCCCCGTTCTTATCTTTTCTCCTTTTCTCTACTTTTCAATCTTTCTTTTCAATCTGCCTTTCCTATTTCCTTGTTCATTTTCTTAACCTGTCGCCTCTTCCTTTATTCTCTCTCTATTTCATATCCCAGTCTTACCCTCCATTCTTTCCATCCTTCATATCTAGCCTTCATAGCTGCCGTCCTCCTCCCAACCTCATTGTATCCACCTCTATTTCATTTCACCCTTGTATTTTTCTTCTTTTCTACTGCCTTTTCACCACATCCATCAGCTTCCACACTATCTCCTTGTCTTTTTTTCTACCTCATGACAAGCTCCTGCACAAACCCATTGAATTAAACTTTGTTCTCTGTTCTGAGTTTACTAGTGCCTGCCTGGGACTGGTTTCCCTCTCTGTGGCAGTGACTCTTCAACAACCCCTCCCAGAGGGAGACCACATAGAGCTAAACCCAGGGAGACACTTCAAAAGAATTCTTAGCAAAATCAGGTCAAAATCTTTCCTGGGTTGCTTGTGTTTTGGTTCAGGGAGGACCTGGACCGGCTGGCAGTTCGGGCTAGAATGCTCCGATTGGAGTAGGGTTAAGACTGATTTCCATATGGCTGGATCCAAACTGAGTTGTCTTGGTAGGCAAAAAGAACAATCGTTTGGAATGCTACCCGAGTGATTCTCATTGGTTAGACCTAATGCAAGCATTCCTCCCATCACCTTTCGTGTGTTTGATGTAATGCACTAAGTGGCCAAGGGTATGCCCAGACATGGGCCACTTGCTCACTGTGCCACTGGAACCAAGCTACACCTGACTGAAGAGTCCCAATCAGTGTGAAACGGCCTTGGGTTTCTTGTGTTCTGATTCATGGAGGACCTGGCAGTTCAGAGTGGACTGTTCCTATTGGAGCAAGCTTAAGACTGATTTACATATGGCTGGGTCCAAACTGAGGTGGCATGGTGGGCAAAAGAAGAATGGGTTGAAATGCCACTTGGAGTGACTGCCCATGTTTAGACTTATTGCCAGCATTCCTTCCATCAACTTTTGTGTCTCTGATGTTAAATAAACTGCAGCCAGTGCAGAGGAGACTGGGCCCCTCTCATGCCTGGGCTGTGGTGCATTTGCACAGGCTGCAGTAAAAGTTGCTGCACCCCTGACTAAAATCACATGTTAACATCACATGTGGAACTCGCTGTCTCCTCTGCCTAATTTGTCTAACCTCCTCCAGAATCATCAAAGAGTAATGGGGCAGGCAGCCTAGGCCAGGCCCGGTGTCACCACTGTTGCTACCACTAGGAGGCCCGCATCTACACCTCAACACTTGTGATGGTTATAGAACAGGAACACTGATGTGGTTGTTTGGTCTCCTTGTATTTATATGGTGCTTAATACTCTGGACAAAGCTGTGAGGTATTTAGGTTTGCCTTGTGATTCTAGGTACCCCTTTGGACTGCATGGTGGATAAGAATGTTAGATGTAGTGTATCCTACATGGGAGATGTTGGGTGAGAAGCATGAAGTTCAAAGACATGAATCAAACATGCTTCTTTGAACATCGCTGCAGATAAATATGAGGTGCCGCAGAGAGAGTGAAAATTGACCTGCTATTTTGATAAAAACACTAATGTGTAGTTAGGTGATTTGGCAGAACTACATTATTAGACACTCGTGAAATTTTAAGTGTTTGTAACTTTCATGATTCAGCACTCTTTAAGAACCATAATTTAATGATAGCTGTTGGAGCAAGTTTAGACCTTCTTTACAATCTGGAACCTGTCTACAGAAATTTGGAATGTTCAATGCCAGGCGCAAACCACTTTTCTCTCATGCTTCAGTGGCCCCTTCTCTTTGGCATCTTCATTGCCTTCGGATTTTGCACAGTAAAGCAACATTTATTCTGCATTGGTCATTTGGTAACCTTATATTAGCTTTCAGTAAGAACACAAATCGTCCTCATAATATTGACAAGTACCTGTTTAGAAATTCTGATCCAGACTTCTTAACTCTTTGTGCTGAGTTTGCATCACAAAAGTGACACAAGCCCATCACACAGTGTTGTGGTTGGATTTACTTTCCAATGCAAATTATAATTTGTGTAGGACAGTTGCCCACCGTCACGCAAAGTAGCACTATGCACTAAATTGTGCTACTTTGCATCAAGGGGGGGCATACCGTAGGTGGTACATGGGGATTCCCATGCAACCACCCATGAGTTTTGAGGGAAATCCCTATCTAATAACATTTACAGACAGGGAATTGAGCCAAAAATGATGTTCCCTCAAGGCAGGTGTAACCGTGGAGTAACTTTTAAAAGTCTCCATATTTTTCAAACCTTGTGTGATGCACTTTACAGCACACATACAGTGAGAAACGTCTTAAAGGCAGTGGCGGCCGTCCACCTACATAAAGTGGTAGGGCGGCGGGTTGGGTAGGAATAAAATATTTTAAAAAAATTAAAAAGACTTACCTGCTGCTCTGCTCCTCTCCGCTCATGCCTGCCTCGCTGCTTCTCTCGTCGGCCGGAAGAGGATGGGCCCTCAGGGCACAGGCTCCACACCCAATCCAGATGCTGCTCTCACATGAGAGCAGCATCAGGATGGGTCTGAGTGGCCTCGTCTTTCGCTTAGACAGTGCATTGGAGCCTGTGCCTTTTCTCCAACCCTGCTGTGGAACACAGCCGAGTTCCAGAAACGTAAGTGGGCATGTGTATTTGGCCGGCTTAGGACAGCTGGCCAAACACACATGCCCACTTATAAATGCACTCTACTCCTCCCTGACATGCCCACCCCGCCCCATACTTTTTGCGTTTGGTCAGGTGTGAGGTGCAGTTAAAGTTCGAAAGCATAAATAAAATGATAATAACATTGTGTTGTTATCATTTTATTTATCATCTGCTGGCACGGGCTGTGGGGCAACTCTCCTCCGCCATTACGGAGGAGCCGCCCCTGCTTAAAGGATATTTTTTATACTGGAAGGATCCCATTCCAGTACAAAACCTATGCTTGACAGAACGCTCACATCCTTGTTCTAAGGTCAGACACTAGAATTATAAGATTTTGCAGCCGTGGCCTATTCTGCATGAGTATAGATTTGCCACATGTGCCAAATATTTCATCATCTACTGTATAATTCACAGATTTCAAAGCCAAAAAATTGTTTCTAGCTAGAATGGATAAAAAGTTACTAAGGCCCTTCGCAAAGGTTGACTGGTTACCTTTCTGTTGCTTATTGTTGTATTTGGGTGTTAGATTGGTACTAATGAGGTGAAACATTTGCCCAGTTAGTGTTAGCATGTGTGAAATGTCAAAATAATAAAGTAAAACTATCACAAAATTTGCAGCATTATGTTGCATAACTTGCCTTTTCTTGCTGCACAATTCAAGCCTGCCGCATAATTTAGTCCTTTCCTGACACATAATTCCAGTGGCCCAGACTAGGGCACAAGGCAAAGGTGGGCGCGCCACCAAATTAACAGTGACAGCTGAGCTAAGGATCTGCTCTGGCTCAAGCCTTGAAAATATGTGGCATGCCACTCGTGCAGCACAGATTATGTTAGACGATAGTAAGGTGTTTTCAGATGCACCTCATCTTGGTACATCAGATTATGTGCAAAGTATTTATTAAACATGAGCTGAGAATCATTCATGCCCCCCGCCCCTCCCTCCAAAAGACAATGCTATTAGTGAACGAAAAGGCAAGTCAGTGTCATGTGTACCTTTATGTGGCCCACGTTAACATTATAGATGGAGCAACCTTTTAAGCTACTAAATCAAACACAAGAGTTGTTTTGCACAGTGCAAAGCCTGAATTCTTGTATTTGAAGGTGCCTCATTTGTGATGAGCATTAAGGAGGAACGGTTTAAAAGTATTTGCCTATTCTTTAAGGTGAAAGTTTCATGTTTTTTACAGTTTTTTAAGCAACCTCGACTGGAATTAGAGCTCTTTACTTGAACATCAAGATTGCAGTCGCGGCTCGTAATACTCGTGGGTGGGGGCGGGGGGAGGGTCACGCTGGGGGGGTTGAAATAAGAATGAAAAAAAAACTTACCTGACCGGGTACCGCGCCGCCTCTGCTATTGGGCCGGGTCCCGCGTTTGGCGTTTGAAGAGGAACAGGAATAGGAACAGGCATGCTCCCTCCCCTCCGGTAAGCCAATCACAGCGCTGCAATGGCAGCGTTGTGATTGGTGCGGACAGCGCCCAGCTGGGCGCCTGTAGGAGGCCATTTTCTCTATGTAGGGTGCATGCAGCCTACATAGAGAAAATGTAGAGTGCGCATGACTGGTTTGGTCGGCCCCAGAGGGTCGACCAAACAGTCAGGGCCCACAACAGTGGGCAAGCCACTCCTCCCCGACCCGCCCACCCACCAGCCCCGAACCAGGCATACCCTCCCGCCCGCCCCCAACCAGGCATACCCTGCCTTCTGCTTTCTTGCAGTGCGAGAAGCAGAAACATAAAATGGTATTTAAAATACCATTTTATGTTTCTGCTTCTCGCACTGCGAGAAAGCAGTGGGGCGACGCTCCTCCACCCTAATGGAGGAGCCGCCCCTGCAAGACTGGAACCTGTTTCCCCAGTTCAAATGTCAGCAGCAATGGCAGTAATGCCACATCCACACCCTCTCATTGCTGTTTGAAACACATTCACATGTGTTTTGTTTCACACTGCCTGCTATGGGCCTCTTGAAACACTCTGCTCTTAAAAGGAGCAGCCCCTTTGTCATTTAATTGATTTACTGGGCCTCCTGCTGCCCCGCCTGCCTTGAAAAGGGAATTTTTCACGCTTCCCTTTTGTTTTGTATATTGTTCCTGGAGGGGAGGTCCTGTTCCCATAGGGTGTCTGAGCATTATAAGAAGCAAGAATGCGTGCGCACCTGGGCAGTCTAGAGGGAACATAGCTTGTGATCCTCTGCTCAATATAGAAGGAAGAAACCACTTCATAGACAATTTGAGAGCCCTCGAGCAAGCCAAGCGTTTCAAGAAAGATGTCCATGTAAGAAAGACTCAATATAAATGCACCCAGCTCACCCAGATGTGTTGCCGAAACATCAGCTAGAGGGCAGAAAGGTCTCCACTCCTCAAGCTGCCTCCTTTGGAACACAGAAGTAGAAGATAAGACTATAAGACCAATCCACAAATAGGTCCACAATTGAACTCCTAGAAAACGCTCTGCTCAATAAACCCTTTTGTTTTTTGCCCACTTATAAGGTCCACTGACGGTGCCAGTAAGAGCATCTTCTCCTGCTTTGTGATCCAAAGTGCCACTTAAGCTTGAAATCTTGACTACTACCTACCCAAGCTTGTTCAGCTGGGACGATGTCACAGTATTGTCTGTTCTGATCACTATGACTTACCACTTGTCGTAAAAAGAGAACGTCTCAATGGTCCCCTGGACTGCTACCAACTCCTTCCAGTTAGGTGACTGGAAGAATCCTGATAGTGGCCACTGTCCCTGAGGAGGACTCAAGCCCAGAATAGATCCCCAGCATTGTCCAGTGGCATCTATAGTCACAGCCATAGGGGCCAAGAGACAGAGAACAATTTAGTGCAGTCTCACCCACGGTGCCAGGGTGCATATACAGGCTGTATGGAGGCAAAAGCAATAAGCAGTCACCTTTAGTTTACTGGCAAGATGTTGAAAACACCTATTGAAAGGCAGAAAGACAGTAAAAGCTACCAGGCCACTATGCACCTGGATACCATCTGTCCATCCTGGATAAGACATTTCCCACTTTATTGGCCCCTGCAACTGAAAGGCATGGAGCTTCCAGATATGTCCTGAGAAGTGTCTCAGTAAACTTCAGTTCCCTACAGGAAATGAGGGACAATTGTCTCAAATTGCGAAATTCTTAGACTTAGTAATTGAGAACCAGCCCCCATATCTACCTCCATTTCATGCAGCTAATCAATCAGGTAGCAGAGGAGGCATTTCTCGGGGAGTCCATCAACCCTCTAAGCAGTACAGGGTCTGTGGTGTCAACTCAAAGTTTGGTGTCACTACTCGTTAAGGAAACTGTGCTTCCACGACTAAGAAGGACATGATACTCTCATGAGCAGTGACCTGTAGATTCATAAATGTTAAGAACTCTCTCAGGCTGATTATTTTTATTGGGGGAATCATCTATAGGGTTTTCATCTTGGAAGTCCTACTGTTCCATAAGCAGTTGAGATCCTTTAGATGTTTAACCACTCTATAGTCAGGCAAAATTTTCTGGCTAGGAACTCTCCAAACTACACTCCCATGCCTTGTTGTCAAGTTGGGATCAGACCTACATCACTCTTCTAAACCTTTTTCAATACCTCTGTCCACAAGCTGCTCCTCTAGTCTGGGCTCATGGGCAAATGTGTAGTAGTGACCAGTCCAGAAATATGACAAAAGAGTGGAACTCTACTGCATACACATCCCTTGTCATCTCTATGACCCAGTTGCTGCCTGTCAAAAGTGGAGAAGGCTGGAGAAGGCTGTTGCCATTAGCCGTTTTCGCAAACAAAGTGATTTGCCTCCTCCTTGGGTAACATTATGTCCTGCATAATGGTTGGGCATGCGTTCAGGTCTTGAAAGATTTGCGGATTACGTTTTCTGATTGTTTACCAAAGAGGTTCATTTCCAGAGAAGGCTATTTATATTTTTTACCACTTTCCAACCAAGTCCTCTACCTGAAAATAGCTACTGGCCAAGGCTACCTCTATTGTAATGTCAAAGATCACACCATTCATACATTTTACTTGACTCTCCATATTAGCAAATAACTGCAAATAGACTTTCACTCCTGTAAAGCCATTTATAGTGGCTGATAGTCCTTCAACATTACTTTAGCGTAGGATGAAAAATTCCCAGCATGCATAGCAAGACAAACAACTGAATAGGATATTTTAGAAGAAACTTCCAACTCCCCCCACGACACAGTGACAATTGCTAGGTTCCTGCAAATACTGCTACTCATCTGCTTTGAATACTTAAGGAGACTATTAGGAGTTTCTCAAACAGGGTAGTTCACCACAAATGTGGCAGAGTACCCTGCCTGCCAAACTCATGGTTCATCAGCTCTTTTTAGAGTCAGACTAACGATCATGTTTTCACCAGTAGAGTCTCTGCTGACTTCACAGCCAGCCAGGTGGAGATCTCTAAATATGGCAGGCTGCAGTTAACCATGGCAGTAGAGTAAATACCTCTGGTACCCGGGTGGAATGGACTACCACCAAGGATAAATAAGCCCCTTAGTTGCCAGTTGAAATGTAACTGGAATGGTCTTTGTGCTCTGTATGAAAGCAGAATTTCTGTACTATACATAATACTGTGGCACCAGTGCAACTAACTGCATTTTCAAATTCAATGCAAAATACTTAGATCACATCTCGAGAAATCAGGCATGACATCCAAATCTTAACATACTGCCCATCCTGCATTTATGTACCTTTAAGATACATCCATGCTATGGCTTGCATTTCCAGATGATGCTATGAAACCTTACCGGAAGGAGTTTTGCGCTGTACAAATGAGAAAGGCAATGGCAATAGTTTGTTTACTAAACCTGTGCATGTCACTGTCAGGAATTCTGCTACACTATCGCAAGAAACATCAGTACATTTTGCAGGAATGTTTTCCAGAAAGACTAAGATGGGCATATAGGGTTTGGCAGAGGCAGAACAACCAGTGAAAACTTGTGGCTGTCAGCACCCCCTAAATTGTGGATCTCCTACCTCATTTAGAGGTGGGGCAACTGCCTGGTTTACAGTGCTTATTTTGAACTGGTGGTTTCCGGTGCTCAGCACCAGCACTTAATTGTCAACACCGGCACTTATGACAGCTGCCAAATGGTCGTGCTGTTTGTGTAATTTAGAGATGAGCAGAACAACAGTTTATTAATTCAATACACATTAAAAAACAACGAAAACCTGCCTCCCAAGCCATTGTTATAGATCAGGGGGCCTCAAACAGCATGAATTGCCACACTTGTAGAAGTGTGATGGTTAGTAGTGATAGGTACTGCCGTTGGCAGTGCTGGCAGTGGCAATGAATGGTGTAAGCTACAGTAGTCCCCTGACGAGGGCCCTGACTATTATTTTTACAAATTGAACACTGCTGGTTTCTACTGGCAACGTTTCAGGTGACTCCACTGTCAGAAACCTTCAGCCATCGTCCAATCCACTACATAGCCATCTGCTAGAATACAACAAAAGTCTGCCCTTTTAGCAACAGGCCTTTTGATGCATCTTTTCCATGTTTGCAACAGTGCTGTTAACCACGACCATGAAAAATTCTGAAATGTGCAAAGAGAAACCTCCAAGCAACAGGTACATTTCTATAATTTTTTAATAGAAATAACCCACTTATGGAGTTTGTTCCATTAAAAAAATTCATACTAAGTGGGCCATCATGACATAACAGAGTGTCCAGTATGACATTTTTGCCAAAAGTACTCTTGCCATGTGAGTGGAAGCACTTTCAGCAGAAAGTTCCCACTACAGCGGGGAAGAACTTAAAATGTGTCCGGGCCTTCACTACCAGAGTGGTTTGGCAACCTCTGGTCAACCCCTTCTTTTGTCCCCTGTCTGGTCCATGTTCTGGTGGGACCATCTGGGCGGCTCCATGTCACTAAGAGCTCAATGCTCCCATTATGGTTTTTCGTTTCACCATCTAATTCATTCTGGGAGTTGTGGCTCACTTCAGCTGATCGAAATAAACTAACAATAATCTAATTTCTGTAGACAAAAGACACCAAATAGTTGTCCAAACTCCAAAGTCAAATAATAACAGAGAGGACTCAATTTTTGGAGACTTCACTCATCTATAAGGGAAATAAAAACAATTTTAAAAACAGAACCTAAATTAAAAGTATACACTTAATTAACTAAAACCTAGGAGAATAACTACCTTGATTGCTAGTGAGTTGTACGATATTTAATTTACTGGCCATCAGAGAAAATTGAAAACATCAGGTGCTCACAGGTATTTAGCGTTGAGAATCGGCCTTCCAAAGCCATCAGGGGCTGCATCATGACGGGCTTTTCTGGCGTAAAGCAAAGCCGAGCGCCTGCAAGGTGCACAGCGGATTAATTTAATCTGATATTTTTCTGAGTTAGAAAGTATAGCGGAAAGTGTAAGAGTATGTCGGAAACAGATAAAAAGAGGCAAACCTTGTCCATTGTTTCCGAGCTTTATTATCTGAAAATCCTAACTTAATGCTGGAAAAAGAAGATTAGGAAGCAGGGGTGTACACTATTAGGCGCCACTTCCAAACCCCGATTCCAATGTAAACTAAATTTAGAACAGAAAGGGTGGGAGCACACTGCTTCACCTCCCAGCACAGTTCGCCCCTTAGCATTATGGTAAATGCAGTTCATGGTACATGCTTACTTGAATATTTACTGGAGTATTCTACCAAAGTTGGTGCAGGTTAGTGCTGTAAATCTCTAGACACATGTTTCTGGATATCATCCGTCATCAGTAGAGATAAAAATGAATTTAATCTGGGGTCGCTGAGCAGGCTGCTACAATCCTTTCAGGTCTCAGTACCTCTCACAGGCGCACAGGTGCATCTCCACAAGCTCGTCAGCTCAATGGCTCAAGGGAGCCTTTTCAAACAGAAAGGGGTGGGAGCACACTGCTTCACCTCCCAGCACAGTTCGCCCCTTAGTATTATGGTAAATGCAGTTCATGGTACATTCTTACTTGAATATTTACTGGAGTATTCTGCCAAAGTTGGTGCAGGTTAGTGTAATAAAGCCAGGGAGACTTGTTAAGGTAAGCTCAAGAGAGAGACTTTATTCTGCAACCCCATCCATCGTAGCGGCGGGTCAACTGACAATCCCAGAACTCTACAAACACCAGGTTCCACACTAGAATGTGGAACGTGGAACCAGGCCACATCACACTTCTTCCCCTTTACATTTGAAACACATTTTTACAAGAACATTTCAGCAAGAAACTCAAACCCAACCCTTCTTTCCCTTAAAACAAAGCAAGAGGAGAGAGAAACAAGGGAGAAAATGAAAAACAAGAATGAAAACAAGCAGCATATCAGTAACTCACAGTATATACACAATTAACTTCTCACAAAATCATTAAGATAACTCGGGCTTCTGCAGTCTCTAACGCTCTTACGTGTAGGCTCACGCTCCAAACGTGAAGAGACCCCGGCAGAAGACTCTGATTCACAAGCACTGTCATTGCTTGGCCGAACATGAACTACACGACTGTGATTCCAGATCCGACCATCGTTGGTTTTGACAGCGTTCTTGAACAATTTCACCACACTCTTTTCACAAGTGAATTTTGACCAGTTTTGACAGCTTACTGGAGCCTTGACCTTGACTTTGTCACCAACTTTGAACTTAATTACCTTACCAGACCTGCGAGTGTCAAGATAGATCTTCCTTTTTTGTTGTATGGCTAATTCCTTTACCCTCCATTCACCAATACCATTATCCTTGAGACCTTTATCCAGAATCATCCACCCTGGACACATGATAGTATTTGGAGATCTTCCTTTGAATAACTCAAAAGGTGTCTTCCCAGTTGAAGAGTGTGGTGTAAATCTGTAAGCAGAAATGCGACTTTGTAACTCATCCCTCCAATTTAAACAGTTGACTCTCGCCAGTTGTATGCTTTCTTTCAACGTTTTATTCAATCTCTCAATGGCGCCATTAGTCTCGGGATGATAAAGGGAGGTTTTCCTGTGTTCAATTCCACACTTTACCAAGTATTCCTCCATTTCACGTGAACAAAATTGTGGCCCATTGTCTGATAGTAAGGAACAAGGAAAGCTTTTACGCTTGAAGATAGAATCCAAAAACTTAATTACACACTGTGTCGTGATGTCTCGCACAGAACTCACTTCAATCCACCGAGAGTACAAATCCAACAAGACAATCAAATAGGGAGTTTGGTGTTCAGCAGGAAGAGGACCAACAATGTCAATGGCTACTTCATCCCAAGGACACATGGGTAATCTCCTACAAACCATGGGTGGTTGTCTGGGCTTGAGAATTTTGTCGCTCAAAGAGCAAGGAACACAATCACGCACCACCAGTTCCACCATGAGATCCAAACCTGGCCACCAAAAATCTTGTCTAATACGTTCTTTGGTTTTGGAAATTCCCATGTGTCCTTCGTGTGCCATCTGAATAATGTTGTTCCTTAAACTCTCCGGAGGAACAAGCCTCGTGCCTCTAGTTAAAATGCCGTCAAAGATGGCTAACTCATTACACACTAACGACCAAGGTTTCTCAAGCTTATTTCCCTTATCTTGTGACAACAATTCTATCACTCTCAACATTTCTGGATCTTTCTTCAATTCTTCTTTCCACTCATCCTCTTTAATCGCACCTAAGGTGATATCACACACCCTTACATCAAACTCATCCTCCAGTCCTTCCTCACAACACAGATCAGTAGAGTCCACAGTGTCCACAAGACGCGAGAGGCAGTCAGCAGAAACATTGGAAGTCCCAGGAATATATTCAAAAACAAAATTAAACTCCTGCAAAGAGATAACCCACCTCCTGATCCTAGAGGAAATTGAGTCAAGACCCTTTCTTTCAAAAATTTCTTTAAGAGGTTTGTGATCCGACCTGACAATAAAAGAGGTACCCCAAACAAATTTCTTAAATTTGTTAAGCGCCCAAAAAATGGCAAGAGCCTCTTTTTCAATGACTGAGTAGTTTAGCTCAGCACCCTTCAGACATCTCGAAGCACACGCAACCAACTGCTCGTGACCATTTCTCGACTGAACCAGTAAAGCACCCACTCCTTTTTTGCTCGCATCAGTTATGATGTATGTCACATCACCTGGTTTGTAAGCCTGTAAATCAGGGGCACTCTTGAGATCCATCTTGACTCCTGAGAATTCTTCCTTGCACACCTCATCCCACACAAACTCTGTCTTCTTGCACAGCAAACTTCTGAGGTGACACGTTTTATCCGCAAAATTTGTAATAAACTTGCTGTAAAACTCAGCCATGCCCAAGAAGGAGGAGAGCTCCTCCTTCGAACACGGCTCTTTCAAATTTGCTATGGTGTCTACCAACTCTTTTTTGGGCCTGACGCCACTCCCAGATATGTGGTGTCCAAGATAATCAACTTCAGTTACCCCAAATCTACACTTGTCGCAACGTAAAGTCAAACCAGCTTTAAGTAATCTCTCTAGCACCTTTACTACTCTGCAATCATGTTCTTCAATGGTTTTACCATATATCAACACATCATCCTGGTAACATCTGACACAGGGGACGCCCTTGACCACATCATTCATGATCCTCTGAAAGACAGAAGCGGCTGACACTAATCCGAAGGGCATCCTTAAGTACTTAAATGCCCCCATAGGAGTTATGAACGCAGTCAGCTCCTGTGAGTTCTTATTGAGGGGCACCTGGTGATATGCTGATGCTAAGTCTAGAGTACTGAAATAACAAGCACCTTCCAAGGTCGAAATCATTTCGTCAATATTAGGGAGCGGAAACTTGTCCACAACAACCTCCTTGTTAAGAGCACGAAGAGCCACACATAGACGAATCTCATTGTTGCTTTTCCTCGCTACAACTATGGGAGCCAACCACTCCGTTGCCTCCACAGGTTCTATCACACCTGTAACAAGTAACCTGTCAATCTCTGTTTGAACAGCCTCTTGCACACTAAGGGGAATTCTCCTCACCTTGGCTGCAATAGGCTTGGCACGGAGCTTCAGTTTAATCTGGTGATTATATCCTTTTAAACAACCCAATGAGTCTTTAAACAAACCCTCAAACTTCTTTACAAACTTGTTGTCAACATTCTCAACTGACTGCACTTGCACAGGGGGATTACCATTAGGATTGAGGATGATACCCAGGCGCGCTTGGTGAGTCCAACTCAGCAAATTGTCCCCTTTCTCTGCCACATAAATCTTTGCATCTGTAAACCTCCCATTGCACTCCACACAACTCTGAAAATATCCTAACATTTTTATGGGAGTCCCACCATAGCCTGTTGGCCTTACATCGGATTTCATTAATTTGACTTTACATGAAAAATTCCTCTCAAAGGCTTCCTTAGAAATAAATGTGAGGTGAGAGCATGAGTCGAATTTCATTTTCATCTTAACATCTCCCACCTTGACCCACTCAGAGGGATGTTCCACACCACACTCATTCACCTGAAAAGTGACTTCTCTCACCTCGTTCTTGCTGTCAGTCTTGTTACGAAAGCGACAGTTCTTTGTGAAATGACCCCTTTTCCCACAAGAGCTACAAACCACCTTGAGAGCAGGGCATTCTCTTGCATTTGCTTTGTGACCAAATTTGCCACAGCGATAGCACGTTCCCTGAAACACCATTACACCTTTCTTTTCATGAAATGTACTTGCAGCCTTATTTTCTTCCTCTCTACCCTTGTTATTAGCAGTGTCGGACTTTTGTACCACATGACACACAATCTCTTCCACTTTCTCAGCAGGAGTAGGAGGTTTTCCCACGTTGCTCAACTCACTTACACATTTAAGCATGTGTTCCACACGTTTAGCAATAATCATTAATTCGTTCAAAGGCGGCTAATCCTTTAGCCAAAGCTCTTCCCTTATTTTATCACTGCTGCATCTTAAAACAAATTGATCACGTATTCTCTCTTCCACAAGCTCGCCAAATTTGCAACTTGAAGCTAACTTTCTGAGAGCGGTCACAAATTCCTCCACTGTTTCCTCTTTCCCTTGCTCTCTTAATCCAAAGTAATATCACTCCATAATGGTGCTTACCTTAGGCAGATAATGTATATCTAATTGCTTGATACATATCTCATATTCATTTAACCCCCTTTGAACTGCAGGGCTCAATTGTGGCAAGTTCTCTAACACCTCTTGCCCCTCGCCAGCTAAACAGTGAAGTAATAGTGCTTGTTTCCTCTCCGCACTCAAATTAGTACCACAAACTCTTGAATCATTTTCAAATATTTTCTTCCACTTTTGCCACTTCACCGGGGCTTCCCCAGGATTTGATAGAAAAAAAGGGGGTGGAGTTACATTTTGCATCTTATCTACTCTTCAACGTTAACCTTTGAACAAAAAGACTTATTTAAATTAAAATAACAAACAACACTTAAAATTATAAAAACATTAAGTGAATTTTGCGTCCCAGTAGGGAGATTCCTTCTATGTCTTTTAAACAAAGTGCACCAATCTCTTAACATTTTCACAATAGAGGTGTGCTTGTCACCGTGATGACAAGCCTGATGTGTCAATAAGGAACTGCAGGTATAACCATAAAACACAGTACTAAGAGGTGTGCTTGTCACCGTGATGACAAGCCTGATGTATCAATAAAGAACGAAGTTCCAAACCTCTTTAGAAGATGTAACGAAAAACACCCGATAAACCAGGAGCCTCAAAATGGCCGCCGACGTCCTCAAGCAAACATTTGGCCCTCTTTCTGTGCGTGGTTGGGCTTGTTTTCCAGTGCAGCAGACGATCAGCCTTTGGTCCTGTTTCTGAAGGAAGTAGAGCTCAGGCTACATGCGCGTCACCCAAAGTGAACCGCAGACAGGCCTTGCAAGGGACAGCGCTTCGCCCCAGCTGAACCCGCCGAGACCTCCAGGCACAGAAACGTAAACAGACCGCTCCGCACAGCGTCCGCTGTCCTCCACCGACAAAGGAAAATGTCTCCTTCTTTCCTCTTCGCCGGACCTCTCTCCTCTCGTCATCCGCTAAACACGAGCCTGTGCTGTACAAACACTTTTCCTTTCGATGTTGGGGTTGCCTCAGCCGTCTTGCCCACGCAATCGTCGCCAGTGTAACAAAACCAGGGAGACTTGTTAAGGTACGCGCAAGAGAGAGACTTTATTCTGCAACCCCATCCATCGTAGCGGCGGGTCAACTGACAATCCCAGAACTCTACAAACACCAGGTTCCACACTAGACTGTGGAACGAGGCCACATCACAGTTAGTGCTGTAAATCTCTAGACCCCTTCCTGTGTAAACTAAATTTAGAAGAGAAGAGTGTAGAAAGGCCAGCTTGGTGGAGCCCGCGCTCCTCTGATATCAAAGAGCGTTTTTTTTTTTAATAGAGTTTTATATAGCGCGAACTTGACCCGAATCGGGTATCAGAGCGCTTTACATAGCACCAGTTGCGTTACATTAGGACACATTCATTTTTTTGTTAGGCCCGGGGAGATTAAGTGATTTGCCTAGAATCACAGGATGTTCAGCGTCATTGCCGAGACTCGAACCCAGTTCCCCAGATTCGAGGTCGACCGCCCTAGCCGTTAGGCCAACTCCTCTCCCCAACTAGAAAACGATGTAAAACAGTCAAAACAAACTAATTCTGCCAAATTTGAGCATAATTTGAAATAATAAAAAAAGGCAGTTAAACGATTCAGCGATATACTGGCGAACTTAGAAAAAAATAAGAACCAAGGGACAGATTTGCAAGCACCCTGCGCCACCAGTACATCACTTTTTGTGACGAACTGGTGGCGTATTTCTCTGCCCCATATTTACAAGGACAGGAAAAGCCACCCTGCGTGACTTTTCCTGTCCTTGTAAATATGGCCCCTTTACACGCAGCACTTTGCGTGAAAGGGGCGTTCCATGGGTGTTGCTGTGGGTGTTCCCACGCAACACCCATGGAACAAGACACATTTCCAGATTTACAAGGAATCGTAGATCTGGAAATGCGTTAGAATGCTACGCCTCCCCAGGGGAGGCGTAGGGAGGCGCAACAAGGAGAAATGTTTTCATTTCTTCCTCTTTCAATGCGTGCTGCCTTCTACAGCACGCACTGAAAGAGGAAAATGCCTGTAGTGATTGTTTTTGTGCAGGAAGGTGCCCCTTCCTGCACAACAACAATCTCCCCATGACGCAGGCATCCTTGGACCATGGTGCAAGGGTGCCTGCACCGGCGCATGGCAGCTGTGTGAGGGCCAGCGCAGGGGAGAGCAGAGGAATGCGACATATTATTGTAAATATGTTGCATTCCTGTGCTTTGGAAGTGCCGCAGCGTGGCGCAGCCAAAGGGCTTGCGTTGCCGTGCTGCGGCACTTCCTTGTAAATCTGCCCCCAAATGTTTGAGAGCAAGTGTAAGCAGCCTTGTCTGCCCATTACTTCTGGCTTCTTACAGGAAATGAGGACAAGGAATTAGGGATGTGAGCATAATTAGGTGCTGCCTCCCGGTCAAAAGCTAAATGAAATGGAATGGAAAGAAGACTCAAGGGAAACTCCTCCCTGGCGCGAAGCAAAATGGGCTTTCAGGGGCAGCCGACCGAAAGGAGGTGTGCCTCACATGGGGATTGGGATAGTGGGACAGCCCAGGCTATATTGGGCTTCTTTGGGCTTTAGTTGGGCTGTAGACTGTTTGGCCTGTCAGCCCAATAAAATGAAGCCATTTTAAGTGAATAGGCACCATTGTGGTTGGTGACATGGTGGCCGCTACATAAAACTTTGTTTTGTTGCATACATTGCGTAATTTAGCGAGTTTTGAGGATGTAGGATGCCAGGGTGCAAGAAGCCATGCGTCTGCTTGCAGAGGCAGGGCGCATAGGTCGCCTCACACAGGGCGCACGGGTTTCGGTGTGCCTGATGCGTCGTGCGGCAAGCAGTGTGGCGACTGCGATTCTGGCCTGTTCGCCGCAGCATCGTGGCTGTTTCCTGGAGGAGCGGGATAAGGTGAGCAGCAGAGGGTGCTCGAGAGGGAAAACAGCAGCTTTGGGGGCATGCGTGGCTCGCGTGCTGTGCGAGGCACTGCGCGGCGGCCTGCATTTGAATTTATAGTTGGGAGGGGGCAGGGCAAAGGCGCAGCCGGCAGTGCTGGCTGAGCAATGCAAGTGGTGGGGAGGGAGGCGGCTTGCTGGGATCCATGATCGCCAAACATATGAGCATGGCCCGGTAGATGAGAAGCAAGGGGGAACACAACCGGATGCAAGGCAGGTGGGAGCAAGGCAGCAAGGAGAGGTGCAGAGAGGCGGACCATGGGTCCCAGGCCCTTTCAGGCAGCAGGAAGGGGACATAGAAGGAGACAAAGAGGATTGGAGGGCAGGGGAGATGTTGGGGTGAAATGCAGGCTATGGGGGGGGCTATCGGGAAGGCCGCAGTGGGAGTAATGGGGACCCAGGGAAGAGCAGCTGGTTCCCAGGGCTGCAGTGGGCGGCGGGCCCAGATGGAATGTGTGGAGATGGCCACACGGAGGTGGGCATGACACGTGCAGGAGCACGTGGAGCAGGGAGGGAGGGAATGATGGTGAGGGTGGGGATGCGTGGACCCCTATGTTGCTGTCGATGGGGAGATGGCTGGAGAGGGCACCCAGGGCCCTGCAGTCGCTCTGGTCTCATTTCAAGAGGCCGGCCTGGTTTCACAGCGGCAGCCAGGCAGGGAGGAATCAGGGACAGCATTAGGCGACGCCAGGGGCCACGTCGTGGGCCCCGTGGCAGCATTGGTGGCGGCAATGCTAGAATGGAGTGACGAGGAGGAACAGGATGACAGGGAGGGGGTATGATGGGGGGTTGATGCGGGGAACGGCGGTAAGGCCACCTCACAGGATATATGCACGTCGGGGTTTGGAGAAGGGCATTGTGCAAGCGTGGCGGGGGGCACTCAGCAGGAGCGGGTGGGATTGGGTGCGAGTGGCATGGCAGGGCGGCAGGTGCAGAAGGCTGAGGTAGTCAGGGTAGGGAAGCAGAGACAGGGCAGTATGGGGGCTATGGCTTTTGGTGCCGGAACAGAGTGAGGAGCAGGTAGATAGGGACACTAACCTTGGCACACCGGACTTCCCTTTTATATTGCAGGCTTAGCACCACAGCAGCCATGCAGATGTGGGAGATCTTTGTGCAGCTCACAGATGCTGAGGGGAAGTGATGACAGGGTCTCGGTTCCTGTGCCAGATGCCAACATGGGACGGCTACAACACTGCCACACAAAGGTCTGGCGTGGCGTGGTAGGGGCACAGCCAGGAGTGGATACCATGACCCCGGGCTCACCTCTGGAATCGCGGAAGGGTTAAAGCAAACTGCGGGTTTCGGTGCAGATGCACAGGTCATGGTGCCCACAGGGCTGTGGGAGATAGTGGATGACCATCCACAGTTTGATTATGAGGAATTGAGTCTTGAAGAAGGTGAATTGGTGGAGAAGGAGGATCAGGCGGAAGAAGAAAACAGGTGATGGCAAAGCGGCGCAGGCTGTGGCTAGTATTTTGCAGGAGTGTCATGACAGATGGGGAACACGTCGGACATTTGCGGCTGGTGGTGTCCCTTCACAGCTGGTTAGGCGGCTGGATCCAGAGCAAGGGCTGACCTTGACGCCAAGTAAGGGTGCAGTAGGCTATGGGGCTAAAACAGTAGACACAAAGAAGGTGTCCGTGGGGGTGGATATGTGGGGGTAGGGGTAGAGGGGACTACGTTTAAGGAAAGGTTTGAATGTCATAGATGCCGGGGTAGGTACAGAGGTATAGCCTCCTGAAGGAAAAGTCTTGGGTCAGCTAAGCCCAGACTGAAGGGGTAGTTTGGCAGGCGCCAAAGGCAAGGGCTAAAGGAGAACAGGGCATGCCACAGCAAAAGGACACGGGAGTGAAAGAGAGTAAAGAAATCAAGATTTAGAAATTGCCCTATATCAGCTGCGTCGACCCACTGCCTGGCTCAGAGCTGGCAAATGAAAAATAAAACGATGCTCTAGCATTGTTTTATTTTTCATTTGCCGGCTCTGAGCCAACACTGTAGGGAGGGGCAGGGCCAAGGCATGGGAGAGGGGAGGAGGAGTGCTTTATGCACTCCCTCAGAATGCATATGTGTTTTGCCGGCTGTCTCAGGCCGGCCGAAAAACACATGCACACTTAGGTTTCTCCAGCCTAGTTGCATTGAACAGCCGGGCTGGAGAAACCCCACAGACTCCCTGGTCTGAGTGGAGCGTCTTTCCAGTCCGCTCAAGGCCAATCCCTCCGGGATTGAATGGGAGTCTGTCCCAGGGGCTGCTGGGACCAGGAAGACAAGAGGAGGCGTGTTGCGGGAGGTGGCCGGCAGCTTCATGTAAATTCTTTAAAAAAAATAGATTGTTACTATCCCCCCATGCAACCCCCCATGACCCCTCCTGCGTTGCCTCCACCGACCCACCACCCTTTGTTTGTGGCGGCCCCCACTGCCTTAAATGGGGGTGACGAAGCCCCTTGGTGCTCATTTAATGTTAGCAACCAAGGAGACGATATGGAAAGGGTTGTACATAGAGTTGCTTAAGCTCCTCCATAGAGAATTTAAGGCTCCAAGGAGGAGTAATTTGAGCTGTCAAAACACCTAAGGTGCCTACGAAAATCGAAAACTGGATGGGGGCTTTTTTAATTTTTGATAGTGTATACTGCAAAAAATACCCAGACAGGTGTGTGTCACTCTTCAAATATATGACATGATTAGAAGAGTGCAAATCACGTATGGGGGATACGCTTGGGCATATTATGATGAGGATTTTCACGCATGGCTAGCGTGGGATCAGCAGGAAAAATGGGGAGAAATTCATACTGTACCCAGCAGCAGACGATGGGGGTCGGTCAAATTCGGTAAAACAGCAAGTGGCTCACCATTTGTATACCGGCACTTTCAGCCCCGTCTCACCCGAGGAGGGGTGGGGACAGTGGCCAAGATGCAGGGAGGAGTGCTTGGGACATGCCGGGATTTCAACAGAGACCTATGTACGAGGAAGTACTGTAAATCCTGGCACAAATGCTCCAAGTGCCCAGGTAGACAGACCCTCATGGAGTGCTATGGGGCACGGAGTAGTGGACAGGGGACTCAGGCAGACCAATGGAACCAACACCAGGGGGCATACAGCGGGCAGCAGGGTAATCAGGTGACAGGAAACAGGGGAGGACGCAGGACACATGGAAATATGGGCAAGGGCCTATACGCCAATTGAGTTGGAATACTTGGAATTTTGGTTGGCACAATACCATGACAAGGGGGATGCAAACTTGTTGAGTGAAGGCTTTTGGGAAGGGTTTAGAGTGGGTTACAAGGGCCCAAGAGTACATAGGTGGGCGGAGAACTTGAAATCCACACAGTCACATAAGCAGGTTGTGCGAGGAAAGCTACAGAAGGAGGTTCAAGAGGGCTGAATGGCGGAGCCTTTCTGTACATGGCTGATGCCCAGTCTGATCGTATCACCCAATGGGGTTGTGCCAAGAAAGGAAAAAGGTCAGTTTTGCCTCGTACAGCACTTGTCCTGGTCAGACAGGAGTTCTTTAAATGAATTCATTCCAGGGGAGGTGACACTGGTACGTTGACAAAGCGTTACCCATGAGGTGCTCCATCTCTTGTGCTCTGTTTGAGTGGTGCAGCTCCTGCCTACAGCGGGTTTTCATGTGGCATATGAGGAAGAGGTCGGTGATGCACTACTTTGATGACTTCTTTTTTATGGGTCAACCCGGTTGGCAAATTTTCAAGAGCTCATGTGTACATCGGGGTGTCGCTGGCTCCAGAAACGACAATGGGGCTGAGCACAGTACTCTCATTTTTGGGGATCAAATTTGACTCAGCGTCCATGGAGGCGCACCTTCTGGTTGATAAGAAAGTCCACATGCAACTGCTGTTAGACGCAATGTTGGAGAAGCCCAAGGAGACTGTCAACGAAGTGCAGGTCCAGCTAGGACACTTGATTTTTGCTTGTCGGGTAGTAAGGACAGGGAGCACTTTCTGTAGGCGACTGGGCATGTCCTTAGCTGGGCTGTCTCTCCTCATCACCACATGTGATTGTCCGCAGGAACGAGAGAGGACCTTCATATGTGGCGCAGGGTTTTGGAGGAGTTCAATGGCATTGTAATGATCACACAGAAGGATTGCGAATGGGACATACAGATAGATTCAGACGCAGCGGGGCTTAGGTTTCGGGTTGAATTTGCAAGGCAGGTGGTGTGCAGAAAAGTGGCCCTCGGCCTGGAAGGCTGGAGCATTGCCTTCCTTGAATTCTTCCCCCTAGTTGCAGCGTGATTCTCTGAGGACAGAAGCTGGCACACAAGAAGGTGCTGATCAGAGTTGACAATATGTGGTGAATAGACAGTCTGCAAGAGGTGAGTAGGTGCTCAAGCTGCTGTGCATCTTCATGTTGTTTTAGGCATGATGTAGCGTTCAAGGCAAGACACGTGCGGGGGTGGACAATGAGATTGCAGATGCTCTGTTTCGTTCACAGTGGGAGAGGTTCCATGTGCTGGCCACGGAGGCAGACAAGGACAAGACACCTGTGCCGGTGGACATGTGCACCATAGGAGAGAAAGGATGCTTCAGTTGGTGGTAGAGTCTTTGGCGGAATCTACACAGTTGCAAGGTAAAGATGTAAAGGGGGGCCCAGAGTTTTAGGGGTGGGGGTAGGTGAAAGTAGGTGAAGTAATGTATAGTGAGGTTTAGTTTTGTGAGGCGAAGGCCGTGATGTGCACCTGTCTTTAAAAAAGCAGCCCTTTCCACACAAGAAGCGAGTATGTGGTCTGTGCTTCTCCCCTTTGGTCCAATACTGAGAGTCAAAACTAAATGGTAAAAGGTCATCAAAGCAAGCAAAAACTAAAAAAACTATTAAAATATTTAACTAAACAAATAGAGCGGATTATTATGGGCCGAATCCCCTGAGTCTCATTTAAAATATAACAGAGAAAATAATTAGCAACAATTATTGTTTTGTAGGTGTGTACATTTACGGATGAAATTACATCTTTTTTCCAGCACAGTGCCTGACCAAGTTGTAACTGACAAACATTGAACCTACAGCAGAACAGCATCTACCTCAGTGGCAAGGTTCGCTCAGGATATTCTAATAGGAAATAATTGAAAGACTAATCGACTAAAGATAAAGGAAATAGGCAGTCTTTTGTGGCTAACATCTGATCCATCATGTTCTTTTCACATATTTATGTTGTAAATACATTAAAAAAATACTCAAAATATAACATCTTGGAAAGTCAGAACTTCTTTGGCGTCAAAAGGCAATACTGGAAAATTAAATGAAATAGTAAAGAAATAAAACCCTACCCAAGCTAAGCATAAAGGAAAATAATCTAAATATATAACAGAACAAAAGATTTCAGTTTCACAAAAGGTGTACTGCTCTGACTCTTTGTGAGTTCCACTAGAAAATAAAATGACTGTTTGTTTCAGTGCAGGTCTCTAATGTCATGATGAAGTCTTTGCAGAAAATCAATCAGCTGCAACAGTGTTTTTTTGTCAGGACTTATGGGGTTGAGTTGTTTTATGCTCATGATGAATGGTTATATCACTGTCTTGCTTTGAAGTTTGCGGTTACAGAGATGAACCAGTGACTACAGACGATACCGGCTGGCAATAAAAACAGCCCATACAAAAATTGGGGTGCCAACCTGCACACCTGAGTTACTAAGTATTAACTAAATATACTGTATTGATCAATTTAATCAAAATCGTGCTGCTGTGTGCTTAAGGTCCAGCCTACAAGACCTGTGTCAAAATTGTAATGTAAGGTGCGGAAACCTCCGTGCCTATCACACAGCGCACTGTTATAAAGTCCCTAAGGCTTCTTCCAATATTAGAACAGTATGAGCACTGAAACTGTATTTTTTTACTTAATCAATGATATACGCATTTTATTCATTGCTTATTATTCATGAATTTTTACAACCCTCTTCAACAAAGATTATTTCAATCGAAAACGAAGATTCAAATACAAACAAAACATGAACACGGTCAATGTACAAGGCCTATATTGAACCTCTACATTTTACTTATAACAAATGTTAACAGAAACCCAATGCATTTTGGGTATAACCCTTCTTCAGGGGCATAATATTACAAAATTATTGACTTCTGCCGATGTAAATAACAATGTTTGTGACCACCAGCTGGAACAAAGAAAAAATCTTGTATAAGTAAGGACAAAAGGTAGGTATCTGTTCTTGCCACCACTATCATGCGAGCATGCTAAAGTAAAGAACCATATCACCAATCGTATGAGAAATAGTATAAACAAGAGAAAGAGAAGTGACTGAAAAGAAAGCCTGTGTATGAAAACCACCACTTCACTACTGTGATAACCATGTACAAATTCCTGTTAATGTGTTTCAAAGTGTGTGTGAACCTAAAACAATTGGGAGCAGTATAGTCCATTTGCGAAAAATCATTATAGTTTAGAGTCTCTAATTGGACAAGAAACACATCATCCAATGCTAATCTTTTCAATGCGAATTGTACGTGACATAAAAGAGTTACCTCAAGAAGATTCAAATAGAATCATTCAAAGAAAATCATGGAGGCCGTGTTCCCCTCGAAACTTGTTTCTTCCTAAGAAAACAGGAGCAGCAGCTGAACTAAACTGTTAACTTGTATTTAAAAATCAATCCATATAGTCTCCCAATAAAAGAGGAAAAACGCTAATATCCTACAGTGAAAGTTGAAAAGAATTACCTGTACCGCTGAATCTAGGGCAAATATCCGAAGAAAAACTGAACTGCCAATCTAAATCTGAAGAAAGGAGAAACCATCTGTCAGCTATCACGTCTAGAAACAGCACTCCGCCCGTGCGGCATCAAAAGTCCTTCATTACTACCTACCGAGTCTTCCACGAGTAACGCTCCTAACTTTCAAACCCCGACTCTCCTGTGTAGCTGTGGTTCCAAAACGCCGGTAAAAAACGTGTACGCGACGTCCATACGCCCCATGTGATCTGGGTCTGTGCTGAGAGTCTTAAAGGTGTAAGCACCTAAATGAAAGTATCAACTAACTTTATCAGTATAAGAGATGCCAAACTAAATGAATCAAGAAGCACAGCGAAATATAAGTATAAACAAGTATCCCCACACTTAGCGTGTTGTAAAGCCACTGCAAATAAAATATCACATTCACCTAAAGAAACCATGCCATAAATGATGCTCACAAATAGCCCTCCTAGTAAACCAAAAAATGTATCTCTAAAGTCAACGTCTTAGTGTAAGCACCGTGTAAATAAAACTAAAAAATAACAAGTCTACAAATCATACGCAAAAGTGCTTGAAGGTGAAAGTCACAATAGAACAGAACATCCAGTGAATATGAATCAGATTGAATGATAGTGGGTGCAAGTCCAGATGTACAATAAGATAATAACACAGATACAAAGAGATCATACAAGGATAATGTGAGTAAGCAAATTGTAGCTAATTACAAAAAGCACAACATTTCATAGTGATCATTTAACCCTTTCGGAATAATAGAATCTAGAAATTTTATCCAAAAAGTTTCTCGTTGAGCTAACTGTGTGTTAATGTCAGTACCAGCTCTGTGCCTGATGTTTTCTAGGACAGTGAAACTAAGTTGCGGAATCGTGTGTGACATGTCTATCCAATGTGCTGCCAAAGAGGAGTGCCTGTTCTTATTGCGTATCATACTTTTGTGTTCAATGATGCGTGTTTTAATTTTGCAAGAGGTTCTCCCCACATAAATGAGACCACATGGACAACGTATTGCATATATGACTCCTTCCGAATTGCAATCTGAAGTATGTTTAAGTTTGATTGTTTTCCCCGATAATGGGTGGTGAAATGTGTTACCAAGAATAACATTTCCACATTGTCCACAATTAAAACATTTTCTCATGCCCTTAAATGCTGGTAACAGTTGTGCTGGTCTTGGTTTTAACAGATCTCTCAAATTCTTAGAACGAGTGTGCGCAAAAGGGGTTTATCCAGAAATACTTCCTTGAAGTCAGGCTCTTGTTCCACAATTTCCCATCTCTTCCTTACAATCTTCTTGATTTTTGTAGCTTCTCGAGAGTGTTTCAAAACAAATACTTCACGTTTGTTTGTTGTTTTAGGTTTGTTTAGAAGAAGATCCTCATGTTTTTTCTTATCCACAGTAGACCTAGCATTTTCAAGTATCTCCAATGGGTATCCCCGTTTCAGATATCTTTCTGCTTGTGCTTGAATAAGTCTTTCTGATTCTGCTGCATTAGGTACCAATCACGCAGGAACATATCTCCAGAACCCAAGTGGGAGAAGGACCTTCGACAAGCAGCAAACAGTCTTTTTTAGAACAGGGACGCACTACGAATCATCCACCGGACAAAGGGGAACTCCCTCGAGGCAACGGACCAGAAGGGGACAAGGCAAAAAAAAACACGGAATCATCCAGACCACAACGCAATCTGAAGAAGACAGCAACCTAGTGATGAATATCTCACATAGAGTTCTGAAACCTGAAGAAATAGCAGTATTGAGCAAAGGAATGTCCTTCATTCCATCTTACACTTCAAATGCTCTGGAATCAGAAATAGCGCTATTCAAATTTATGCGGAAACTACGACTGAGGTGGTTCTTTCATTCTTGTTCCGATGTACATATGTCCACTCAAACACAAGAAAAATTTCGCCCGAAAAGTAAGTTTATGGCGCCATTTTCGCATAAGACTCTAGACACCTTTGAATTGCTTGTCAAAAAAGATATACTGTGTATTCCGTATCAACAACCTAAACAATCCAATTTAACAGCAGAAGAACAAAAAGTTTTACGATCTCTAAGCTCGGATACCAGTCTTATGTTTCAACCGGCAGATAAGGGAGGAGCTATTGTAATCATGGATAAGGAATTTTATGACTTGAAAGTCAATGACCATGTACTTAACACAGACACATATATCCTATTACCATCTGATCCTACGAAGGAATTCATGACTGTTTTGGAACACATTCTCAAAAATGCAGAAAATATGGGATGGATCACCGAAACCACGAAGCGGTTCTTACAACCATCAGCAAATCCACAAATTCCACACCTGATATGTTGCCCAAGATGCACAAAAATGCGGTTGATCCCCCTTTTCGCCCTATCGTTGCGGGATGCGGCTCCATACATGAATCAATCGGTCAATACATTGATTTTTATCTACAACCATTGGTCCAAACATGGATTTCTTATGTCAAAGATTCTACTGACTGTCTCAACAAATTGCAAAGTATCAGTCATAAATTTGATGACGAGACCATACTTTGTACCATAGATGTCGTGGCACTTTACACTTCTATCCCTCATGGAGAGGGAATAGAAGCAGTAGAATGGCGATTACTCAATAGTCAATCAGAAGAAGTTAATGGTATTTTCATTCTAGAATTACTAGAATTTTCCTTGTACCATAGTTATTTCACATGGGATGACAAATACTTCTTACAACAAACTGGCACTTCTATGGGCTTTCCTGGAGCACCTTCGTATGCTAACACCTATATGGCATCTTTTGAAAACCAACACATTTTGAACAATGAGCATTGGCAGCGACATTTAGTTATGTACATGAGATACATTGATGACATTCTGATTATATGGCAAGGGAAACGAGAAAAACTGGAGCATAACATCGCACAGCTCAATCTATGCAATCCACGCATAAGATTCATGCATGACATTCAAGCACAAAAAATTCAATTTTTGAACATCTTCCAGTTTCCCAATTCCTCAGAATCAAAAGAATTTCTTCTAATGCAGCAGAATCAGAAAGACTTATTCAAGCACAAGCAGAAAGATATCTGAAACGGGGATACCCATTGGAGATACTTGAAAATGCTAGGTCTACTGCGGATAAGAAAAAACATGTGGATCTTCTTCTAAACAAACCTAAAACAACAAACAAACGTGAAGTATTTGTTTTGAAACACTTTCGAGAAGCTACAAAAATCAAGAAGATTGTAAGGAAGAGATGGGAAATTGTGGAACAAGAGCCTGACTTCAAGGAAGTATTTCTGGATAAACCCCTTTTTGCGCACACTCGTTCTAAGAATTTGAGAGATCTGTTAAAACCAAGACCAGCACAACCGTTACCAGCATTTAAGGGCATGAGAAAATGTTTTAATTGTGGACAATGTGGAAATGTTATTCTTGGTAACACATTTCACCACCCATTATCGGGGAAAACAATCAAACTTAAACATACTTCAGATTGCAATTCGGAAGGAGTCCTATATGCAATACGTTGTCCATGTGGTCTCATTTATGTGGGGAGAACCTCTTGCAAAATTAAAACACGCATCATTGAACACAAAAGTATGATACGCAATAAGAACAGGCACTCCTCTTTGGCAGCACATTGGATAGACATGTCACACACGATTCCGCAACTTAGTTTCACTGTCCTAGAAAACATCAGGCACAGAGCTGGTACTGACATTAACACACAGTTAGCTCAACGAGAAACTTTTTGGATAAAATTTCTAGATTCTATTATTCCGAAAGGGTTAAATGATCACTATGAAATGTTGTGCTTTTTGTAATTAGCTACAATTTGCTTACTCACATTATCCTTGTATGATCTCTTTGTATCTGTGTTATTATCTTATTGTACATCTGGACTTGCACCCACTATCATTCAATCTGATTCATATTCACTGGATGTTCTGTTCTATTGTGACTTTCACCTTCAAGCACTTTTGCGTATGATTTGTAGATGTTATTTTTAGTTTTATTTACACGGTGCTTACACTAAGACGTTGACTTTAGAGATACATTTTTTGGTTTACTAGGAGGGCTATTTGTGAGCATCATTTATGGCATGGTTTCTTTAGGTGAACGTGATATTTTATTTGCAGTGGCTTTAAAACACGCTAAGTGTGGGGATACTTGTTTATACTTATATTTCGCTGTGCTTCTTGATTCATTTAGTTTGGCATCTCTTATACAGATAAAGTTAGTTGATACTTTCATTTAGGTGCTTACACCTTTAAGACTCTCAGCACAGACTCAGATCACATGGGGCGTATGGACGTCGCGTACATGTTTTTTACCGGCGTTTTGGAATCACAGCTGCACAGGAGAGTCGGGGTTTGAAAGTTAGGAGCGTTACTCGTGGAAGACTCGGTAGGTAGTAATGAAGGTCTTTTGATGCCGCACGGGCGGAGTGCTGTTTCTAGACGTGATAGCTGACAGATGGTTTCTCCTTTCTTCAGATTTAGATTGGCAGTTCAGTTTTTCTTCGGATATTTACCCTAGATTCAGCGGTACAGGTAATTCTTTTCAACTTTCACTGTAGGATATTAGCGTTTTTCCTCTTTTATTGGGAGACTATATGGATTGATTTTTAAATACAAGTTAACAGTTTAGTTCAGCTGCTGCTCCTGTTTACTTAGGAAGAAATACGTTTCGAGGGGAACACGGCCTCCATGATTTTCTTTGAATGATTCTATTTGAATCTTCTTGAGGTAACTCTTTTATGTCACCTACAATTCGCATTGAAAAGATTAGCATTGGATGATGTGTTTCTTGCCCAATTAGAGACTCTAAACTATAATGATTTTTCGCAAATGGACTATACTGCTCCCAATTGTTTTAGGTTCACACACACTTTGAAACACATTAACGGGAATTTGTACATGGTTATCACAGTAGTGAAGTGGTGGTTTTCATACACAGGTTTTCTTTTCAGTCACTTCTCTTTCTCTTTTTTATACTATTTCTCATACGATTGGTGATATGGTTCTTTACTTTAGCATGCTCGCATGATATTGGTGGCAAGAACAGATACCTACCTTTTGTCCTTACTTATACAAGATTTTTCCTTTGTTCCAGCTGGTGGTCACAAACATTGTTATTTACATCGGCAGAAGTCAATAATTTTGTAATATTATGCCCCTGAAGAAGGGTTATACCCGAAATGCATTGGGTTTCTGTTAACATTTGTTATAAGTAAAATGTAGAGGTTCAATATAGGCCTTGTACATTGACCGTGTTCATGTTTTGTTTGTATTTGAATCTTCGTTTTCGATTGAAATAACCTTTGTTGAAGAGGGTTGTAAAAATTCATGAATAATAAGCAATGAATAAAATGCGTATATCATTGATTAAGTAAAAAAATACAGTTTCAGTGCTCATACTGTTCTAATATTGGAAGAAGCCTTAGGGACTTTATAACAGTGCGCTGTGTGATAGGCACGGAGGTTTCCGCACCTTACATTACAATAAAAACAGCCCACCATGATCAATACCCAGTCGAGACTGGGACAGGGCTCATAGAAGTCAATTCATCAAAATGCCAGCGGTAGCGAAAGTGACATCACACACCCCTTGACCTCAGTGACATCACAGGAACTGTCATCATATGACCTCTGGCTCTGAATCTTCCCAGGAAGTCATATCACATGACCTTAACCCTGATTATATTAATCCTGATGATTTCATCCGTAGCTGACTTTGCTAAAGTCACATGATAATTGCATGATTAATATAACAATACAACAGATAAATGAGTATTTTAGATACCATCTATATTTTAATTAGAGCGCTGACATAATATGCCAAGTGAGCGTTACTCATTTATTTTCGGCTTACATTAAAAATTCTATGTTTGTTTGAAGAGGATGATGCTTTGGCACAATACACAGAATCTAAATTATTTTTTATCACAAATGTCATGATGTAATGTTTTTACTTGTGTATCCTTCAATGACAAATGTATTGATAAATCACAGTAAGAGGCAACATTTTAAAAAAGAATAGCAGTTATCTTCACCTCGATTAATTGCTATTGACCATGGCCTATTCACGAAGGTAAATCAATTAGTAAACATATGTTTACAAGTCAATATACTTCACTGACGCCTGCCCGCTATTCACAAAGGGATTCCTGGCAGACATAAGCTCTTTTACAGATGTAAAGATTTCTGCCTTGAGCGTGGAGCTCACCACAGCCATAAATCCCTCATAGATCTTAGGGGTGGGACTGATGGGGGGCACTGGGTCTTTTACAGTGTGTTTTGCCTTGGAAGTTTGGAAACGACCATAAACTGGAATGTTTATACGCATTTACAAATTCTTACCACTCCCCTTTTCAACCTGGAAAGATTCACATGTTTATTACAGTAAAGTGTTGGAGTGAAGCCATTTCCAGGGTTGGATTAAACCAAAAAGTGCATTTGAAAAGAAGAATCCATTCCCCCTGTGTGGAGTTTGCTGCCACGGCGACCTCCTCACAGGGGCATGGATTACCAACTTGTGAGTTCTCATGGAATAGGCAGTCAACCATGCGCCATGTGCAGCTTTCCATTCTGATTCCAATCAGCATTCTGAATTTCCAAAAAGTAGTAAAACTACACTCAGTTTAAAAATAAGACTGCAGTTCCTTTACTGTTAGAACTGGCATCTCTGGCGTGTTTTTCCCCTGTCTTTTTGCTTCTGACCTCCTGTTTTTGACTGTGTGCTGCATTTAGTTTTTGCTGGTTTTCAGACTCTGGGCACTGCTGAACACTGCTAAAGTGCAAGTGTTCCCTGTGTAAATTGTCTTGGTGGTTGGTTTATCCATGATTGGCATATTTGATTTACTGGTAGGTCCCTAGTAAAGTGCAGGGCGAGTGCCCAGGGCCTGTAATCGAATGCTACGAGTGGGCCTGAAGCACGGATTGTGACACCCATATGAGTAGCCGTGCAACCATGTCTCAGACTGCCGTGTTTGTGTGTGCAGTTCTGTTCTGGCATATCGACCTGGCAAGTGCAACCACTTGTCAGGCCCAAATCTTCTCTTATACTACCTGTAAGGCACTCCTAAAATAGGCCTTGGTAGCCCCATTGGAAGGGTGCAATGTATTTAAAAGGTAGGACTTGTACTGTTGTGTCTTACATGCTCTGATAGTGAAATACTGCTAATATCGTTTTTCACTTTTGCAAGGACTATCTCTCCCGAGTGCATCTTCCAACTGGGAAGAGATAGAGAGCTGGAGTTTGGGGTCCCCACACACAATTTAAAAATACATCTCTGAGTGAAGTTGGTTTTTAAATTGCGTGTTTGAAAATTCCACTTTTAGAAAGTGGGCATTTTCTTGCTTTACCATTCTGTGCCTCTGCCTGCCTATGGAATCCACGTCTCAGACAGGGTGACAGTTGGGCTGTTTGTGCATTCACTCTAGACAGTTAAACAAAGGGAGCTGAGGTGTGCCTTGCATATCCTGATGGCCCATCATCAGGCTGATAGGTCTTCCTGAGCAAGAGTGGAGGGAGGACTTGTCACTGACACATGGATAGGGCTATGCCTGACCTCGCACAAAGTTGTCTCTACCCCCCTGTAGTGTGTCTTGAGCCAGATCAGGGAAAGGCAGGGTCTTGTGCACTATTTAGACTATCCTTTGAAGTTTGTCTACTTCAAAAGCAGAAACTGTTATAAATACTGGAGATGTGACACCATAACTTCGGAACACTTCTGGACCAAGAGGACATCCTGCCAGGAAGAAGAGCTGGATGCTGTAGGAGGAACTGACACTCTGCTGGTTGCCTTGTTGTGCTGGCCTACTGCTTGCTGCTTCTGTCCTGGGAGTGAAAGGACTGGACTTTACTTTCTACATCCTGCTTTCCAAGGTTTTCCAAGGGCTTGTGCATGATTGCCTCCTGTTACAAAGTCTCAGGGCCGTCAAAGACTTCACCTACCAGTGCGTGGGCTCTTCTGCTAAGAGTCCTGACTTGCAGAGTGGTGCCAAATCCAGTTCCTGGGCCCTTGGAAGTAGAATCTTATAACCGAAGGTGAAAATCCATGCATCGACTCTCAGCGCCTGATGTGCAGCTAAAAGGTCACTGCAACCCGAGTCCCGAGCCCTGTGTCACCGATGTCCATGGCACACGCTCCAACTGACGTGGGCCCTGCTGTGCGGCTGAAGAATCAGCACACCACCTGCTTTGCTGCTGTGAAATTGATACTGTGTCTGCTCCCGCGCTGCCGCAGCGACACTGTGCCTGGATTTTCAATGCATCATCCCTGGGCTCCAAGTTCTTCATCGACGTAGCCCAGCAGTAAGGAACCAAGGCTGTGTGTCTGGAGATCGACGCCTCACCTCCCCTGACAGTAAGGAACTGACGCATCATCTCCCCTGCAGTAACGAACCGACGCATCACCTCCCCCGGCAGTAAGAAACAGATGCATCACCTCCACTGGGAGTAAGGATCCAACGCATCGCGTTGCTTTTCGGGCCCCTGACCTCCCCTGCGCCTGTTTTTGACTTTGAATTTGACGCATCCCAGGTACTTTGTGATAAAAGTGATGCATCCATAGTTTCATATGGACTGAAATATTGCAAGCCTTTTTAAAGTGATATCTTTACCTGTGTATGTTGGATTTTTGTTGTTTTGGTCTTGTTTGATTCAGATAAAGATTGGTTATTTTTCTAACCTGGTGCGTATGTACGAATGCTTTACACATTGCCTCTGAGATAAGCCTGACTGCTCTTGCCAAGCTACCAAGGGGGTGAGCAGGGTTATCTTAGCTGTGTAATTCCCTTACCCTGATTAGGATAAGGGTCCTTACTTGGACAGGGTGCATACCACTGCCAACTAGAGACCTCAGTTTCTAACACTTACTGTTAAGTACATTTTGATATGCGATGGCTTGTAACAGACTATCACACATAGGGGAAGGTCATGTTCACATATGTCCCAGGGGTTGCAAAGGCAGTCCTGACCTGTGCAAGAGGCAAGTCATGGGTAGCAGCTGCGACCCTTGGTAACCCCTAAATGACATCCATGACTGGGCTCAAGCCAAGGATTATTTAAATTGCAGCAGGAAGTATTGTTAAATTGATTGAAAGAGGTAGGACTAATAGGCAATGTCCTAAATTGTTTCCTTTTGTTATTGAATGATGGAAACAATTTGGCCTTTACGTGAGCTGTGTCCCTCCAGGTCTCTGACCTGAAAGTAATTAGAAACGGACATCGAAGCGTGTTTCTATTGTGCACTATATTCATGTCCTTAACCTTACAGGCAAAAACACTGATCAATTTCTGAACAATGAATGTAAAAAACGGTAATCCATGTAAGCAATTTAGTTCCTGTTTATATCAAACATTTTGCTTAATGTTGCATTCCCTAACAGTGTCAGCTATTTGCAGGATGTTGTGTTGTGTATTTTTTTGTGTAGCATATTACTCTTGTTTAGTGCATACTTTGAACTAAATCACCTCCGGGTGTTTATAACGGGACACGATTGACAGCCCTGGAATTAAGGCTGAAGGCAGTTTGAGTTTCTCACAATGCATGTCAGTGAGTCAGAAAGGTGTTCAGAATACATGGTCATACAATCCCTGTCCTCTCTGCAGAGAGCACAGAGCAATGAGCATGTATTCCAGTTGCAAATGTGATTCTGTGCAGGATTCTGTGTGTGAAGGAGGTACATGGTTCTCAAAATATTGACAAAGCGAAAGTGAAAGAAAATGCTGTGCATGCGGGTGAGTGGGTGTGTTATGTATTTGGTGGGGGTGAAGCGAAGGAGATGAGAGAAAGTGCATTCAGGAGAGAGTGAAAACAGGATGTTGATGAGGAAATATATGAGGTGCAAGATGTGCAGATGGAGCATATCTGGAGAGAAAAAGGGAGTACATGTCTAATATAGATTGAACATAACAGGAGCAATTGAGACCCTCTGAAGACCATTACCCTGAGCACGGTGGATATGGTGGCCGGCTGAACAGCCCGGTCAGGAGCTCCGAGCTCTCCAGGCTAATCGTAACGGAACACGTAATGGAACATGCACAACTTTCTGCTCCACGGGTAGAAAAATGACAGAGGAACTAATTAAGTTATGCGATTGAATACCTCAAGCGTGTTGGAGGCTGGTGGGGAAGAGGTGGGACATTGTAGCCGTGGTGAGCGCTGCGAGGATCTGTCTGGTTTCAGTGGACCGACTGGAGTGTGGGCGGAAGCGGCCACGGCTCGCCGCATCAATCGGAGGACCGTGGCTCGAGTTTCCTACCGGGGCAAGACGGCGGCTGCTGTTATCAGTGGAGCGGCGGGTTTCCCGAGATCGCCTGTGCCACGGGAGGAGTGTACAGCTTCAGGAAGGGAGTCGAGGGGCCATATGAGCGGGGTAAGTGCCAAAGGTGGGGGAAACAGTACTCCCTTGTGAAAACAGCAGACCAGAGCCACAACAGGAGGATAAGTTACTGCCTGAGAAACAGGCATTTAACGGTCAATATTTCCCAGGAGCCGGCAGAGGAAAAGCACTGTTTGAGTACCCACAGCCATTAAAAAAAGGGGAGATCAACTACATTACTGCAAGACTCTGGCCCACGCCCCTAGCACTACAAGGTAAACCAATTGGCCCCAGGGTAAAAATTACTCCATCACTACGATCATTTTTTAGGGTCCGGGCTAGACAAGATACTCTTATATCGCCACAAGCTGAACGAGAGGAAAGCCCAAACAGCTCAAATAAAGCTGAGAAAAGGCTAGAAGAAGAAGGAAAGATGAATAGCAACAGATTCCAAGTTCTAAACACAGAGGGGGAAGCAAATATTCTAAGTCTGCCCCCGGTCCAACAAAAACAAACAGTGCCCACGTGCAATCCGCAACTAGAAAGGCACAAGGGGGGGTTCAAACCCTCAAGGAGCACAAATAAGCACGGAAAAATTGATAGAGTCCATGATATTGGAAATGAGGGAGAATTTTGCCACCTCTGAAAAAAAACAATTGAAAAAACTGGGGACTTGTGAAGCTTTGGAGACCAAAATAAATACTCTGATGGAACGAGTACCAACGGTGGAAACCTCTCTAACAGTTCTAGGTAAAGAAGTAGAGTTAAGCCAGACAGAAATACAATCCCTGAAAACAAACGTAAGGGACCTCAGGGATAAAATTGAATCCCTAGAAAATCAGGTGAGGAGAAATAACCTAAGAGTTTTAAATGTCCCAGAAGGTTTGGACGGGGAGGACATTAACATTTTTGTGATTAATCTATTGGAAGAGTATTTCCCCTGGCTGAAATTGACTGCCCTGGCCGAGGATATACAGAGGGTCCATCGGGACCCTTTTGGAAAGGGAAAGCTGATGAAAAACCCCAGGAAAATCTTGATAAATTTCAAGACCTATATACTGAAGGAAAAAATCTTAAGCGAAGCCCTTAAAACCGGCTCTCATACCAAGGATAAATGGGTTTTTAGAATCTGGTCAGACATCTCTAAGGCAACTCAAGATAGACAGTGGGAGCTAGCCCAACAAATGCAAGAACTAAGATCCCTGGGAGCAACTGTCCAGATGTGCTTCCCAGCCTCCCTAAAAATAATGTGGAAAAATCAGATGTACAACATAAGAGACCCTAAAGAAGTGGAGTCTTTTATTGAAAGGATCAAAACGCAACGTAAAGAACACAGCTAAGGCCTGGGTAGTGGAGAGCTCAAAAGGGCGGAATGTGTCGCCCAGAGAAGGAGAAAGGGAGGTTTCTCCCAGGGAGGGGAGGGAGGGGAAGAGAAAGATGTAACTCACAAAAATGCTTTCTAAAGAGTTCGCACTGGGTGAGGGAGCATGAGGGAAGAAAAAAAAAATTGTCAGAGTTGTGTAAATATGAGGAGGTCAAGGTTCAAGGTGTGGCAGAGAAATCCCTGGCTTAATACAAAGAAGTCTAATGTCAGTTAACATTCTCTCATGGAATGTGAATGGCCTTAGAGTTAGGAGTCGTAGACAGAAAATCATGGAATATCTAAAATCAGTGAAATTATATTACTACAGGAAACCCATTTACTAAAGGGAGAATGGGCTGAAATAATCAAGAAGCAAAGATGGGTGGATACTTATGTTTGCACTGAGCAAGAATGCAGCATTAAGGAGGGGGGCATCCTGTTTAAAAACTCAGTTAAAGCAAGGATAGAGACAGTAAATACTGACACGAAAGGGAGATGGGCTATTGCAAAAGTCAGAATGCACAATAAAACATATATTCTGGCAGGATATTACGGGCCTAATGTGGATGATCCTGTCCCCCTACAGATTCTGTATACGCATCTACTGGAAGTCTCGGCCCCGATAATCTTGGGTGTAGATTTTAATTTAATAATAAATCCTAGAGAGGATAGACTACCCATAAGAAAGACATCAAATCTACCCAGAATGAGGGAGTGGTCAAAACATTATATCAAGGATTTGGGGTTAGTAGATGTTTGGAAAATGAAGGGAAATAAAATACACAAATTTACTTTTCAAAATAAAAAAGATGGCCACACTTCCAGGATAGACTTCTTCCTGGTAGATAGGGGTCTGGTTAACAATGTTTAGAAGGAGGAGCACTTACCAGCACATCTGTCCGATCACTCTGCAGTCCAAATGGAGATACTGGTAGAGAATGCTCCCTCAACCCGAGATGGACAGTAGATCACACTATACTAGCAGATCCGCAAAATAGGGAGAAGCTGAAAATTGAGTCAGAACAATTATTTTCATTAAACAGAGACGGGACCACTAATCAAGTGGCATGGGATGCATATAAAGCTGTCATTAGGGGGAAACTACTTAATTTAGCGGCCTTCAAGCATAAGAGCACAAGGAATAGAATCAGTCAACTAGAAAAAGAAATACAAAGCCTAGCTAGGGCATTATTGGGGGCTGAGAACCCGCAAGAAGTCAGTAAATTAGAGAAAGAAATAAAAGGGAAGAAAGAGGCACTGTCTGAGGTTCTAGACTCCATAGTCAAAAGTAAATGAGAAGCAAGCAAGCTCTCTTACTATGAGTATGGTGAGGGTTGTGGTAAAATGCTTGCCTGGAAAATTAAGACGGAACAAACCCGGAATAAGATCCCAACTATCCTGGGTGAGAACCAGACTGACTTCAGCATAGAGGATTCCGAGATAGAGAAGGCCTTCACAAACTTCAAAGATCTCTATTCTGAAGACACAGTGTCCTCAACAGATCAAA